>CM059446.1:30744798-31334800 GCA_030390025.1 Squalus acanthias | reverse complement strand
CCCGTACCCACACCCCCTGTACCTCCACACACACCCTGTACCCCACACCCACCCTGTACCCACACACTCCCTGTACCCCACACACACACGGTACTCCTCACACACACAGGTACCCCTCACACACCCCGTACCCACAGCCCACCCCGTTACCCACACCACCCCAGTACCCCACACCACCCATACCCACACACCCGTACCCCACATAAACCCCGTACCCACACACACACGGTTACCCCCTCACACACCCCAGACCCCACAAGCCCACCCGTACCCCACACTCACCCTGTACCCCACACACCCGTACCCCACACACACACCGTACCCCACACTCACCCCGTACCCCACACCCACCCCGTACCCCAGCACCCACCGTACCCACGACACACCCCGTACCCCACACACACACGGTACCCCACACCCACCCCGTACCCCACACCCACCCCGTACCCCACACACACCCCGTACCCCACACACACCCCGTACCCCACCCCACCCCGTACCCACACACACCCCGTACCCCACACACACCCCGTACCCCACACACACACCGTACCCCACACACACCCCGTACCCCACACACACACCATACCCATGCTGTTGTTACTAATTTGGTTTCGATCCCAAATCTGCAGCTGTGTCAAATGAGAGCAAAAGCATCAAACTTGGGTTAATCTGTTAACGAGGTTTTGTATGACATTTCCAAACATGGTGTGTGGTGATGAGAATGTCAGCCTCTCAATCAGGAGACTGCTGACCGAGTGCCAGCACTCAATGACATTTACACTCAGCCTTTCCAAGGGCGAGGGCCAATTGGCTGTGCTGACTGGTCTGTGGAAGCAAACTCGCTTCTCTTTAATTCAGTGTTTCCCTCAAGCACTCCTCCTGGTAAAACTGGCGTGAACTATGAACTCTGAGGGACAGAGTGCACTTCCACTCAAGCAGTGGTGTGAGTGAGTGAGTGAGTGTCCATGGCCTCGCCCTTCCCTATCTCTGTAACCTCCTCCAGCCCTACAACTCTCGGAGATCTTTGCGCTCCTCCAATTCTGGCCTCTCACACATCGCCGGTTTTCATCATTTCCCCATTGGCGGCCGTGCCTTCAGCTGTCTAGGCCCTAACCTTTGGAATTCCCTCCCTAAACCTCTCTGCCTCTCTCTCCTCCTTTAAGATGCTCCTTAAAACCAACCTCTCTGAACAAGTTTTTGGTCACTTGTCCTAATATCTCCTTAAGTGGCTCAGTTGACACTGCTCCTGTGAAGCACCTTGGGATGTTTTACTATGTTAAAAGCGCTATATAAATGCAAGTTGTTGTATGTTTGTGTGTGTGCGTATAGTATTACACAGTTTATATATTATCTACAACACAGAAACAGGCCATTCAGCCCAACAGGTCTATGCCGGTGTTTATGCTCCACATGAGCCTCCTCCCACCCCTCTTCATCTCACCCCATCAACACATCCTTCTATTCCTTTCTCCCTCATGTGTTTATCGAGCTTCCCCTTACATGCATCTATGCTATTCACCTCAACTACTCTTTATGGTAGCAAGTTCCACATTCTCACCACTCTCTGAGTAGAGGAGTTTCTCCTGAATTCACTGTTGGATTTATTGGTGACGATCTTATATTTATGGCCCCTAGTTCTGTTCTCACCCACAAGTGGAAATATCTTCTCTGTGTCTACTCTATCAAACCCTTTCATAATCTTAAAGACCGTTATCAGATCAACCCTCAGTCTTCACTTTTCTAGAGAAAAGAGCCCCAGCCTGTTCAATCTTTCCTGATAGTTATAACCTCTCAGTTCTGGTATCATTCTAGTAAATGACATCAAGACAGCATTTGACCGAGTGTGGCATCAAGGAGCCCTAGTAAAACTGAAGTCAATGGGAATCAGGGGAAAACTCTCCACTGGCTGGAGTCATACCTAGCACAAAGGAAGATGGTTGTGGTCGTTGGAGGCCAATCATCTCAGCCCCAGGACATTGCTGCAGGAGTTCCTCAGGGCAGTGTCCTAGGACCAACCATCTTCAGCTGCTTCATCAATGACCTGCCCTCCATCAAAAGGTCAGAAGTGGGGATGTTCGCTGATGATTGCACAGTGCTCAGTTCCATTCACAACTCCTCAGATAATGAAGCAGTCTGTGCCCGCATGCAACAAGACCTTGACAACCTTCAGGCTTGGGCTGATAAGTGGCAAGTAACATTTGCGCCACACAAGTGCCAGGCAATGACTATCTCCAACAAGGGAAAGTCTAACCACCGCCCCTTGACATTCAATGGCATTACCATCGTCGAATCCTCCACCATCAATGGGGGTCACCATTGACCAGAAACTTAACTGGACCAGCCACATAAATACAGTGGCTACAAGAGCAGGTCAGAGGCTGGGTATTCTGCAGCGAGTGTCTCACCTGATTCCCAAAGCTTTTCCACCATCTACAAGGCACAAGTAAGGAGTGTGATGGACATCATCCAGGAAAAAGCAGCTCGCTTGATTGGCACCCCATCCACCATCTTAAACATTCACTTCCTCCACCACCGGTGCACTGTGGCTGCAGTGTGTACCATCTACAAGATTCACTGCAGCTACTCATCAAGGTTTCTTCGACAGCACCTCCCAAACCCGCGACCTCTACCACCTAGAAGGACAAGGGCAGCAGGCGCATGGGAACACCACCACCGCCAAGTTCCCCTTCAGGTTACACACCAGCCTGACGTGGAAATATATCGCCGATCCTTCATCGCCGCTGGGTCAAAATCCTGGAACTCCCTCCCTAACAGCACTGTGGGAGTACCTTCACCACACGGACTGCAGTGGTTCAAGAAGGCGGCTCACCACCACCTTCCCAAGGGCAACTAGGGATGGACAATAAATGCCCATCCCTAGTTGCCCTCGAGAAGGTGACGCCCACATCACTTGAATGAATAAAACAAAAATATCTTTTTTGCACCTTCTCCAGTGACTCTATGTCCTTTTTATAATACGGAGACCAGGACTGTGCACAGTACTCCAAGTGTGGTCTAACCAAGGTTCTATACAAGTTTAACATAACATCTCTGATTTTCAATTCTATTCCGCTAGAAATGAACCCCAGTGCTTGGTTTGCTTTTTTATGGCCTTATTAACCTGCGGTGCTACCTTTAGTGATTTGTGCATCTGTACCCACAAATCCCTCTGTTCCTCTACCCAATTTAGAAACTTATTTTCCCAGGAGTATGTGGCCTCCTTATTCTTCCTACCACCATGTACCATCTCACACTTTTCTATATTGAAGTTAATTTGCTAATTACACGCCCATTCTGCAAGTTTATTAATGTCTTCCTGTATTTTGTCGTGGTTCTCTGTATTAACTACACCCCCAATCTGGTGTCCTCCGCAAATTTTGAAATTGTACTTCCGATTCCCGAGTCCAAATCATTTATGTAAATGGTGAACCATGGTGGCCCCAGCACCGAGCCTTGTGGAACACCACTTCCCACCTTCCGCCAGTCTGAGGAACTACCTGTAGCCAGCTCGCTATCCATTTTGCTGCCTGTCCCCTGAATCCACATGTTCTGATCTTAATCATGAGTCTACTATGCGGTACCTTATCAAAGGCCTTTTGGAAAGTCAAATATATTACGTCTTCGGTATTACCCTTATCTACCCTTTCTGTTACTTCTTCAAAGAATTCAATAAGGTTGATCAAGCATGACCTTCCCTTTTAAAATCTGTGCTGACTATTCTTTATTATATTTTCAGCTTCTAGATTTTTTCTATTACATACTCGAGTAAGGATTCCATTATCTTTCCTATCACTGACATTAAGCTAACTGATCTGTAGTTCCCTGGACTTGTTCTATTTTGCTTTTTAAATATAGAAATAATGTTAACTATCCACTAGTCCTCAGGCACTATTCTCTTTTCTAATGAATTTATATATGTAATAGTGCCTCTGCTATCTCCTTCCCTAACTTCTGTTAATATGCGTGGATGCAGTCCATCCGGTCCAGGGGTTTTATCTTCTCTAAGTTTGATTAGTTTATTAATTATTTCCCCCTTTCTATCTTAAATGTCTTTACATCTTTTTTGATCTCATCTTCGAATGTTATGGCCACAATGTCAGTCTCCCTGGTAAACACCGAGGCAAAGTAATTATTTAATATTTCTGCCATTTCTCTGTCATTTCCTGTGAGTTTACTGTGTGCATCCCTCAGTGGCCCTATCCCTATCCTGATTTTCCTTATGTTATTTATGTGTCTGGAGAATATTTTACTATTTATTTTTATATTCTTTCATAATTTAATTTTGTAGTTTCTCTTTGTCTTCCTAATTGTGTTTTTGACTTCTTTCCTAACCTTTTCGTATTGCCTTTTGTCATCCCCTCCTTTGTTGTCTATGTACTTAGTGTATGCCTTTTCTTTCGTTTCAATTTTGCCCTTATCTTTTTTATTCATCCATAGTGTTTCATTATTGGCTAGTTTGTTCTTGCTTTTTCGTGGGATATATTACTCCTGGACTCTATTGATCACCGTTGTAAATGTTTCCCACTGCTATTTCTATTTCTTTGTTTGTCAGTAAATTGTTCCAGTTTATTTTCCCTAGTTCCATTTTCATCCCCTTAAAATCAGCTTTTTTTCCTATTTATTACTTTGGTCTGTGTCTTACTTATGTCCTTCTCAATCTTTATCTTAAACCATATTATGTTGTGATCGCTATTGCCTAGATGCTCCCCTACGCTTACTTCTCTTATCTGTTCTGGTTCATTTCCCAATACTAGATCCAGCAGTGATTCCTCTCTTGTTGGGCTTTTTACATACTGGGTAAGAAAGGAGTCCTGCACACACTGTAAAAACTCCATTCCCTGCACCCCTTTCGCTATCTCTTCTTGCCAGTTTATTTGGGGGTACTTAAAATTTCCCATGATTATTATTCTATGTCCTTTACTCATTTCACATAATAGCTTACATATTTCTTCCTCCACCTCCTTTCCACTATTAGGTGGTCTGTAGTATACCCCTATTAGCACGATCGATCCCTTCTTATATTTTATTTCAATCTATATGGATTCTGTTTCTAACCTTCTGTTAGTTATGTCCCTTTTTTCTACTGCCATTATGTTTCTCTATTTAGTACAGCTATCCCACCCCACTTCTTCCATCCCTATTCTTTCTGATTATGTTATAATCTGCAATATTTAGTTGCCAGTTCTGCTCTTTATGTAGCCATGTTTCAGTTATTCCAACAACATCTGGTTCCTTTCCATGGATTATTGCCTCCAGTTCCCCCATTTTATTTTGGATGCTGTGTACACCCAGGGACCTGAGCACAAAAATCTAGGCTGACACTTCAGTTCAGTACCAAGGAAGTGCTACACTGTTGGAGGTGCCGTCTTTCAGATGAGATGTTAAACCGAGGCTCCGTCTGCTCTCTCAGGTGGATGTAAAAGATCCCATGGCACTATGTCGAAGAAGAACAGGGGAGTTCTCCCCGGTGTCCTGGCCAATATTTATCCTATTGCTGTTTGTGGGAGCAGACAGGGCAGCACTCCCTCAGCACTGCACTGGACCATCAGCCTGGATTTTTGTGCTCAAGTTTCTGGTGTGGGACTTGAACCTTAGTACATACAGGTACTGACAGATTAATGTGCTGATTAATAAAAGTTAGATTCCAATGTGAATATCTTGAGAATCCTTTTTAATAAATGTTCACCTTTTAGTTTCAGATTAATTTGTTTTAATAAACCAGGAACAGTCGAAGCTATGATCTCGGACCAATGCTGGGTGGTTTGTTGCAGTCGAGGTTAGCTAGAGCTCACTAAATATATTCTTCACTGACTGCAGGAGTTAAAAAAAATCAATTTGTTTAGTCAGTCTGAACTCCTTGCAGGCAGGAGAGATTCCCGAGTCCCACAGGAACTGGCGATGTTCGTAATTGTTACCTCGGCCATTCAGTTGACATCAGAGCTGTGCTCTCTGTGACTGCCCTGTTGGAGGTTTCTGAGAAACCAGATCTCTGTGTTCGGTTCATCCACCCTCTTCTTCCTTTGAAGTCATTGAAACAAATCCTGAACGCACTGTGACAGGAAACGGATGAGCTTTCAGGAGATGGAGCGGCTGTGATATAACCAAATGATCTTGAAAGCTGCACAGCTCACTGAAATCTCACCTGCCAAAGCTGTTGCATAATAAAAGTCATTTGACAAGATTCAGCATTTAATCCAGCTGCAGGCACAAATCAAAAATGGATACAATCAAAATGGTACTTTTAATTACATTTAGACTTTGTTGCACAGTGAGATTAATATTGAATTAAAATTAATATTTTAAAAATCATTGTTTGTTTGTTTAGCTGTTTGTTCATAGAATTTACAGCACAGAAACAGGCCATTGAGCCCAGCTGGTCTCTGACAGTGTTTATACTTCCACCCTACTTCATCTAACCTATCAGCATAACCTTCTATTCCTTTGTCCCACATGTAATTCTCTAGCTTCCCTTCAAGCGCATCTATGCTAGTCGCCTCGACCACTCCCTGTGGTAGCGATTTCCACATTCTCACCACTCTCTGGGTAAAGAAGTTTCTCCTGAATTCCTTATTGGATTTATTAGTGACTATCTTATAGTTACGGCCCCCAGTTTCGGTCTCCCCCTCAAATGGAAACAACTTCTCTACATCTACCCTATCAAACCCGTTCCCTCCCCTGTAGCGCCTTCTACAAACTGTAATATAATCCTTCAAATGGAAGATGGTCCAATGAGCTACAAACTTCTCCAGGATCTTTGTGCGATGGGTGCAGGGCTCCCTAATACTCCGAACAGAGGAAGAACCACCAAAAAGTGTTTATGATTTTTATTAAATGGGCATAATAATCTGCATAACTAAGATTATGCCCACTGCTATTTTATTATGCTAATTTCTTCTACTTGCGCACAAAAAATCCAGGCTGACACTAGTGCAGTGCTGAGGGAGTGCTACACTGTTGGAGGTGCCGTCTTTCAGATGAGACATTAAATCGAGGCTCTGTCTGCCCTCTCAGGTGGACGTAAAAGATCCCAGGGCACTAGTCAAAGAAGAGCAGGGGAGTTCTCCCCGGTGTCCTGGGGCCAATATTTATCCCTCAATCAACATCACTAAAACAGATTATCTGGTCATTATCACATTGCTGTTTGTGGGAGCTTGCTGTGTGCAAATTGGCTGCCGCGTTCCCCACATTACAACAGTGACTACACTTCAAAAGTACATAATTGGCTGTAAAGTGCTCTGGGACGTCCTGAGGTCATGAAAGGTGCTATGCTCAGTCAGCCTCTGATCATCATTGCCACTCGCAGTAAAGAGCACATTGGGGAATCAGAGTAGGTGTAGCTCTGTTCCAGGCTCAGAGTAACGTTTGCTTAATGCTCTCACTGGTTGAATGAGAGGCAGCAAAAGTGCCACCAAGCACAGGCAGAAGCTTCATGCAGTGGGGATGGGAAAACCAAAAGGCAGTGGCATACATTGGAGAAGGAACAAATCAACGTGCTATGGATTAGAGGGTGGGTGGGGTTAGAGCCATGGGGAGTGGGAGGCTATGGTGGAATCAATAGTCTTTGGTTGGAGTACTCAACTTTATGTAGCACATACAATGTCAACATGTTTTCTTCAGATTCTAGAGTTACTAATCCACCTCCGTGTTGTACCCACGATATTCATTAACCTTTGTTTGCGTCGTATGTCCTCCACCATCAATTTGAGATACCATCTCCTCAAAGAAAAATCATTAGCTTGATGGGGCAAATCTACCCCTTCTTAAGCTGTTTGGTTCTTCAAGCAACCACACACTTGGCAGCTAAAGTCATTAGAGTTTATGATATACAACAGTGTACACTGAACTAGTCATCATTGTGAGTGTGTGTGGGGGCGAGGGGGAGTTGATCAGTGACACGAGGTCACAAGGAAAGCGTCAATGCTTGCATGTTTTTTGAACACACCAAGATTTATGAGAGAACACAGGAAAATGCACAGGAAGCATTTCAAGGCTGCACAGGAACACTCAGTGAAAACTACGATCAGCATCCATGAGTTCGCTGTGAGGCGGACAACACTGAGTGTGCTGTTATTACGATCAGATGGACAGTGTTTCCTCTCTTCCAATACCCCAGCGACATCAGAGGTTCCCAACTTCCCAACCAAAACTGATTCAGAACTGTGCTCAAGTATCAATTTCTGTTGGGACTCAGACCGTTACAATCGGAGGGTTAACACCAAAATGCTGCACAGGTTCCGTGCTACAACAGTTTATTTCTGCATATTAAATAGTGTATGGTAGCCTGCAGTGAGTTTGTATAGCCAAGAGAGGAGATTTTCATCCCGTCTGCCTAGACTGAACTCCTGATGTGGAGATGCCGGTGTTGGACTGGGGTGGACAAATGTCAGAAGTCGCACAACACCAGGTTATAATCCATATGGTGTTGTGCGACTTCTCACATTAGACTGAACTCCAACTTAGGTCTGCGATGTGTCAGGACATTGTGCTACCCATTGTACACACCAGCCCCCAGCACTGAGTGTTTACAAGTTCTTGATTTTGGATTATGGAAATAGTGCAAAAATAGTAATAACATGGCTGAACAAATTGTTTTCCCGTATTAATCACAAAATGCTGGTATAACCAAAGTATTTTAATAAAATAAAACTACCCCCAAAAATCTGATACCGCAAATATCTTTAAACGGTCTTTCTAGTCTTTAAATAGCATTTTTATAAATGTTTATAGTTAATATACTGTAGTACATAAAGCAGATAGTATTAGGATCTTGTGAAGCAAAAAAGTTTATTTCACTTATTGTATTCAAATAATTACTTACCTTCATAGAACTAGGATAATCTAAAATGTAGAAACAGGTGTAAGTGTTCATTCTTGGGATATGGGCATTGCAGGCAAGGCCAGCATTTAGTGCCCATCCCTAACCACCCATGAGAAGTCACCTTCTTGAACTGCTGCAGTCCTTATTGTGACTCAGACCGCTGCAGAGTGCCGTTAGGTAGGGATTTCCAGGATTTTCACCCGGCGACAATGAAGGAATGGCGATATATTTCCAAGTCAGGATGGTGTGTGACTTGGAGCAGGACTCTCTTGATTCAGAAAGTGCCAATGTCACTCCACTATTTAAGAAGAGTAGGAGAGATAAACCAGGAAATTATAGGCCTATTAGTCTAATGTCTGTTTTGGGAAAGTTACCAGAATCTGTTATTAGGGACATTGACTGAGCACTTGGACAAATATGAACTGATCAGAGAGAGGCTGCATGGATCTGTAAAGGGTAATTCATGTCTAAAGAACCTAACTCATTTTTTTGAGGAGGTAACGAGTGTGGTAGATATGGATGATATTTATATGAACTTCCAGAAGGCATTTTCTTTATTCGTTCCTGGGATGTGGGCATCGCTGGCAAGGCCAGCATTTATTGCCCATCCCTAATTGCCCTTGAGAAGGTGGTGGTGAGCCGCCTTGAACCACTGCAGTCTGTGTCGTGAAGGTTCTCCCACAGTGCTGTTAGGGAGGGAGTTCCAGGGTTTTGACCCAGTGACGATGAAGGAGTGGCGATATATTTCCAAGTCAGGATGGTGTGTGACTTGGAGGGGAACTTGGAGGTGGTGGTGATCCCATGCACCTGCTGTCCTTGTCCTTCTAGGTGGTAGAGGGTGCGAGTTTGGGAGGTGCTGTCGAAGAAGCCTTGGCGGGTTACTGCAGTGCATCTTGTAGATGGTACACACTGCAGCCACGGTACGCCGGTGGTGGAGGGAGTGAATGTTTAAGGTGGTGGATGGGGTGCCAATCAAATGGGCTGCTTTGTCCTGGATGATGTTGAGCTTCTTGAGTGTTGTTGGGGCTGCACTCATCCAGGTAAGTGGAGGGTATTCCAACACACTCCTGCCTTGTGCCTTGTAGATGGTGGAAAGGCTTTGGTGAGTCAGGAGGTGAAACACTCGCCGCAGAATACCTAGCCTCTGACCTGCTCTTGTTGCCACAGTATTTATGTGGCTGGTCCAGTTAAGTTTCTGGTCAATGGTGACGCCCAGGATGTTGATGGTGGGGGATTCGGTGATGGTAATGTCAAGGGCGGTAGTTAGGCTCTCTCTTGTTGGAGATAGTCATTGCCTGGCACTTGTGTGGTGCGAATGTTACTTACCACTTATCAACCCAAGCCTGAATGTCACCCAGGTCTTGCTGCATTCGGGCATGGACTGCTTCATTATCTGAGGAGTTGCAAATGGAATGGAACACTGTAATCAGCGAACATCCCCACTTCTGACCTTATGATGGAGGTAAGGTTATTGATGAAGCAGCTGAAGATGGTTGGACCTAGGACACTGCCCTAAGGAACTCCTGCAGCGATGTCCTGAGGCTGTAATGATTGGCCTCCAACAGCCAGAACCATCTTCCTTTGTGCTAGGTATGACTCCAGCCAGTGGAGAGTTTTCACCCGATTCCCATTGACATCAATTTTACTAGGGCTCCTTGATGCCACACTCGGTCAAATGCTGCCTTGATGTCAAGGGCAGTCACTCTCACAGATTGTGGCCGACCAATATTCTGCTGCTGCTGATGGCCCACAGTGCCTCATGGACGCCCAGTTTTGAGTTGCTAGATCTGTTCTGAATTCATCCCATTTAGCACGGTAGTAGTGCCACACAACACGATGGAGGGTGTCCTCAGTGTGAAGACGGGATTTTGTCTCAAGGACTGTGCGGTGGTCACTGCTACCAATACTGTCATGGACAGATGCATCTGCGACAGGTAGATTGGTGAGGATGAGGTTTTTCCCTCGTGTTGGTTCTCTCACCACCTGTCGCAGGTCCAGACTGGCAGCTATATCCTTCAGGACCTGGCCAGCTCGCTCAGTAGTGGTGCTACCGAGCCCCACCCAGAGTACATTCTGTGCCCTTGCTACTCTCAGTGCTTCTTCCAAGTGGTGTTCAACATGGAGGAGTACTGATTCATCAGCTGAAGGAGGGCGGTAGGTGGTAATCAGCAGGAGGTTTCCTTGCCTATGCTTGACCTGAAGCCATGAGACTTCGTGGGGTCCGGAGTCAATGGTGAGGACTCCCAGGGCCACTCCCTCCTGACTGTATACCACTGTACCGCCTTCCCTGGTGGGCCGGCCTGCCGGTGGGACAGGACATATCCAGGCATGGTGATGGAGGAGTCTGGGACGTTGGCTGAAAGGTATGATTCCGTGAGTATGACTATGTCAGGCTGTTGCTTGACTAGTCTGTGGGACAGCTCTCCCAATTTTGGCACAAGTCCCCAGATGTTAGCGAGGAATATTTTGCAGGGTTGACTGGGCTGGGTGTGCCGTTGTCGTGTCCAAAGCCGGTGCCGAGGTCGACGTTGGGAGGTCCGTCCTGTTTTATTCTTATTATTGTTTTGCGTCACGGTTTGGTACAACCGAGTGGCTTGCTTGGCCATTTCAGAGGGCAGCTAAGAGTCAATCAACCATAGTCAGGTACAGGCCAGACCAGGTAAGGATGGCAGTTAGGACATTAAGTGAACCAGATGGGTTTTTACAACAATCCGGTAGTTTCATGGTCACCATTACTGATACTAGCTTTTTAATTCCAGATTTATTTAATTAAATGAATTTAAATTCCCCAACTGCCGTGGTGGGATCTGAATTCTCGTCTCCGGATCATTAGTCCAGGCCTCTGGATTACTAGTCCAGTAACTTAACCACTATGCTACTGTACCCACAAGTTTCCATGTAAGAGACCGTTAACAAAAATGAGAATGCATGGAATTGGATAGTGAACTGGTTAGGAGATAGGATACAGAGAGTAGAGGATAATGGGTGTGTACTCAAATTGGCAAGGTATGACTAGTCGTGTCCCTAGGGATCCGTACTGGGGCCTCAGCTTTTCACTTTATTTAAAAATGATTTGGATGATGGAACAGAGAGCCGTACATCCAAGTTTGCTGACGACACTAAGTTAGGTGGCACAGTAAGTAGTGTAGATGGGAGCAAAAAGTTGCAAAGGGACTGAGTGAGTGGGCAAAAGTGTGGCAGATGGGAAAGTGTGAGGTCACCCACTTTGGACCCAAGAAAGATAGATCAGAGTATTTTCTAAATGGCGAGAAGCTGGGAACTGTGGAGGAGCAGGGGATTTAAAACAGGAATTTAGGGAGCTAGGTTGGAAGCTGAGAGCCAGTACAAACTGGTTTGTTGCCGGTGCCACGTGCTAGCGAGTTGAGGAACAGGGAGAGAGTGCAGATAAACACGTGGCTGCAGGGATGGTGTAGGGGGGAGGGTTTCAGTTATGTGGATAATTGGAGCACATTCTGGGGAAGGTGGGACCTGTACAAACAGGACGGTTTGCACCTGAACCAGAGGGGCACCAATATCCTGGGAGGGAAATTTGCTACGGCTCTTCGGGGGGGTTTAAACTAATTTGTCAGGGGGATGGGAAAAAGGGCTGTAGTCCACGAGCCAGTGGTGAGTGTAGGGAGGTACTGAGGAGGGTATCAAGGTCGCAGGAATGTACCGGCAGACAGGAAGATGGCTTGAAGTGTGTCTACTTCAATGCAAGGAGCATCCGGAATAAGGTAGGAGAACTTGGAGCGTGGATTGGTACTTGGGACTACGATGTGGTGGCCATTACGGAGACATGGTTAGAACAGGGACAGGAATGGTTGTTGGAAGTTCCGGGGTATAGATGTTTCAGTAAGAGTAGGGAAGTTGGTAAGAAAGGTGGAGGAGTAGCATTGTTAATCAAGGATAGTTTAACAGCGGCAGAAAGGCAGTTCGAGGGGGATCTGCCGTCTGAGGTAATATGGGCTGAAGTTAGAAATAGGAAAGGAGCGGTCACGTTGTTAGGAGTTTTCTACAGGCCCCCAAATAGTAATAAAGATGTGGAGGAAGAAATTGCAAAGCAGATTATGAATAGGTGTGGAGGTCACAGAGTAGTTGTCATGGGTGACTTCAACTTTCCAAATATTGATTGGAACCTTTATAGGTCAAACAGTTCGGATGGGATAGTTTTTGCACAGTGTGTGCAGGAGGGTTTCCTGACACAATATGTGGATAGGCCGACAAGAGGTGGGGCCACGTTGGATTTGGTACTGGGTAATGAACCGGGCCAAGTGTTTGATTTGTATGTGGGAGAGCACTTTGGAGATAGTGACCACAATTCGGTAACTTTCACTATTGCAATGGAGAGGGATAGGGCCATACGGCAGGGCAGGGTTTATAATTGGGGGAGGGGTAATTATGATGCGATTAGGCAAGAATTAGGGAGCATAAGATGGGAACAGAAACTATCGGGAAAGGCACAAACGAAAAGTGGAGCTTTTTCATGGAGCAATTACTGCGTGTCCTTGATAGGTATGTCCCTGTCAGGCAGGGAGGAAATGGCCGAGTGAGAGAACCATGGTTCACAAAAGAGGTTGAATGTCTAGTCAAGAGGAAAAAGGAAGCGTATGTAAGGATGAGAAAACAAGGTTCAGTTGGGTCGATTGAGGGGTACAAGGTAGCAAGGAATGAGCTAAAAAAAGAGCTTAGGAGAGCTAGGAGGGGGCATGAGAAGTCCTTGGCGGGTCGGATCAAGGAAAACCCCAAGGCTTTTTACTCTTATGTGAGAAATAAAAGAATGACCAGGGTGAGGGTAGGGCCGGTCAAGGACAGTAGTGGGAACTTGTGCATGGAGTCAGAAGAGATAGGAGAGGTGATGAATGAATACTTTTCGTCAGTGTTCACCGAGGAGAGGGGCCATGTTCTTGAGGATGAGAGTGTGATAAAGGTGGATAGGCTGGAGGTGGTAGATGTTCTGAGGGAAGATATTTTAGCAATTTTGAAGAACCTGAGGGTCGATAAGTCCCCTGGGCCAGATGGGATATATCCTAGGATTCTTTGGGAGGCAAGGGAGGAGATTGCAGAGCCTCTGGCTTTGATCTTTGGGTCCTCACTGTCCACGGGGATGGTGCCAGAGGACTGGAGAGTGGTGAATGTTGTTCCTCTCTTCAAGAAAGGAAATAGGAATGACCCTGGTAATTATAGGCCGGTTAGTCTTACTTCGGTGGTTGGTAAGATAATGGAAAAGGTCCTGAGGGATAGGATTTATGACCATTTGGAAAGGGGCAACTTAATCAGGGATAGTCAACACGGATTCGTGAAGGGTAAGTCTTGCCTAACAAATTTGATTGAATTCTTTGAGGAGGTAACTAAGTGTGTAGATGAAGGTAGAGCAGTTGATGTCGTATACATGGATTTTAGTAAGGCGTTTGATAAGGTTCCCCATGGTCGTCTCATGAAGAAAGTAAGGAGTTGTGGGATAGAGGGAAATTTGGCCGATTGGATAAGTAACTGGCTATCTCATAGAATTGAGAGGTCGCACAACACCAGGTTATAGTCCAACAGTTTTATTTGAAATCACAAGCTTTCGGAGCTATCGCTCCTTCCTCAGGCGAAGTAAATTGGATACAGAATCGCCAGAGCATATATAGATGGAAAAAAAAGCATGTGTACTTTACAATTGCAGACCAATAAATTAAATCATCCTGACTATCTGCCGAGGTGTGATAAAGTTAATTAAGTCAGCCAGGAAGGTACCACATCAAAAGACATAGCAAGATACAACTGAGACAATGAGGTGAAGTCGCAGGGGTTCTAACGTGTCAAAAGCTGCCGTCTGTATGTAAAACGAAAAGCTTTAAAAAAAAATTTACTTTTTTACTGGGAAAATTTTTACTTTTTTACTGGGAATCACATCTGTGAACAAGCTAACGACGACTCGAGTCCGGATCACGTCATGTATCGTGACATAAACCCAAGATCCCGATTGAGACCGTCTTCATGAGTGTCTCATAGAAGGCAGAGGGTGGTGGTGGATGGAACATTTTTGGACTGGAGACCAGTTACCAGCGGTGTGCCACAGGGGTCGGTGCTGGGTCCTCTGCTGTTTGTGATTTTTATCAATGACTTGGAGGAGGGGACTGAAGGGTGGATCAATAAATTTGCTGATGACACCAAGATTGGTGGAGTAGTGGATGAGGTGGAGGGCTGTTGTAGGCTGCAAAGAGACATTGATGGGATGCAGAGCTGGGCCGAAAAATGGCAGATGGAATTTAACCCTGATAAGTGCGAGGTGATTCATTTTGGTAGGGCAAATTTGAATAAGGATTACAGGGTCAACGGCAGGGTTCTGAGGAACGTGGAGGAGCAGAGGGATCTGGGGGTTCATATCCACAGATCTCTGAAGGTTGCCACTCAAGTGGATAGAGCAGTAAAGAAGGCCTATGGTGTGCTACACTAGGCGTTGCCCTTATTAACAGAGGGTTTGAGTTTAAGAACCGTGAGGTTATGCTGCAACTGTACAGGACCTTGGTGAGACCACATTTGGAATATTGTGTGCAGTTCTGGTCACCTCACTATAGGAAGGACGTGGAAGCATTGGAAAGAGTGCAAAGGAGATTTACCAGGATGCTGCCTGGTTTGGGGGGGGAGGTCTTATGAGGAAAGATTGAGGGAGTTGGGGCTTTTCTCTTTAGAGCGGAGGAGGATGAGAGGCGACTTAATAGAGGTTTATAAGATGATGAGGGGGATAGATAGAGTGGATGTTCAGAGACTATTTCCTCGGGTAGAGGCAGCTGTTACAAGGGGGCATAACTATAAGGTGCATGGGGGGAGATATAGAAGGGATGTCCGAGGTAGATTCTTTACTCAGAGAGTGGTTGGGGTGTGGAATGGACTGCCTGCTGTGATAGTGGAGTCGGACACTTTAGGAACTTTCAAGTGGTTATTGGATAAGCACATGGAGCACACCAGAGTGATAGGGAGTGTGATAGCTTGATCTTGGTCTCGGACAATGCTCGGCACAACATCGAGGGCCGAAGGGCCTGTACTGTGCTGTACTGTTCTATGTTCTATCCAAGTACAGATATCACTATAAGCTGGTGGGCAGGTGCAAAAAATAATTAAAAAGGCTAATGGAATGTTGGCCTTTATCTCAAGGAAGCTGGAATACAAAGGGGTCAAAGTTGTTCCAGTTGTATAAAGCTCTGGTTAGACCCCACCTGGAGTAACTGCGTTCAGTTCTCGGCACCACACCTCAGGAAGGATATTTTGGCCTTGCAATGGGTGCAACGCAGATTCACCAAAATGCTACTGGGGCTAAAAGGGTTAAATCATGAGGCCAGGCTGCATAGACTAGGCTTGTATACCCTTGAGTATAGAAGATTAAGCGGTGATCTAATTGAGGTGTTTCAGATGATTAAAGGAATTGATAGGGTGGATAGAGAGAAACTATTTCCTCTGGTGGGGGTATAACCTTAAAATTAGAGCCAGGCCGTTCAGGGGTGATGTCAGGAAGCACTTCTTCACACAAAGGGTAGTGGAAATCTGGAACTCTGTCCCCGCAAAAAGCTGTTGAGGCTGGGGGTCAATTGAAAATTTCAAAACTGAGATTGATAGATTTTTGTTAGGCAAGGGTATTAAGGGTTGCAGAACCAAGGCAGATAGATGGAGTTAAAGTACAGATCAGTCATGATCTAATTGAATGGTGGAACAAGCCCGAGGGGCTGAATAGCCTACTCCTTTTCCTATGGTGGTGTTCCCATGCATCTGTTGCCCATTTCACTCTAGGTGGTGTAGGTCATGGGTTTGGGAGGTGCTATCAGAGAAGCCTTGGCAAATTGCTGCAGTGCATCCTGTAGATAATATACACTGCAGCCACGGTGGTGGAAGGAATCTATTAAAACTTCCCTCAGCAATTATCCTCTAGTTGACCCCAGAATGTGCTTATTTGGATGACTTGTCCACAGGGAGTACCTAACCAGTGGCCTTAAAAGGGACAGGACTGAATCAACACATTGCAACTGTGCTCCAAACCCCAGATTATGTACGAGCAATGACACAGATATAAAAAGGAAGAGAAATTCAGTAAATGTTTACGATATTATTTACACAGTAATAAATACTTCAGGGGTGAATTTTCTGAGCAGCACAGACTTGAAATTTTTTTTATTCGTTCATGGGATGTGGGCGTCGCTGGCAAGGCCAGCATTTATTGCCCATCCCTAGTTGCCCTCGAGAAGGTGATGGTAAGCCGCCTTCTTGAACCGCTGCAGTCCGTGTGGTGAAGGTGCTCCCACAGTGCTGTTAGGGAGGGAGTTCCAGGATTTTGACCCAGTGATGATGAAGGATCGGCGATATACTTCCAAGTCAGGATGGCGTGTGACTTGGAGGGGAACTTGGAGGTGGTGGTGTTCCCATGTGCCTGCTGCCGTTGTCCTTCTAGGTGGAAGAGGTCGCAGGTTTGGGAGGTGCTGCCGAAGAAGCCTTGGCGAGTTGCTGCAGTGCATCTTGTAGATGGTACACACTGCAGCCACGGTACGCCGGTGGTGGAGGGAGTGAATGTTTATGGTGGTAGGTGGGGTGCCAATCAAGGCTGGTGCTGCTCCTGGCATGCTCTTCTACACTCCTTATTAAACCAGGATTGGTCCCCTGGCTTGATGGTAATGGTAGAGTGAGGGATATGCCGGGCCATGAGGTTACAGATTGTGGTGGAATACAATTCTGCTGCTGCTGATGGCCCACAGCAACTCATGGATGCCCAGTTTTGAGCTGCTAGATCTGTTCTGAATCTATCCCATCTGGCACGGTGGTAGAGCCACACAACACGATGGAGGGTGTCCTCAGTGTCAAGACGGGACTTCGTCTCTACAATGACTGTGCGGTGGTCACTGCTACCAATACTGTCATGGACAGATTCATCTGCGACAGGTAGATTGGTGAGGACGAGGTCAAGTAGGTTTTTCCCTCATGTTGGTTCCCTCACCACTTGTCGCAGGTCCAGACTGGCAGCTATGTCCTTCAGGACTCGGCCACTCGGTGAGTAGTGGTGCTACCGAGCCACTCTTGGAGATGGACATTGAAAAGTAGCCCTTTTATGCACACTGAGCAAAGGAAGTAGAGAAAACAACTGGAAACTACAATATATAAAAACCCTAGCAGTTAACAACTGAATGTATTGAATTGTTTCTATGTATACAACTTTCTGACCTTTCAGATAACCAAGAGATCAACTTCAGCAAACTACACTCTGCTGGAAACAAATACGCAAATATAAACCGCTGCAAGTTTTGACAAAAGTCACATTCCAAGTAGGTAATTGCTATGTTAATTTGTTCCCTAGCAACTGCCCAAAGAGAAACAGGCCCCTGCAAAACAAGTGGGGAACCTTCCAAGGCCTTTTATTGAGCCATGAGGTACAGCTGAACACAGCAATAAGACGACCAGGCTCCTGTACACAAAAGCAAGCATACGGATGGACGACTGCTATTAGTTTGGCTTTATTAGTAGCATTACACATACACCACACAAACTTCTGCTTTCTGTTTTAGCGCGCTACGTCAATAGTTAAAGATCACATGTAAGATATGGACAACAGCAGATGATTAAACATTTGTTAGGTCACATTAACTGCATCGTGTTTGTAATATCAGATAAATTAAAAATTGCTTTTGTCTACAACATCGCAGCAAATTAAACTTTTACAGAGTAACACAATGAATAAAAAAATTCAATAACCCCGTTAGTGTTACATTGAAACACAGGGTTCATGATCATTAAATCAGTTCTATTTTAAAACCACAGGCTATAGAAACATCACTGAGAGGAGCTCATTAGTGAAGAAATAAAGTAAGTAAGGCTTTGTGTCGAGTCCTTACATACTGTAGTAGCATATATGAACAATATTTAGAAATTATGCATTCATGCCATTTTAATGGTCAAATTATAGTTGCATTAATAACTAAACAATGCAAGTTATAATCTATGTACATAAGTATCACCGTTAAAAATAGCTGGATTATAATTTTTCAGATATAATATGCATCTGGATTTTGAGTCGGTTTACACTAGAAAATGGTGCACATTGAGAGAGAAAAATTACAGTAATTATAGTTTGCCACTGGTTTTGTACATTTGGCTTGGGATGTTATTGAGACAGCCTGTGTGGTATCATGCCTTTATCAGCCAACAAATAATTTGTACAAATGTTTTTTTACAGTCTTAATTGAATGGTTGGAAATAACTAAAACACAATAGGGGTAAAACTCAACTTCGATGGGGGTTTAAAACAGGCTGTAGCAAATCGCCCGTTATACGCTCGTTCTATCCCCCGCCCGTTATACGCTCACTATATCCCCCGCCCGTTATACGCTCACTATATCCCCCGCCCGTTATACGCTCGCTATATCCCCCGCCCATTATACGTCCCGACCGCTATATCCCCCGCCCATTATACGTCCCGACCGCTATATCCCCCGCCCGTTATGCCCCGACCGCTATATCCCCCGCCCGTTATGTCCCGACCGCTCTATCCCCCGCCCGTTATGTCCCGACCGCTCTATCCCCCCGACCCGCTCTATCCCCCGCCCGTTATGCGTCCCGCCCGCTATATCCCCCACCCGTTATGTCCCAACCGCTATATCCCCCGCCTGTTATGCATCCCAACCTCTATATCCACCCCCCCCCCCCCCGTTATGCATCCCGACCAATTTTTCTTTCTATTGAAGTCAATGGAAAAGAAAGAGAATTGAGCAGAGTGTAAAATGAGCGGCCAATCCACCCTCGCCCAAGTTGAATTTTACCCCAGTGTTAATACTTGGTCCACAGCAAATCGTTTCATTAAAATAGCTCTACATTTGTAAAGAAATAGTTATTCAAATGTCCCTATACTAAAACCTGTTTGCACAATCACATTTACAACTATACTGACTTGATAAACATTATATTTATCTAACAGTGGAGCTAAATTTTTTCCTCAAATGAAACATATTAAATGGCACTGCAGTATACAAAAATAAAAGCACTTTAGCAGAAATTAGAATGCTACATTACATAAAATTACATCAAAAATACTTACAAAACGCTGAAAATACAGAATATTTTCTAAAACAGCTAGTTCACTGCACTTCTAATACAACTATTTACAGCTACATTTTTTACTATTTACCTCTGCACTTAATTTCTACAGAAATTAGAGCCTTTAATCTAATGCAACTGGCAGAAGCTTGAACACTAGACAGCTTTAATATGTTACACTCAACATTTGCTAGACGTTATGGATTTCTCAAAGAAAATATTAACTTGACAATGGTGTTTTAATTAACTCCAAGAAGGATTCTTTAATGCAATACTGAAATCTGTTTAAACAGCAATTATTCTACGTTAACATTTTTAAGGTGAAAATCCTTTTCTGGGCATTGGTTGTCTTAAATAAGTCTATGTGGTATTTGCATTGTTTATGTTTTGTGATTGACTGAGGCTAAGCCACATTTCCAACTAGCGTATTAGAACCAAAGATTTCTTCATCTCCATTTGAGGTGGGGGAGAAGAAGAAACAGCTACGGTTAAATTGGTTAACACTCAGAACCACTCACTGCGAAAATAAAACTAAACCATGGCATTTCACAAAGTAAGGGCAGAGAGCTTTGGATGCCTGTATTGGTTTAATGTTACAGCGAAGCCCTATCCTTGTCTTCACCGACCTACAGTGGCTCCTGGTCTGGCAATGCCTCGATTTTAAAATTCTCATCCTTGTGTTCAAATCCCTTCATGGCCTCACCCCTCCCTATCTCCGTAACCTTCTCCAGCTCTACAACCCTCTGAGATCTCTGCGCTCCTCCAATTCTGGCATCTTGCGCATCCCCGATTTCGTTTGCTCCCCCATTGGTGGCCGTGCCTTTAGCTGTCAAGGCCCTAAAAGCTCTGGAATTCCCTCCCTAAACCTCTTCGCTTCTCCACCTCTCTCTCCTTCTTTAAGTCTCTTCTTAAAACCTACCTCTTTGACCAAGTTTTTGGTCACCTGTCCTAACTATTCTTTATGTGGCTCGATGTCAAATTTTGTCTGCTAACGCTCCTGTGAAGCGTCTTGGGTGGTTTTACTACGTTAAAGGTGTTGTAGAAATGCAAGCTGTAGTTGTTGTTCAACTGTCCCAGAGAAGCCCCATTATTGGTTTAATGTTACAGGTTGGACAAAAGATAAGACAGTTGAGTAGAGCCAGGTTTGACTATACATCACTGTAGAGGAATTGGAAGATGGAAATAACTCAGATCCCCAAACACGATTGGAAACAAATTCTGCACCAAGCGTCAATTGAAATTTTAAGATTTATTTCCAATAAACCTAATTGTAATTATTAGTCTACTTTTGACAGTGGTTAGTGAAAGGAAATTCATTTTACTTCATTGATTTGGAGAGTATGGAAACTTAGGGCCAGAAATTCGGGTCTCCACGGGTGAGTACGCGCCGTGGAAGTTCCCTTGAAGGAAGGGGTTCGGAGGTCAAACGCGTGCGCCGGAGAGGCAGCGCGCACGCAGCGAACTTCCGTTTAAATTTTTTTTTTTTTTTTTTAAACAGGTTTTGAAGTGAGGGTAAGTCCCTGGCAGCTACGCGGGGAAAAAGCAGGCGCAAGGCCTGCTTTTAACAAGGTAAGTGGTGAATTAAGTGAAATTTAAACATTTTTTTCCACAGGTTTATCTTTTTTAAATACTTTAAAGAAAGGTAAGTTTATTTTTTAGCCCCGTTAAAAACTGTAATTAATTTTTTCAAAAATTAAAATTTTTGTTTAAAATAGTTAATTTATGTAATTTATAGTTATTTTAAAAATGTGATGTTTTAAAAAAAATGTATTTGAAGTTTTAGTTAGGTTTTGGGGAGTGATCTCTATTCATAGATTTGACAGGTCTTCCTGTCAAATCTATGAATGAAGATTCCCTGCTCCGATTGGCTCTCCATGGCCCACGTGATCCCAGGGGACGCTTCGAACTAACTGCGCCCCTGGGATACGCAAGCACTGCGCGCCGGCAGCTGCAGGAGGCCCAGGACCGGAATCCCACGCGGGCCCACTAGGGAAGTGAAGGTCGGGGGCTTGCACCCGCGGGAAGCCTCCGACCCAAATTTCTGGCCCATAATTAATCTGGCCTTATTTGCTTTTTATTTCATCAGATACAAAGGAAATGATTCATAGAGATGTCATGATCGTACATCATCACCCCCCCTTATTTATAATTATAAATTACCAAAACAATTCATTAGTAGGACTTGCACAGCAACTCAGCAGCTTAAGGAATATGAATCTGCTTATCCTTCACCTCTCAACATCACTGTTTCCTTTTCAGATCTCTTGCTACACCTGCTCCTTCGTGTATAGTACAGCTCATTCACCAGCTAACTGCCCAGAGGTGCATTCCATTAGGTTTTGAGTAATTTCCTTAGGTTAAACCTCAGGAAATTGGCAAAGGGCACTCCTCTTGGTCAGCCGCTTTTAAATGTCTTGTTCAGCGAAGTGATAAAGACCTAATTCCCGTCCTTTAAGTTGCTGTGAATCAAATGAGGGAAGGAAAGTTCTCTTAAATGAACACTGGGGTGAAATTATGGTCTTTTGATGCTGATCTTGAATGAAAGGAGATGTTTATCTTCTACAAATTATTCCATATATAATTCAAAAAAATCCTGGTCAAACCAAACTGTAGTATCTTTTTACATTTACAGTGCTATTTAAACCAAATCAATAAACAAAAAAGGTTTTAAAAGCAATCATCATTACAATTTAGATTTTTTTTAAAGCCAACCTTTTGTAGTGCCTGAACGTTTAGAGAACACAACAAGCTTGGAAATCTAATGTGTTAATTTGCATTCACTTATGAACTTGTACTAAAACTGGAAAGTGCGTTGAGGCAATTATACAGCACATGCTATAATAAAGTTTATTGTAAGTGGAATCTGTTCTGTCCTATTTCACTTATTTGGGTTTAGGACAGGTCATTAAATCATATTTTTGACTGGTATACATTATAACCATCTAACCTTCCAGAGAGTAAATACTGTACGAGTTAAGAATGACCACCATCCTATCCCACTATTGTCAAATTATGGCATTGCAGGACCCAACACCTTCCATAATGTATCCATTCTTGCATCCAATGCTTGCTATCTCCTTGGTTCTATTGGTACTGATGATCCTAATACAAGAATAACCCACCTTACACAAGACTGACAAACACCACTGAGGACCTGCCCAGACTACAGAAAAAACTCACAACTACCACATGTAGTACTGTCTGCAAGACATTGAAGTTAAGGCATGAATCTGAACAGCAAATGGCAACTTTTACAATTGTAATAATGAATATAAAAGTGAGCCCTTGAAGAAATGCGCTGATGATAATTAGTCTGAGAGAGTCTGGACCAACTGTGAGATGCACCTCCCTGGTAAGGCATGGGATGTGAGAGAATGGCACACTCACACTGATCTGCTAGGTAGGGTGAGAGGAAGGAGAGGAAAGGGTTTTATTGGTCCCTCCCTTCCTCTCTGGAATTCATATTTTCAAGATAATGAGCACTTTCCTCTTCTAAAATGATAAAAATTCCCAATGTTGATTTTTGACCAGTCTCAGTTTTCAAAACATCCAGACTGTGCTGGATCTTGCAGGAGGGGGTTATCTATAACCCAGTGATTAATACCAATGAACACTGTATGTTTGAGCAAGTCATATAAGATACAGGGTGAATGGAAATGGCCAATCATGTCAAACAGCTACAGTGTAAAGTAAAAATATTCACTGTTTGTTGAATCTTTCTTTAGATCACAGTTGTTACTTGTCTATAAACAGTGAAATGCTTCATTTTCAATTTAACTTAACTGAAAAGTATTTGCTTATTCTGCAAGACTGAAAGAGGATTAGATTATAACTTTTCTTTCATTGTTTCCTGTAACAGCTCTTTTTACATGCTGTGTTGCCCATTTCTACAGCACTGCGTAATAGTCGTTAGGACAGCAGTTAGATTTCAGACACAAACATTATGTTCTAACTGCTGACAACTGGTCAAATAACAACTGGGGTATTGTAATTGTTATCTCACTGGGCAAGGGGGATGATCTTACAAAGTTTGGGAACACTGTGGTATTCATTGTTCTAGTCCCCCCAAGTTGCTGCCTGGAATGTATGATATAGTTTGCTAATGTAACTGAATTGAATCCATTTGGTTTTATTTAAATGGCTCAAATTTTCTCAAACTGGTTCCTTAAGCCAAAAATCTTTGCCGCACTTGTGTGCTCACCTGTTACTGAGCAACTAGCGATTTATTAGCTATTTATTCAGAAAATGATGGGAACATGCTTAGATCAGCAAAGTCCTCGTTGTTGTAATTTCCAGTCCCCTGTGTTGGATCTCCAAGCATGGACAACATATCCTGCAAGTAGAAAACAATCACAGGCTTAGAGTTTTGAAAGAATTAGATCCTTCTATAGAAAATCTAGTGCAAATATTAAGCCTTATGAAAACATTACCACAAAAGACACCCAGAATGAAAGCATGCAACGTAAACATGCAGTTATATATTGAGATAACATACATGCAAGTGTAATCGATGTAGGTTAAAAACTGTTGCACACTGTGGAAGACATAACAGGTTTAGTACCAAACATAATGTTTGGACCCAGAAGCAATACACATTATCCCACACAGGTCTCAGTTGACCCTACCTTATAGGGTCTTCCTCATTTTTGAAATGATTTGCATCCTCCACACACTGTAGGAGTATAGAAGGGATCCGGGGAAACCATGGGCTGAGCACACACATTAATTCCACCGTGACTCTGGAGGTAAGCAGTGCTGCACATGCACTCCTGCTCCAGCACTGTAGAAAGGGGGGAGAATCTTGGGATGTGGAAGATGTATTTCATTTGAAGAATGAAAACGGCTCTATAAGGCAAATAGTAGAAGTGTAGGGTGCAGCCAGCTAGCGATCTCCTGCTCTATCATTGCCTTGCCCTAGGTCCTTGCACCATAAGAAGCGAATAATTGTTAAGACTGTCTATATTGCTCAAGTCCCGCGAGCATCTACGTAACAGAAACACTGTTCTACCTGTGTGGTGGCAAAAGATAAAATGATGGGACATTTCTTAACCCAACTGAAACTTTGAAACGACCTTGTATAAAAGCTCAGACTGAGTCTTGAGGACTGTCCTGTCAGAATGCAAAACAAATCACAGTGAGCTACAATAAGAGCTTGCAGTGTTTTCACTTTTCGAGCTGGGACCAATGCTGACAACAAAGCAGTTGACTGAGGTCCAAGAGTCATTGGCAATATTTGGTGCCAACTTCCTCAGCACCAATTGGTGCCATTTTGTGTTCAGCAACCGCAGATTTCTTGGCCTTACTGTGCTTATCTACCTTATGCTGAATAATGTGGGTAACACACTCCAGCCGTTCCTTACATGAGATTCATGAACTGAAGGTAAATTTGGCAAGTCCCAGGGCCACACTTCAGCAACAAGTAATGTATGGAATGACGTCAGTGAGCGTCAGTGATCGTGAGTAGACTATTGCATTTTGCACAGATCTTACAGCTTTTGGCATTTGTTGGTGCAGATATGCTTACTCAGCTGTTGAGGAAGTTAGCTTCTTTTTGATGTGTGCCAAGTATTGCAGAGTTAAGTGCCGAGGGTGCACGGTCACCACAGACAGCCGGGGAACACTATGCAAGTATAACCTTCTAATTTGTGCCATAGCTTCTTGGACCCTAATGTTCCTGTTTGTTTTTGCCTGCTTTATTTTATCTCTACCTGGCAGTTTAGGGAGCACTGGATCACTTACTGCATAACCGAGAGATATTTTTTTAAAATTCATTCTCGGGATATGGGCACTACTGGCAAGGCTGGTATTTATTGGCCATCCCAAGTTTCTCATGGTTAGATACAATTGAGTGGCATCCTAGGCCACTTCAGAGGGCAGTTATGAGTCAACCACATTGGTGCAGGACTAAAGTCACACATAGGCCAGACCGGGTAAGGACACAGGTTTTCTTCCCTGAAGGACGTTAGTGATCCAGTTGAGTTTTTATGACAATACAGAGCCTATATGGTCACTTTTACTGGTACCAGATTTTTTATTTCCAGATTTAAAAGAAAGAACTGAATTCAAATTCTTAAATTGCCATGCGATTTGAACTCGCATTCTCTGGATTACAATCCAGTAATTATCTTAATTTGACTTCCTTTTGTTTGCTTGTCCTGAAAAAGACACCCTATGATGTTTTCTGAAGGTTCATCCCCTGATGCGGACACCTTAGTTTCCTGGGAAACCAGAACAGAAAACAGAAAAACCTGGACTGGCGGATGAATTAACAGTGTTGATACTCTGTTGGACTAATCTAACCTATTGTAGATAGGCTAGGGATATTGGCCCAAGCAAGAGAGATCTATAATAAGAAGCAAAGAACCTTTAGTTGGGGCAAAAAAGAAAATGGCACAATAGCGTGTGATGCAGGAGTAGGAGGCCACACGTGTCACTTTCTGCAACATCAGCAGGTTTTTACATGCAGAGTTTCCTCAGAACCTATTGAGCAAATTTTACTCTTAATGTGTGGTGGTTATCAAATGAACAGCTGCACATTTCTTCAATTCAACTCAGAGACTGTTTACAATTTATATACGTCAGAAAAGTACCATTTTATGCTAAAATAGCAAAAATGTGTGTTTTTTTATACGTGGAAATCGACATGAAAACCAATTGTAGCTGTGTTGTACAGTGCTGCTGGGAGTAATTACGTAATGTTGGTGCAGATTTTAATTTGGTCACCTTTGTTCAATCCATGATTGTGAGTGAATTACGAACATTTGTAAATTTCTGACTGAGGGCACTCTCATGAGCAGATACTCGGAGGTGCCGTGAAGCCATCAAGATCGCCAACAGATTAATACTTGTACAAACCTATTTAATGAGCTCCCCTCACCTGAAAGACCTCAGGTTGTCCTTGCTGTTGGTGCGTATGCTGCTCATTTGCCTGTTGATTGTGGTGCTGGCCTTGCCATTGAGACCACACGGCCGAGCCTTCCGATGATCTGCCCTGGAACTGTCCACTACTCTGTCCACTCTCAGCTGTGGGGGAGGGGTGGGGAGGCAGAGATTTCAATGCACGTCAAAAAACATCAGCTACTTTTAGAAAAAGTACAGTGCTATCAGAAAAATGTTACCACTTGCGACTGACCGAAAACTAAACGTTATAACAAATTTTACTGGGACGATAGGTGTCAATTAATGTGCAGTGTGTTGCAAAATCCAAAATCGCCACAAAGACTGTATCAACAAAACAAAAGCAGTCCATTTCTTCATTGATTTTTTAGGGAAGCTAATGAATCTACCATGACATTGTTCACATTAAGTTGGGGAGGAGGGTCCTGCGAATGGAGAGCAGTGAGAAGCATCAATAGCAACAAAGGCGTTACCAGGTGGGGGGGAAACAGCAGCCACACTAGGAGCTTAGATAACAGACACTGACAAATATAAGCTTGTTGAAAAGACCAAAACTCAACCCAGGCCCCTAAAAAGAGTTGGGCTTCAGGGGGCATCACTTCAGTAAACACATTCCCAATAGGAGTTGGACAATTTTATGAGCGAGTTGAATTTTTTTAACCTATTATATATTTATGTTGCCCCAATTTTTCATTTTTTAACGAGATATTCCTTCAGGTTCAGAGTCCTGTAGCCTCACGTTCCCTACAATCCAGAATGCAAACTTTACTGCCCATAATGATCGAATGGCACAGGGACCATAACACAGTATGTTGCCATGGTTACTGCAATATCGTACATGCTGCCATCCATATTCTTTCTTTATGGAAAGTGGGCTGAAAAGCACTCCATCAAGGGGAGGTACGACTGCAAACCACAGCCAGATAATTTTACATAAAATACATGAACGAGCAGAATACAATTTTCACCGTGTGGTCAGGCAATTCCCTGTGCTCCTCGGATAATGAAAAAATAACAAGACACAAAGCATTACTGACACCATAGGCATCAGCTCACTCTCAAGTTAGCTGGTTGAGGCTTTTAGTTTCTGGATGCTAGGGCTCATTAGCCCATTCTGTCTGCGTGACAGAAAGAAAGGAAGGGAGGAAGAAGTCATGAGAGAGTGGGAGAGAGAGAAAAACAGAGAAAGCGCGAGAGTTCTCTGACCTCTGCCTTAAGTCTGTGTTGGTTACTTGCTGAGCTGTTGATCACCAAGGGCTCCAGATGGGCTCACCCTTAGAACAATGAGCAAACAACATATCTCTCCTTGTTTAATTAACCCAGAATAGCTGGCGATCAGCAATGACTGAGAGCAATCCTTTCCTTGATAAGCATCCTAGGCTGTCAGCAATTCTGACCATTTCAAATAACTGACATCCTGGAGTTGTCCCATTGCTTCAAAGGTACAGAAACTTGCAAAAGTAAGCAGTATTGGTCCTGGCATGTTTCAGCTGTGACTCCCTCTCTGTGTAGTCA
Source organism: Squalus acanthias (assembly GCA_030390025.1). Lineage (NCBI taxonomy): Eukaryota > Metazoa > Chordata > Chondrichthyes > Squaliformes > Squalidae > Squalus > Squalus acanthias. Next base: position 31,306,512 of record CM059446.1, on the reverse strand, counting down.
ATTAATGCTTTAAATTACCATGACGATCAGCTTGGTTTCATTTCCACCAGCTTAACGTTAAAACAACTAACTGAATTTACATTATAGAAATGATAAAAATCTAAAAATCTGGGTCAGGCAATACAGGTAAAGATCAAACTGTCATCATTATGAATTGTATTTTCCACCTGTGTATAATCGACTGATGAAGAAACAACATGATGCCTGAAAGGACTTTCAAAAAATATTTTGAGTGATTTATTGGTTTCTCTCTCCATATTCCTACTTCAAATCCCTCCATGGCCTCCTCGCCCCTCACCATCTCTATAACTTCCTCCAGCCCAACAACGCTCCGAGATCTCTGCGCTCCTCCAATTCTGGCCTCTTGTGCATCACCAATTTTCATCGATCCACCATTGGCGGCCGTGCCTTCAGCTGCCTGGGTCCTAAAGCTCTGGAATCCCCTCCCTAAACCTCTCTCTCCTCCTTTAAGTCGCTCCTTAAAACCTACCTCTTTGATCAAGCTTTTGGTCACCTGCCTTAAAATCTCCTTAGAATCATAGAATGGTTACACAGCACAGAAGGAGGCCATTTGGCCCATCGAGCCCGTGCCAGCTCTCTGCAAGAGCACTTCAGCTAGTCCCACTCCCCTGCCCTTTCCCCGTAGCCCTGCAAATTTTTTTCCTTCAGGTACTTATCCAATTCTCTTTTGAAAGTCACGTTGAATCTGCCTCCACTACCCTTTCAGGCAGTGTATTCCAGATCATAACCACTCGCTGCTTAAAAAGGTTTTCCCTCATGTTGCCTTTGTTTCTTCTGCCAATCACCTTAAATCTGTGTCCTCTGGTTCTCGACCCTTCCACTAATGGGAACAGTTTCTCTCTATCTACTCTGTCCAGACCCCTCATGATTTTGAACACCTCTATCAAATCTCCTCTCTACCTTCTCTGCTCTAAGGAGAACAACCCCAGCTTCTCCAGTCTATCCACGTAACTTCTCCAGTCTATCCCTCATCCCTGGAACCATTCTTGTAAATCTTTTCAGCACCCTCTCTAAGGCCTTCACATCTTTCCTAAAGTGTGGTGCCCAGAATTGGATGCAATACTTCAGTTGAAGTTGAACCAATGTTTTATAAAGGTTCATCATAACTTCCTTGCTTTTGTACTCTATGCCTCTATTTATGAAGCCCAGGATCCTGTATGCTTTTTTAACTGCTTTCTCATCCTGCCCTGCCACCTTCAACGATTTGTGCACATATACCCCCAGGTCTCTCTGTTCATGCACCCCCTTTAGAATTGTACTCTTTAGTTTATATTGCCTCTCCTCGTTCTTCCTACCAAAATTTATCACTTCACACTTTTCTGCGTTAAATTTCATCTGCCACGTGTCCGCCCATTGCACCAGCTTGTCTATGTCCTCTTGAAGTCTATCACTATCCTCCTCACTGTCCACTATACTTCCAAGTTTTGTGTCATCTGCAAATTTTGAAATTATGCCCTGTACACCCAAGTCTAAGTCATTAATATATATCAAGAAAAGCAGTGGTCCTAGTATCCACCACTGTATACCTTCCGCCAGTCCGATAAACAACCGTTCACCACTACTCTCTCTTTCCTGTCACTTAGCCAATTTCGTATCCATGCTGTCACTGTCCCTTTTATTCCACGGGCTTCAACTTGGCTGGCAAGCTTATTGTGGGGCACGTTATCAAACACCTTTTGGAAGTCCATGTACACCACATCAACCGCTATGCCTCATTAACCCTCTCAGTTACCTCATCAAAAAACTCAATCAAGTTAGTTAAACACAATTTGCCTTTAACAAATCTGTGCTGGCTTTCCTTAATTAATCCACACTGTTAATTTTGTCCCAGATTATTGTTTCTAAAAGCTTCCCCACTACCGAGGTTAAACTGACTGGCCTGTAGTTGCTGGGTTTATCCTTACACCCTTTTTTGAACAAGATTGTAACATTTGCAATTCTCCAGTCCTCTGGCACCACCCCCGTATCCAAGGAGGATTGGAAGATTATGGCCAGTACCTCCGTAATTTCCACATTTACTTCCCTCAGCATCAGAGGATGCATCCCATCCGGTCCTGGTGACTTATCTACTTTAAGTACAGCCAGCCTTTCTAGTACCTCCTTTTTTTAAATCAATTTCTATCCCATCCAGTATCTCAACTACCTCCTCTTTCACGATGACTTTGGCAGCATCTTATGTGGCTAAGTGTGAAATTTTGTTTGATAATGCTCCTGTGAAGCACCATGGGACATTTTACTACCTTAAAGGCACTACATAAATGTTGTTGTTTAATGGTAGTTGATTGCAAGCTAATAATTCTAAAGATACATTACTGTAATATAATACAACACTTCCTAAAAGATATGGGGGGAAAAATTCAGTTGGTTGCGCCTCCCGTTAGCGCCTTAAGAGGGCGCTAATGGGGCGCAAAGCATCTAGCGCCCAGGCGCGGCGAAGTTTGCGCCGCTCGCGAAATTAACTAGACACTTTGCGGCGGCGCTAAACACTACCGCCACGATCTCCTGCGCCGGCAGATCATGACGTCAGTCGAGTGCGCAACGCCCCGGTATCGCCCCGGAGCGGATATTGAGTGGAGCCCCCTGCCTTACCGCCTGACGCTAGCAACGACAGGTTGAGGGGAGCGTTCTGCAGTCATGAAGGGAAAGGGGGAGCACTATTTAAAGGTGACCGCTTCCTGCCTTTTATTGTTGGTGCCATTTTTGAACTACGCATTCTGAGAGAGAGAGAGAGAGAGACTTCTGGAGAGATTCAACGTTGTGTGAAGGAGTTTTGGGTACTGAGCAGCACTTTGCAGGTTCATTTTGATTTGCCATTCCTTGTATCGATTTAGAAGAGAGTGTGGGGGCTGCACTCTGAGCTCTTTGCCTGGTACTCTCCATTGTTCTTTCCAGCAGATTTGATGTGCAGGTCTCTCCAGGCTGAGATTCAAGGCTGCAATGAGCAGGATGTGGATGGAAAGCAAGATTAACCATCCCCTTTAAGAACTGGCCCGTGCCATTGTGTGTGTGTGTTCCATTGCTGACTGACATTACATGAGCTTCGCCAGCGCTCTGAGGTAGCGCCTCGCTCCTCAGCCTTTGCGCCTTAAGACAGGTGTGCAGCGCCTGATTTAGCGCTCCAATCACCTCCAGGGGCGATAAAAGTCAAGTTTGCAGTCGGTGGCGATAATTAGCGCCAGGCGCTAATCTTTGTGCCCGGCCGATAATTGCGCCCCAAATGGGGCGATACTGAATTTCTCCCCCATGGATTTTATTCAGTAATCACCTCCAATGTAAATTGGAGACTGTAGGGCTCATTTGGTTTAGGCTTAATATTGAACATATGCTCAAAGTAGACCTTCAACTGCAAAAGCTTGAAATTGGTACTTTGATAGGACAGTATGCGTCACTATACTTATTTCAAGTTATATGGTTCCTGACTATTCAAAATATGATTGGGACAATGCTGACATGGAACTCAGCAACTTAGCAAGACTGTGCACGTGCTTACTTTTCCCTTTTATTAACAGGTTGATCTACTTATGCGATTTTTATTTTTCAATTCCCACATTAACAAACCAGTAACTGTGCTTCCTCCATAGTCACTGCAGTCTAAAAGTAATTAATTGAGTGAAGTGTTTTGAGACATTTTGATGACGTGATAAATAAATGCAAATATTTCTTTCTTCATGCTTCCAACATGACCTAACTTGACAACCAATTAATTTCGATGAGAGATCAGTCTGACTCACTCAAGTTGAACGCCAAATCAATCCCTCAGCTCAACTCAAAATAAATTATCTAACTCAAATATCAATAAGAACAAAACGAAAAGTGCTCAAAGCCCCTGAATTCAGCAAAGGTCAATACACAGAAAAGTTGTATCAAAAAGATGTTCCAAGGATCAGACACTTTGTACTTGCTGCATTTGATGGAGTACAGTTTTACTCCAAGGCTATTAATACCTTTGTGTCCAACAAGCCCACATTTCACAAAATATCGAAGCAAAAATTCTCTTCATAAAAACCCACATATGTAAAAACTTTATATTAAACCTAGATCTCACAAGCCTGGGAAGAAAAAGTAAGATAACCAATCTTTGATGATATACTTGGTGCTCTTCATTGTTTCAATGTCGTATATTCTCTGCCTATAAATCAGGCAAATATCCAAAGAAAGAAAATCAGAAGGCGCTGTTTCTCTGAAGAGCTTCTATTTTGCATTAATCTCACGAGTCACATGATTTCCCTTCTCGGACAATGAATATGCAGCCTTGTTCCTCCTCAGTTAGAAAGAGTTGGCAATGCCAAGTTAATTAAGACACAGTTGGGAAGGAGTAAAGAAGTTTCAGAACGTGGAGGCTGAATAAGTTGAAAGAGTGTGGAGAACTGCAAGGTAGATACTCCTACTTCCCATGCAAATGACAACAACAACTTGCATTTATACAGAGCCTTTAATGTCGTAAAATACTTCACAGGAGCGTACATAGGCAAAAATCGACATGGAGGCAAAGGAGGAGATATTAGGACAGATGACTAAATCTTGGTCAAAGAGGTAGGTTTTAAGGAACGTCTTAAAGGAGGAGAGAAGTGGAGAGGTGTAGGGAGGGAATTCCAGAGCTTACGGCCGAGACAGTCGAATTATAACAGGTGCGAAAAAGAGGTGAGAAACTCTTATAATTTTAGATGAAAACCATCTTGAGGTCCTGACGCTCCAAGACACACTTTTTTTTTAAAACAGACAGATCCAAACATCAAGGCGTTGAAGAAAACAAGTTGCCTTGAAGGGTGAAGGGTGTTTTTGACCCTGCCTGGAAGTTACTGACCAGTGAACTAACACAAATAAACACATCGTCCTATCCATCCAAAACTGCAGGGACTGGTTACCTGAGGTTCTAGTTACACAAGAACAAACCATTGTTTGGAAAGACACAGACCCTTGATTCAAATTGTGTAATTTACATGAGCCCTGAAAACCTCTGGACAATGAAATCTTTGTTGGATTTCAGAGAAATACAATGGGACAATACAGGCCCCTGAGATAAACAAAACTCAAAACTGTTTCAGGTAATAAATTTCAGATGAGGGCAAAGAACCACTCGATTCAAATGCAACATGGAGCAGAATAGCTCCAACAAAGCAACAAGCTTGCTTACTTGGCGCATAACAACATGCAATAGGGGAGTGCCCATTTTTAAACATGAGTGATTTGGAGAGCCTGTGAAAACAAAGGCTCAAAAGGGCATACATGAGACTTTTCTTCCAACTTTCATCCTTCCTTTCCTGAAGTTTGTGACTCAATGATGCAACTGCACAGGTGGCCATTCTTTATGCTGTCCACAGGCCATTTGACTGTAGGGGGATTATATCTAAGGCTGAGCCTGTCCAGATGTGCACCTTCCAGTAGGGCTCATCAAATAGGAAACAGGAGCAGGAAGTTGGGCTTTTATTCTCCTCCCAATCTATTCTAGGACATTGCATTGTAGCTTCCTATGGCCGGCCAAGTTAAGATCAGCGAGCTCAGCACAGACCGCAGGCTGAATGTCCATGAACTTATAAAGAATGAGACTAAGTTCACAAACCAATATGAAAGGATGAACAAAATATCCTTCAAAAATCATAATCCAGCAGTCTCTCCTCCCGTGATAAGCAATGGTCCAAAATGATTGTGAAGCAAACCCACAGAGAGCTAGATGAATGACACTATAGAAGTAAAAGGCACAGCTTTCCCCGATGGTATCTCCGATTCATGCCTCTGGAGAGATGAGGTCACCTCATTCAAGAACAGCCAATGCTGCCTTTTTTTTGTTCATGAGATGCAGGTGACGTTGACAAGGCCACATTTATTGACCATCCCTATTTACCCGAGACGATATTAGTGGGGCTTCTTGAACCGCTGCACTTCTTGCGTTGGTAGTGCTCTCACAGTGGCATGGGGGAAGGAATTGCAGGATTCTGATCCTGCGACAAGGAAGGAATAGCGATCCATGTCTAAGTCATGATGCTGCATGACTTGGAGGTGATGCTATTTCCATGATATTGCTGCTCTTATCCTTCTTGGTGGCAGAGGATGAAGGGCTGGGAGGTGCTGTCAAATTAAGGTTGGTAAGTTGTTGCAGGGCATCCTGCATATAGTGAATACTGCAGCCACAGTGCTGTACAGTGTATAGAGTCCAATGGCAGGTGCGATGATCAATCCAACTGTTCTGCCTTGGATGGTGTTGAGAGCTGTTGCAGCTGCACCCATACAGGTGGGTGGTGAGTATTCCATTACACTCCTTACTTGATGATTGTGGAGAATGTGAACCGCTTGTCACAGAATACCCAGCCTCTCCCTGCTCTTGTAGCCATGGTACAGATATGGCTGTTCAATGATTAAGCTTCTGTTCAGTGATGAACCCCCAAGATGTTGATGGTGGGGCACTCAATAATGGTGGTTGCGGCATCAGAGGGGGTTGAGCTTTTTCTTGTTGGGAGGTGGTCATTACCTGGCATTTGTGTGATATAAGATTGCATACGACATGTAAGCTCAAGCCTGAATGTTGCCCAAGTCCTCCTGTAGACTGGCATGGACGGTTTCTTTATTGGAGGAGTTGTGAACGGATCTTAATATTGTAGAATCATTACAGAACTGGCACAGGAGATGCAACACCTGCCCTTTTACCACCTCACTTCCCACCATCCAGGATCCCAAACACTCCTTCCAATTGAAACAGTAATTTACTTGTACTTCTTTCAATTTAGTATACTGTATTAACTGCTCACGATGCAGAATCCCCTACATTGGAGAGACCAAACGCAGATTGGGTGATCGCTTTGCTGAACACCTCCATTCAGTCCACAAGCGTGACCCTGGGCTTCCAGTCACTAATTCTCCATCTCACTCTGTCCTCGATCTCCTAACACTGTTCCAATGAAGCTCAACGGAAGCTCGAGGAACAGCACCTCATCTTTCGATTAAGCACTTTACAGCATTCTGGACTCGACATTGAGTTCAACAACAACTACAGATCATAACCACTGCTCCCATTTTCTCGGCCAGCAGGTGCTGGTAATGGTTCTGCTCTCACCATTTACACCTCCTCTGGACTTATCTTTTGTTTCTTTATTGTCCCATTACCATCCCCTTTTACCACCATCATCCCCTTTGTCATTTAATGACTCCTGCCCTCCAGCCTATCACAGACCTTCCTTTTTTTTCTTTCCTCCCCTTCCCAGCAAAAGGAGCGGGATCAGCGGCGCTATAAAGAGCTCAAGAGCAGCGGCGAGAGGCGCGTGATCAGCGGCGTTATAAAGAGCTCAAGAGCAGCGGCGAGAGGCGCGTGATCAGCGGCGCTATAAAGAGCGTAAGAGCAGCGGCGAGAGGCGCGTGATCAGCGGCGCTATAAAGAGCGCAAGAGCAGCGGCGAGAGGCGCGTGATCAGCGGCGCTATAAAGAGCGTAAGAGCAGCGGCGAGAGGAGCGTGATCAGCGGCGCTATAAAGAGCCTTCAAACAGCAGCGAGTGGTTAGGATCTGGAATGCACTGCCTGAAAGGGTGGTGGAGGCAGACTCAATCATGGCTTTCAAAAGGGAGTTAGATAAGTCCTGAAAGAAAATTTTTGGCAGGGCTACGGGGAAAGGGCGGGGGAATGGGACTAGCTGAGGTGCTCTTGCAGGGAGCCGGCTCGGGCTCGACGGGCCAAATGGCCTTCTTCCGTGTTGTAACCATTCTATGATTCTACTGCCTCTGTACTTAACACCTGTTACATCTCTAACATTTTCCAGTTCTGATGAAAGGTCATCGTCGACCTGAAACGTTAACTCTGTTTCTCTCTCCACAGATGCTGCCTGACCTGCTGAGTGTTTCCAGTATTTTCTGTTTTATTTCTTTTTACTCTTACTTCTCTGACATTCAGCTCTTACGACCAGATCTGGATCAAGGGTCTGAGGCCTACATCCCTTTGCTAGGTATTGTATGTAGGGGACAATTTTTAACTTCGTTGGGAGCAGAAAACTTGCAGTAGCAGATCAGTCACTGATATAGGAACAGGAGTAGGCCATTCGGCCCTTCTGCGCCATTCAATTAGATCATGGCTGATACACCCTGCCCAATTTTCCTTTCAGTGACTTCACTTAACGCAGAGAAGTGTGAAGTGATTTTGGTAGGAATGAGGAGAGGCAATATAACGAATTGGTACAGTATTACAATGGTGGCATGAACAGAGACACCTGGGGGTATATGTACACAATTCTTTGAAGGTTGCAGGACAAGTTGGGAAGGCTGTTAAAAAGGCATTCGGGATCTTTGACTGTATAAATAGAGGCATAGAGTACAAAAGCAAGAAAGTTATGGTAAACCTTTATAAAACACTGGTTAGGCCCCAGCTGGAGTATTGTGGCCAATTCTGGGCACTACACTTTAGGAAGGATGTCTTTAGGAAGGCGGCCTTGACAAGGAGCAGAGATTTACTAGAACGGTACCAGGGATGAGGGACTTCAGTTATGTGGAGAGACTGGAGAAGCTGGGGTTGTTCTATTTGGAGCAGAGGAGGTTAAGGGAAGATTTAATAGAGGTGTTCAAAATCATGAAGGATTTTGATAGAGTAAATAAGGATAAACTGTTTCTAGTGGCAGAATGGTTGGTAACCAGAGGACACAGATTTAAGGTAACTGGCAAAAGAACCAGAGCTGACATGAGGAAAACATTTTTTACACAGTGAGTTGTTGTGATCTGGAATGCACTGCCTGAAAGGGCAGTGGAACCAGGTTCAATAATAACTTTCAGAAGGAAATTGAATAAGTAATGAAGGGGAAACTTTGCAGGGCTATGGGGAAAGAGCAGGGGAGTGGGACTGATTGGAGAGCTCTTTCAAAGAGTCGGCACAGGCATGATGGGCCGAGCGGCCTCCTTCTGTACTGTATTATTCTGTGATAGATATCGTTCCAGAACAAAGATCAATGACATTCAATGCAAGTTTTAAAACTAGGGAGCTGGCGAAAGATAAATCAACTCAAATTATATTACCTGATGTAGGTTTCAGGGAGGTAATATTGAGGAGCGGTGAGTATCGAATGAGTACCAAATAAAAAGCGGATCAAAAAATGAAAAAGGTCACAGGCTGTTTTTAGAACAGTTTAATATAACACCAAACGGATTTACAGTGAAGAAAAAGCCATGCATGATGAAAACAAACTTCTTTTTTGTGTTTACTGACAACAGATGATTGTTGGCAATGAATTGGAGATTCAGAGCAATGAATTTACAAAGGAATGCGGAAAGGTCATTTGACCAAAATGGCAATCCAAGGTTTACATTATTAAAAGGGATATCAAACCCATGATTGTTTTTATCCATCTGGTGATAGGAACTCCTATTTGTTTGCGGAGGTTGAAGAAATGAGCAAGAATGAAATATCAAGTAAGAATACAGATAACTTTTCCACATTAAAAACTAGGAGTGTTCATGGAACTCCTGCAGTTTCTTTTAGCTGCAAAAAACATTTAGATGGGACAATGTTAAAAGGGGTGCAGGAACAGAGAGCAGGGGGTGTACATACACAAATCTTTGAAGGTGGCAGGACAAGTTGAGAAGGCTGTTAAAAACACAGATGTGATCCTTGGCTTTATTAATAGAGGTCATGATGTGGAGATGCCGGCGTTGGACTGGGGTGGACAAAAATGAGAAGTCGCACAACACCAGGTTATAGTCCAACAGATTTATTTAATTTTACAAGCTTTCGAAGCAGTTCGCTCCTTCGTCAGGTAAGTTAGCTAACTTACCTGACGAAGGAGCGAACTGCTTCGAAAGCTTGTAAAATTAAATAAATCTGTTGGACTATAACCTGGTGTTGTGCGACTTCTCATTTTTATTAATAGAGGCATAGAGTAAAAAAGCAAGGAAGTTATGCTAAACCTTTATAAAACACTGGCTAGGCCTCAGCTGGAGTATTGTGTTAATTCTGGGCACCACACTTTAGGAAGGATGTCAAGGTCTTGGAGAGGGTGCAGAGGAGATTTACTAGAATGGTACCAGGGATGAGGGACTTGTTATGTGGAGAAATTAGAGAAGCTGGAATTGTTCTCTTTGGAACAGAGAAGGCTAAGGGAGGATTTAATAAAGGTGTTCAAAATTTTGAGGGGTTTTGATAAGAGTACATAGGGAGAAACTGTTTCCACTAGCAGGAGAGTCGGTAACCAGAGGACACTGATTTAAGGTAATTGGCAAAAGAACCAGAGGCCAGATGAGATTATTTTTTTACGCAGCGAGTCATGATGACCTGGAATGCGCTGCCTGAAAGGGCGGTGGAAGCAGATCCAACAGTAACTTTCAAAAGGGAATTGGATAAACACTTGAAGGGGAAAAGTGTGCAGGGCTATGGGGAAAGAGCAGGGGAGTGGGACTAATTGGAGAGCTCTTTCAAAGAGCCGGCACAGGCACGATGGGCTGAATGGCCTCCTTCTGTGCTGTATGATTCTATGAGTTCTGCTAACAATGTTTCCCTCCATTAATCACTCCCTGATCACTTAAGTACTGGTATTGAACACATTGAAAGAGACACTCAAGTATTGAATAGTCTGTGAATATGATTCATGAAAGTTTAATTAGGTCTATTCTAACTTAACATACCTCAAGACAGTTTCATTAATCTAATCCATACAAAGAAAGGCTCTTTACCCTAACAACAGAGGCAAGCCAATCCTTTAGAGGAACCAGAGTGACACAGTAAGATTGTTAAATATTAAAATTATTGGCATATAGATTTATTTTTGTCAAGGTAGGTGTTTGAATATTCAATTCACTGTGTTACAATTATTTATTTGCACAGCATACTGCCAACCTTAAATGACCCAAAGAATTGTAACTCAGTGGACATTCTTAAGATTTCACGAGAATCCATTTATTGCACTGCATGATTTGATAATTACTGTTTTGATTCAACGCTAATTTACTCACTATCCCATTGCAATGCAGACTTCAATACTTTCATTTTCTGAAGCAAGTTGCAACAAACCGGGGTTTATAAAAATCTATCCAAATAATTCTGCTAAGTAAGTAACGTGTGAAATTTTATTTACCCGAAAGAAGTTAAAACATCATCATGCCAAGAAATCAAGTTAAGTTGGCTGGCAAGGAATGAGCAGGACCAGCAGCGGGGATATAAAGAGCGGTGACCCGAGGCCGGAGAGCACAGCGAGAGCGGGACCAGTGACCCGAGGCCCGAGAACACTGCGAGAGCGGGACCAGTGACCCGAGGCCCGAGAGCACAGCGAGAGCGGGACCAGTGACCCGAGGCCCGAGAGCAGGACCAGTGACCCGAGGCCCGAGAGCACAGCGAGAGCGGGACCAGTGACCCGAGAACACAGCGAGAGCGGGACCAGTGACCCGAGAACACAGCGAGAGCGGGACCAGTGACCCGAGGCCTGAGAGCACAGCGAGAGCGGGACCAGTGACCCGAGGCCCGAGATCACAGCGAGAGCGGGACCAGTGACCCGAGGCCCGAGAGCGGAGCGAGAGCAGGACCAGTGACCCGAGGCCCAAGATCACAGCGAGAGCGGGACCAGTGACCCGAGGCCCGAGAGCACAGCGAGAGCGGGACCAGTGACCCGAGGCCCGAGAGCACAGCGAGAGCGGGACCAGTGACCCGAGGCCCGAGAGCGGAGCAAGAGCAGGACCAGTGACCCGAGAGCAGAGCGAGAGCGGGACCAGTGACCCGAGAGCACAGCGAGAGCAGGACCAGTGACCCGAGGCCCGAGAGCACAGCGAGAGCAGGACCAGTGACCCGAGAGCACAGCGAGAGCAGGACCAGTGACCCGAGGCCCGAGAGCGGAGCGAGAGCGGGACCAGTGACCCGAGAGCACAGCGAGAGCAGGACCAGTGACCCGAGAGCAGAGCGAGAGCGGGACCATTGACCCGAGAGCAGAGCGAGAGCGGGACCAGTGACCCGAGGCCCGAGAGCGGAGCGAGAGTGGGACCAGTGACCCGAGAGCACAGCGAGAGCAGGACCAGTGACCCGAGGCCCGAGATCACAGCGAGAGCGGGACCAGTGACCCGAGAGCACAGCGAGAGCGGGACCAGTGACCCGAGGCCCGAGAGCGGAGCGAGAGCAGGACCAGTGACCCGAGAGCACAGCGAGAGCGGGACCAGTGACCCGAGGCCCGAGAGCGGAGCGAGAGCAGGACCAGTGACCCGAGGCCCGAGAGCGGAGCGAGAGCGGGACCAGTGACCCGAGGCCCGAGAGCGGAGCGAGAGCGGGACCAGTGACCCGAGGCCCGAGAGCGGAGCGAGAGCAGGACCAGTGACCCGAGAGCAGAGCGAGAGCGGGACCAGTGACCCGAGGCCCGAGAGCACAGCAAGAGCGGGACCAGTGACCCGAGGCCCGAGAGCGGGACCAGTGACCCGAGGCCCGAGAGCACAGCGAGAGCAGGACCAGTGACCCGAGGCCCGAGAGCGGAGCGAGAGCGGGACCATTGACCCGAGAGCAGAGCGAGAGCGGGACCATTGACCCGAGGCCCGAGAGCGGGACCAGTGACCCGAGGCCCGAGAGCGGGACCAGTGACCCGAGGCCCGAGAGCAGGACCAGTGACCCGAGGCCCGAGAGCGGAGCGAGAGCGGGACCATTGACCCGAGAGCAGAGCGAGAGCGGGACCATTGACCCGAGGCCCGAGAGCGGGACCAGTGACCCGAGGCCCGAGAGCGGGACCAGTGACCCGAGGCCCGAGAGCGGAGCGAGAGCGGGACCATTGACCCGAGAGCAGAGCGAGAGCGGGACCAGTGACCCGAGGCCCGAGAGCGGGACCAGTGACCCGAGGCCCGAGAGCGGAGCGAGAGCGGGACCATTGACCCGAGAGCAGAGCGAGAGCGGGACCATTGACCCGAGGCCCGAGAGCGGGACCAGTGACCCGAGGCCCGAGAGCGGAGCGAGAGCGGGACCATTGACCCGAGAGCAGAGCGAGAGCGGGACCAGTGACCCGAGGCCCGAGAGCGGGACCAGTGACCCGAGGCCCGAGAGCGGGACCAGTGACCCGAGGCCCGAGAGCGGAGCGAGAGCGGGACCATTGACCCGAGAGCAGAGCGAGAGCGGGACCAGTGACCCGAGGCCCGAGAGCGGGACCAGTGACCCGAGGCCCGAGAGCGGGACCAGTGACCCGAGGCCCGAGAGCACAGCGAGAGCGGGACCAGCGACGAGTGTGGCGGAGAGAGAGAGGGAGAGAGAGAGAGAGAGAGCAAAAAAGCAAAATCAAGGAGTGACATCACAGGATAGCAGGTAGGTGATTAGTTCGTGAGTATTACAGTGTTTTTTCTTTCTCTAAGCTAGTCCAGCGGTTTAAACTAAGAGCTGGGAAACTAGAACTATTACATTGCTAAATAATAACTTAACTAGATAAATGAATTAATGAATAAAACTATAAATAATCGTTTGATTAAAAACTTTAACTAATTAAATAAGCAAATAAATAAAAAATTCTAGAGATGGCAGGGCAGGCTGTGTGTCGGGACTGTAGTATGTGGGAGTTTGTGGACAGCGAGACTGTCCCGGATTCCCACATCTGCAGGAAATGTCTCTGCCATCAGTATATCCGGCTCAGAGTCATTGGGCTGGAGTGCGAGTTAGAGACATTCCGAAACATAAGGGAGGGGGAGGAATTCCTGGATAGTTTTATCCAGAATACAGTCACACCCCAGAGGAAAGCACAGGTTCAGGAAAGGGAGGGTGTGACTGTTAAGGAGCCGGGTAGCGAGGACTTAGGAGAGGTTGAGAAGGAGGTCCCGCAGACATTGGTCCTGTCCAACAAGTACGATGTACTCGCTACCTGTGAGGACAAGGAGAACAGGGAGGACAGCCACATGCCAAAGGCACCATGGCTCAGAAGGCTATCCAAGGGAGGGGTGGGGAGGGGGTGAAAAGAGAGCAGAATAGAAATGTGGTAGTGATAGGGGTTTCTATGGTTAGGGGATAGATAGTGTCCTCTGCAGCCATGAACGAGAATCCCGAAAGGTGTGTTGCCTACCCGGTGCCAGGGTAAGGGATATCTCGTGGCGGCTGGAGAGGAACTTGGAAAGGGAGGGGGTAAATCCAGTTGTCGTGGTCTATGTCAGAACAAATGACATAGGTAGGAACAGGGAGGAGGTCCTGCTGAGGGAGTATCAGGAGTTAGGAGCCAAATTAAAAAGCAGGACCTCGAGGGTAATAATCTCTGGATTATTGCTCGAGCCACGTGCAAACTGGCATAGAAACAGTCAGATCAGGAGAATTAACACGTGGCTAAAGGACTGGTGTGGGAAAGATAGGTTCCTTTTCATGGGACACTGGCACCAGTACTGGGACAGGAAGGAGCTGAACCGATGGGACGGGCTCCATGTAAACCGGAATGGGACCAGTGTCCTAGCGGAAAGGGTAAATAGGGAGGTAGCAAAGGCTTTAAACTAGTAAGACGGGGGGAGGGATCTACAAGAAATGAAACCAGCCTAAATATAAACAAAACAGGAAAGGAGAGCACAGGAAAGAATAAAGTAAGGGAGGACATTGATGGCCAGGGAATAAATAGAGTTATAGAACAGGAGTTCAAAAAGATGGTTAAAAGTAAAGTGAGAGATACTGCTATTAAAAATGAGTTAAACTGTCTGTACAGCAATGCACACAGTGTCCGTAATAAAACAGGGGAGCTGGAGGTAATCATGCGTTGCGAGGAACCAGACATAGTAGGGATTACTGAGACATGGCTACAGAAAAATCGGGACTGGGAATTAAACATTGCAGGGTATAACATATTTAGAAAAGATATAAAGGGAAAAAGGGGAGGTGGAGTAGCTGTACTTATTGGGGATAACATAATGGCAGTAGAAAAAAGTGACACAGCTATCAGCAAGACAGAAATAGAATCCATGTAGAGATAAAAAATAATAAAGGATCAAACACAATAATAGGGCTAGTCTACAGACCACCTAATAGTGAAAGAGAGGTGGAGGAAGAAATATGCAAACAAATTAGGAAAATGAGTAAAAAACATAGAATAATAATCATGGGGGATTTCAACTACCCCGATATTAATTGGACAGAAGAGGTAGGTAAAGGGGATAAGGGAATGGAGTTCCTACAATGTGTACAGGACTCCTTTCTAACCCAATATGTAAAAATCTCAACAATGGGGGATTCGCTATTAGCTCTAGTAACGGGGAATGAACCAGAGCAGATAAGAGAAGTAAAAGTAGGGGAACATCTAGGCAACAGTGACCATAATATAAAACGCTTTGAAATAATAATTGAGAACGACATAAGTAGGACGAAGACCAGGATAATAGATTGGAGAAAAGCTGATTTTGAGGGGCTGAGAATAGAACTCGGGGAAAATAAAATGGACAATATTGGCAAACAATGACGTAGAACAGCAATGGGAAACACTTAAAACAGTGTTCAATAGTCCAGGAAAAATATATTCTGCTAAAAAACAAGCTGAACACTAATGAGACACCATGGATGAATAAAGCCTTAAGGGAAAAATTGAGGGTAAGGCAAGAGGCATACATTAAGTACATGGACAGCAGGGGACAGCATGATAAAGGAGAATTCAAAGAGATTAGGAGAGATGTCAAAAAAACAATTGGGAAGGCAAAGAGGAACTAGGAAATTAAATCATCAAGGAACATAAAACAAAATAGCAAAATATTTTCCAGGTACATAAATCAAAAAAGGAAGGTCGTGATGGGAATAGGGCCACTAAGGGATGGGCAGGATAATACCACAGGAAGTGACAGAGAGATGGCAGAAATATTAAATAATTACTTTGCTTCAGTATTTACCAGGGAGATAGAACAGGTGGACATGACATCGGATGGTGAGATTAGTAATGAGATAACTGCATTTAAAATAAAAAGGGGAGATATATTAAATAAACTAATCAAACTTAAAGAGGATAAAACCCCTGGTCCGGACGGATTACATCCGTGCATTTTAAAAGAATCTAGGTAAGAGATAGCAGAGGCATTACTACACATATTTAATAAGTTAGAAAAAGGAGTAGTGCCAGAGGACTGGCAGACAGCTAACGTAATACTTATATTTAAGAAGGGGGATAGAACATGTCCAGGGAACGATAGACCAGTCAGCTTATCATTGGTCGGAAAAATAATGGAATCGCTACCAAAGGAGAAAATAGAAGAACATCTAGAAACAAAAAATATAATGAATAGTCAGCATGGATTTCAAAACGGAAAGTCTTGCTTGACCAACCTCACTGTATTTTTTGAAGAGGTAACAGAGAGAGTAGACAAGGGTAATGCAGTAGATGTAATTTATCTAGATTTTCAAAAGGCCTTTGATAAGGTACCACATAATAAATAGAGTAATGAATAAGGTCAGAGAATGTGGAGTCAGGGGAAAAGTAGCAGAATGGATAGCTAGCTGGCTTCAAGACAGAAGGCACAGGGTAGAGGTAAAGGGTAGCTATTCACAGTGGCAGAAGGTGGGAAGTGGTGTTCCACAAGGATCAGTGCTGGGACCACTGTTGTTCACAATTTATATTAACGATTTAGACTTTGGAATCAAAAACATAGAAGATAGGAGCAGGAGTCAGCCATTCGGCCCCTCGAGCCTGCTCTGCCATTTAATGAGATCATGGTTGATCATCCAAATTCAGTACCCTGTCCCTGCTTTCTCCCCATATCCCTTTAGCCTTAAGAAATATATCTAACTCCTTCTTGAATATATTTAATGAATTGGCCTCAACTGCCTTCTGTGGTAGAGAATTCCACAGGTTCACCACTCTCTGGGTGAAGAAATTCCTCCTCATCTCAGTCCTAAATGGCTTACCCCTTATCCTTAGACTGTGACCCCTGGTTCTGGACTCCCCCGCCATCGGGAACATCCTTCCCGCATCTAGTCTGTCTAGTCCTGTTAGAATTTTATAAGTTTCAATGAGATCCCCTCTCATTCTTCCAAACTCTAGCGAATACAAGCCCAATCGTCCCAATCTCTCTTCACACGTCATTCCTGCCATCCCAGGTATCAGTCTGGTGAATCTTCGCTGCACTCCGTCCATGACAAGAACATCCTTCCTCAGATAAGGCGACCAAAACTGCACACAATACTCAAGGTGTGGTCTCACCAAGGTCCTGTACAACTGCAGCAAGACATCCTTGCTCCTGTACTCTAATCCTCTCACTATGAAGGCTAACATACCATTTGCCTTCTTAACCGCCTGCTGCACCTGCATGCTTACCTTCAACGACTAGTGCACAAGGACTCCCAGGTCTCGTTGCACTTCCCCTTTTCCCAATCTATTGCCGTTCAGATAATAATCTGCCTTCCTGTTTTTGCCACCAAAGTGGATAACCTCGCATTTATCCACATTATACTGCATCTGCCCAATCACACAATTTTTAAATTTGAGGATGACACCAAAATGGGGGGGATAGTCAATACTGAGGAGGACTGCAACAAATTACAGGAAGACATTAATACATTGCAGAATGGGCATATAATTGGCAAATGAATTTCAACACAGATAAATGTGAGTGATTACATTTTGGTAGGAAAAATAGGGAGTTGCGAGTCTGGGTGGGGTAGAGGAGCAAAGGGATCTCGGAGTACAAATACACAAATCACTAAAAGTAGCGACACAGGTTAACAAGGCCATAAAAAAAGCAAACCAAGCACTAGGGTTTATTTCTAGAGGGTTAGAATTGAAAAGTAGTGAAGTTATGCTAAACTTGTAACTAACCTTGGTTAGACCACACTTGGAATACTATATACAATTCTGGTCGCCATATTATAAAAAGGATATGGAGGCACTGGAGAGGGTGCAGAGAAGATTTACAAGTATGAACTCAGAAATGCGAGGTTATACCTATCAGGAAAGGATGAACAGGCTGGGTCTCTTTTCTCTTGAAAAGAGAAGGCTGAGGGGTGACCTAATAGAGGTCTTTAAAATTATGAAAGGTTTTGATCGAGTAGACACAGAGAGAGTGTTTCCACTTGTGGGGAAGAGTACAACTAGAGGCCATCAATATAAGATAGTCACCAAGAAATCAAATAGAGAATTCAGAAGAAATTTCTTTACCCAGAGAGTGGAACTCGCTACCGCTGAAGTGAATAGTATAGATGCATTTAAGAGGAGGCTAGACAAGCATATGAGGGAGAAGGGAATAGAGGGTTATGTTGATAGTAAGATGAGGAAAGACGGGAGGAGGCTCCAGTGGAGCATAAACGCTGGCATCGACTGGTTGGGCCGAATGGCCTGTTTCTGTGCTGTATACTCTATGTAATCCTATGTAAAAGTGATATTCAATATTCTCTTCAAAACAAGGGTGCTTGATTGGTATGTTTGAAGACTGATACAAATGCTTTAAAACACATGAGGTTACCCTGCTGTGCTTGTGTTTTGCTCCTGAGCATCATCCTTTCTGATGCAGACATAAGGATAGATTGCTTCACCTCAGCTGCAGGATCCATATACCAAAGGTAAGGTAGCCTTCCAACTGGGATAATCAGAGGGGCACCGCGTCACTGAGAAACTTTAGCATGGACCTTTAATTTCCTTGTCCCTCAAGAGTGCCTCTATTTCCAGAGACGGCATCTGGTGCAAGACTAAGCAGACAGACTGGCCAGGTTTGATTTTCTATGACACTTACACATGAACGTAAGAATAATTATTTTCTCAACACAAAAATAAATGGCTATGCCTTTTTGGGGTGCGGAATAGGGATAGATCATTATTTTAAGATAAACTATATACATAAATAGAAGTGTACAGTTAAACACATTTATCACTGAGAAGGCCCAAAGACAGACTCAGCCAGAAGTGTGGGACGCACAGCATTTCTATTTGAAGAATGACTAGTACTAGAGGTGAACAATTAATCTTGAAATCCACAAACCATGACTAATTGTCCCATAGCAGTAACTAACAAGAGGAGGGGTGCCTGCAGAAGAGGCCTTTGTGTGAAGAAGTGCTTTCTGACATCACTCCTGAACGGCCTAGTTCTAATTTTAAGGTTTATGCTTCCTTGTTCTGGACTCTCCCACCAGAGGAAATAGTTTCTCTCTCGCTACCCTATCAACTCCTTTAATCATCTTAAACACCTCAACTAGATCACCCCATAATCTTCTATACTCAAGGGAATAAAAGCCTAGTTTATGCAACCGGTCCTCATTATTTAACCCTTTCTAGCCCGGTATAATTCTGGTGAATCTGCGCTTCACCCACTCCAAGGTCAACATGTCCTTCCTGAGGTGTGTTGCCCAGAACAAAACGCAGTTACTCCAGATGGGGTCTAACCAAAGCTTTATATAACTGTAACATAACTTTCACCCCTTTGCATTCCAGTCCCCTTGAGATAAAGACCAACATTCCATTAGTCTTTGTAATTCTTTTTTGTACCTGTCCACTAGCTTTTAGTGATATCTGTTCTTGGATGCCTAAATCGCTCTGCACCTGCATTGTTTCTAGTTCTTGCTATTTAGAAAATACGCTGCATCTTTCGTGTACGTCTGGAGCAGGAAAGGGAGGCTCGAGTCTGTGGGCCAAGAAGGAAACTGCCCAATGACCTTGGAAACGAGCCATTAAAACATTGAGCCAGAGGAACAAAGACACGAAAATTTCACCGGCATTAAAACATTGGACCAGGGATGGGACTGCTGGATAAATCAAGTAACGTAAGCAGTGTGAAGCGATCTAGAAATCGGGCTGGAGCTGGTTATAAACAATGACAATTATCGAGGTCATTCAAACACGGAAAAAGATCTTAGGAGCAAAAGAAAGTACAGAGAGTAAAAAATACTACTTTTTTATATTTGTATGATTAAATAGTCAAACTCGGAGCAATCTGGGGAGTGGAGGAGTTGGCTGCAACACATCAGGTTCTTTGCATCACTGGCTGAGAGTTGCTGGCAGACACAAACAGATGCTTCAGCACCACCACTGCGAGAGAGTGAGATTCATTCAATAACCTATTAGAAATGTGCTTGTAAGAATTTAGAATGGGAAGAAGTTGATACAAAGTATGTGGCAAATGGGACAACAGGAAGTCAAGTTGTGTAGACAGGAAGTGCGTAGATGTAAGATTTATTATACACACACACACACACACACGTATGATCTGGAATGCACAACCTGAAAGGGTGGTGGAAACAGATTCAATAGTAATTTTCAAAAGGGAATTAGATATATACTTGAAAATGAAAACTTTGCAAGGTTATGGAGAAAGAACGAGGGAGTGGGACTAAATGAATAGCTCTTTCAAAGAGCCGGCACAGGCACGATGGGCCGAATGCATACATACACACAATGAATTACTTGGTTGGAGTAGAGTGCAGTAAATGTATATGAAGAGTTCAAAATATGGTCCTGTGGCCCAGAATGGTGGCCATTATGAAGTGTCCATAACTCTGAGGGGCCGCAACTATCGGCTTGTTATACCTTCCCCTTCTTGCATTCCCTTACCACACTAAAAGGTAAATACAAAAAAAGTCTCAAAAAGATGCCAGTGGCGATTCTGCAATCGGGCCTGGGAAGTCTCCCTCACAGGGAATGTGGTTCGGACATGCTCCCAACATTATTGCCCAGATTTTCTGGGATTGAGGGAAAAGTAACAGAAATATCAGTCCCTGACCTGAAGTAATCAGGACCTATCCTTGAGCAATGTGAGGTTCTAACTGCAAGACCTCATTTTCTCATCATGCAGTGCTTTTGAAAAATCCAATCTATAACACTGCACAAGTAAGCTTCAGGTAGCAAATGAGAAAAAAACCTCAATACAACAACTTGTTTTTGTAGCATTCTTAGTTAGTTATAAAACTGACGGGGGCACTTCTGGCTGCAGGTCAAAAATACTTGGAATAAATCTTTAACATATCAAACTCATTACAGTAATTTGCTGTCAGCACTTTCCCTGGCTGAACCGACAGCTGGTATGTTTTTGATGCATTGTAGTTGTACCAAATACTGATAAAAGTGCTCCTGCAGAATGTCTGCAGTGCATTCACATTTTTCTGATTCTTGTATTTCACTCACTGTGAGAGAGCAGGGCAGTTATGGAATTACCAGACCTGATCCAGCAGGGAGACAAGATTGGCACAGTGGAGAGATTGGAATAGACGGACACCTGGGATCATTGCGTTCTACATAACTGCCTGAGTTCAAAAGGTCATCACAAATTAATTAAGTACACAATTGAATAGAACACATTTCTCTCACACTGCTGATGTTTTTTTTCAAAGCAGGAATAAAGGTGGCACAGAATATAAAGAAGCTGTGGAGTAATGCTGTGACTAGGAGATTTTGTAGTCTAACAGCAGACAGAGAACTGATTAAAAATGCACGGTGATAACTGAGGACTAATTCGGGCAGATCCATCAATACGAGGTGGGGAATGCCAATTTTGCAACTTGTTTCTGGTAACACAGCATTGTAATGTCTTTCTATCAATATCTGACCGTAGAATATTATATTCTCATTTTGCATTCTTGTGCTGACAGTTTATACTGAAAATGCAGCTTTTTAAATCCATTCACTGAAAGTGAATCAAGAACTTGTTTGTTTTTCAACCTAAAGGCCTTTGGGAAAGTTAATCAATATTAGCCAGCCAATCTCAGGTTTTACTCTGCCACACACCGCTGCAAAGTGATGATGTTCTGTGCACAAACACCAGTTGAAGGAGAAGGAAAGACTGATGGCGTACTTCCTCTCTAAAGTACTCATCGAATCTCTCATTTAAAAAAACCCAAGATCTTTCCAACCTGTTAAGAGACATGAGAACACCAAGCAGAAAATGAGAAAAAGGTCATTTGGCTCCTCAAGCTTGCTTCTTTTACAAACCATGTCCTATCCTATCATGGACTCTACCCAGACCATATGGCCTCACCCCTCCCTACCTCTATAACCTCCTCCTGCACTACAACCCCCTAAGCTCTCTGTTCCTCTGACTCTGGCCTTTTCTGCATCTCCCTTTCCTTCTACCCCACAATTGGCAGCTGTGCCTTTAGCTACCTAGTCAACATGCTTTGGAATTCACTCCCTAAATTCCTCTATCTCCTAATATCTCCTTCTTTGGCTCTGCGCCCAGTTTCTTATTGTGCCTTTGTGAAGTGCTTTGAAACATTTTTCTGTTGAGGTGTCAGCCTCTCGCCTCCAAGTCACAAAACTGTGATATCAAGGCTCATTTCAGAGATTTGAGCACAAAATCTAGGCAGACACTTCAATGCAGTACTGAGAAATATTTATTTCTCAACCAACATCACTAAAAGCAGATGATCTGGCCAATATCGCATTGCTCTTTGTGGGACCTTGCTGTCTGCAAATTGGCTGCTGCGTTTCCTACATTACAACAATGACTACACTTCAAAATTACTTAATTGGTTGTAAAGCGCTTTGAGACATCCAGAGGTCATGAAAGGTGCTGTATAAATACACACTGCTGTTGTTGTTATAATTGCACACGATATTTTAAATATGGCCTTGCCAGTGAGCTATAGAGGGTTAGAATAACTTGAACTGAAAGTCACAAGTTCTTAAAATAGGATTGCCAACTCTGCTGGACAGACCTGGAGTCTCCTGGAACCGAGGATCGATCTCCCAGGCACTGTTGCTAGCAGCCCGAGAGAAAAGTACTTTGTACTGGTGGTTCGTGCCTGCGCCTCTGTATTCTGGAGATGCACTCTGCACTGATATTGATACATCCATCCTAAATCCACTAATAGCTGGTCAGAGAAGAACCCACAAACCTAATACAAGCAGGTAAAGTCCATGCAGCGAGAAGTAATAGGCAACTGGCATGGTGGAACAGTACCTAGCAAGTTTCAGCCATTAGGGAGCTAGAGAAATGTGAGAAGTCGCACAACACCCGGTTATAGTCCAACAGCTTTATTTGAAATCACAAGCTTTCGGAGCGCTGACTTCACCTGACGAAGGAGCAGCGCTCCGAAAGCTTGTGATTTCAAATAAAGCTGTTGGACTATAACCTGGTGTTGTGCGACTTCTCACATTTGTCCACCCCAGTCCAACACCGGCATCTCCACATCATGGGAGCTAGAGAAGCTGGAGGATCTGAGCTGTCATTTAATTTCGTGGAGAAATTACTTTTATACTTGTGCTTTGCACTGATAGCAGTCCAGTCTGATGCAAGAGGATTTGTTGTGCAGTGCTGTCAGCTTGGATTGGGTGTTAATAGTACCTCTGCAGGGCAGTTGAATTGCATTTGTGTTTGAGTGTCATTGTTCGGCTTATATTCAGTCTGTGATCAGTTGTGGCATTTAGTACTGTGCAGTCTCTTTATAGTATGCCTTGGAACAATGTGACCCTGCTTACATTGCTACATATTGATCAGTCCCAAGAATTTGAAAAAATCCCTATTTTGTGTGATGTACAGTGTTACTTTGCAAAAGAAACGTTTTGGGAGACAGTCCTTGATCACAAGGAAAGTCATAGTGGGAAAGAATTCATGTCCTCGTTATGTGTAGCAAAATCCTAAATGGGTTTATGAAAACTTCCTCGGCTATTTCTAGCAAAATGACAAGAACGCTATGAGACAGCAAACATTTCCGACAGTATTAGCACTGACAGAACAGTGTGACCCAAAACTGGGACAACAGGAAGTAAGGTGAGTGGGCAGGTGGTGAGCACTCTGCAGGAGATTCTTTAACAATATATAGATCATAAACAGGGTGGTTCTGGAGATGGTTACGTGATCAGATGTCACATGGTCAAATGTCACATGGTGTATCCCGTGATCAAATGTGATCAAACCTTCATACGTCCAACCAGAGTTGGACGTGCGAACTCTACTTTAAGATTTATTATAATATTTGATTTGGTTTGTCCACAAATATTTCTTTTAAATTATTAAACTTAAGTGTAGCAGGCCATTTATAAATACTATGAGGGATTTCAGCTGCCAGGGTTGACATGCCATCTGAGGCTGCAAAGTCCAAACTAACCTCTCGTGTAGCAAGATGGGTTGCTTCAGTTGTAGTCTGACAAAAAGGTCTTCCAAGGAGAGAAATTTCAGTCGGCAGGAGTCAAGCTCAAAGGGGGATTGACATTCCAAGAAGGAACCAAACCAGAAACAAAGAGGGCCAAGTTTCCAGGCCTCTTAAGAAATATATTAAGATGTTCACTAAAGGATCTGAAGTTAGAATATAAGAGAATATTGTGGCAGCTGTATACAGCAAGGAAGAGCTTGCATTTATTTGGTGCCTTTCATGTTCTCAGGATGTTCTAAAACAGTTCACAGTCAATGAACTTATTGTGAAATGTAGTCACCATTATGGTTATTTGCAGCGCCGGAGATCTCGAGGCTAGACTGAATTGCCAAATCCCATCAGTGAAACTAGTCTGGGATGGATCCATAAAGTGCATCATTTCACCAGCTCACAACAGGAGAGATGCAAAAGGGCAGACTTCACGTGGCATGGACACATGATTAGAAGTAAGATAACTCCTTACGGGTGGGTTTTATTTCTAAAAAAAAGAGAAAGATGGCAAAAGAACCAGAGGGGGGATGATGAGAAATTCTTTTACGCAGGGAGATGTTATGATCTGGAATGCATGCCTGAAAGGGTGGTGGAAGATGATTTAATAGTAACTTTCAAAGGGAATTGGATAAATACTTGAAAAGGAAAAACTTGCAGGGCTATGGGGAAAGAGCAGGGAAGTGGGACTAATTGGAGAGCTCTTTCAAAGAGCCGGCACAGGCACGATACCCTCATTCCGTGCTGTACGATTCTGACTTTTTTAAGGAATGCAGTAGTTAGATACCGCACAAGTTATAGGGATTTTAAAAATGAGTAATTACAATGTAAAGCTCTTAATATGATCTTTAATATTGACAATAAGCTTTTAGTTATACTGTAATAATTATGATTTATAACATGAATCACAGATCATCCTTGTACCGATCAAATTAAAGCGTTTGAAGAGTAACTGGTTAAACATTGTGACTTAAGGGCACATTCCCTGATTGAGATGAAAAAGGACAGGGCTTTCAGCAGTCCGGGAAGTGCCTGCTCTGGAGTGTGGCAGTAGGTAATTTACACAATGAGAATACATTCCCTGTGCATTATTTAATAACAAGGACAGGGATCACTATAGCACCCATGGGTGCAGAATCCTGAGTAAAGCAGCTCTTAAAGGACTGCTGCACTTAAAGCGAGAAGGTGGAGGCTGACTGCTGATACTCAAAATGGCTGGAGATGCTTGCTTCACTAGACAGCACCTGGAGATGAGATGAGGAAAGTGGCCATCTTTGGGGATAAGGAGAGCCCTCCTAATAGAGCATGTGTGAAGCAGGCATGGCAGGAGGTGGCAATGCAATGAATGCATAGATCATGGGAGAAGGTGCTCAAAAGCTCCTCAGGATTGAGGAGAGTGCCAAGATAGCCTTGAATAAAGCTTGCATACTGAAAGGCAAAGAATGCGAGTCCTACGCATGCAGCAAGCACACATCACAGTCTGGTGCCACATCAGCAATCCAGCCTGCAGCCTGTTCGCTGATGACTGCACAGTGTTCAGCACCATTCACAACTCCACAGATAATGAAGCAGTCCATGCCCGCATGCAACAAGACCTGGACAACGTTCAGGCTTGGGCTGATAAGTGGCAGGTAACATTCGCGCCACAGAAGTGCCAGGCAATGACTATCTCCAACAAGCGAGAGTCTAACCACCTCCCCTTGACATTCAAAGGCATTACCATCGCCGAATCCCCCACCATCAACATCCTGGGGGTCACCATTGACCAGAAACTTAACTGGACCAGCCACATAAATACTGCGGCAACAAGAAAAGGTCAGAGGCTAGGTATTCTGCGGCAAGTGTCTCACCTCCTGACTCCGCAAAGCCTTTCCACCATCTACAAGGCACAAGTCAGGAGTGTGATGGAATATGCTCCACTTGCCTGGATGAGTGCAGCTCCAACAACACTCAAGAAGCTCAACACCATCCAGGACACAGCAGCCCGTTTGATTGGCATCCCATCCACCACCTTAAACATTCACTCCCTCCACCACCGGTGTACCGTGGCTGCAGTGTGTTTCTTCGGCAGCACATCCCAAACCCGCGACCTCTTCCACCTAGGAGGACAAGGGCAGCAGACGCATGGGAACACCACCACCTCCAAGTCACACACCATCCTGACTTAGAAGTATATCGCCGATCCTTCATCGTCGCTGGGTCAATATCCTGGAACTCCCTACCTAACAGCACTGTGGGAGCACCTTCACCACATGGACTGCAGCGGTTCAAGAAGGCAGCTCACCACCACCTTCTCAAGGGCAACTAGGGATGGGCAATAAATGTTGGCCTTGCCAGTGACGCCCAGATCCTATAAACGAATTAAAAAAAAGCACTGGACCCAACCCTCACGTGTTACATCTCCTCACGACCACATCAGTGAAGTTGTAGCTCCAACTTGGTGGCAGGCGAATGGGCCAAGGGGAAAAGCAGCCACATTACAACAGTACACAGATTGGCGGGCTGTGACAAGTGGTGTTCTCCAGGGATGTGTTCTATGGCCTCAATTTTTCACCATATTTATTAATGACTTAGATGAAGGAAGAGAGAGTTGTATATCCAAGTTTGCAGATGACACTAACTTAGGAGGGACAGTAAGTAGTGCAGATGGCATTGTGGAAGTAGGTCTATCATATTCAGCCAGATCCTTAGACACGCCATCTGGATTATGTGAGGCAGAGGAACCACCTTGGTCTTCTGTTTGTGGAGGAACATGTTCAGAACACTGAAATCCGAGTTTATAACTGGATCACCTTAGAGGCTACAGAATGCTTATCTCAGCGAGTAACGTGAATTAACTGAGGGACCCCCCAGATGGTTGAACCAGTTTCCTCTGCAAGATCACAGGGATGTCTACTAAAAATGAAAGGCATGGAACTGGGAGAGGGGCATTCTGCGGCGATACCCTTACACTACATTCCCTGGCTGGGGACAATGTATACTCTGTTAATAGTAAATCCTGCGTCCCTAGGAATATAGGAACAGCAGTAGGCCATTCAGCCCCTCGAACCTGTTCTGCCATTCAAATAGATCATGGCTAATCTGTACCTCAACTCCATCTTCCCTCCTTAGCTTCATATCCCTTGATACCCTGACCCAACAAAAATCTATCGCTTTCAGTCTTGAAAATTTCAACTGACCCTCAGCATCCACAGTCTTTTGTGGGAGAAAGTTCCAGATTTCCACTACCCTTTGTGTGAAAAAATGTTTCATGATTTCACTCCCGAGTGACCTAGCTTTAATTTTAAGATTGTGCCACCCTGTTCTGGATTCCTCCACCAGAGGAAATAGTTTCTCTGTATCTACTCTATCGAATCCTTTTATCGTCTTAAATACATCGAATTAGATCACCCTCAACCTTCTAAACTCAATGGAATATAAACCAAGTTAATGTAACCTGTTCTCATAATTTAACCCTTTTAGCCCCGGTATCATTCTGGTGAATCTGCGCTGCTCCCCCTTCAAGGCCAATATATCCTTCTTGAGGTTCAGTGCCCAAAATTGAATGCAGTACTCCAGATGGGGTCTGACCAAAGTTCCATACAACTGAAGCATAACTTCTTCCCCTTTGGATTCCAGCCCCCTTGAGATAAAGACCAACATTCCACCAGCTGTTTTGTTGGCTTTTTGTACCTGTGCATAGCTTTTAATGATTTGTGTACTTGGACTCCCAAATCTCTTTGCTCCTCTACAGTTCCTAGTTTCTCACTATTTAGAAAATACTCTGATCTATCTTTCTTAGATTCAAAGTGGATGACCTCACACTTGACCATATTGAACTCCATTTGCCATAGTTTTGCTCACTCACTTAATCTATCCATTTGCAACTTCCTGCTCCCATCTATATTATTTACTGTCCCTAAATTAGTGTCATCTGCAAGGTTGGATATACAACTCTATTTCTTCATCCAAGTCATTTGTAAATATGATGAAAAGTTAAGGCCCAAGAACAGATTTACAAAGTTGTTTTCGCTCATGTCTAACAGTATGAGGCGGCAATAACCAAGGTGAATAGGATGGAGGGGTGATCTGAAATTAGTTGAGTTCAAATCCCTAAAGGTCATTCTGACGTTGTTCAGTGCCCTGGTCAGGTTGCATCATGAGTACCATGTACAGCTCTAATCCCCTTGACATTGGGGACCCAGTGCAGGATAGAACAAGTTCGATCGTCAGCATCAGAGAGAGGACTTGATAAGCTAGGGCTTTTCACCCTAAAATGAGATGTCTTGGAAAGGACCTTGTAGTGCTCTACAAGACTTAATGAGAGAGAAAGTAAACCTGAAACAAGACTTTTAGATACACCAGCGCAGTAGGACAACAGGACACAGGGTCAGGGCCGTGAATTTAGGCAGACGCAGGAAGTATTTCATTACACAGACAGCAATCAACCGCTGGAACAGGTGACAGGTAGAGTGGTTGAGGTCAGGACACTGGGCTCAGTTAAGAAACACAATGCTATAATGGGAAGACATGTAGGGTTGGTATTCTGCAAGGATGAAATAAAAAGAGCTGAATGGTGTTCTTCATCGGAACCTATCGTGTGAACTGTTTTCCTGAACTCCTTCCTATATTTCTCTCCACCTTCAAATGCCTCTTTCAAACTAGCCTTTTTGAACATGCCTTTCAGTAACTCTTCTCCCAACTTCTACTTGGTGAAACTCAAAGTAAGCTCGAGGAACAGCACCTCACCTTTCGATTAGGCACTTTACAGCTTTCTGGACTCAACATTGAGTTCAACAATTTCAGACCATAACCTCTGCCCCCATTTTTTCGGACAGCAACTGTTGACGATTCTGCTATTCCCATTTACACCTCCTCTATACCAATATTTTGTTTTTTTAGTTGTCCCATCTCTTTGTGCTATCATCGGAGGTGGTATCAGCGGCGGTGGGACATAAAGTAGAGAGCGGAGGAACAGCGCGGACTTAATCGGAGGCAGTATCAGTGGCGGCAGAACCTTCCACGATTTCCAAAAAAAACAAGGTGAAGTCACAGGACAGCAGGTAGGTGATTGGTTGGTGAGTATTAAGTTTTTTTCTCTCTCTAAACTAAGACAGTGGTTTAAACTAGGAGCAGGAAACTATAACATACTGTATTACATTTATAGCTTAACGAGTTAAACTAATTAATGTAACTAAAAATAATCTTGAACTAATTAAATAAATAAAATAAGGCTAGACTAAGATATGGCAGGGCAGGTTGTGTGTCTGGACTGCAGTGTGTGGGAGTTTGTGGATGGCGAGACTGTCCCGAGCAAACACGTCTGCAGGAGATGTCTCCATCTCGAATCTCTCCGGCTCAGAGTCATTGAGCTGGAGTGCGAGTTGGAGACACTCCGACACATAAGGGAGGGGGAGGAATTTCTGGACAGTTTTATCCACAATACAGTCACACCCCAGAGGAAAGCACAGGTTCAGGAAAGGGAGGGTGTGAGTGTTAGGGAGACGGGTAGCGGGGATTTAGGAGAGGTTGAGAAGGAGGTCCCGCAGACACCGGTCCTGTCCAACAGACATGATGTACTCGCTACCTGTAAGGACAAGAAGAAAGATTGCAGGGAGGACAGCCACAATGCAGACCAAGGCACCGTAGCTCAGAAGGCTGTCCAAAGGGGGGGAGAAGAGCAGAATAGAAATGTGGTAGTGATAGGGGACTCTATAATTAGGGGGATAGATAGTGTCCTCTGCAGTCAAGAACGAGAATCCCGAAGGGTGTGTTGCCTACCCGGTGCCAGGGTAAGGGATATCTCATGGCGGCTGGAGAGGAACTTGGAAAGGGAGGGGGTAAATGTAGTTGTCGTGGTCCATGTTGGAACAAATGACATAGGTAGGAACAGGGAGGAGGTCCTGCTGAAAGAGTATCAGGAGTTAGGATCTAAATTAAAAAACAGGTCCTCGAGGGTAATAATCTCTGGATTATTGCCCGAGCCAAGTGCAAATTGGCATAGAAGCAGACAGAGCAGGAGAATTAACTCGTGGCTAAAGGGCTGGTGTGGGAAAGAGGGGTTCCTTTTATGGGGACACTGGCACCAGTTCTGGGACAGGAAGGAGCTGTACCGATGGGACGGGCTCCACCTGAACCGGGATGGGACCTATGTCGTAGCGGAAATAGGGAGGTGGCAAAAGTTTTAAACTAGTAAGATGGGAGGAGGGATCTACAAGAAACGTAACCAGTCTAAATATAAACAAAACAGGAAGAGAGAGCATAGGAAAGAATAAAGGGAGGACATTGATGGCAAGGGAATAAATAGAGTTATAGAACAGGAGTTTAAAAAGATGGTTAAACATAAAGTGCGAGAAACTGCTATTAAAAATGAGTTAACCTGTCTGTACAGCAATGCACACAGTGTCCGTAATAAAACAGGGGAGCTGGAGGCAATCATGCGTTGCGAGGAACCAGACATAGTAGGGATTACTGAGATATGGCTACAAAAAAATCAGGACTGGGAATTAAACATTGCAGGGTATAACATATTTAGAAAAGATAGGGAGGGAAAAAGGGGTGGTGGAGTAGCTGTACTTATTAGGGAGAACATAATGGCCGTAGAAAAAAAGTGACCCAGATATCAGCAAGACAAAAATAAAATCCATATGGAGAGAGAGAAAACATAATAAAGGATCAATAACACTAATAGGGCTACTCTACAGATCACCTAATAGTGGAAGGGAGGTGGAGGAAGAAATATGCAGACAAATTAGGGAAATGAGTAAAAAACATAGAATAATAATCATGGGGGATTTCAACTACCCCGATATTAATTGGACAAAAGAGGTAGGTAAAAGGGATAAGGGAATGGCGTTTATACAATGTGTACAGGACTCCTTTCGAACCCAATATGTATAAAGCCCAACAAAGGATGATTTGCTATTGGATCTAGTAATGGGGAATGAACCAGAGCAGATAAGAGAAGTAAAAGTAGGAGAACATATAAGCAATAGTGACCATAATATAATACGCTTTAAGATGATAATTGAGAAGGATAAGTATGACGAAAACTAGATTAATAGATTGGAGAAAAACTGATTTTGAGGGGCTGAGAATAGAACTTGGGGGAAAAAATGGGCAATAATATGGGCAAACAACGATATAGAATAGCAATGGGAAACATTTAAAACGGTGTTCAACAGAGTGCAGGAAAAATATATTCCGCTAAAAGAACTAAACAATGAGACTCCATGGATGAATAAAGCCATAAGGAACAATTGAGGGTAAGGAAAGAGGAATACATTAAGTACATAGCCTGCAGGGGAGTGCATGATAAGGGAGAATACAAAAAGAGTCGTAGAGTCATAATGGCACTGAAGGAGGCCATTCGGCCCATCGAGTCCATGCCGGCTCTCTGTAGAGCAATCCAGTCAGTCCCATTCCCCCGCTCTATCCCCGTAGCCTTGCAAGTTTATTTCCCTCAAGTGCCTATCCAGTCTCCCCTTGAAAACATTGAGTGTCTCCGCTTCCACCACTTCCGTTGGCAGCGAATTCCAGGTCATCACCATTCGCTGAGTAAAAAAGTTTTTCCTCACATCCCCCCTGTATCTCTTGCCCAAAACCTTAAATCTGTGTCCCCTAGTTCTTGTACCATCAACTAGTGGGAACAGCCTTTCCCTGTCTAGCCTATCGAAACCCAGCATAATCTTGTACACCTCTATCAAATCACCCCTCAACCTCCTTTGCTCTAATGAAAACAAATCCAGCTTCTCCAACCTGTCCTTGTAGCTAAGATCCCCCATCCCCAGAACCATGCTGGTAAATCTCCTCTGCACCCTCTCAAGGACCTTCACATCCTTCCTAAAGTGTGATGACCAGAACTGGACGCAATACTCCAGTTGTGGCCTAACCAGCGCTTTATAAAGGTTCAGCATAACTTCTTTACTTTTATACTCAATACCTCTATTTATGAAGCCCACGATCCCATATGCTTTGTTAACCACTCTCTCAATATGTCCTGCCACCTTCAGGGACCTATGCACATTAACTCCCAGGTCCCTCTGTCCCTGCACACTCTTTAAGACTGTGCCATTAAGTGTATATTGCCTCTCCCTGTTCCTTCTGCCAAAATGCATCACCTCACACTTCTCTGTATTAAATTCCATCTGCCACTTGTCTGCCCATTCTGCTAGCCTTTCTATGTCCTGTTGCAGTCGATTGATATCATCATCACTGTTTGCCACACCCCCAAGTTTGGTGTCATAGGCAAATTTAGAAATTCTACTCTGTATTCCAATATCCAGGTCATTTATATATATCAAAAAAAGCAGTGGCCCCAGCACTGACCCTTGGGGAACACCACTGTCTACCATCCTCCAGTCTGAAAAACAGCCATTTACCATAACTCGCTGTTTTCTGTCCTTAAGCCAATTCCTTATCCAAGCTGCCACTGACCCACCTATTCCATGAGCCTCAATTTTGTTAACCAGCCTTCTATGTGGTACTTTGTCAAACACTTTCCTAAAATCCATGTAGACAACATCCATTGCATTCCCTTCATCAATCCTCTCTGTTACTTCATCAAAAAATTCAATTAGATTAGTCAAACACAATCTTCTTTTACAAACCCGTGTTGGCTCTCCTTAATTAGTTTAAACCTCTCCAAATGTCTGTTAATTTTTTCCTTGATTATTGTTTCTAAAACTTTACCCACCACTGATGTTAAACTGTAGTTACTAGGATTGTCCTTACAGCCTTTCTTGAACAATGGTGTCACATTTGCCACTTCCCAATCCTCAGGCACCTCCCCCGCATCTAGGGAAGATTGGAAAATTATGGCAAGCCCTTCCGCTATCTCCTCCCCCAATTACCTTAGCAACCTGGGATGCAAGCCATCTGGACCAGGCGACTTGTCCACTCTAAGCATACCCAGCCTTTCTATTACATCCTGTCTATCAATTTTCACCCCTTCCATTGCTTCTACCTTTTCCACTTCTACCGATATTTTGACAGCATCCACCTCCTTAGTAAACACCGATACAAAGTACTCATTGAGTATTCTAGCCTTGCCCAGCGCCTCTAAGCATATATCACCTTCTTTGTCTCTAATAGGCCCCACCCCACCTCTTACTGCCCGCTTACTGTTTACATGCCGGTAGAAGATTTTTGGATTCCATTTTATGTTAACCGCCATTCTACTCTCATTTATATATATCAAAAAGATTAGGAGAGAAGTCAAAAAAACAATTAGGGAGGCAAAGAGGAACTATGAAATTAAATTATCAAGGAACATAAAACAACAGTAAAAATATTTTATAGGCACATCAATAAAAAAAGGAAGGTTGGGATGGGAATAAGGCCATTAAGGGATAGGATAATACCACAGGTAATGTTAGAGAGATGGCAGAAATATTAAATAATTATTTTGCTTCAGTATTTACCAGGGAGATAGAACAGGTGGACATGACATTGGACGATGAGATTAGTAATGAGATAAGTGCATTTAAAGTAAAAAAAGGGGATATATTAAATAAACTAATCAAACTCAAAGAGGATAAAACTCCTGGTACAGATGGATTGCATCCACGCATTTTAAGAATGTCTAGGGAAGAGCTAGCAGAGGCATTACTACGCATATTTAATAATTCATTAGAAAAAGGTGTAGTGCCAGAGGACTGGCGGATAGCTAACGCAATACCGATATTTAAGAAGGGGGATAGAACATGTCCAGGGAATTATAGACCAGTCAGCTTGACATCGGTGGTAGGAAAAATAATGGAATCCCTACTAAAGGAGAAAATAGAAGAACATCTAGAAACCAAAAATATAATAATGAATAGTCAGCATGGATTTCAAAAGGGAAAGTCTTGCTTGACCAACCTTATTGAATTTTTTGAAGAGGTAAAGAGAGAGTAGACAATGGTAATGCAGTAAATGTAATTTATCTGGATTTTCAAAAGGCCTTTGCTAAGGTAACCCATAATACACTGATGAACAAGGTCAGAGAATGTGGAGTCAGGGGACAAGTAGCAGAATGGATTGCTGGCTGGCTTCAGGACAGAAAGCAGAGAGTCGGAGTAAAGGGTAGCTATTCACAGTGGCAGAAGGTGGGTAGTGGTGTTCCACAAGGATCAGTGCTGGGGCCACTGTTGCTCACAATTTACATTAACGATTTAGACTTTGGAATCAAAAACACAATTTCTAAATTTGTGGATGACACCAAATTTGGGGGATAGTCAATACTGAGGAGGACTGCAACAAATTACAGGAGGACATTAATAAACTTGCAGAATGGGCATATAATTGACAAATGAAGTTCAACACAGATAAATGTGAGGTATTACATTTTGGTAGGAAGAATAGGGAGGTCACTTATTACTTGGAGGGTGCGAGTCTAGGTCGGGTAGAGGAACAAAGGGATCTCGGAGTACAAATACACAAATCACTAAAAGTTGCGACACAGATTAGCAAGGCCATAAAAAAAGCAAACCAAGCACTAGGGTTTATTTCTAGAGGTATAGAATTGAAAAGTAGGGAAGTTATGCTAAACTTGTATCGAACCTTGGTTAGACCACACTTAGAATACTATGTACAGTTCTGGTCACCATATTATAAAAAGGATATAGAGGCACTGGAGAGAGTGCAGAGAAGATTTACAAGGATGATACCAGAAATGTGAGGGTATACATATCAGGAAAGGATGAACAGGCACTACACTTGCTTAAAAATCTGTTCCATTTCCTGCTTTTTTCCAGTTTTGACGAAAGGTCATCGACCTGAAACGTTAACTCTGTTTCTCTCTTCACAGATGCTGCCTGACCTGCTGAGTATTTCCAGCATTTTTCTGTTTTTATTTTATGAACAGGCTGGGTCTCTTTTCTCTTGAAAAAAGGCGGCTGAGGGGTGACCTAATAGAGGTCTTTAAAATTATGAAAAATTTTGATCAAGTAGATAGAGAGAGAATGTTTCCACTTGTGGGGAAGAGCATAACTAGAGGCCACCAATATAAGATAGTCACCAAGAAATCCAATAAGGAATTCAGAAGAAACTTCTTTACCCAGAGAGTGGTGAGAATGTGGAACTCGCTACCACAGGGAGTGGTTGAAGCGAATCGTATCGATGCATTTAAGAGAAGGTTAGACAAGCATATGAGGGAGAAGGGAATAGAGGGTTATGCTGATAGATTTAGATGAGGAAAGATGGGAGGAGGCTCGAATGGAGTATAAACACCGGCATGGACTGGTTGGGCCAAATGGCCTGTTTCTGTGCCATATTTCCTATGAAATACCTTTTGTCATTTAATCACTCCCGCCTTCCACCCTGTCAGACCTTCCCTTTTGTTCTTTCCTCCACCGCCCCCCCCCCCCCCCCCCCCCCACCCTACCTTTCCCTGCCCCTGCACTTGCTTAAAACCTGTTACATCTCTAACTTTTTCCAGTTCGGACAAAAGGTCATCGACCTGAAACGTTAGCTCTGTTTCTCTCTCCACAGCTGCTGCCTGACCTGCTGAGTATTCTCAGCATTTTCTGTTTTCATTTCAGATTTTCCAGCATCCGAAGTATTTTGCTTTTGTTCTGCTGCGTGTCTAATGCTGTGAAGCAACCTGCGATATTTTGCTATGTTAAAGATGCTAAATCAGTACATCCTGTTCTAGCAGCAGAGCAGGGTCAGTCAATAGTGCTAAACAAAGCATTTTGCACATCGTTCAGTTTGCTACTTGATGTTGTTCACACCGTTGTTCATCCACAGTAAATTAATAGTAAAACTATTCATTGTTATTCATATGCAATTGGTGCTAATCAACAGCAGTGCCCTGAGCTCAGTGAATTGCTGACCCTATCCACTGCTAGTCAACACTACTGAATCCTATTTGACAAGGGCTGCCCATCAGCTTTATCGTGTTTCGTGTTTCCTCTGATCTTCAGCATTAACTAAATAAACCTTTCAATAATTGACTTGTCTGCCTCTGTAGCTCAATGGGTCAGCGTGTTCAGCTGTTAACTAAAAGGTTGGTGGATCGAGCCCATCCAGGGACGCTACTGATCGAATAGCCTGCTATTTATATAAATGACTTAGATAAAAAAAAGAGCTGCATATCCAAGCATGCTGATAACACTAAATTAGGTGGAACAGTAAATAGTGTAGATGGGAGGACAAAGTTGCAAAATTACACTGATGGATTAATTGAGTGGGCAAAACTGTGGCAGATGGAGGAGTTCAATGTAGGAAAGTGTGAGCTCATCCACTTTGGACCTAAGAATATTTTCTAAATGGCGAGAAGCTCGGAACTGTGGAGGAGCAGAGAGTTTAGTGGTTCATATACAGAAATCACTAAAAGCTAGTGGACAGGCTCAAAAAATAATTAAAACGGCTCATGGAATTTTGGCCTTTATCTCAAGGAGGCTGGAATACAAAGTGGTGGAAGTTATGCTACAGTTGTATAAGGCTCTGGCTAGACCGGATCTGGAGTACTGCGTTCAGCTCTGGGCACCACACCTCAGGAAGGATATATTGGCCTTAGAGGGGGTGCAGCGCAGATTCACCAGAAGGGTTAAATCATGAGAACAGATTCGCTTGAGTATAGGAGATTAAGGGGTGATCTAATTGAGACGTTTAAGATAATTAAAGGAGTTGACAAGGTAGATAGAGAGAAACTATTTCCTCTGGTGGGGGAGGCCAGAACAAGGGAGTATAACCTTAAAATTAGAGCCAGGCCGTTCAGGGATGATGTCAGGAAGCACTTCTTCACACAAAGGGTAGTGGAAACCTGGAACTCTGTTGAGGCTGGGGGTCAATTGAAAATTTCAAAACTGAGATTGACAGATTTTTGTTAGGCAAGGGCATTAAGGGATATGGAGCAAAGGCAGGTAAACGGAGTTATGATACAGATCAGCCATGATCTAATTGAATGGCAGAGCAGGCTTGAGGGGCTGAAGGCCTACTCCTGTTCCTATGTTCTCTTGACACTCTTGTGAATTACAGATCCAAGATTCTGCTCCTCCACTGCTTTTGGACAAGCTAAGATTGCTAACTTTTATTCCAAATCCCTGTGTACTGATAATACAGTATTTCAAAGTTTCTTCATAGAAATTGTGAGTAGTAGCAGGTGTGGTCTGGTCTTTTGATTTGTTCGTTTGCAATGAAGTTTTGGTGACTAATTAATGAACGTGTGTCTTATTTTATGGTTTCTCGGCCCTTGCCAGATAGTGATTTTGGTCACTATGCCTTATAGCTATGTTTTAATTTGGCTCTTTTGTACCCCTCATTTTCTGCTATATCTGATTATTAGAAATCTGCTTAGGAGTTGTTAGCAATGCAGGTCAGGTAGAGAATGGCTTTTATTACGTTATAATTTCACTCAACACTGTCACAATATCTATATGATTAAGTTGTGTGCAGCATATATCGTTGTGCATGGGTAATCTGTATCTGACTTGCTCAAATATAAACAGGTAGTAAAATTATAAACCACAGTAACAGCAGCAAATGCACCAATCAAATTGCTCAAATGATATTTTCCTGATTTCGTTTGGCTGCCACGTTGTTCCTCATCTAGCTACTACACAGGTAAAAAATAACATAAAAACTTAAGTAATTCACAAAAAATTAAACTTACCCAGAAACTAGCCCAAGTCCTATTGGAAATCAGTTAAATTAGTTTTGCCCCACAGGTACTACCATCTCTCAGGTGCCTAGGACTTGAGTATTGTTCCCTTCCAGTATTGTTCCTATGTTCCTTGCATTGTTAAGATGGGTATTTTCTGCCTGATATTGTTTGGGGCGTTGTTGTGTAGAACCTCACTGTGCCTGTATCCGTCATCCTGAGGGAGTGCTACACTGTCGGAGGTGCCGTCTTTCGGTTAAACGTCTGTCCTCTCAGGTGGATGTAAAAAAATCCCATGGCACTATTTCAAAGAGCAGGGGAATTCTCCCCGGTGTCCTGGCCAATATTTATCCATCAACCGACATCACTAAAACGGATTATCTGGTCATTATCACATTGCTGTTTGTGGGACTTTGTGTGCAAATTGGCTGCCATGTTTCCTACATTACAAGTGACTACACTTCAAAAAGTACTTAATTAGCTATAAAGTGCTTTAGGACTTCCCGAGGCCGTGAAATGCTCTATAGAAATGTCAGTTCTTTCTTTCTGTCTGTGGTTGTGGTGTGGGTGGGTGGTGTGGTTGTTGTGTTGTGTGTGGTGTGGTTGGTGTGGTTGTGTTTTGTTCTTGCTTTTTGACTCCCCAACAAGCATGCCTAAGCAGCAATCCTCTCAACTCCCTTCTGCTTTCCCAATCCTGAGCTTCACCAACCCTTGCATCCTCTCTTTCATCTGTGTGTGATCCACCACTGGGACAGCCTCTCCCTGCCTGATCCCAGTATTCACTTCCAACCTACTACCTGTTGCTTACCATCTTGCAGTGTATCCTGGGCTTTAAAAATGGAAGAGATAGGAATTAAACAGCAAGGTAAAGGAACATATTTTAGAGTCAGACAGACAGCAGTGAGTGGAGACGCAGCAAAGGAGAAATCTATGCAACACTGAGAAAGAGGGTAAGGACAAATAGACAACGCACTAAGAAAAGTGCACAGAGGGCGAAAAGGAGTGTGGAAGACAAACAGCAGGGTGTGGAGAGAGCAAGACAGAAAAAATAGGAAATAGGAAAGAGTGAGACAGACAGTTGTAGAGGTATAGACAGAATTAATTTTTTATTTGTTTAGAAGCAACACAGGTGGCCAGCTGTATAATGGCCCAGAAATTAGACTTCGATGGTTGCCGCGGGGGTAAGGATCCGGCGTGATCTTACCTACCGCGCCTGCCTTTATGGATCGGGCCCACACGAACTTCTGGTCCTGGGCCTCTCCCTGGTGCCGGCGCGCAGTGTGTGCGTGTCCCAGAGGCGCAGTTAGTTCGATGCGACCTCTGGGATCACGTGGGCCAGTTAGAGCCAATGGCAGCACACCATCTTTCATTCATAGTTTTGACAGGAAGAGCTGTCAAAACTATGAATACAACTTGCCCCCAAAAGAACAGCTAAACCTCAATTAAATTTAAAAAAAAAACCATCACATTAATAAAATAACTATAGTGAAATAAATTAACCACTTTAAACAAAAATTTAAATTTTTGAAAAAATTTAAATTCTTTTTAAAAGTTATAAAAATAAACTTACCTTTCTTTAAAGTCTCTAAAAAAGATAAACCTGTTGAAAAAAATTTAAAATTATACTTAATTAACTACTTACCTTGTTAAAAGGGGGTCTTACGCCTCCTTTTTTCATGTGTAAAATCTTCCATACTTACCCTCGCGTTCAAACCTGAAAAAAAACCTAAGTGTGCTGCGTGCGCACAGCCTGTAGTGCGCACGCGGTTCACTTAGGAACCGCCCCCTTCGCAATATCGGAAGTGCCGGTTTCCCGCACATGCGCAGTGCATGCAGGAAACCGGCACTTCGGGACCGAATACGGGTGAGTACACAATGCGTACTCTCCCGTATTCGGCCGAATTTCTGGGCCAATATAATTCACCATGTCACTAGTAAACATTCTGTGTGTCCTCTGACTCAGGAAATCAGCTAGTTCTAAACTAGTTGTAGTGTTGTATTACTAACAATGGTGACCATAATCTGTACTACCAGTATAGATTATGGTCACCATTGTTAGTAATAACACCTAAAAACAGCCTGAGCTTATAACAAGGATGTATTTGGGAGAGCTATGAAGAGAAAGAGATTTTGCTGAAACCCATTTCCAAGCCGCAGGTGACCGAGACCAAAACATAAAAAGGAGTCAATTACAGCACATGTAATAGTCGCCATAATCTATTTTTTGTTCTGTGATGACTGACAGAAACAGAAAGTGATTCTCGGCCTTCTGTACGAATAGGGTGTTCAGTGCTTCCCTCAAGAGCCAATTCCCCCAGGCTCCAAACACCAGCGTTGTATTGGGATAGAGCTGCAATTTGGCTGCTTACGTTAAATGCATAATTTGGCAAAAGTACACAATCTTAAGCAACATGTTGACACAACACAATGATGTACCAACACGCTGTGTCATAGGGCAGCAGGATGTAATGTCAGCTCCCTCCCAGCAAATTCCTGATGTCAGGCATGTTCACACCAAGCAACAGCCAGGCACTTTCAAACTGGGAGGGAGCACAGAGTCACTGGGCGACTTATGTTCGGCTGCTCTTGCACCAGGGATGAACGTGTCTTAGCAGCTTGCCTAAGAGCAGAGTTGTTGGCCTGTCCTCTCAGCTTGGCAATAGATAGCAACATGGAAAGACCAAGAGAACTTTTGAAAAACAAATTAATGGGGCGGGGAAGAAAAATTAAATGATTTATAATTTGTGACTTACTGTAATTTAAGCCTCAAATTACACTTCATTTGACAATTCGTAGATGTGCATATATTTCCTCTCTAATTATTGTAATAATGATTTATCTGGAAAATCAACAATAAAATCATTAACTTTCATAACTCTCAATTATTTTATAATCACAGCATCCAAAGTTCTAAAAGAAAAAGAAAAAATGGAAAGGACAATGTCCCTTTAAGATTTTTTGACATTGAGAATTTTAAATCAATCCCTGGGAAAGAAAATGAAGGTAGCAATACTGAGCCCAAAGTGGCTCCAGCAAACTTTGGTGTACGGAGGGTGCCTGGATTTGAAGAATAAACAGGAGCCGACAATCTATTCCCTTCTTTATTTGATATTTTCTCCACACACTGATGAAGACATACCAAGTCGTACCCTCAGGGTAAGAATGAGGAGCCTCTTTATATCGGGGCTGACACTCTGTCAACAACACAGCACTGGCTGGTACCAAATGAGATTAATGCAAGGTAATGGGGGAGCTCTGCTTCCTGCATTATACATGCTGCTGATTGGTGTCGTCATGAAGAGGCATTTTCACTAGAACGGCTTTTCCATTTCATTTTTCAATCTTTTTTTTTAAGGGGGACCTCTATAGAATCTGACAGCACAGAAGGAGGCCATTCGACACATCGTGCCTGTGCCGACTCTTTGAAGGAGCTCTCCAATTAATCCCAACTCCCCTGCTCTTTCCCCATAAGCACTAGAATGTTTACCTTTTCAAGAATATATCTAATTCCCTTTTGAAAGTTATTGAATCTGCTTCCACCGCCCTTTCAAGCAAAACATTGGAGTCAGTTCTACATTATACGGGCTGGGACTCCAGGTAAATTTGACAATTATGAAATTCTGAGAGAAGAGGCACCTCTAGTGGGATCAGCAATAATAAACACTTGAGGATGTTCTGCATAACATGTAAACCCACTCGGTCATAAAGCCGTTTTTACTCACCATCCCCACAGGTGCCAGTTGCTGATACAATGGTAGAATTTCTCAGCACTGATGACAGTGATCAAAAGTAGCTTAGGTTAGTGGCATAATAACGAATATAAAATTCTACAGCAAAAAGATACTGTGAAGCAAAGCTGAATCCCTGGGGGAAAAAGCAAATTGGTATTTTGAGGGGCAGAGCTTGCCGATCATGTGTGCAATGGCATCACATCAAGAACAAGTAATGGGGCTTCCCTTAGTCTCTATCCCAATTTTTGACCCATTTTCGCTCAAGCCCATTGATCAGGGGAAGATGTCCACTGAAACATCACTCTGGTTATGATTAGTGTAGGTTCCTACTTACCAAAACTAGCGGATCGATTTGCCAGACTGGTATAAGAAGGTCCTCCTGGTGAAGATGTAGACACAGGACTGGAGAGGGGACTGAAAGTAGATGGGTCCGCTGGGAAGGTGTGACTCGATCCCATGGCGAAAGGTGGTGACTGAGGCTTACCGGACTGGGATGCTACTTGCTGCAAGAGGAGATAATGCAACTTTTAATGTGCAATTACTTGAAATCTAAGTAAAAGTAAGATACTCTGCACAATTTTCTTTTGTTCAATCAAATAAAGCACTCATTATGTAAATGTACAGAACATTTTAGCAGTATGCTACTTTGAAAGCTTACTAAAGCTGGAAATGGAATAACAAGATGAAAAAAAATGTTAACTGAACATATTAGTGGTGCTGGTCATTCAGAAGATCAAAACAATACGAGCAGCAGCTAACCACATGTAAATATCACCCGGGGATTGAATTCCCATGTTCCAATTTTAAAATTAACTTTTCAACGTTTAATACAAACCTGACCCAGGGTGCTAAAGCTAGCACACACAAGAATTTCAATCCTATACTGTAACAGGCCACACTTTTCATAAACGTAGCATTATTTTTATACAACCCATTTTAGGTGGTTTATTTTTTACACACGCTGTTATTTTATTAATAAGGCATGAGGGAGTATCATTGCTCCAGCACTGGGGACCTTCTGCCAATAGACATGCTCAGAATTGTTCTTTTGTCCTGTAGTTTCTTAGCCGAGGCTTGTACTGCTATTTACGAATAAATCATAAGGCAGCATTAATCTTCCAGTTCCTTTTGATTATAGACTTGTTCAAATTTCTCTTTCTGTCCT
This sequence comes from Squalus acanthias, assembly GCA_030390025.1. Taxonomy (NCBI): domain Eukaryota; kingdom Metazoa; phylum Chordata; class Chondrichthyes; order Squaliformes; family Squalidae; genus Squalus; species Squalus acanthias. The sequence continues at coordinate 31,264,109 of CM059446.1, read as the reverse complement.
ATAGTTTCTCTCCCTCGCTCGCAGGTACTGAATTGTAGCACCATCCTGGTTCAGAGCAGCTAACTCAGCACAGAACAGGGTCATACCTGGGACACTCCTGGTTTGTACAGCTCAGTTCCACACTGGGTATGCATGCTGCTTTTATCGATTAAAATACTTACAGAATTGAACGTGTAGATTTTCAAAAGGAACCTAGCATTTGTAGAGAGCTAAATCCTTCCTCAGTTTTTGATAAATTCTGAAGAAACATTGTTGAAATATTTCTTCCTCGCCCCCCCACCCCTCCGCCCCACCACCAAAGCCCAGGCACCAAACAGGTTGGTCCTGGCCTGACCTTGGCTAAATTTGGTCAAGTTATTAGCAGAGCCCAATTGCACCCCCATACGCAGACAGATAAATGGACAAAACCGTAACACCCTCCTTCCTTATTTGTAAAGCAAGAGGGAAGAACGAGAACTGAGCAGTTAGAATTCTGACAGCTGGTGGCAATACAACTAACTATCCAGTCAGCTATAAAAGGTCCATGTTAGGTTCTGCTTACACCTGAGGTGCCAACCTGCCTCAGGTAATTGGGGCACACAGGCATTGAGAAATGCTGCCATTTTGTTGCCATGGAAAAGACAAATATAAGCATGAAACAAAAAGGAAAAACTCTACTGCTTTGCTAATGTCAAATTTGAGCAGGTTCTTTAGAAGGTACGAGGGTGACTTGGAGCTCCGTTTACTCCAGTGACCTGACTGATCAGCTCCCAAATTGGTTTCAAATTCTGGTCCTCACAGAAGTGAAAGGAGCTGCTGCAATAATGTACTTAAATACCTCGCCACAATAGACATTGGAGTGGCTGAGAAAGGGATAGTGGGTGTCACACAACAACATTGAGAGTATATCCAATTAATTTCATTGCTATATATTATTTTCAAATAGAGATTGAGGAAGTAGTTTGAAACTTTCCATTTGCTTTAATGATTGTGAATCTTTAGCTATAAATAAATCTTTATTTTGTGCTCATTTTTGGCAGTTGTGCTGCATGTGGATTATAAAGATATTTGCATAAATTGTGAAATAAATGTAGCGTGAAAACATTCTTGCGTTGGCTCTATTCATGCACCATTGGAAAGCCTTTTGTATGTAAATAAGATTGTGATATATCTGTGTAATCTATAATTTTTATCTACAATTGGCTTAAGTCACGCATTCCTTAGAGAAAACATTTTTCAAACCGGTTGTAATAATTTTGGCAAGGCAGAGGTTACTCAGCCTGGGTAATATAGAATGCTCAGACACGAATTGTCTGTTTTTTCCCCCCCTGCTTTAATACTAATATCAACCAGATGACAGAACTATATCCTTTAGATTAAGGATGATCTTGACGACAACAACAACAACTTGTATTTATATAGTGCCTTTAACATAGTAAAACGTCCCAAGGTGCTTCACAGGAAGGTTGTGGGCTTGGGCATGCGATTCAGCATGTGTCTATGTCCAGTGAAGGTCAGTGCCACTAACATAGCCCAGCACTCCTTCTTAACCAGGAACTCAGGAAAAGCAGGGAAGGGACGGGACAAGTGGCAGCATGTCTGCTGAAGGGATCGTAAAAAGTAAACTGACCCCTAAATGTTCCTTAAAATTAGGTTTTAACTTGAGTACCGTACTCAGTACTCCAGTGGATGTTCTGTCAAGCACTACCTACCTAAGTACCATAAAGATTTTATTACCGCGATATCTTCACTGCTTTCCTCCCTCAGCCTCTGCACCGAGCGACTTCTCATCCATGGTGATTGCAACCTCCATCTCAATTCATCATGCTCTCTCTCCTCTGAGTTCACTAGCCTCCTATTCTCCCTTAACCTTTCCCTCCATGTAAACTCCCCAACCCATATTCACAGCCACCCCCTCGACCTTGCCATCTCTCGTGGCCTCGCTACTCCCATCGTGTCAATCGCAGATAAGGCCATCTCTGACCACTTCCTCGTATCGCTCTCCACCCACATCCCCCTTCTCCCTCCCCAATCCTACTTCCTTCTGTGTCTGCCTTCCCGTTACATCAAACTGGTACCACACTTATGGATCATAAATGTTCACTGAGCAAAGCAGCTGGAATCTTACATTATCATAGGACAGTTCTTTTCCCCCAAATCATGTAAGCATGTATTCGCAAGCATGGCTTTAATCCATCGAAGCCTTGGCCAGAGGCAAGAGCAGAACCCCACAGATCCACAAACTATCTGTACGGGATTATACTGGTACAGATCTTTACTCCTGTGTAAGGATAGACTTTCAAAAGCAGTGATTGCAAAGCACAGGATGAGTGTACACTGGAAAAGAACAGGTTTGGAAAGCAATTAGACAATTTTCCCCCAATTCTTTTGCAAATACGTTTCAACCACATTTTCCTTATACAGAGATCAACCGAACATAAATACAACAACCCTGAATGTCAACATACACAGCAAGTAGTTTAACAGATTTTCCCATTGCAAATTGACGTAGGTCAGACTCTTTACTAAATGCTTATTGCCAAAGACAGAAGTGATCATGAACCGTGCCCTATTTATGTCCATTCTATTTCCTAGAAACGGTTTACAGACAGTAAAATCTTTCCATAATTGCACAACACTGTGTAGGATTACAATGAAGTCATATCTAACTCCTAAACAATTCACTTAAAATAACTTGAGCATTGATCATGCACTCCTTGTGGTAAGAATAATTTAGATCCAGTAAATGGTAGGTACATCTTTATTTTAATGGCAAGGAAGATATTTGTATCTGACAGACCATAAATGCAAGTGTTAGCACTGACTGCATTCACCCAGCAATCTGCATTTAATTTAGTGGACTGGCTAGAGGAGCCCATTCAGCATAGCTGATAGGAACTTAGAGCAACAGCAGCTATTTGAAGGGCTGCATTCTCACCTGCAAAACAAGGCATCATGTTTCGGTGATTTCTGACTATACTGCCACGGGAGCGACCTTGGTGTAATGTGTGTTAAAAATGGTACTATTGAGTTCTTCTCCGCTTTCAAGGGGTTAAACTCACAACAGCAAGGCTGGGAAACGTAGATTAAGATTCAGAGGGGGTGTCTGAATCACTGTGCTGTAGCCAATAAAGGGTATTTCGGACCCTTCAGTGATCACTCACACCTATTCTGGTTGAGATGGCCAATTCACTGGAGCTCAACAAGGACATCTGCCCTGGTCACCTGGTGTGATTCTGCTTCCTGGGATCAGAATCAATAAAAAGGAGCGAAAAAAACTTTGTGTCAGTCAGGCCAAAGGTTGTAAGAAGGCCTGAGCTGGGAATGAAGATATAGCAGGTCAGTTTTCCCAGCTAGGATGTGACCCAAAAGGAAATAAAACAGGATGTTAATATTCCTTCCGCTATTCGGGATAGTTTAGTTTTTTTTGTTGGTTTGTGTTGATACAGGATGCATTGCAGCAGAAGTTTATAAAAGTCCGCAATTACTACTTTCATTCCGTCATGTATATTCTGCAAAGCAAACCAGCTTCTTAATTTGTCCAGCATGTTGGGGCACAGTATCCAACTCTGGAACGCCAGGAGCATGGCATCCGCTAACAGGACCAACTGATGCCACTGACCCCGAGATGGTATCTATAGTACACACTGGATTTGTAACACAAGTGAAGGGGGTAGATTTGACATTTGCCATTGAAGTCAATGGAAATACAAACGGGGAGAGATGTAAAAAGGGGCTGCCGATTCGCTATTACCCAATTTACACGATCGAACAAAGTCAAAATCTACCCCAAGGAGTTTAGAGCCATCAATTTTCTGGAAAATGCTGGGTACTCACCCACACAGGCCCAGATTCAGATGCTGCACTTGAACTTGTCTTGGATGAAGGGTTGCATAAACTTGGCTTCAATTCCCTTGAGTTTAGAAGATTGAGGGATGATCTGATCGAGGTGTTTAAATGTTAAAAGGATTCGATAGAGAAACTATTTCCTCTGGTGGGGGAATCAAGAATGAGGGGGCATAATCTTAAAATTAGAGCCAGGCTATTTAGGAAAGTAGAAATCCAGAATTCTCTCCTCCAAAAGACAGTGGATGCTGGGACAATCGGAGCTTTCAAGACTGAGATTGATAGATTTTTGTTGGGTAAAGGTATCAAGAGATATGGAGCGATGGCGGGTAAATAGATTGGAGGTACGGATCAGCCATGATCTAATTGAATGGCGGAGCAGGCTCAAGGGGCTGAATGGCCTCCTCCTGTCCCTATGTAAGTGAAGCAAAATGTCAGTGAAGGGCACCATCTCAGGAGAGTGGTCCAACAAGCCAAACAGTAGGGGAAATTATCTCAGCATTCATGCAGATGACCTGGCTTCCAATGCAGAAGCTGCTGGCAGGCCTGACGAAAGTTGCCTAGTAAAGCTGACCAGCAGTTTCTTGTACCAGATGGCTGCCCAAGTACACCTGCTACAGAGTGTTTCCTCATAACCTATTAAGACATTTATATTGCTGCCCCATCCACAGTATTCCTACACCCCGACAGCCCTTTGAAACCTCATGTTATGTATATGGTCGTACAGCAGCAGTGCACAAATACAAGCTGCAACTTACATTTGAAACTGTTGTTACATTGAAAGCTTAAAAGGGCTTCACAAAGGAAATCCTGTAAACACAATCTAGATGTTTCCACTTGTGGGGGAGACACTAAGGGCCATAAATATAAAATAGTCACTAAAAAATCCAATAGTGAATTCAGGAGAAACTTCTTTACCCAGTGAGTGGTTAGAATGTGGAACTCGCTACCACAAGGAGTAGTTGAGGCAAATAACAAATGCATTTAAGGGGAAGCTAGATAAACACATGAGGGAGAAAGGAATAGAAGGATATGGTGATAGGGTTAGATGAAGAGGGGTGGGAGGAGGCTCGTGTGGGGTATAAACACCGGCATAGACCAGTTTGGCCGAATGGCCTGTTTCTGTGCTGTACATTATGTAATTCTATGTAATGTAGTTGCATGATGCAGACTCAGTCACCATTTTACAGAATGTTGCTTCTGTGTCACTGTATTTGTTCTTTAAGGACAAGATGGCACATGACAAAAGGAAATGGACTTTGACTAGAGGGCCCAGAAATTTCAAACCATTATGCACCTTTGAAGACACAATGTTGGAATTAAGGGGAGTCGGAGACCTCTCTGAAGCTCAGGGCTGGTACTATGCTGTTCCTATGCCTTCGACACTACTTGCACACTGTAGCAGGGTGATTGAGGGCCTGTATGTCAGCCGCAGGCTGATGTGGGCCCTGATCCCAGAGGAAGGGTATGGCCCCTTTAAGAACCTCCCCTTTAAAGATAATTGCACATGGAGTGGGAGGAGACTTGCCCCAGCCACCGAAGCATAAAAAGGGTGGTTCAAGAGAAGTAGGCCCTGAAAGAGGCTGGGAGTTGAGGAGCTAAAAGACGTACTGTGTAGTCTTGCTTTGTGCTATGTGCATTAAAAGTAGATGTTTGGAACTTCGAATGTTCAAGGGCTGCTGTTTGTAAGGTAAAGGGGGCTCTGAGATGGTAGGGCCCTGTAACAACACATTGGCATACACTTGAGCATAAATTGCAATGCAAGCACTATTTCAACTTTTCTCTTGCAGCCAGTAAGTGTCAGCCGTGGCTCAGTGGGCAGCACTGTCACCTCTGATTCAGGAGCTTGTGGGTTCAAGTCCCACCCCAGAGACTTGAGCACAAAAATCTAGGCTGACACTCCCAGTGCAGTACTGAGGGAGCATTGCATTGTCGGAGGTGCTGTCTTTCAGTTGAGACGTTAAACCGAGGCCCCGTCTGCTCTCTCAGGTGGATGTAAAAGATTCCATGGCACTATTTCGAAGAAGAGAGTTATCCCTGCTGTCCTGGCCAATAATTATCCCTCTACCAACATAACAAAAACAGATTATCTGGTCATTATCACATTGGTGTTTGTGGGAGCTTGCTGTGCGCAAATTGGCTGCCACGTTTCCAACATTACAACAATGACTACACTTCAAAAATACTTCATTGGTTGTAAAGCGCTTTGGGGTGTCCTAAGGTCGTGAAAGGCGCTATATAAATGCAAGTCTTTCTTTTTTTTAGCATTATGATGCATATTCCTCTGGTCTCGAAGAACAGCTTGCTAGCTGTGCAAGTGGTCCCAAGTAAGCCAGCATCTCAAAGCACCCTGTGCCATTCTTACCAATGGCTGTAAGCACCAACAGTGGTAACACTCTCCTCTCTGAGTCAGAAGGTTGTGGGTTCAAGCCTAACTCCAGAGTCTTGGGCACATACTCTAGGTCAACAATTCAGTGCAGTACTGAGGGAGTGCTGCACTGTTGGAGGTGCTGTCATTTGGATTAGACGTTAAACCGAGACCCTGTCTGCCCTCTCAGATGACATAAAATATAACTAAAACATTAATCTATTTGCAGTTTGTGGGACCTTGCTGTGCGCAAATTGGCTGCTGCCTTTCCCTACATTACAACAATATACTGCACTTTAAAACTACTTCAGTAGCTGTGAAGTCCTCTGGGATGTCCTGAGGACGTGAAACGCGCTACATAAATGCAAGTCCTTTCTTTCTAACACGTCCTCTGGGGGATTTAGATCGTGAGCTTGAGGACATAATGCTAGCTAAGTTACATTGTACATGTAAGGAAGAGCTGGAACATACTGGCCAAAGGCCCAGCTTGGACCCTTCCTCAGCTGTAGTGCCTTGGGATTTGGACTTCATAGGGCATGCACGTGAAAGGAAGTTGCTGCCTGAGCAGTTATGTCGACAGGAGTTACGAGAGTCAGTATCCTGTAAGGTCTGGCTGGGTAGGAGTGTGGAGGATTCCACTAGCTGCCACTGTGCAGTTGTACAGGAAAATTCTCTGCACTCAAGTCTATCATGGAAAGCCTCCAGTGACAACAGGTGCTAAGCTAAGCCCAGCTGGGATATTTCTCCAACGTTCAGACTGCTTCTACAGAGGAAAAATTTGCCATCCCTTTGACTAACATTTGGGGATTGGGAAGAACTTAAAAAAAGGGGAAGAACCCCACAATGTAATAGATGCAATTATACCTCTGAAACATGGTAAATCCCCTTAGAAATACTTTCTTTCCATTGCCCAATAAATTTCCCTCTGGTAAATTTAGTACCCTATTGGGTTTCCTCGATGTACCATTGGTCCAACTGAGTAGCTGAAGCACCGGAGTTGGTTTGTTGTCACTAAAGGTCTGGGAAACTCGTCCTGTTCCCGTGTGGAGTTCGGTCTCCTCCTTATTGTTGGATCGAGATCAGGGTTGAAGTTGTCGTATGCAGGAGCAGGTAATACGGGGGAAATTTTAATGTTCTGACGTGTTGGGAGCACGCGTGTGATGTCACGGACAGTTTCCCCCGCCCAGAAGTCAGCCTGATGGACAGTCTGGCTTCCAGTTGGACGGGCAATGCTGGAGAGGAGGCCGCAGCCCCAGGTAGGTCCAAGATCCTCCGGGCCCACAAGAAGTGCTCCATGAGGCTGTCCTCGCTTCGCTGCAGCTGCCGGGATTCCCGAGGGTGGGATCCCCGGCCGGCCACAGTTAAACCTACACAGCAGGTTAAATCTGAGGGTTCCAGCCTCATTATTAGATTTAAAGTGCCAATCCACCTCCTGGGAGCGGGTTGGCTGCCTGCCCCCGTCAAAACCGGAAGTGGGCGGGTTGGGTTTGGGATTCAGTTTTTTTTTAATCACTTTAACCTCCCACCAACCCAAACCCACCCATTTTTGGGGGTTAAAAGGAAGGCCGGAGGGGGGAAATCGGAGATCTCGTTGCGGGGTGGTGTGTGAGAGAGATATCGGAGGCCTCGGGGCGGAGGGAAAGAGAGAGATCGGAAGGGTCCTGAGGTGGGGGTTCCAATTGCAGGGGGTTGGTGAGTCAGAACGCTGGATCCAGTAGTCCTTGCCTCCCTTTAGTTGGTGGGTTTCCTGAGGCCCGGGAAACCAGAGTTAAATTTAAAATGAAGCTTCAAAACGCAGCTTCATTATAATATTTAAAGTGCCAACCTGCCTCCTGGCAGCGGGTTGGCCGCCCGCCCCTGTCCTGTCTCCATTAAAATTGGAAGTGGCTGGGTTGGAGGCAGGATTCAAATTTTTAACACTTTAACCTCCCACCTGTGCCCAACTCACCCGTTGTTTTGGGGTTAAAATTCCCAATCTCTCAGTGAGCGAGTGGTCAATCTATGGAACAGGTTCCCCAGGAAATGGTGAAAGCAGTTAGTATTGATTCATCCAAATGCCATTAAATAGATTTCTTTCAGAAAATAACATTTTGGGATTCAGTATGAGTAATTTGAAACATGACATGTGGGAAGGTCATCATGCTTGGGAGGAACAGGTGACTTTGCGCCTATGGTTGCAAAGCTCTTCACCACTGGGGATTTTCCATGCGTCATGTCTGGGTTTGTTGTAGATGAATTGATAGAGTGTTGAGGCTGCCGCGAAACACGAATTAAGGCTGAATCCATGTGTGTTAAACAAGAGACTTTTTAATCAACTGCATGGCACAAAATGGCTGAACAGCCTGCTCTCAGAATTCTCTGGAAAGACCCTGAGGCCCCGCCCACTCCTGCCTTAAAGGTAAGGTGCCTTAAAGAGAAGGTGCATCGATATATTGTCCACGGACGGAAAAGTGGGTAATGCCCGTTTAGGTGGCGATCCGCCACACAGCTCCCCCCAGAATCCGCTTAGGAGATGTGGAGACGGTGCGGCGGTCTGATGGGCCGGCCGGAGCGGCTCTTGTAGGACGCCGGTGGACGTGGAACGGCCGGGCGTGGAGCAGCCGGGTGAACCGGCTTGAGGGCAGGTCGGCCGCGTGGAGGTGGACGAGCTACAGGGACCTGCTCACCGGGCTCCGAGTATGCTGGCTTGAGTCGGTCAACCGACACTTTTTTGGTCCTGTCGCCCACTTGCAGGGTGAAAAATTTGTCCCCAGCCTGTAGCACCTTGTAGGGCCCGTCGTACGGGGGTTGAAGGGGTCCGCGGTGGGCGTCGTGCCGGACGAAAACAAACCATGCCTGGTGCAGGCTTAGTGGGACGTGTGAGGTGGATTCACCGCGTCGGGCAATGGGCACCGGGGCGAACTGCAGCTCTGGTGAGGCGAAGTCGTGGCGTTGCTGCTCGGCTGACCAGGGTGTCGTGGCGGTGGGCAGGAACTCGCTGAGTACGCGCAGCGGCTGACCATACACGAGCTCTGCTGCCGATGCATGGAGGTCTTCTTTAACCGCGGTGCGCAGGCCGAGGAGGACCCACGGAAGTCGGTCGGTCCAGGCGCCGTCTTGGAGGCTGGCTCGAAGAGATGCCTTCAAGGATCTGTGGAACCGCTCACACAGTCCGTTGGCTTGGGGGTGGTACGCTGTGGTGCGGTGAATGGTCACCCCGAGATTGCGTGCGACGGCGGTCCAGAGTTCAGAGGTAAATTGCGGACCTCTGTCCGACGTCATGTCGGAGGGGACGCTGAACCGTGCGACCCAGGTGCTGACGAAGGCTCTGGCGATGTCGGCGGTGGTGGTAGAGGTCAGTGGAATTGCCTCAGGCCAGCGTGTGGTGCGGTCAATGATGGTCAGCAAGTGCGTGTGGCCTTGCGACGGCGGCAGGGGCCCGATGATGTCCACGTGGATGTGGTCGAATCTCCACAAGGGGACGGTAAACTCCTCGAGGGGTGCTTTCGTGTGTTGCTGTACCTTGGCCCGTTGGCAGGCTAGGCAGGAGTTGGCCCAAGTACGCACATCCTTGCGAAGGCCGCGCCAGACGAAGCGGTTGGCTACCAATTTGATGGATGCGCGGGCGCCGGGGTGGGAGAGGTTGTGGAGAATGTCGAATACCCGGCGGCGCCAGGATGCTGGGCCGAGGTTGACATAGGTGAGACCGCACCTGGAATACTGCATACAGTTTTGGTGTCCTTACTTAAGGAAAGACATCCTTGCTCTCGAGGCAGTGCAAAAAAGGTTCACTCAGTTAATCCCGGGGATGAGGGGGTGGTCATATGAGGAGAGGTTGGGTAGATTGGGACTCTACTCATTGGAGTTCAGAAGAATGAGAGGCGATCTTATTGAAACATATAAGATTGTGAAGGGGTTGGATCGGGTGGATGCGGGGAGGATGTTCCCGATGACGGGTGAGACTAGAACTAGGGGACATAGTCTTAGAATAAGGGGCTGCACTTTCAAAACTGAGATGAGGAGGAACTACTTCACTCAGAGGGTGGTAGGTCCATGGAATATGCTGCCACAAAAAGCTGTAGAAGCTACATCATTAAATAAATTTAAAACAGAAATAGACAGTTTCCGAGAAGTAAAGGGCATTAAGGGTTACGGGGAGCGGGCAGGAATTTGGACATGAGTCTAGGTTCGGATCGGTCATGGCCCTGTGGGTAGTGGAGCGGGCCCAGGGACCGTGTAGCCTGATTCTGCTCCTATTTCGTGTGTGCAATTCTGTTAGATGCAGGAGATGGTTCTGTGATAGATAGTAGATTGGCGGTTAGGATCAGATCAGCCATGATCTTATTGAATGGCGGAGCAGGCTCGAGGGGCCGATTGGCCTACTCCTGCTCCTATTTCTTATGTTCTTATGTTCTTATGTTGCACTTGACCGTGACTGCGGTCGGGCCACAGGCGACGTCGGCCAGGCGTAGCCCTGGTAGGTTGGTGGGTGCGGAGAGCAGATCAGGGTCGGTGATCTGGTCTGCTGCGAGTTGAGCGTAGTCGACTGCTAGGTGTGCGGCGGGGCGGGAGAGGCAGTCGGCTACCACATTGTCTCGGCCGGAGACGTGTTGGATGTCCGTGGTGAACTCGGACACTGCCGCGAGCGGGCGCTGCTGCCTGGCGGACCAGTGGTCGGTTGTCTTTGCCATTGCGAATGTCAGGGGCTTGTGGTCGACAAACGCAGTGAAGGGGTGGCCCTCAAGCAAAAACCGGAAATGGCGGACCGCCAGGAACAGCGCGAGGAGCTCGCGGTCGAAGGTGCTGTACTTGACCTTCGGGGGGTGTAGTTGGCAGCTGAAGAAGGCAAGTGGTTGCCAGGCGCCGTCGACCCACTGCTCATACACGGCGCCGACCGCGTGGTCGGAGGCGTCCGTGGTGAGCGCTACCCTGGCATTGGGCCGTGGGTGCGCGAGCAGGGTGGCGTTGGCAAGCGCGGTCTTGGTGAAGTCGAAGGCGGCGGACGCGTCTGCCGCCCATTCGACCGCCATCTTGCCGCTCCTGCCCCGGAGGGCTTCATACAGGGGCCTCATGAGGGACATCGCTTTGGGGATGAAGCGGTTATAGAAATTCACCATCCCGAGGAACTCCTGGAGGCCTTTGATGGTGGTGGGGCGGGGAAATTGTTGGACGGCCTGCACCTTAGTGGGCAGGGGAATGGCCCCAGCATGGGTGATGTGGTGGCCGAGGAAGTCGATCTTGTCCAGGCCGAACTGGCATTTGGCTGGGCTGAGGATGAGCCCGTGGTCGCTGAGGCGCCCGAACAGGATGCGAAGGTGTTCCTGCTTGGAGGAACTGGCTACCAGGATGTCGTTCAGGTAGACGAACAGGAACTTCAGGTCTCGAAGGACCGAGTCCATGAACCGTTGGAATGCCTGGGCCGCGTTTTTGAGGCCGAAGGGCATCCGCAGGAACTCGAACAGGCCGAAGGGGGTGATTACGGCCGTCTTGGGGACGTCCGCGGGGTGGACGGGGACTTAGTGGTAGCCGCGCACCAGGTCGACCTTGGAAAAGACTGAGCGGCCGGCCAGTCTAGCCGAGAAGTCCTGAATGTGCGGCACGGGGTACCGATCAGGGGTGGTGGCGTCATTGAGGCGGCGGTAGTCCCCGCAGTGGCGCCAACCTCCGCCTGGTTTGGGGGCGATGTGGAGTGGGGAGGCCCGGGCACTGTTGGAGCGGCGGATGATGCCGAGCTGTTCCATGGTGGCAAACTCGGTCCACGCGATCTCCAGTTTGGCCGGGTCCAGCCTGCGGGTGTGGGCGTACACTGGGGGGCCTGTGGTGGGGATGAAGTGTTCCACCCCGTGTTTGGCGGCCTCCGCGGAGAAGGTCGGATTGGTAAGGGCCGGGAATTTGGCCAGGAGTGCCGAGTAGTCATCCGTGGCCCGGGCGTGGCACTGTGACGCCATGTCGGCGGGTTGACGGGGGGCCATGGCGCCCAGGATGGGGGACATGGTGTTCATGTCCACGAGGCGGTGATGAGGAATGTCTACCAGTAGGCCGTGGGCGCACAGGAAATCTGCGCCAATGAGGGGGGAGAGCACCTTGGAAGTGATGAACTCCCATCGGTAGCGGTGACCAGCGAGGTCAAGGGTGACTGTCCGGGTGCCATATGTCCGGATTTCCGAGCCGTTAGCAGCAGCCAGCGCCGGTCATCGTTCGCCCTTTTGGATGTCGAGGGAGGAGGCCGGGATGATGCCGTGCTGAGCCCCAGTGTCGCACAGGAACCGGCGGCCGGTTTTGTCATCCGTGACGAACAGCAGGGAACCCGGGTGGCCCACGGCCATCGCGGGGGCTGGTATGGGGGCGGACTTGAAAGAGCAGGGAGGTGTGCACCGTTGTGCCCTGGCGCCGAACCGTGCGTGGTAGTAACAGTGGCCCGGGTTAGTGGGGCGTGAAGGCCCCGTGGGCCTGGTGGCAGGCCGTTGTGGCCGCGTGCTGGCCGGTGAGGGGCGCGCCCAGGCATTGGCTGCCAGGTCCGGAGTGACGACGCGGCTGGAGTGAGCGGACAGCAGCTTGTCAGCCTCATCGGCCAGGGCTTCCAGGTTCGTGAGGAGGGACGCCACGATCGCTGGGCGGATGCTGAGAGGGAGCTGGCGGATGAACAGCGTGCGGAAGAGGGATCCGGGTGGGCTCTCGTCGGTGAGGGAGAGCATGTGGGAGAGGAGGTCTGACGGTCAGGCATCACTGAGGCCTGGAAGGTCGAGGAGGTGGCAGTTTCGCTGATATGCCGAGGCCGAAAATTTTTTAAGGAGCGCTGTCTTGAGATGTGCGTACTTGCCTTCCTCTGGTGGGTTCTGCAGCGTTGTCCAAACCTTCGAAACTGTGGCGCTACCAAGTGATGTGATGAGATAGTCGTACTTCGTCCCATCTGTGGTGATGCGTTGCAGCCGGAAGCGCGATTCAGCTTGGAGAAACCAGGCTTGGGCTGGTTTTCCCAAAACTCCGGCAGTTTCACGGAAACTGCATTCGTGTCCGCCATTGCAGTGCTCGGAATACGTTCTGAGCGTCGGGGTCACCAATGTTGAGGCTGCCGCGAAACACGAATTAAGGCTGAATCCATGTGTGTTAAACAAGAGACTTTTTAATCAACTGCATGGCACAAAATGGCTGAACAGCCTGCTCCCAGAATTCTCTGGAAAGATCCTGAGGCCCCGCCCACTCCTGCCTTAAAGGTAAGGTGCCTTAAAGGGAAAGTGCATCGATATACTGTCCACGGACGGAAAAGTGGGTAATGCCCATTTAGGTGGCGATCCGCCACAAGAGATTGATTGTTATGATTCGTCAATAACTCCATTATTGTTGTATCATGCGACTACCAGAATGGTAGAAGGCAAACTAGATGGACCTGGGTCTTTTATCGTGCATGTTCCGATGTTTCTGGAGAAAAATAGACTGTAGTGGTCTCAGGGTGCCGAGTAAAATCATGCCCCACCCTACTCCTCCTGAGGGGAGATGTGAAATTCTGCCTACAACCTGTTTCAGTACCTGGGGCTGTAACGCAACAATCGCAACAGCCAATTCCTCTATGAACTTAAAACAATCACTAGTTCCATTAGTTTGCGTAGTACTTTTTCTCTAAAGGCTGAGAAGTCCCCTGGACCTGATGGCCTGCATCCTAGGGTCTTAAAAGAAGTGGCTGCAGATAATGGATGCATTGGTTGTAATCTTCCAAAATTCCCTAGACTCTGGAAAGGTCCCAGCGGATTGGAAAACTGCAAATGTAACGCCCATATTCAAGAAAGGAGGGAGACAGAAAGCAGGAAACTACAGGCCAGTTAGCCTAACATCTGTCATTGGGAAAATGCTGGAATCCATTATTAAGGAAGTAGTAGCAGGACATTTAGAAAATCATAATAAAACCATGTTGACTCTGCTTGATTGTATGAAAGGGAAATCGTGTTTGACTAATTTATTAGCGTTCTTTGAGGATGTAACGAGCACGGTGGATAAAGGGGAACCAGTAGATGTAGTGTATTTGGATTTCCAAAAGGCATTCGATAAGGTGCCACATAAAAGGTTACTGCATAAGATAAGAGCTCATGGTGTTGGGGGTAATATATTAGCATGGATAGATGATTGGCTAACTAACAGAAAAGAGATTCGGGATAAATGGGCCATTTTCAGGTTGGCAAACTGTAACTAGTGGGGTGTCACAGGGATCAGTGCTTGAGCCTCAACTATTTACAATCTATATTAATGACTTGGATGAAGGGACCGAGTGTACTGTAGCCACATTTGCTGACGATACAAAGATAGGTGGGAAAGCAAGTTGTGAGGAGGACACAAAGGGCTGGATTTTGAAGTTGGAGTCGGGTTGGGGTCGGAATCACACATTCTGGCTTGTGAACCCGCCTCCATCGAGATGTGGCCAACCCACTGTATTTTCCCTTGATTGACCTTGTTGAGCCCGCCCAGTGGGCTCAGCAGGCCAATTAAGGGCCACCCGGCAACAGGGGACGTCACAGACTGACATTTCATCTGTCAAGAGCTTTTGACAGATGAAATATCAGCGTTTGACAGCTCTGTGAAGCTGTCAAACACTCACAATATGATTTCTAACTTCAGCCCTTCCTCTCAGGCTGAGTTAGAAATCATTCCAGCACAGAAAACAGAAGGCTGCAGGTTTTGACAGAACCACGGCTTTCCTGCTTTCTGTGCCGGTGAGATTTCTAACTCCCGAGAACTGAAGGGCTGACACCTGCAGGAGGAAGTTAAGGTAAGTAAATCTTTTTCCAACACTTAGCACTTACCTCTGTACACATGCACCCATCACTCACCTGCCCACCGGACATATCGACCCCTCCAACCCCTGCAGACCCACGGCCCGCCCCGATAACTTGGAGTGTTTGCCACCTGTCAGGAAGCCCACACTTTTGTTTTTAAAATAGGGATTATGCAAAAAACTACCTGTTAACAGGCAGTTAATTGTCACTAATCCCTTCCCGCCTCTGGGAGTCGAGTCTCAGACCAGGTCGGGTACCCACCGCCAGAGAAACTGGCATGGAGGCGGGTTGGAGTCGGGATGGGGTCGGGACCCCCGAATCTGCAACTTTAACCGCCCCCCCCCCCCCTCCGCCTCCAAACCCGACTCCATGGGTCATTGAAAATCCAGCCCAAAGAGTCTGCAAAGGGAAATAGATAGGTTAAGTGAGTGGGCAAAAATTTGGCAGATGGAGTCTAATGTGGGAAAATGTGAGGTTATCCACTTTGGTAGGAAGAATAGAAAAGCAAAATATTATTTAAATGGAGAGAGACTACAGAATGCTTTGGTACAAAGGGATCTGGGTGTCCTCATACATGAAACACAAAAAGTTAGCATGCAGGTACAGCAAGTAATTAGGAAGGCAAATGGGATGTTGGCCTTTATTGCAAGGGGGATGGAGTATAAAAGTAGGGAAGTCTTGCTACAACTGTACAGGGCGTTGGTGAGACCACACCTAGAGTACTGCGTACAGTTTTGGTCTCCTTATTTAAGGAGGGATATACTTGCATTGGAGGCAGCTCAGAGAAGGTTCACTAGGTTGATTCCTGGGATGAAGGGGTTGTCTTATGAGGAAAGGTTGAGCAGGTTGGGCCTATACTCATTGGAGTTTAGAAGAATGAGAAGTGATCTTATTGAAACATATAAGATTCTGAGGGGGCTCGACAGGGTAGATGCTGAGAGGATGTTTCCCCTCGTGGGGGAATCTAGAACTAGGGGGCATAGTCTCAGAATAAGGGGTCACACATTTAAGACGGAGATGAGGAGGAATTTCTTCTCTGAGGGTTGTGAATCTTTGGAATTCTCTACCCCAGAGAGCTGTGGAGGCGGAGTCATTGACTATATTCAAGGCTGAGAAAGATTTTTGAACTGCAGGGGAGTCAAGGGTTATGGGGAACAGGCAGAAAAGTGGAGTTGAGGCTAAGATCAGATCAGCCACGATCGTGTTGAACGGCGGAGCAGGCTCGAGGGGCCGAATGGTCTACTCCTGCTCCTATTTCTTATGTTCTTATGAGATGCTTGTACACAGGGCTGCCCTCAGGCAGCATGTTCCAGTCATTGCCTGTTGACTAGCTTTAAAAGATGAGCTGTGTCTAAGTTTTACCACTGTAGTTGCTCACCTTCCCCAAGTTTCAGTGATACATAATATAAAACAGCACACACACACACTTCATTTCTGATTGTTATAAAATGATTCCCATTACAGGCAGACTTGCACACAACAAAGACCACATCATATTCATTTCTCCTCCTCTAGTTTTCTCCCCTTGTCTTAAGACTTTACCCCATGTGAACCAATGCCATTCCACGAGCACCAGGCCCCCTCCACTACTTCACCAAGTCGCCATTCTTTAAATGTGAACCTCGGCAACGCACACCGACAGGCTAGTCCACCGTGAGGGCCATCACAGCCAACCCTGATCTGATCCTCACGTGATGCACTTTCCCAGCCGGAGCCACTAAATTGGAACCAGACACAAGAACTCTGGCTGATTCTTTTCCCTCGTTCAGCCCAGTGGTACTGAAGCCAATTGCAGCATCTAAGCCAACTTGGCTGAGATCAAATAACCCATTACAGACTGGGCATTAAAAGTTAGGAGCTTCCTGGTCTATGCGACTCAGGTCCAGCCCAACCAACTGCAGCATTGGGAGAGCGTGACCGTTTTAATTTATAACACATCTCAGTGTACTCTGGTCTTGACTTACAGCAGTAGAGCAAGAGGCTGATGAAAAAGTAGCTTTCCACAGGCAGAGAGATTTCCACATGTGCTCCCATTGTTTTGAATGAGTATCACAGCCTTATCCACTCTACAGCTGTAAAAATACATCTGTATTTTTCCCGGAATGAGCGACTGGAGTGCTTTGAAGCCAAAAAAGCTGTCATTTCTAGTGCGTAAGTTAAGGGATATGCAGTGCAGCACAGGCTGCCCACTGAAAATGGCACAGTGCATCAATATTCTAATCATTAATGCAATTATAGATATTCTCAATGGTATCTAGCTCATCACAGTGTTTCTTGTATTTCATCAAAATCTTATTTTTGTAATATTAATGATGAAGATCGATCTTGGAAATGAACGAGAGAAATAGCTCTGTTGATCAGATGCCCATGTTTACTAAGAGACTTGGCTCATGATAATGAATAGATATAAATGCAACAATTATAACAGCAGCCTTTATGCACAGTCTATTCATGAAGTTACAGGACAGGCCCGATGGGAAAATCTGGCTTCATATTAACGTTTTGTCAAAAACTTTCTCAATCCATCTTTTTCACGAACAGAAGTTTAATTTGCAAGTGTTTGTTCCACAGCATTTGATAATGCAAACCATCTGAAACTGAAGCGTTCTTTTTACATGACCTAGAAATGTTATCTGCTCTAACTTTAAAAAATAAAATATTCAGCTGAAGGAGTGAGACATTTTGAACTACAGTACTACTTAAAAAGAGCAAGTGTGCTGCTCCTCTTGGCTCAGCCTCAAACGTCAGTACCAGGAAATGGAAACATCTTTTCTATGTTATCTGAAGGCAGTTTCCGTGCATTTTAAACTTTGAAGTGGCAAAGGGAACTTGGTTCAAACTCAAACTCGGCTGAAACATGTGCTGCCACTAGGAGTCACACAAAGGATCGTTGAACTGATCTCAAGCCAGGAAATTCAAGATTTCCCCAAATCAAGTTTCTCTTCAGTTCAGATTAAAGGCCACTTGGTAGGCTTCCGACAATCTCACTGATAGCTCTTCACTACCGAACAAAGTTATTTAGGGGCTGAATAACGTGCTGTAATGTAGGATTGGGAATAAACGGGTCATTTTCGGGGATGGCAGGGTGTAACTAGTGGAGTGCCACAAGGATCAGTGTTTGGGCCTCAGCTATTTACAATCTATATCAATGACTTAGATGAGGGGACCAAGTGTAATATATCTAAGTTTGCTGACATACAAAGCTAGGTGGGAAAGTAAGCTGTGAGGAGGACAGAGAGAGGCTGCAAAGGGATATAGACCGGTAGTGATTGGGCAAGAAGATGGCAGATGGAGTATAATGTGAGGAAGTGTGAAATTATCCACTTTGGTAAGAACAATGGAAAAGCAGATTTTTTTTTTTTAAAAGGTGAGACTAGTAAATGTTGGTATGCAGAGGGATTTGAGGGTCCTTGTACACAGATCATTAACATGCAGGTACAGCAAGCATTTACAAAGGCAAATGGTATATTAGCCTTTATTGCAAGGGGGTTGGAGTATAAGAATAAGGAAGTCTTACTGCAATTTTATAGGGCTTAGGTGAGACCACACCTGGAGTACTGTGTACAATTTTGGACTCCTTACCTAAGGAAGGATATACTTGCCTTAGAAGGGGTACAAAGAAGGTTCACTAGATTGATTCCTGGAATGAGAGGGCTGTCCTATGAGGAGAGATTGAATAGATTGGGCCTATATTCTCTGGAGTTTAGAAGAATGAGAGGTGATCTTACTGAAACGTATAAAATTCTTAGAGGACTTGACAGGGTAGATGCTGAAAGGCTGTTTCGACTGGCTGAAGAGTCTAGAACTAGGGGTCACAGTCTCAGGATAAGACTGAGATGAGGATAACTTTCTTCACTCAAAGGGTGGTGAATCTTTGGAATTATCTACCCCAGAGGGCTGTGGATGCTCAGTCGATGAGTATATTCAAGACAGAGATCGATAGATTTTTGGGCACTGAGGGAATCAAGGAACATGGAGATAGGGCGGGAAAGTGGAGTTGAGGTAGAAGATCAGCCATGATCTTACTGAATGTCGAAGCAGGCTCGATGGACCGTATGGCCTGTTCCTGCTATTTCTTATGTTCTATGTGCAGACAAAATTAAACTGCATTGAAAAAAGTAGTCTATTCAAAGGAAAATATTTTGAAAGCAAATCGTTTATGAAAATGGCTCCAAAGTTGATACATCAACAACTTGCATTTATATAGTGTCTGGAATGTAGAAAAACATCCCAAGATTCTTCAGATGTGTATTAAAAAAAAAAATTGCATATAGTTTGTTGGAAGAGGAAGTCCCTGACATAAAAGGAGATTTCTTCTTTAGATTGACTATTTGGCTCATCTATAACACCTTCACATTGATTAGGATATATGTACAGATAAATGGGATCCAGGCAGATATATTAGAGATCAGGGCCTACAAATTCGGTTGCTTTGCGCCTCCCGCCTAAGAGGGCGCTAACGGGGCGCAAAGCAACTAGTGCCTGGGCGCAGCGCCTCCAACACCTCCCGCGAAATTCAGCGGGAGGTTAGCGGCGGCGGTAACCGTTAGCGTCCCGCGGTGCTGCGCCGCAAGCGATGACGTCATCGCCATGCGCAGCGCCCCGCTCGCGCCCCAGATCTTCGGTAGCGCCCCCTGACTTACCGCCGGACGCTATGTCCGACGGGGTCAGGGGCGCCTACCTGCAGCCGGGGCGGCACTAATTAAAGGCGAGGTGCCGGGTGGCCATTTTTGTTGCTGGCCGCCTGCCAGCATCTGCCCCCGTTGCCGTCCCCGGCCTCCTGACCAGCCCCCCTGCGGAGTGCCGGCTGCGGTCCGTGAGCCCGGCACTTCGAGTGTCGGGCTCTTTTGCCGGCACTCCGATTCCTGGTGGCCCAGCTGGGCCCCGGGTCGCGCAGCGCAAGGCCCCTCCCCTTTAAGAAGGGGAGGCCTGCAGTACCGCGGCACATAGCGCCGCGATATTCCCTCGCGGCGCCCCAAGAGGGAGGCGGGGCGCTTCCAGTAGTGTCCCGCTTCCCTCTTGGGGCGCTACCGATGAATTTTGGCCACGGGGGCGCTAATTTTTTCGGAGCGCTAAGTTAACGCCCCAAAGGGGTCGCGAGTCAATTTTTCCCCCCAGGTGTTTCAGATATCATTAAAATATCTCTTTACTTATTCACAGCCTTTATTCTTTGGGTAAGAGCTAGGAGGCAGGTATTTCAGTACGCCTCTGTCAGAATGAGACTACATTGAAAGAACTGCTTTGCAAGCACATTTTCTTTCAGTATATTTAAGCAAAAAGTGTTTGAACTATCCCACAGATTAAAGCAGTGGAAAAACACAATTTTAAACCACCCAAAATTCCTGCTAATAATGTTTTCACATTGCGATCATTCAACAAACATGTTAAGTGGGAAGGAACATGTTATGGAGCTATTGCAAGACAGGAGAAAAACTAGTGAGGAACTAAAGAAATTAATCTGAAGAGAAAACATGAAATACAGAGAGCAAATGACACAGATGAAATGCCAAAAGCTGTTGGCATAAACAAGAGACAGAGTCAAATGAGGAAATCTGTTACAAATTAGGATAGACATCTTACTGTAACTATCACAAACGGTGATATTTGTGCTGTTTTACTTTTAAGTTATTAATACCTGTGCCGTAGTGTTGATCACGGTGAGTCAGAGGTTACACTGTTCTGGGGTGAGGGTAGGGTCTACATGATTGCTGAATGGATTTGGAAAGAGGCTTATAAGAGATGCTCTTTTGATTGACTGCTGGGAAATTTGAGCCAAACTGTTGTTCTGGTGATTGAATTCCACAATTCTGTCCATTCTGTCAATTCGTGGCCTTGGTTATCATTATGTATTATCGATGTATTCAATTTCTATCTCTTAAGCTTGTTTAAAGTCTATGTCACATAGCAAGATGGTAGGCAATATGAACAAAGTTGGAGCGAGTTACCTTGGGAATGGGGGGTATTAGCAGAATGAAGGGGTCCTGAGGTTTGGCAGCAGTGGGAGCGCGCTCCTGGAGTTCAGCAGCATGGCTGGAAGGGAGAGGTCCCTGATTTTATTAGCACTGAGGGTCCTGGGATTTGGCAACACTGGAGAGATTCCAGTGGTTTCGGACCACTGCCGAAGGGAGGTGTGGTGTCCTGTGTTTTAACAGGACTGCAGGGGTTGTGCATTACTCAGCAGTAGAATGTGGGTTCTGACAACACTGGGGGATGGGAAAGAAGTTTATGAGGTCTCTGTAGTGACAATGAATTAAGTGTGCTTGAATTGGCTCTTGCAAAATAAATAAATGAGTGTTTGGAAACACCAACAATAAATAAACCCTAGTCGATCTCCCTTAGTACTGCGCACAGAGAGTCAACACTAAGTGCAGGCTTCAGGTGAAGCGAGGTTAAAATTCATAGAATCACAGCACAGAAGGAGACCATTCGGTCCATCGTGCCTGTGCCGGCTCTTTGAAAGAGCTCTCCAATTAGTCCCACTCCCCTGCACTTTCACCATAGCCCTGAAAAGTTTTCCTTTTCAAGTATATATCCAATTCCCTTTTGAAAGTTACTGCTGGATTTGCTTCCATCACCCTTTCAGATCATAAGAACATAAGAAATAGGAGTAGGAGTAGGCCAAATGGCCCCTCGAGCCTGCTCCGCCATTCAATAAGATCATGGCTGATCTGATCCGAACCGCCAATCTACTATCACAGAACCATCTCCTGAACCTAACAGAATTGGACACACGAAATAGGAGCAGAATCAGGCTACACGGCCCCTGGGCCCGCTACGCTACCCACAGGGCCATGACCGATCTGAACCTAGACTCATGTCCAAATTCCTGCCCGCTCCCCGTAACCCTTAATTCCCTTTACTTCTAGGAAACTGTCTATTTCTGTTTTAAATTTATGTAATGATGTAGCTTCTACAGCTTTTTGGGGCAGCATATTCCATGGACCTACCACCCTCTGAGTGAAATAGTTCCTTCTCATCTCAGTTTTGTAAGAGCAGCCCCTTATTCTAAGACTATGCCCCCTAGTTCTAGTTTCACCCATCATTGGGAACATCCTCCCCGCATCCACCTGATCCAACCCCTTCACAATCTTATATGTTTCAATAAAAATGAGAAGTCGCACAACACCAGGTTATAGTCCAACAGATTTATTTAAAATTACAAGCTTTCGGAGCTGTCGCCCCTTCTTCAGGTAGGGTAGCTGTGAGAGAATCTCCCAGAATTCACAATATAAACACAGAAAAAATGTATTCAAATCTTTCCCTACATCAAAGACACACTAAGAGCACAGCCAAGACAATGAGATGTGTCCCAGGGGGTCCAACGTGTCAAAACACCTGCTGGCTGCATATCCTCTCCATTTGGGTTTAAAAAAAAACCTGGAAAGACCGGCCATGATGTCAAGTCACGTTCTGTATCGTGACATGAACCCGATATCGCGATATCGGGTTCATGTCACGATACAGAACGTGACTTGACATCATGGCCGGTCTTTCCAGGTTTTTTTTTTAAAACCCAAATGGAGAGGATATGCAGCCAGCAGGTGTTTTGACACGTTGGACCCCCTGGGACACATCTCATTGTCTTGGCTGTGCTCTTAGTGTGTCTTTGATGTAGGGAAAGATTTGAATACATTTTTTCTGTGTTTATATTGTGAATTCTGGGAGATTCTCTCACAGCTACCCTACCTGAAGAAGGGGCGACAGCTCCGAAAGCTTGTAATTTTAAATAAATCTGTTGGACTATAACCTGGTGTTGTGCGACTTCTCATTTTTGTCCACCCCAGTCCAACGCCGGCATCTCCACATCATGTTTCAATAAGATCGCCTCTCATTCTTCTGAACTCCAATGAGTAGAGTCCCAATCTACCCAACCTCTCCTCATATGTCCATCCCCTCATCCCCGGGATTAACCGAGTGAACCTTCTTTGTACTGACTCGAGAGCAAGTATGTCTTTTCTTAAGTATGGACACCAAAACTGTATGCAGTATTCCAGGTGCGGTCTCACCAATACCTTGTACAACTGAAGCAATACCTCCCTATTTTTATATTCTATCCCCCTAGCAATGAAAGCCAACATTCCATTGGCCTTCTTAATCACTTGCTGCACCTGCATACTAACCTTTTGAGTTTCGTGCACCAGGACCCCCAGATCCCTTTGTACTTCAGTACTTTCCAGTTTCTTGCCATTAAGATAATAACTTGCTCTACTATTTTTCCTGCCAAAGTGCATAACCTCACACTTTCCAGTATTGTATTCCATCTGCCAAATCTCTGCCCACTTACTTAGCCTGTCTATGTTCCCTTGCAGATTTTTTATGTCCTCCTCACTCACTACTTTCCCTCCCATCTTAGTATCATCTGCAAACTTTGATGCGTTACACTCGGTCCCCTCCTCCAAATCGTTAATATAGATTGTAAAGAGTTGGGGACCCAGCACTGACCCCTGCGGAACACCACTAGTTACTGATTGCCAGTCTGAGAATGAACCATTTATCCCAACTCTCTGCCTTCTGTTAGATAGCCAATCCTCTATCCATGCCAGAATATTACCCCCAATCCCGTGATTTTTTATCTTAAGCAATAATCTTTTGTGTGGCACCTTGTCAAATGCCTTTTGGAAGTCTAAATACACCACATCCACTGGTTCCCCTTTATCCACCCTGTGTGTTACTTCCTCAAAGAACTCCAGCAAATTTGTCAAACATGACTTCCCCTTCATAAAACCATGCTGACTTTGTCCGATTAAATTATGATTATCCAAATGTCCCGTTACTGTCTCCTTAATAATGGACTCCAAAATTTGACCTACCACAGATGTTAGGCTAACCGGTCTATAGTTTCCAGCCTTCTGTCTACTGCCCTTTTTAAATAAGGGTGTTACATTAGCAGTTTTCCAGTCTGCCGGGATCTTTGCTGAGTCCAGGGAGTTTTGGAAAATTACCAATGCATCCACAATCCCTACCGCCACTTCCCTCAAGACCCTAGGATGTAAGCCATCAGGTCCAGGTGATTTATCCGCCTTGAGTCCCATTATTTTACCGAGATCATAACAGCTCGCTGTGTAAAATAAATTCTCATCTCACTCTGGTTATCGACCGTCCTGCCAGTGGAAATATCTGTTCTATCTGTTCTATCAAAAACCTTCTCTGCTCTAAGCAGAACAATCCCAGCTTCTCTAGTCTCTCCGCATAACTCAAGACCCTCATCCCCATTCGAGGAAATCTCGTCTGCACCCCCTCCAAGGCCTTGACATCCTCTCTAAAGTGTGGTGTCCAGAATTGGACACAATATACTAGCTGAGGCCTAACCAGCTGAGTGAGTTATAAATGCTTAGCATAATTTCCTTTCTTTTGTACCCTATGCCTCTATTTATAAATGCGGAGATGCCGGTGTTGGACTGGGGTGGACAAAATTGAGATGTCGCACAACACCAGGTTATTGTCCAACAGTTTTATTTGAAATCACAAGCTTTCGGAGTTACTACTCCTTCTTTACTTCACCCGACGAAGGAGTAGTAACTCCGAAAGCTTGTGATTTCAAATAAAACTGTTGGACTATAACCTGGTGTTGTGCGACCTCTCTATTTATAAAGCCAAAGATTCCACGCCTTCCTTTGCAAAGGGCTATGGGATTCTGAACCATACTCCAGTGCACTTCTGGCTTTTCAGCTTTACTCTGCTGCTGCATTGGGTCCTGGGCAGAATTTTAATTCTGTGTCTCGGGATATAAAAAGCTGAAAATTGTCATTTTAATTTTATTGTTCCTTTTGTTTATTTTGTGGCTGGGTGACACTGCGCACAGCTAGCACATCTGTGTAATTAAATCTTTTCTTAAACAATAATTGTGCAAATTCTAAGCATAAACAAAAGAAAGCACAGGTGATATAAATGCAAGTCTTTCGATGTAAATCATCTGCGCTTGTCTCTCTTTCTCGAGCTAGACCTCTGAAGTAAAAAAATAAGCGATTGATGCTTTTTGCCAAAAAGGCTTCTTAAATTCATCTTCAAGCTTGTTTACAAATTAGTTGGAAAACGGAAGACATAAATTCTGTTAATGAATGAGCAAAGGCATTTGAATGGAGGAAAATAAACATTTTTTGTGCAGACAATAATATTTTTTAGAATTACAGTACAAATAAGAAAAGCACGGCTCCTGTAATTAATCTTTCTCTCTCCCTCTCTCGTTGGGCCAGACTTTCTGTCTCAAGTACGAATGAGGCAATTAAATCTGAAACTTTAACTGATAAAAACCTTCAAAATTATTTCTATAGCTTTGTTTCAAATTATTTCCAAAAATCAAACAGCAGGAGAAAACACAGGTGCTCACGTGCAAGGAATCATGCTCAGAGTGGTCTTGGGAGTCCTCAACATTGACTGCGGACCTCATGAAGTCTCATGGCTTCAGGTCAAACATGGGCACGGAAACCTCCTGCTGATTACCACCTACCGCCCTCCCTCAGCTGATGAATCAGTACTCCTCCATGTTGAACACCACTTGGAAAAAGCACTGAGGGTAGCAAGGGCACAGAATGTACTCTGGGTGGGGGACTTCAAGAGTGGCTCGGTAGCACCACTACTGACCGAGCTGGCCGAGTCCTGAAGGACATTGCAGTCAGACTGGGCCTGCGGCAGGTGGTGAGAAAACCAACACGAGGGAAAAACCAACTTGATCTCGTCCTCACCAATCTACCTGTCACAGATGCAGATGCGACCACTGCACAGTCCTTAGGGAGACGAATCATAGAAGATAGGAGCAGGAGTAGGCCACTCGGCCCCTCTAGCCTGCTCTGCCATTCAATGCGATCATGGCTGATCATCCAAATTCAGTACCCTGTCCCTGCTTTCTCCCCATATCCCTTGATTCCTTTAGCCTTAAGAAATATATCCAACTCCTTCTTGAATCTATTTAATGAATTGGCCTCTACTGCCTTCTGTGGCAGAGAATTCCACAGGTTCACCACTCTCTGGGTGAAGAAATTCCTCCTCATTTCTGTCCTAAATGGCTTACCCCTTATCCTTAGACTGTGACCCCTGGTTCTGGACTCCCCGACCATCGGGAACATCCTTCCTGCATCTAGTTTGTCCAGTCCTGTCAGAATTTTATAAGTTTTAATGAGATCCCCTCTCATTCTTCTAAACTCCAGCGAGTATAAGCCCAATCGACCCAATCTCTCTTCATACGTCATTCCTGCCATCCCAGGTATCAGCATGGTGAATCTTCGCTGAACTCCTTCCATGGAAAGAACCTCCTTCCTCAGATAAGGCGACCAAAACTGCACACAATACTCAAGATGTGGTCTCACCAAGGCCCTGTACAACTGCAGCAAGACATCCTTGTTCCTGTACTCAAACCCTCTCGCTATGAAGGTCAACATACCATTTGCCTTCTTAACCGCCTGCTGCACCTGCATGCTTACCTTCAGCGACTGGTGCACAAGGACACCCAGGTCTCGTTGCACTTCCCCTTCTCCCAATCTATTGCCATTCAGATAATAATCTGCCTTTCTGTTTTTGACACCAAAGTGGATAACCTCGCATTTATTCACGTTATATTGCATCTGCCACGCTTCTGCCCAATCACCCAACCTGTCCAAATCATCCTGGAGTTTCTCGGCATCCTCCTCGCAGCACACACGCCCACCCAGCTTTGTGTCGTCTGCAAACTTGGAGATATTACATCTAGTTCCCTTGTCTAGATCATTAATATATATTGTGAATAGCTGGGGTCCAAGGACCGATCCCTGCGGTACCCCACTAGTCACTGCCTGCCACTTGGAAAAAGACCCGTTTATTCCAACTCTTTGCTTTCTGTCTGCCAACCAGTTCTCTATCCAAGTCAATACCTTGCCCCCCAATCCCATGTGCCTTAACTTTACACGCTAATCTCTTATGCGGGACCTTATCAAAAGCCTTTTGGAAGTCCAAATACACCACATCCACTGGTTCTCCCTTATCTATTATACCAGTTACATCCTCAAAAAATTCTAGTAGATTAGTCAAGCATGATTTACCTTTTGTAAATCCATGTTGACTTTGTCCGATCCTGTCACTGTTTTCCAAGTGCTCAGCTATTACATCTTTTATAATGGACTCTAGCATTTTCCCCACTACCGATGTCAGGCTTACCGGTCTGTAATTCCCCGTTTTCTCTCTACCACCCTTTTTGAATAGTGGGGTAACATTAGCTACCCTCCAATCCATGGGTACTGTTCCAGATTCCATCGAATGCTGGAAAATGATCAGCAATGCATCTACTATTTCTAGGGCCACTTCCTTAAGTACCTTAGGATGTAGATTATCAGGCCCTGGGGATTTATCGGCCTTCAATCCCTTCAATTTCCCCAACACCATTTCCCTACAAATACTGATTTCTTTCAGTTCCTCCCTTTCATCAGACCCTATGTTCCCCAACATCTCTGGGAGGTTATTTGTGTCCTCCTTTGTGAAGACAGAACCAAAATATGTATTTAATTGGTCTGACATTTCTTTGTTCCCCATTATAAGTTCCCCTGATTCTGACTGCAAGGGACCTATGCTTGATTTCACTAATCTTTTTCTCTTCACATATCTATAAAAGCTTTTACAGTCAATTTTTATGTTCCCTGAAAGCTTACTCTCGTATTCTATTTTCCCCTTCTTAATTAATCCCTTTGTCCTCCTTTGTTGATGCACGGTGGCATAGTGGTTAGCACTGGTGCCTCACAGCGCCAGAGACCCGGGTTCGAATCTGACCTCGGGTGACTGTCTGTGTGGAGTTTGCACATTCTCCCCGTGTCTGCGTGGGTTTCCTCCGGGTGCTCCGGTTTCCTCCCACAGTCCAAAAATGTGCGGGTTAGGTTGATTTGGCTATGATAAAATTGACCCTTAGTGTTAGGGGGGGATTAAATATATGGGGATAGGATGGGATATGTTAGGGGGAATTAAATTCGTGGGGTTACGGGGGTAGGGTGGGATATGTGTACTGTGGGGATTAAAGTAGGGACAGGGTACTGGATTTGGATGATCAGCCATGATCGTATTGAATGGTGGAGCAGGCTCGACGGGCTGAATGGCCTACTCCTGCTCCTAGATTCTATGTTTCTATGTTTCTATGTTTAAACTGCTCCCAATCCTCAGGGTTACTGCTTTTTCTGGCCAATTTATATGCCCTCTCCTTGGATCTTATGCTATCCCTAATTTCCCTTGTTAGCCACGGTTGAGTCACCCTTTTTGTTTTATTCTTATGCCAAACTGGGATGAACAAATTCTGAATGTTTGCCATTGCCTATCCACCGTCAACCCTTTGAGTGACATTCCCCAATCAATCCTACCCAACTCGCACCTCATACCATCGTAGTTTCCTTTATTTAAATTCAGGACCCTAGTCTCTAAGTCAACTACTTCACTCTCCATCCTAATGAAGAATTCTATCATATTATGATCGCTCCGACCCAAGGGGCCTCGCACAACAAGATTGCTAATTAATCCTTTCTCATTGCATAATACCCAGTCTAAGATGGCCTGATTTCTGGTTGGTTCCTCGACATATTGGTCCAGGAAACCATCCCGTAAACACTCCAGGAATTCCTCCTCCGTAATATTGTTACTAATTTGGTTAGCCCAATCTATATGTAGATGAAAGTCACCCATGATGACTGCTGTGCCCTTATTGCACGCTTCTCTAATTTCCCTTTAAATGCCATCCCCAACCTCCGCATTACTGTTTGGAGGTCTATATATCACTCCCACTAACGTTTTCTGCCCCTTGTTATTTCTCAGTTCAACCCATACAGATTCCACATCATCAGAGCTAATATCCTTCCTTTCAATTGTGTTAATCCCCTCTTTAACCAGCAATGCTACCCCACCTCCCTTTCCTTTTTGCCTATCTTTCCTGAATGTTGAGTACCCCTGGATGTTGAGTTCCCAGTCTTGGCCACCCTGGAGCAATGTTTCGGTAATCCCAATCAAATCATATTCGTTTACCTCTATTTGCGCAGCTAATTCATCCACCTTGTTCCGAATGCTCCTTGCATTAAGACACAAAGCCTTCAGGCTTGTTTTTTTAACGCTCTTAGACCTATTAGAATTAGTATTTACTGTGGCCATGTTTGATTTAAACTGTTGTTTTCTCTGACTGCCCATCTCGAAGTCCCATCTTCACACTGAAGACGCCCCCCATCGTGTTGTGTGGCACTACCAGCATGCTAAATGGGATAGATTCAGAACAGATCTGGCAGCTCAAAACTGGGCATCCATGAGGTGCTGTGGGCCACCAGCAGCAGCAGAATTTATTCCACCACAATCTGTAACGTCATGACTCACTCTATATTCCTCACTATAATTACCATCAAGCCAGGTGACTAACCCTGGTTCAATGAGGAGTGTAGTAGAGCATGCCAGGAGCAGCACCAGGCATACCTAAAACTGAGGTGACAACCTGGTGAAGTTACAACACATGCTAAACAGTGGAAGCAGCATCCTACAGACAGAGCTAAGCAATCCCACAACCAACGGAGCAGATCAAAGCCCAGTAGTCCTGCCACATCCAGTCGTGAATGGTGGTGGACAATTTAACAACTAACGGGAGGAGGAGGCTCCATGAACATCCCCATCCTCATTGATAGCGGAACCCAGCACGTGAGTGCAAAAGGCAAGGCTGAAGCGTTTGCAACCATCTTCAGCCAGAAGTGTCGAGTGGATGATCCATCTTGGCCTCCTCCTGAGGTCCCCACCATCACAGAAGCCAGTCTTCAGCCAATGCGATTCACTCTACGTGATATTAAGAAATGGCTGAGCGCACTGGATATGGGCCCCGACAACATCCTGGCTGTTGTACTGAAGACTTGTGCTCCAGAACTAGCCGCGCCTCTAGCCAAGCTACAACACTGGCATCTACCCAAGAAAGTGGCAAATTGCCCTGGTATGTCCTGTCCACAAAAAGCAGGTCAAACCCAATCCGCCCAATTACCGCCCCATCAGTGTCTACTCAATCATCAGCAAAGTGCTGGAAGGTGTCATTGACAGTGCTACCAAGCAGCACTTATTCACCAATAACCTGCTCACCGATGCTCAGTTTGGGTTTCGCCAGGACCACTTGGCTCCAGACCTCATTACAGCCTTGGTCCAAACATGGACAAAAGAACTGAATCCAGAGGTGAGGAGAGAGTGACTGCCCTTGAAATCAAGGCAGCATTTGGCCAAGTGTGGCATCAAGGAACCCTAGTAAAATTGAAATCAATGGGAATCACAGGGAAAACTCTCCACTGGTTGGAGTTATACCTAGCACAAAGGAAGATGGTTGTGATTGTTGGAGGCCAATCATCTCAGCCTCAGGACATCACTGCAGGAGTTCCTCAGGGCAGTGTCCAAGGCCCAACCATCTTCAGCTGCTTCATCAGTGACCTTCCCTCCACCATGAGGTCAGAAATGGGGATATTCGCTGATGGATTGCAGACTGTTTAGTTCCATTTGCAACTCCTCAGATAATGAAGCAAGTCCATGCTCGCATACCTGGACAACATTCAGGCTTGCGCTGATAAGTGGCAAGTAACATTTGTGCCACACAAGTGCCAGGCAATGACCATCTCCCCATGACATTCAATGGCATTACCATCACCAAATCTCCCACCACCAGCATCCTGGGGGTCACCATTAACTGGAAACTCCACTGGATCAGCCACATAAATACTGTGGCTACAAGAGGTCAGAGGCTGGGTATTCTGCGGCGAGTGACTCACTTCAACTCCCCAAAGCCTTTCCACCATCTACAAGGCACAAGTCAAGAGAGCAATGGAATACTCCCCACTTGCCTGGATGAGTGCAGCTCCAACAACACTCAAGAAACGCAACACCAAATTAGGACAAAGCAGCCCACTTGATTAGCACCCCATCCACCACCTTAAACATTCACTCCCTCCACCACCGGCGCACCGTGTCTGCAGTGTGTACCATCTACAAGATGCACTGCAGCAACTCGCCATCGCCAAGGCTTCTTCAACACTTCCCAAACCGGCGACCTCTACCACCTAGTGGGACAAGGACAACAGGGGAACACAATCACCTCCAAGTTCCCCTCCAAGTATCCCACATTACAACAGTGACTACACTCCAAAAGTACTTCATTGGCTGTAAAGCGCTTTGAGACATCTGGTGGTCGTGAAAGGCGCTATATAAATGCAAGTCTTTCTTTCTTTCCAAGTCACACACCATCCTGACTTGGAAATATATCACCGTTGCTTCACTGTCGGTGGGTCAAAATCCTGGAACTCCCTCCCTAACAGCACTGTGGGAGTACCTTCACCACACGGACTGCAGCGGTTCAAGAAGGCAGCTCACCATCACCTTCTCAAGGGCAATTAGGGATGGACAACATCTTTGCCAGCGATGCCCACATCCTGTGAATGATTTTTTTAAATGCTGGGGAATTCGCCACACTGCAGCAGCAACAGGCATAGATATAGCTGGGAACTTTTCAGCTAACCAAGTGATAGCGCTGGGAAAAATAGCAGCTTCAAGCTCAGTCTTTTCAGGGATGCTAAAGTAAAATGTTTAATGAGGGTACCGAAAGACATAAAGGCAGGTTTATAAGTAAGTTTGGTTATAAGTTGCGTCAGCTGTGGCTCAGTGGGTAGCACGCTCATCTCTGAGTCAAAAGGTTGCAGGTTTAAGTTCCACTCCAGAGCTCTGAGCACAAAAATCTAGGCCGACACTCCAGTACAGTACTGAGGGAGTGCTGCACTGTCAGAGGTACCATCTTTCGGGTGAGACGTTAAACCAATGCGCCGTCTGCTCTCTCAGGTGGACGTAAAAGATCCCTCGGCACTATTTCGAGAGGAGCAGGGGAGTTCTCCCCGGTGTCCTGGACAATATTTATCCCTCAATCAATATCACTAAAACAGATTATCTGGCCATTATCACATTGCTGCTTGTGGGACCTTGTTGTGCACAAATTGGCTGCCACGTTTCCTACATTAAAACAATGATTACAATTCAAAAGTACTTCATTGGCTGTAAAGCACTTTGAGATGTCCTGAGGTTTTGAAAGGTGCTATATAAATGCAAGTCTTTGTTTTATTATCATGAAATCTGCCAGTTTTAAGTATTGTTATGTTAGAAACTTTATTTTGAGCCTGTAGTCTCAGGTTAAAATTGGCAGATTAAAAAAATCGAGTGATTTGACTGGCTATGTATCCTTTTCTATGATTGATAGACTTTCCCCGAGTTGTGATTTGCTGTTTCCTTTATTTCAGCCAAAAAGTGTGCGAGGGAAGTGTGATGGTCTTGAAGTATGTGCTATTGTATCTTTTCACCTATCGCAAGAAACACTAATGGATTTGCTGTGGCATTGCTCACGGTAATTCAATTGCCCGTAATTTCCAATGGGAGGCTTCCTGTCTCCCATCGGAAAAAAATCTACGAACTTACCTGAGGGCTCCCAAGGTCCGGACACTTCCACTCCTGGGCCTCACCACAGTCGCATGCAGTTCGCAAGCGTCCCTGGGATCACGTGGGCCAGGCCAGCCAATAGGAGAAGGGAATCTCCCTTCATACTTTTGACAGATAGACCTGTCAAATATATGAATGGAGAGCACCCCAAAATCACAGTAAAACATTAAATAAATTTTAAAAAATCACATTTTTAAAATTAGTTAAAATTACAATAAATTAAATATTTTAAACAAAAATTTTATTTTTTGAAAAAAATTATTAAAGTTTTTTATGGGGCTAAAAATAAACTTACCTTTTTTAAAAGTATTTTAAAATTCTAAATGAGTGAAAAAAAAATTTTTTAAACTTTTTTTTAAACTCTCATGCTGGTAAAAGCAGGCCTTACGCCTGCGTAAGATTTCTAAGGGTTTTCCACAGGCAGAGGTTCTGCAGAAAGCGGAACTCTTCCCCCAGCAGAGGCCCTTCTCCAGGGCAGGCGTCCGATCTGTCAAGAATGCTCTTGACAGATCGGAAATGCCAGTTTTCAGCGCATGCGCTTCACATGCCTAAAACCGGCATTTCCGATGTCCCTACGGGTGTGTACACAGCCGGTACACACCTGTAGGCTTCGGAAAATACAGGCCAATGTTTTATAATGACCAGAGTACTTTACCACCTAATGCACAGATTTATTAATCGGCTACAGTAGTGGAGTTGCGGTAATGTGGCTTGTCCCTTTATTAACAGTCAAATTCCCACAGCCCAAGGTCATTAAGAATGTAATTGTTGTTTGGTTAGGGAACTTTTCAGATTGGAATACAGTTGTCAACTTCAGCTCAGAGGCACACAGCATTTTAAAATTGTTTTGCACCTGTAATGAAGTGCGCTGACATAGTGTTTTAATATATTAAAAGCTCCTGTGGTGTTGCTCATGGTGACTCGGAGAATATGCTGTTTCATCCCATGTAAGGTACAATACATTATACATATTATAAACTTACTTGCAGTGACTGAATAGATTTGCATTTGTGCTAGAGTATTATGGGATTATTAGTGGTATCTTCATTCTCAAATTCCATGACTGTGGCGATAGTAGTTGGCTTTTTATTCCCCCTTGTTTGGGGCATATCGCCAGTGGGGCAGGACTTTCAGCTGTCCTGGAGATGCCCCACTGACCTTACTCTATGCCTAGCCCCAGGGTCAAGAAGGTACAGAAGACAGTATGGGCCAGAGTGCTGCTACAACGGACCAGGGGGAAAGAGGTGGCTGGTGAGCTGCCGGAGTAGACAATTTCAATATCTGCCCCAGGGCTCCCTGTGCTGATCACTGAACGTTGGGGCCTAACAAATGCCCAGTACATCAGTTGTTGCTGCAGTACAATTGGAGGGACAATGGCGGAGGCCACAGCTTCCCCCTGATGGACTGGCAGCGTCTTCAAATCTGTGCTAGTTATTCTCTCAGGTTCAATGGCACTGGCGTCTCCCATAAGCAGATCCCGCATTCTTTATGATCAGGAGTTTACCGTTACTGCCCAGTATGTAGTCTCTTGATAGCGTGGCCCTGAGGGCTGCAACAATGACACCCTTTATGTGAATTGTACACCAGAATCCCTCATGTACCACCACGTCTGCTTCTTTAATCTTCGGAAACGCAGACTAATTAACACTTTAGTGAGGTGAGGTCAGATACAAGTCGTGAAGCTGCTTTATTTTACAGATTGTATGTGAATGAACAGAGCAATATTTATTGTACATCCTGCGTTACTTCAACTTAATTCAGTATCTCAATTCAAAACATGGCACGCTGTCTGTGTTAGGGAGCTAAACTGCTTCCTCTGACTCTGGCCGGCTCCATCTTAAAGGAGCATCAGTTCACTCCAGCTGTCTCCCTCAACAGATCTTTGCAAAAGTTCCCTGACCCTGTGCTCACCTGCCCTTTATTTCCCAGCTGGACAGGAAGCCAATGCTTGACCTTTGACTCTCTCCCAGTTTTCCATGTCCAGGGATACGCCAGTAGGGCCACCAAAATTATCCCTGCAACCCTGGAGTGTCCTTAGCAACTGCCTCCCATTATCCTCAAATAGAAAGACCATCCTGACACAATGAGTCTGAATGGTCTTCAGGAAAGTTTAAGTGACTTCCATTGTCTCAAGCTGAAGTGGTATGCGAGAAGTACTATTTCACAAACTGGATCATCTGGTTTTAGTACGTGTCCCCTTGCCCTTGGTTGTTCAGTCAATTTAACTATTTGAGAGCTAAATTTAACTTAACATTAACATTTAAATAAAAAGTATACGAAGGTCCAGCTGTGGCAAAACGTGACAGCATCTCTCATCAGTTTCCTGACCTTATCCTTGATCTCATGGTTCTTCCTATCTTGGTTCTGCTTTGTACATTTCAGAAATTCACATGCCCTTTCTCTCTTTTCATCTATGTCACTTTTACTCTTCAGTTTGCTCCTCAACTTGTTTCCGCGATTAACTGCCTTTGCAATGTAAAAATATTGGCCTTAAACACTCTCATTTTCCCTCTACATCCTTCTCTTTAAATAGTTTAAATTTTACTTCCAGATTGGCTCAGTGGGTAGCACTCTCGCCTCTGATTCACAAAATTATTGGCTCAAACCCCACTCCAGAGTCTTGAGCACATAATCTAGGCTGACACATCACTGCAGTACTGAGGGGAATGCTGCACTGTCAGAGATGCCCTTCTTCAGAGGACATGTCAAACCAAGGTCCCATAGGCCTGCTCGCATGATGTAACAATCCACATGGTACTACAGAGGAGTAAGGCAGGTGTTGTGTCCAACATTTATCCATCAACCAACACCACCAAAACAGACTAACTGGTCATTTATCTCATTTGCTGTTTGTGGGGCTTTGATGTGTCACATTTGCCTACAAAATAACAGTGACTACACTGAAAACATCAAGCGCTTTGAGACACCCTGAGGCCTTGAAAGGTACTCTGCAAATGCAAGTTCTTGCTTCACATTTTATTTCTTGAATACAGCATTTCATCCTGTCAAAAGCTGCTTACCTGGAATCCAATTTTTAATTGTTTTAATGATCTATTCTGTCCTGCTTTTAACATAGTTTAATAGTATAAAACACTGACCAGGTCATTTTCTATTTGGCTATGATTCTGCCCGCTCCTGCGTGGTTGTGATGCAGTCTGTCAGTCCTCCTGATTTGCTTCAAAAATAGGCCCAGTTTTTCTTATAAATTTAAGACCTTTTGACTTCTTGCCAACCGTTCACTTACACCCAAAATTCTGCTCAGTTTAACAGAGAAACACTGTAAAGCAGCATCACAGCATTGTTAGTAACTAGTGGTGCTTTTTAAAAGCAACAAACACTAGCCTGGGAACTACAGTTGGAGTGGGGGTGGGGGGGGAAAGGAGGAAAGAAGTCAGACGGAACTGCAGGGCAATCCTGGCGAAGGTGGGGAGGGGGGGAGGGGCTGCAATGTGTGGCAACGCCCAGGACACAAATTGAGGAACTCTGGGGGTGTTTCCAGGCTACTCCGATAATTCCACTCAGCTTGCCCGCTGGGAGTTTTGGGTTCCATTCTGGGCATCTTGATGGCCCCAATATTAAAGAACTCAGAGGTAGTTGATCACAGAGGGATTATCTTAAGAATGTTGCCCAGGTGTCATCTGTGGCTCAGTGGTAGCATTAATGCCTCTGAGTCAGAAGCTTGTAGTGCTAAGCCCACTCCAGAGATTTGAGCACTAATTTCTAGGCTGACACTTCAGTGTAGTACCGAGGGAGTGCTGCACTGTCAGAGGTGCTGTCTTTTAGATGAGACGTTAAACTGAGGCCCTGTCTGTCCTCTCGGGTGAACATGAAAGATCACATGGGACGAAGAGCAGGGGAGTTCTCCCTGGTGTCCGAGGCAATATTTATCCTCAACCACATTACTAAAAACAGATTATCTGGTCATTATTGCATTGCTGTGTGTGGCAGCTTGCTGTGCGCAAATTGGCTGCCACATTTCCTACAACAGTGACTCGACTTCAAAAGTATTTTATTGACTGTGAAGCACTTTGGGGCACCCTGAGGTTGTGAAGGACGCTATATAAATGCAAGTTTGTTCTTTATTTCTATTATCTATTCCCTGCAACGATTGAAGATGTTTTCTTCTTTTGATCTTGTCCAATAAAGGTTTCAGGCAATTCCCTTGGAGTGGCAGGGTGTCACTCAGTCACCGGCAGCGACGGGGTGGATGCGTCTGTTGCATCTCTATAGGTGTGAGCCCCATCACCTAATATTTAAACAACCCTGGCCCCAAGATTTGGGACCGGGTCCCCAGCATGGCAAAGCAGTGGGTGGAAGCTCTGCCCATCCTCCTAAGGGTCTATGGAAGTTCTAGCCTACTGTGTTAAAACTTTATAAAGAGGAATTAGAAGGGCATACCTCGTTCTAGTAAAGGGAACATAGAAACTAGCACTGGGCCTCACTGCACAGGAATGGGTTGGGGAGCTAAACATTCACCACCTTGGATAATGCTGAAAATACATGAATATTCTGATTATTGCTATATGCAGGTTGTTGAAATTCATTTCTCCAATAATTCCTCACAATACTGCAATGGAAAGATGTGTTGTAGAAACCCAGCTGGTTCATGAATGTCTTTCAGGGAAGATAACCTGCTAGCCTTACACGTGACTAGTCCACGCCATGTGGTTGACTCTTGGGGATGGCAATAAAAAGCAACCTTGCCAACATCCACAGAACAAAATTTCAACACAACTACCGCAAATCATGCATCCATCTCCAGTTCTGTGGATCAACAAGTTAGGAAAACATCTCAAGGAATGACTACTTGAAAATTGAATATTAAATCATGAAGACAGTGCTTCCCTTGTGTGTGTATCTGGGCTTGAGTACTATAATAATTTAGAACACCGAGTACCTTTTACCTGTGGAACTCTGGCACAGAATCAGGCCAAGCATACAGATGGTCTCATTAATAGTATGAATAGTATCAATGTTGGACCAGACTACACTATAATCCCATAATTCACAATTAAAAAAAACAATCTACAAATTCTGTGACCCATAAACACTTAAAATAACAAACGAAAAATAACATTTACATGTTCAAAGTTTCAGTTCAAATCATCAACTGCAAATATATTTACATTTCAGCTTGCTATTCAGAAACAAACGATTCAGGATGATTTTAGTAATCTATCCACCAAAAATGTGTACAGCACCTGCCCCGGGAAAGGTGGTCGACTCCCAGTCCAGGACGTTGCAGAGACCTGATTAGCATTTGATTGGCGAGATATCTGAGCTAAAATCTGGCCCGCTGACGATGTCTGCTGAATGATGTTTCCACCAGGTACCATCGAAGTGCTGAAGAGACAATATTAAAAATCTGTTACCAAATGACCAACTACTACAACAACAGCTTGTAGCACCTTTAACCCAGTAAAACATCCCAAGGCACTGCACAGGAACGTTATCGAACAAAACTTGACACCGTGCCACACATGGCGATATTAAGACAGGTGACCAAAAGCTTGGTCAAAGAGGTAGGTTTTAAGGAGTGTCTTAAAGGAGGAGAGAGAGGTAGAGAGGCTGAGAGGTTTAGGGAGGGAATTCCAGAGCTTAGGGCCTAGGCAACAGAAAGCACGGCCACCAATGGAGGCGCGCTTAAAATTGGGGATGCGCAAGAGGCCAGAATTGGAAGAGCGCAGAGACCTTGGAGGGTTTTAGGGCTGGAGGAGGTTACAGAGATAGGGAGGGTCGAGGCCATGGAGGGATTTGAAAATAAGGATGCGAATTTTAAAACTGAGGCGTTGCCGGACCAGGAGCCAATGTAGATCAGTGAGACGGGGTGATGGGTAAATGGGACTTGGTGCGAGTTAGGATACGGGCAGCAGAGTTTTGGATGAGCTCAAGTTTATGGAGGGTGCAAAGTGGGAGGCCGGCCTGGAGGGCATTGGAAGAATATTCTAACATCAATAAAGCTGGTTGAGAGATAATTACTGTTTTTGTTTATTGTACTTAAAATGTACAGGAAGCGGAGGGAAATCAGTGTTTATAGTTGAACTTAATGGAAAAAACAATAATGAATTACTACCATTGCTGACTTCCACAATATAGGAAATCATAATTCAACCAATATGCACTCGCTTTTTATTCCATAATTTATGACATAAGAAATTAAAATCTTCTGATGATTGTCAAGGCTGTTAAGCACTTTTTTTTAAAATTCCAATTGGTGATCATGGTTTATCCTCATGTCCTTTGGTAGATGCGCACCGAAACAAAGAGGATAGCAGCTGGAAACGGAATGTTTTTCTTTCTTGCACTATACATCAACACTCGCAAAGTCATAATGAGCAAATCAAAGCTTTCTCCAAATATCCCAACAATGCATCTTAGTTTAGAAGAACACGCCCCATTCAGCGTGACGTTTATACCTCCCTTAGCAGCCATCCTTACGGCTTACCTGGAGAGTGTGACGGTCTACTTAATGCAAAATCTTGGTCAGTCATGTCGTACTGATTTGTGTGCATGGGGTACTGATTCGAGACTGGCCAAACTTTATCGTTATCTCAAGGGGGTTAGGAACATAGGAACAAGAGTAGGCCAGTGAGCCACTTGAGCCTGTTCCACCATTCAATGAGATCATGGCTGATCTGTATCTTAACTCCATCTACCTGCCTTTGGCCTATATCCTTTAATACCTTGGGTTAACAAAAATCTATCAATCTCAGATTTAAAATTAACAACTGATCTAGCATCAATTGCCGTTTACGGAAGAGTTCCAAACTTCTACCACCCTTTGTGTTTCCTAATTTCACTCCTGAAAGGTCTGGCTCTAATTTTTAGACTGTGCCCCCTAGTCCTCGACTCCCCAACCAGCTGAAATAGTTTCTATCTACCCTCAGTTCCCCTTAATATCTTGAAAACTTCGATCAGATCATCCCTTAACCTTCTAAATTCTAGGGAATACAACCCTAATTTGTATAATCTCTCCTCATAATTTAACCCTTGGAGTCCGGGTATCATTCTGATAAACCTACGCTGCACTCCCTTCCAAGGCCAATATATCCTTTATAAGATGTGGTGCCCAGAACTGCTCACAGTACTCCAGGTCTAACCAGGGCTTTGTATAGCTGCAGCATAACTTCTACCCTCTTATATTCTAGTCCTCGAGATATAAAGGCCAGCATTCCATTAGCCTTTTTCATTATTTTCTATACCTGTTCCTGATATTTTCATGATCTATGTACCTGGACCCCCACTCTTTGGACCTCCACTGTTTTTTAGCCTTTCACCATTTAGAAAGGACGCTGTTCTATCCTTTTTAGGTCCAAAGTGGATGACCTCACATTTGCCTACATTGAAATCCATTTGCCACAGTTTTGCCCATTCACTTAATCTATTGATATCCCTTTGTAATTTTATGTTTTCATCTACACTGCCTGCAATGCCGCCTATGTCTTTGTCATTGGCAAATTTGGATGTATGGCTTTCTATGCCATCATTTAAGTCATTAATAAATACTGCGAATAGTTGAGGTCCCAACACAGGTCCCTGCGGGACATCACTAGTTACATCCTGCTAATTATGAGTAACTACCCATTATCCCTACTCTCTGTCTCCTGCCGCTCAGCCAATTTCCTAACCTATTCAATAATTTGCCTTCAATTCCATGGGCTTCTACTTTAGTTAACAATCTCTTTTGTGGGACGTTATCAAATACCTTCTGGAAGTCCATATAAATAACATCCATAGACATTCCCCTGTCTACTACTATAGTCACCTCCTCAAAAAATTCAATCAGGTTTGTCAGGCATGACCTACCTTTCATAAATCCATGCTGGCTCTCTGAAAACTTTTGAGGTGTTCAGTCACCCTATCCTTAATTATAGACTCTAGTAATTTCCCAACAACAGATGTTGGGCTAACTGGTCTATAATTTCCTGGTTTCCCTCTCCCGCCATTCTTAAATAGCGGAGTGACATGCGCAATTTTCCAATCTAAAGGAATAGAAACATAGAATCTAGGAGCAGGAGTAGGCCATTCGGCCCGTCGAGCCTGCTCCACCATTCAATACGATCATGGCTGATCATCCAAATCCAGTACCCTGTCCCTGCTTTAATCCCCACAGTACACATATCCCACCCTACCCCCGTAACCCCACATATTTAATCCCCCCCTAACACTAATGGTTCCTGAATCAAGAGAACTTTGGAAGATTATAGTTAGGGCATCTGCAATGTGCTCACCTACTTCCTTTAAAACCCTGGGATGCAAACCATCTGGTCCTGGGGATTTGTCACTCTTTAGTGCCATTATTTTCCTCATTACTGTTACTTTACTTATATTAATTTTATTGAGCTCCTGTCCCTGATTCAATATTAGTTTCATTGGGATTTCCAGCATACTATCCTCTTCCTCTACTGTAAATACTGACGCAGAGTAATTATTCAACATGTCCACCATTTCCTTATTATTATTGACAATATCACTGATATCAGTTTTTAAGGGGCCAACGTTGCTCCTGACTACCCTCTTTTTCCTAATATAATTGTAGAAATTGTGTGTTGATTTTGATATCCCTTGCAAGTTTCTTTTTATACTCCTTTTTGTAGCTCTAAAAGCATTGCCTGAACAGGGTTGAAATATAAAGGGAAGGAAGCTATGCTTCAGTTGTACAGAGCCTTGCTCAGACCCCATCTGGAGTAACTGCGTTCAGTTTTGAGCACCGCACCTTAGGAAAGATATATTGGCCTTGGAGGGGGTGCAGGACAGATTCACCAGAATGATACGGGGGCTTAAAGGGTTAAATTATGAGGACAGGTTGCATAAACTTGGGTTGTACTCCCTTGAGTTTAGAAGGTTGAAGGGTGATCTGACTGAGGTATTTAAAATTATAAAAGGATTCGATAGCGTAGATACAGAGAAGCTATTTCCTTCGATGGGGGATCCAGAACAAGGGGACACTGAGCTGGATTTAGCTCTCAGTGGTGAAAGAGCAGCGGCAGCCATTCATTACACTTACCCACAGACTTTCTCTGTGATTTTGCACTGGAACTTACTGCGATTAGAGAGCCATTTTGGCACAGCACCCCTACAGGGGATCTGGGAACTGTGAAACTGGGAAAGCAACTGTGCATCTCCTTAACCAATCAGATTGAAGAATCATTAATGAGGAGCACAGAATCTGAACCAGGAAATGCAACTTAAAATATTCAATTCAACGTCAAATCAGGCACAGAAAGTGAAATAAAGAGAGGGAAAGAAAGATGGGATTAAGAGACAGAGATAAAAGGGACAGGGAAAAAGAAAAAAATATTTTAAATTTAAAAAAAAAATCTCTAACAATAATTAAAATCTGAAGGAAAGACACTCCACAATTGTAAAAGTTAATGTTCAGTACCAGAAAGGTGGTTTGGCAGTAATCAAGACT
Organism: Squalus acanthias; assembly: GCA_030390025.1. Taxonomy (NCBI): domain Eukaryota; kingdom Metazoa; phylum Chordata; class Chondrichthyes; order Squaliformes; family Squalidae; genus Squalus; species Squalus acanthias. Next base: position 31,222,330 of record CM059446.1, on the reverse strand, counting down.
TATCACGCCGTTAAAAATTTACTTACACTGGAATGGACAAGCCTTAACTTTTTCTGGCGAGTTTAGTGGGTATCTATCACGTAAGTACCACAACTTCATGGCGTTCCATGTATTTCAATGCAGAGTCTCTCGGTGAGATATCGGTGTAGCGAAGCTTCTGGGAGGAGCAGGGCAACTCGGACAGCAACTTCCCGATTTCCATGTTTAACTGCGCATGTGTGGCCGCTGGAAGTTGCTGTCGGATTTACCCTTTAATAACGGTGAGCGCTGTTAGCCTCACCATTATTTCTATAGCAAAATCCAGCCCATAATTTTAAAATTAGAGCTAGGCCTTTCAGAAGTGAAATCAGGAAGCATTTTTTCAACACAATGGATAGTGGAAATGTGGAATTCTTTCCCCCAAAAAGCTGTGGATGCTGGGTCAATTTAAATTTTTAAGACTGAGATTGATAGATTTTTTTATTAGGTAAGGGTATCAAGTGCTATGGATCAAATGCAGGTAAACGGAGTTGAGGTAGATCAGCCACGATCCAACTGAATGGCAGAACAGGCTCAAGGGACTGAATGGACTATACCTGTTTCTTTAAGGCCATCGTTAAATGAACGCTGTTACATAAATTCCCACTTTCAGTTAATACCAAGGCTCCACGAAGCACTGAAAGCTTGCACTGTCAAATGACTGAGTCATGCTCAACATACACAGTAGCACCCTTTGTAAATGCCATATGGGCCATTTCTGTTAACATTAATTATACCAAGCACTAAACTGGTAACATATTAAGTGTGACAAAACACTCCATTTTTTAAGCCTCCTCTTCTAAAGGATGCGAAATGAAATAAGTCAATAGGAATTAAATGATTAAAAAAGACAACAGCTGCAATTTACAACACCCAAGAGTGCGGTCTCTTACAGGTCCTCCTGTGCAGCCTTAAATGGGAAAAGGATACGAGCCAGAAACCAACCTTTCAGAGTTCAAGAGCCAGGTTGTGTGCTACCTGCTAAGTAAGGGCTTAATCTCACACTCATCAACCATCTAACGTCCAACCTCCTTGGCAAAGGAGGGAAGTGTGCTCTGTTTGGGGGCAAGTGGGCACCAAGATGGCACGCCTGGAAATAGAAACTATTGATGATTAGCCAACCATCTCTGGCCATTGATGGTACCTGGCGGAATAGACTGATCATTGGTGACTGTGACTTTTCCCACTTCGTTACAGATAACCTTACAGACTCCAATGCCCTAAAGGCGAGGGTGTTCGTAACTGGACTAGTAGTGGTAAAGTTACCAGTGGCCTTAGCTGGTGAACTCCTCTATGCATACTTGGGGACCCTTAAAGCATTGCCTCTTGCCAATCTGTATCTAAATTCTCTAGGCTTAGCTAAATGGGTTGTGTTACTACGTGGAGAGTATCCATACTCCATATCGGGCAAATAAAAACTATTTAAGCAAATTTCTTGGTAGTTCGTTTTGAACCATTTAAGCTTGGTGGTGGGCTTCCCCGTATACTTGATCATGGCTAACAAAAAACAGTGGCCATATCAATGCTTAGGGAAAGATCTAAGAATTAAGTTTTTCCTGCTGAATAAAGTGTCAAGAGAATATCCATCTTTCCTCCCACTGAATGTTCCAAATCAGCCTTGCTAAAAGAATAAACAGGCAAAAGTGTACAAAAAGTTGAGTCAGGAGACTAACAGATCATTTAATCAGAATGGTTAGCTTGTCTTGCCAAAAACTGGACTGATCTCCTCTGTTTGAGGGGTCCCTTTGGCAACTGGTTTTTGCCTTTGTGCACCATTTCATGCTGCATTCCTGTGAGGTGCTGCCGACAGAGTTTGACCATCCATCCAACACTAATGCCAGATGTGTATGACATCAAGGCAAAGAGCCAAGGATTGAATCTTACTTGTTGCCAGCCCAAAGCCCATGTCACAGACAGTGGAGAATGTGTATGGAGTTCAATGTGGGGAAATTTTATGAAAAGCTTTCTATAGGCTAACATCATCAGGCTGAGATGCTGAGCCCATATAATTGAGCTAAATGCTCAGTCTGGCTGCACATAGCAGCAATGCTGTTTTCACATTACTGGTCTGAACAGACCTTTCTCGTTCAGTAGGAAAAATCTGTCAGCCAGGTATGAAAGTTGCAAGGTAGATTCAACTGGTAGAGAACCAACCAAGTTAGGCCAACGTAGGCCAAAATATGAGTTGGCATAGATAAGGTAATGTTCGAAAAAAAGCTATACAAACCTCTTATAAAAAGTAATAAACTCACAAAAGAAGCTAAATTGATTGCAGGAATACTAACAAAAAATATGTGTATTATAATATACACACAATACCTATTATATACAATATATTATGGTACACAATGGAAAGGGGGAATGTCCCCAGACCACACGTGATGCAAATTTCTTAAAGGAACAGTATCCCAAAGCTGATTTTCTCGTGAAATTCCCGAAGTTGCTGCTTTTAGGTAAAAGATGAAGAAATAAGGAAGAATTATTTCAATGGCTGCAGCTGACATGCCCCGATTGTATTTGCTTACATTAATTTAAACAATGTGCGACGTATCTGAGATGCTCTTAAATTTACCTGAATGTTTGTCCTGCTCGCCCAGGCTGGAATGAACCTCCTTGTGAGTAGATCTGTTGGTTTCCTGCGGCTGATGTTGTAGACATTGTCTTCTTTTCACCTGTGTTTAAAAAATCATTAGGACAACCACTGAATTGACAAAGTTGCTGATGGACTCTTTAGTTCATGTAACACAGAGCATAGTTTTAAGGAAGTTTTTGTCACACGGCGACCAAAGCAGCATTGTGAAATCTATGTTTGACCACAAACTTCTACAAACCTCAATGGCTCACCTCTGCTGGAAAACAAAGGCAAGCACATTGCAAAGTTCCAAATTTAAAGCAAAACCTATTTTTAAGTAATATGGCAAATTTGCTATGTTGTAAAAGTAGCAATATTAGAGTCTGCGTGTAAATTTTAAGGTACATAGGAGAGGTATAATTTTGGTTGAATAAATATTGTAATCATTTCATTTGAGTATGTGATTATTTTTTGTGAATTTCAAGCTTGTTGAATCGCAGTCAATAAAACAATCACAGATGTTTAATAGTTCACCTTCTTCACTGACACTACATGAGGTCATTCCGGACAGCTCTAAAGGATTAACATAGTAACAGCATTAACCACTGGTTGTAACCACTGGTTACTGCAAGAATTCCACTGGGAACAAACAGTGTGGAATAGATCCTTCTTACCACATTCTAAAAAGGTGTTAGTCTTTGAAATTCACTGCATACACTGAAAATGTGCCTAAGACAACAAGCAGATGTGATCTTGGCATATAATTCTATCTATATACTTCAGGCATAATGACCAAGCACTCATATTTTCATTTGTTTGATAGTAACAAAGATATTGAGCTGCATAAACAAGAGTGCAGCACAGATAGAAAGTATTAATGCTTCTCCATGTTTAGCACTGTTGTAGCGATTGCTCCTGTCCAAAAATGGGTTCAAGAAAATTAGCATGTGCATTGTTAAAGGCCAATCATAAACAACTCGTGCAAAATTACCTGGGGGGGTTTAGGGAAGTGACATTACTGAGTTTAAAGAATGGAAAGATTTTGAACTAGCGAGTGTTTAAAGGACAGAATGGAATAGAACGAAAGGCTTTCTCACCAAGTTGGAATGGCAACAATAGTTTCACACAGCACCATCAGCCACTTTCCCTTTCAGATTCCGATTCCAGGTGTGCAGACCACACCAGCTGCGCAGTGAAGGACAGGATTTTGGGCTGTGGTGATGCCACGTCTGTGGCTGAGTCAGGACTGAAAATCTCGCACCTAGAATTTGCTGTCAGAATTGACAGTCCTGTCTTGCGGAGAGAAGATGCATGCAGTCTGAGGGAGGGGGGAGAGGGGTGGGAGCAATGTACAAGAACATAAGAAAAGCCAAGGATTAGGAAAGGCCATTTGGCCTTTCAAATCTCATTCCTCTGGTAGCTTAATGCAAGACATGCCAGATCATCAACACAGATACCACCATCACACGTGAGGACACTACCCACCAGGTACATGGTACATACTCATGTGACTCGGCCAACGTTGTCTACCTCATACGTTGCAGGAAAGAATGCACCGCGGCATGGTACATCGGCGAGACCATGCAGACACTGAGACAACGTATGAACGAGCACCGCGCAACAATCGCCAGGCAGGATTGTTACCTCCCAGTCGGGGAACACTTCAGCAGTCAAGGACATTCAGCCTCGGATCTGCGGGTAAGCGTTCTCCAAGGCAACCTTAGAAACACACGACAACGCAAAATCATCGAGCAGAAACTGATAGCCAAGTTCCGCACTCATGAAGACGGTCTCAATCGGGATCTTGGGTTTATGTCACGATACATGACGTGATCCGGACTCGAGTCGTCGTTAGCTTGTTCACAGATGTGATTCCCAGTAAAAAAGTAAAAATTTTCCCAGTAAAAAAATGTTAAAGCTTTTCGTTTTACATACAGACGGCAGCTTTTGACACGTTAGAACCCCTGCGACTACACCTCATTGTCTCAGTTGTATCTTGCTATGTCTTTGATGTGGTACCTTCCTGGCTGACTTAATTAACTTTATCACACCTCGGCAGATAGTCAGGATGATTTAATTTATTGGTCTGCAATTGTAAAGTACACATGCTTTGTTTTCCATCTATATATGCTTTGGAGATTCTGTATCTAATTTACTTCACCTGAGGAAGGAGCAAATCGATAGCTCCGAAAGCTTGTGATTTCAAATAAAACTGTTGGACTATAACCTGGTGTTGTGCGACCTCTCAAGCTTAATAGGATCCAGCTCCATTTTAAATATTCCTAATGCTACTAGCCCACCTTGTAGATTGTTCCAAACACGTACATATTTTCAGCATAGAAATTCTTCCTAATATCAGGCTCAAAACTCACTTTCAATAATTTAACTACTGTCGCTACTTCCCTGCATTAATGTGAAGTAAAATTCTGAGTGCTGATATTTTGTGTATGTAGCCACATTCTTTTTAGATTGTCGAGCTCAGGCTTCTGTACACGTTCCTCATAACCCCCTGCCTTTACACTTGGGATCAGTCTTGTTGCATTTCTCTTCAATGCTGGACATGTTTTTTGTGGCTTGATGACCAGAATTGAGCACAATATCTCAGTGGGGAAGACTTCCTTTGTACGGTGTGCAGCCAATATTTATAAAAGGCGTGTTCATGGTTGCGCTACACACAATGGAAACCATCTCCTCTAGTGTGCATGCACCAGTGCTCTACTGCGCTGGCTACATAACCCAATATTCTATTTGCTGCTTTTTCCTTTGTCACAAATCCATATATATTGAAAGTTAACAAGTCCGCTATCACTCTGAGGCCCCTTTCCAAGTCTCCGTGATAATTCAGTTCTATTAACTGTATCGTTATATCGCACATTCTTTTGACCAGTGTGCACTATTTTACATTCATCAGTGCTGAATATAATTTGTTATTTCTCTTTACAATTACATGAAATATCTGATGCCTCTGTAAATCTTTTCCTTTTTCTCGACCATTCTGAGCCAATCTCATGCTCTACCTTGGATTCCTCTGTCTTTTAGTTTAACTAGGAGTCTTTTATTTGGGATTTTAACAACTACTGAAAATAGGATTTTTTTTTAATATAGATAAACCCGGGTGAATGGCCAAGGCCCACAGTGGAAGACATCACACACTGAAATAATAGAGGAGTAGTCGTGTTTATGTCCAATCAAGCAGCATTGGTTAGGTGCCACACTTGGGGATTAAAAGCCTGTCGGCTGTAGATGTTTTAAGTATACACAATTTCTCAAATTTTGACATGATAAACGTTGGGTCACAGTGAAGCGACAATAAACTGAGTATGGATTAAACCTTCCTCCACATGAGGTTCTACACCACTGATACTCAGAATATGCTTATTTGAGTCCAATGAAAAGAAGGTAAAAGAAAGAAAAAGGAAATTGGATAAAAAGTTAAAATAATTAGTAGAGTGAGTTAAGAGACTTCAGGCGGAGACTCACACTTTCGGGAATGGTAATTGGTGTATATTTGTTAGAAACACATCTGTACTCTTTACTTAATCTTACTGCTATAGTGATGTAAAGGGTTAGTAGAATTCCCACATCATCCACAAAACACGACTAAGCATTTTTAATACTGAAATGTAAACTTTTGGTAGAACGTGTATGGATATGAAGCTGCAAACTTGTAATGAATGTTGTGATTCTTGCTAACCCTCAGCGCATCCAGTATCCAGACATCCTGACTATAGTTTTATTAAAATTTAAAATATTTCATGTTTTCACAATAAAGAATACCAATTCAAATTTTATTAAAAATAGGATTTAGTAATGTAAACACAAGCACACCACCCAGAGCCTACCAGTGCATTTATCGAAATCTCATACTAAAGAATTAGGAGAATGAGACTGCACTTTCTCGAATGGTAGTTTGTCCTAAATTACAACTATACTTGTAAAATTTTACTTTCATTGGACGTCGAACAGAATATAGCTTTGCTACTAAAAGAAGTCTGTATTTTCTACATTTTAGACTAGTAAAACTCAAAGAAATGCTCTGCTGCGTGTCCGTGGGGATTAGGAGGATTACATTGTTCCTTGCGATGTGTTTGTGAGTTCATCAGGAGTTTCTCAATTTTTGTTCAGCTACATTGCAATAATTGCATGCGCCACTGTAAGATTAATGAACTGTGACATTTATGTTGGTTTAAGGGGATTGCTAGCTGCTTGACAAAAATGCGAAAGGATCTTTATTGCAGGCAAACTGTGATTGTCTTTTTTTGTTGTTCCCTCTACCAAAATCAGATTGTATGAAACTGGCTGATTTAAAGCACGTGTATTGCAAATTCATTAGTGGGTTGCAAATAGGAAAACAAAGGGTTATTAACCCTTTTTTTTAAACAAAGGGGAATAGGTGAGTGTGTATTGTTTGTTTTAACATCCCATTTTCATTATTGTCAGATCACATTCTCTGATCTGTAAAAAAAAAAATTCAATGTTAAAACTTGCATTCAAAATCTGGGCCCAGCTGAAATTAACAGGGAGGGTGCAGGGAGCACGTAATCAGCTGAAGAACCCGGCAAGGCCAGGGATGTGGAGGGCCTGCCGATCTTAACAGCAGGGCCTTATTAGATTATTGTTGGGGCGCCCCACCTGGCAGCCGGGGACCCATGGGAACAAGTCCAATGCACGCAGCTCCACATTCACTATCGGCCGAGGCATGAGCAAATGTCTCCAGGCAATGATCAGGAGGACTGGGGCCGGGGTGGGGAAACAACGATCTGTCCACAATTGGGGGACACTGTTGATTCAACCAATCTGATCCCACATACCATCCTATGCCTTCAACATGCTTGTACAACCAATTGGATGCCACAATCATCTTTGTCATTTCTGATTTGCATTTTGTTGCTGTAACAAAAAACATTCTACCAAAAAACAAGTCACCATGGCCGGGATTTTCCTATTTCCCACCTGTACGGTGCGGGGGGGACCAAGTAGACAGCGGGTCCCGCCGCACTGTACTGTGACGTAATGGACAGGATCTCCACCCAGAAGTCAGCCTGATTGACAGAATCCTCAGGGGGGGGGGGGGGTCCGTTCCCAGGGGGGGGGGGGTCCGTTCCCCGGGAGAGGGGTCTGATCTCCGACCCAGGGGGTGCAGGCTGCTGGTGGGGGAGCTTAGGGGTCCGGGAGGAAGCACTCCTGCTCCTCCCGGCCCACAAGAATTGCTCCCCGAGGCTGTGGCCGCCTCGATGCAGCTGCCGGAAATCCTGAGCCCTGAGATCCCCGGCCACTTGCAGTTAAACCTGTAAAGTAGGTTAAAGTAGAGGCTTCAGGCCTCATTATCATATTTAAATTGCCAACCCGCCTCCTGGCAGTGGGTTGGCTGCCCATCCCCCGTACCACCTGAGTAAAAGGTAAAAGTGGGCGGGTTGGAGTCGGGTTTTAGAGTTTTCCAACTTTCACTTCCTCCCCCCCCACCACCCCCCTCCAACCCACCCGGTTTTTCCTGTGAAAATTCCCCACCTTGTGTCAGTTTCTCACTAATTTCCATTCTACATTCCTGAAAGTAAACTTCATCACATAATTATTTCCTCCACGTCACTAATGCAAAATACAGTACACAGCTCTAACCCTGAATAAATCCTCCTCTCCCTCTTGGTTCCGGGTCTGGCTGCACCCACAGACTCCCTTCTGCTGCTCTACATGGTGATACAGTTGTGCTTCCAGCTCCGTCTTTGCTCTGCTCCCCACACTCAGCTCTATTTGAGAATAAAACTTCATGCCCCAAGGACCCATAGCCAATCCCATCATAATGTTTACATCTGTGTGGATTTTAGGAGTGACGGCCCTACCCGACCCCAGTCAATCCGCACGGAAAAAACTGCAATAACAAACAAAAGCATCAAAGTAGATCACAAACTGCAATAAAAGGATAATGATTGCAACAGATTGGAAACTGGAATTTTACTCTTTGCTACATTCTCTAAATGGTAGAGTTTCGGAGCTTTTTCTCTGCTTTTTCCATTTGATTGAAAAATGTTAAATTTGGCTTCAGCATTCAGCAACACTGAAGAGCGGAAAATAGATCAGTTAGGGCTCCCGCTCCTCGGCTCACAACCAAAGCAGGACTGAGGTCCTAACTAAGGAAATCCAGCCCCTTGTGCCAAGACAGTTATGCCAAAACCAGCCTTGTGCTATAGCCAAATTAAATAGTACTGTTTGATAAATGTGCTAGCAGTACACTCCATATAGCTGCCTTACAGACACTGTCAACAGTAACAGAATGAGGGGTGCCCAGAAAGTGACAGAGGAATGAGTGAAATGGCCTTTAACTGAACCCCTGGGATTCCCATCACCTTCTTACCATTGGACACAAGTAACTGTGAGAAGACACTAATGCTAACAATACATCTGCCTTCCAAGTAAAAGAAAAACATTAGATCGTTTTTTCAAAGAGGTTCGAACATTTGTTTGCTAAGAGCTGCGTTAAGGTCTCAATTTAGAGCCAGGAAAGGTCTGTCTGGATGCAATATCTATATAGTGTGCATGAAATGAGGCACAAAAGTTTGTTCTAATGTTCACGAAAGGTCTCGTTAGTAGCAATATGCACTCAAATGGAACTGGGCCTTAAATACAACTCAATAATGGAGGGACCCTAGAACATAATGCACCTCACAATGTGGTAGCACTCGCTGACTTGGAAACACGTAATTTAATATAGCGAGGAATATTTGTGGGAAATGTAGCTAGCAGGAGTGGAGCAGAGCAGGGAAGGGAGGTAAGAGGCACCGCAGCTGAATGAGATACTGGAGGCAACACAGCTGGGTGGGGGAGCAGAACTGCAGCAGGTGGCAAGATAATGAAATAATAAATTAAAATAGATTAAATAGATAAATAAAGTTAAAAAGAAATTAAAAATGAAAAAAAGCTAACCTGCAGAGTAGGTAAAACAAGACTGCAACCAAGTGAGAGAGAGAATTGAAAATCAAAGTTACCTAGTGGCCAGAGACTGTAACTACAGCGTTACAGCAGCTGTTTACATAGGGAAATCTCATTATGTTTACAAATGCAATTTCAATGATGAAATTGTTGACAAAAGCATGACAAAAAATCTGGACAACAGGAATGAATTCAGTTGGACAGCAAGTTGCGCATGTGCACAAGATTTTTAATAGTAACAAAGTTGAGACACCTTCTGTCACAGGCTCAAGCTGCATTTATCCGCTGTACTGGTGAAACGGACCAGACCATGCCCTGTTCAGCTCTCCATAGCTGAATAAGGCACAAAGCTTTCACCTCGCGTAGCTTGTCTGTCGGCAGGAATAATTTCCACAACTATAATCAAGAACAGAGAAGATGGAAAATAAGTTGCAGCTTCTGTGCTAAAGCCCAATGTGAAATTGGAACACAAACAAATGCGAAGTTAAAAATGAAAAATTGGGTCTTTTTTTGTTCGAACAACGCAGATTACGGAGCGATATAATAGAAGTGTTTAAAATTATGAAAGCATGGGACAGGGTAGTTAGAAGCAGACTGGTTGCAGTAGTTGAGGGGTCACGAACGAGGGGCCATGGATATAAGATTAAAATGCAAGAGATTTGGAGCAGAGGGCAGGGGATACTCTTTACAGAGAGTTGCGAGGCTGTAAAATTCACTTCCAGGATTAGTGGTTGAGGTAGAAACTATCAACATCGAAGATTCAATTGGATAGGTGGATAAAGACAAGGGGTTAAATGGATATGGAATCAGGAATGTGATTGGGACTAGTTGCTCATGTGGAGGGTAAACACTGACATGGACTGGTTGGCCAAATGGCATGTTTCTGTGTTTTGACTTCTGTGTATTTCTTTCTCTGTCACTCATCTCAAGAGGAATTGCGCACATATGCAAGATTTTTCAACTATTCTGGATAGATACACATCTGGTGTCTGGCATGTGACCATCGTACTCCAGATGTCACCGATTTTTATGATGCTCAACAGTAAATAAAAAAATAAAAAGAAAGTCAGACATTGATGCATTTTGGAAGGATGAGGAGAGGCAATATAAACTAAATGGTACAATTTTAAAGGGGGTGCAGGAACAGGGGGACCTGGGGGGTTCACATACACAAATCTTTGAAGGTGGAAGTTGATAAGGCTGTGAAAAAAAAATGGGATTCTGGGATTAATAGAGGCATGGAGTGCAAAAGCAAGGAATTATGCTAAACCTTTATAAATCATTGGTAAGGCCTCAGCTGAAGTATTGTGCCCAATTCTGGACACCACACTTTAGGAAGGATGTCAAGGCCTTGAGAGGGTGCAGAGGAGATTTATTAGAATGATTCCAGGGTTGAGGGACTTCAGTTATGTGGAGAAACTGGGATTATTCCCCTTAGAGCAGAGAAGGTTAAGAGCAGATTTAATAGACGTGTTCAACATTATGAAGGATTTTCATAGAGTAAATAAGGAGAAACTGTTTCCACTGGCAGGAGGAATAATAAAAAGAGGACACAGATTTAAGATAATTGGCAAAAGAACCAGGGGATTTCTGGCATTAGTTGCTTGAAAGGGTGGTGGGAGCAGATTCAATAGTAACTTTCAAAAGGGAATTGGATAGATACTTAAAAAGGAAACATTTGCAGGGCTATGGGAAAAGAGCAAGGGAGTGGGATTAGGGTTGCAAAGGGGTGGAAAGTTTCCGGAAATTTTCCACGGGAAGTTTAGCTTGGGAATTTTGCCCAAAAAAGCACATGCTAGCATATTGGTTTTTTTTGGTCTTTCTTTTTTTTCCCTACAGGTCCTCTCTTAAAATTACTAACAGAGATGGAATCTTAATTATTAAGGAATGTCTTAATCAATATATGTTTATCTTCTTACTTGGCTTGTTTTAATAATTACAAGTTTTGTGTGTGACTGTGAACAAATGTGTCCTCATTGGTTGGATGAGCGATTAGCTCCCTCTATTGGTGATGTAGCATTGTGCTTGCACAGGTCATGCTTCCATCACATGGAGCATCAGGAAAAATTTACTCACCCTGGCCTGTTGCAATCGCGCTGATCGACCGTAGTTCGACACAGAGACGAATGCCCTTTATGTCTCTGCATAGAACAATGCCACGTTTACCGTCGGATGTGTGGAAGCATTTTACCCCAGGCATTAAAGATGGAAAGACTGTGTACATGTGCAAACACTGTACAAAGCCATATGTAAAGAATACCACAAAGATGCAGCAGCATTTATCCAAATGCAACAACTTCACTCAAAGCTCACAGCAGTCAGCTCAGAGTTCCTCTGCTTCCATTCAAGAAGGTGATGGCTCACATTCAGCATCAGGCTCCTTATCATCAGCAACTCCTGGCCCACTTGGAAGGTTCTTTGATACAATGGATAACCATAGCCAGAAGAATGCACATGAGTGCCTTGCTCGAGCTGTATATGCGACAGGCTCATCCCTCATGCTCACAGCCAATGTGTACTGGAAGAGATTTTTCAATGTTATTCGCCCTGCATACTGTCCTCCCACCAGACATGCTTTGTCTACTTATTTGCTGGAGGCTGAGTATAACAAAGTCCAAGAAACAATAGAGATGGCAGACTGTGTTGCAGTTATCTCAGATGGGTGGTCAAATGTACGAGGGGAGGGCATCATAACCTACATCGCCTCCACTCCTCTCCCAGTGTTCTTCAAGAGCATAGACACGAAGGACAACAGACACACAGGCACATACATTGCTGATGAGCTGAAAGCGGTCATCAACGATCTTGGATCACAAAAGGTCTTTGTAGTAGTTACTGACAATGCTGCGAATATGAAGGCTGCTTGGGCTCAAGTGGAGGAGCCCTACCCTCATATTACATCTATTGGGTGCGCAGCTCATGGGCTCAACCTGCTCCTCAAGGACATTTTGGGAATACGCATACAAAGGTGCGCAACAGGTTGACTAACAAGAGAGTGGAGAAACTGGTGGCTATCCGGGCGAACCTACAACTTATTCAGCCAGATACAGAAGTGTCCACCTCACAGCTAGACAGTGACACAGAGGAGGAAATGGACATGTCAGAGCCAGAGTATCAGGAGGAGCAATGATGAGTAGAAGACTCAGAAGACTCATGAGTAGAAGACTCAAAGGGACAAAATAAGAACAAATTACAGGCTAAATAAGCTGACGCGCTTTTTATTTTATTTTAGATGGGTCTTTTTTGTGGGGGTTCAATAAAGTTCAAAATTATAACCTAAATAACGTTTTGAAAGCCTGTTTTTATTTGTATGGAACAGTATGTCTATTTTGATGACAAAGATAATATAAGGGTCAGAGACAAAAACCATCAGTGTGCAAAAAAACTCAAAATTCCCATGGAAAGTTTCCTCTTTTAACAATTCCCGGAATTTTGCAACCCTAAGTGGGACTAATTGGATAGTTCTTTCAAAGAGCTGGCACAGGCACGATGGGCCGAATGGCCTCCTTTTGTGCTGTATGATTCTGTGACTTGCAGCCTGAAATTTACAAGTCGTTAGTCTGGAGGAAAACTGCTAAATGAATAATGATTTTGCCAATTAATTTTATTTACTTAACCATTCTATTTGATTATCCGTTTTAAGAATCTGGAATCCGCTACCACAAGGAGTAGTTGAAGTGACTAGCATAGATGCGTTTAAGGGGAAGCTAGATAAACACAAGGGAAAAAAGACTTGCATTTCTACAGCGCCTTTCATGACTACCGGGCGTCCCAAAGCACTTTACAACCAATGAAGTACTTTTTGAAGTGTAGTTACTGTTGTAATGTAGTAAACGTGGCAGCAATTTATGGACAGCAAGCTCCCACAAACAGCAATGTGATAATGACCAGATAATCTGTTTCAGTGATGTTGATTGAGGGATAAATTTTGGCCAGGACACCGGGGATAACTCCCCTGCTGCTCTTTGAAATAGTACCATAGGATCTTTTACGTCCACCTGAGAGCAAACGGGGCCTCAGCTTATCGTCTCATCCGAAAGGTGGCACCCCTGACAGTGCAGCACTCCCTCAGTACTGTGCTGGAGTGTCAGCCTAGATTTTTGTGCTCAAGTCTCTGGAGTGGGACTTGAACCCACACCATGTGACTCAGAGGCAAGGATGCTACCAACTGAGCCATGGGGGGGGGGGGGGGGGGGGGCAAAATTAATGTCTTGCAGACCCTGTCTTGGACCCCTCCCTTCGTGTGCTGCAGCTGATAATGTTTGAAGTGGTGGGGGTGGGTAGGAGGCTGTGAGCAGCTCATCAGTACCTGACGTACTGGTGGAGTAGAGATACCAACTCTGATTGGAGGCACTCCTGGAGGTTTGATCACGCGATGTTCCGACCACAAGACATCTGACCGTGTGATGTTGGATCATGCGACATCAGATCACATGACTTCTACAAATGTTACTGGATTTATCTTATAAAGGTTGGGTCCCCTGTAGTTGAAAATCTGTGTGTGAATTTGCGCCAGCAGCTATTGTGTGAGAAGTTCCAAGAACTAGGACGCCACCCGAGAGCAGGTGAAGAGGGGAAACCATTCTCTCCATCTCTCCCCCGCAAGGCCCCAGTCTCCATCTCTGCCCCCCGCCCCCATTCCAGGCTCCCTCTCCCCCAAACTCGAGCCCCCCTGCAAGTTCAGCCCCCCCCCCCCTCCAAAAAAACGAGCTCAGGCCATCCTCCCGCGATTTCAGTGCCCCCGATTCCTGACTCCTTCCCCCCGATCGGCAGTTTCCGGCTTTTGTGTACTGGCGATCTTTTTACCCAGCATCCAGTGGCAGAGAGACCCCTCTCTCTGCGTGATTGAGCCAAGCAAGTATTCAAACCCAGAGATAGAGGGTTTCCTCTGCCGCTGTGCATGCTGGGTAAAGAGATCTCCATTACACGAAAGCCTTTTTTTTCAGCCGCTGCTGCCTCACACTGACCTGTGTGTCCAGTGGTTTAAGTTGTAAACTGACTTGGTGCTCTGAAGGCTGTCCGTAGTTTGTAATTTGCAAGTGTCCATTGTTTCAATGGGCAATTTGTATCTATTATAATGTAAGTTATTTAGGACCGTCAGTGAGTGTTCATGTTTTGCAGGTGTCTGTTTGTAGATAGATTTTTTTGGTGGACAAAGAACCTACAAGAAAGACTTGGGTATTTATCTTTCTCTGAATTACCTTTGTTGACTAAGCATGCCAATGGTACGAGAGCAGATTACTCTATTTTCCCAGTCTTTTAGAATAAAAATGTCCTTTGTATTGAAAAAGGGCAGATTTTCCCCTAACACAAGGGTCACTGGGCTTTCTTAAGGTTACACAGATCCAAATCAACCCTTGCAGAGTTTACATGAGCTCAGGACTGAAGGGAATAGGATTAAAACAACTACAAACTACAGTAGTCATTGAAAGTTCCTACGACTGGACTAGAAGCTCCAGAGCCTGTATAGAAGGCAGGGAATGGTGACAAAAAGAACAGTGAACCTTTCAAACCTGGGAAAAAACTAACTGCTGTGATGGTGCAAGTCCTGGGGTTCCTATAGGGAGCAGGAGTTCATTGCCCAGGATGATGCCATGGTATACATTTTTATGGGCATACTTAACAAGTGATTTCCGCAGAACAAATCAAGGTTGAAGTTCTTATGATGTGTGAAGTTTACCAGAATGCTATAACTAAAGCAGAATATTTATGCAAAGTCATACCAGGTACAATTCTAAAAAATGAATCAAATTATTTGTGCTGGAAGTTAATCATGTGACACTCACTCACATCAAATACCAGTTTGGAAATAAACAGATAATGCTGGAAATACACAGCAAGTTAATCAGCATTTGTAAAAGACGGCAATGTTAACATAGGTGAACACCTACATCGAAAATGTTGCAGCAAAGGGCTCCATCTGAAACATCAACCTGTCTTTCCTTCCAGCTGTGACAAACCCAATGTGTATTTCCAGCATTCAATCTTTACCCTTTTCATCTCAATGGGTTGAAAAGCTTCATTTTCAACAGCAATTGTAAACAAACAATAGTACGTCTTTTTAGCTTTTGTTCGTCATGATCAGCATCTTCATTTCAAAATTAAATCTGGTAAGGTGCATAAAAACATTTTGGAATGTTTAACAAGTGAATATTACATGCGATAAAAACTGGAATTATAAGTTAGAAGAATCCAGACATCCTCTACCACTTTTTGTATAATTTATCATCCTATATTGTTTTCTATCTCCTTTCATTTCAGAGGTAATGATGCGAGATGATTCTTCTCTCTTTCTGTGGGGATGGAAGGAGGGTTAAGAACAGCTGTAGATCTTCTCCGCACTTTCTCTGTTGGCAGCTAGCTCAGATCAGCACTGGCAGAGGCCGGGGGTAGGCCCTTCACCTGCTTCCTTATATGCAGCTGACATTTGCCTTGCCAAGACCAAAACAGTATTGTGACTTGGGGCTCACGCCCATTAAGAACTCGGTTGAGGTGCCTATCTCATCTGAAATAGAACCCTTACAGCCAGCAGACGCAAGGAACTTTCAGTCTGTGTTGGATTTAAACCAAAGGCCTACAAATGAAAGGATAGAATGCATAGCCACTGAACCGCCTCATCCCCCATGGTTAGCTCATTATGTCAGAACAAGATTCTGAATATTAAAGCTATTTGAAAAGTTATAGCACCCCAAAAATAATTAATGACCCACAGTTCTTATGATCGTTCAAAGTGAAGCATATCTAAACATCCCACTTAGCATATGGATGTTATAATCACAAAGTTCACGGCTTGTGTTCTTGACACAAACGCGTTAAGCTCTGTCCAAAAGAAATAAGCTGTCTACCAAACACCACTTAATTTATCAGTGCTGACGTACTCTTCGGAGCATAAACACAGCCTGAAACATAATGGGTAGTGGGGGGAGCTGATAAGGAACATTTCTTGGAACAGGACTGCGGCAGATTAAAAAGGTACACTGCTCATATGCCAGCCTGCTTTCCTTTCAGGTATCCAGAGCAACTTTGATGGGCGTAAAAAAACCTCTTTCCCATAGCCTATGAAGCTGTCCGCTAATCTAGCATTTTTGGTCCATGATTCTGGAGGACGACAAGGGCAGTACCGACATTAAGGTGGCCCCCCAATCAACAACAACAACTTGCATTTATATAGTGCCTTTAACGTAGAAAAATGTCCCCAGGCCCTTCACAGGAGTGTTATCGGACAAAATTTGACACCAAGCCACATAAGGAGATGTTAGGGCAGATGACCAAAAGCTTGCTCAAAGAGGTAGGTTTTATGGAGCGTCTTAAAGGAGGAAACAGGTAGAGAGGCGGAGAGGTTTAGGGAGAGAATTCCTCTTATAGTTGTATTTCTGTGGTGCCAGTTGAGGACTCCTGGAATCGTGCTTACACGTACGTGATATACATTTGCTGACTTTCTCCTGTTTGCCACATTGTAATTCTGTGGTGCAGAGGAGAACCGTCTCTGAGCTCTGCTTGGGTCAAGAAAGTATGGAAAATGATTCAGTCAATCAGACAATTAGTCTTCTCCTAAGCTGCATTAGGTTTAATTTCTAGATGTACGATTTCCCCTTTATTCAGTTATCCTCCTTTTTTCTCTTATAGTTGCCGGGCATTTCTCTGGGGGTTTTCATCAAAAGTGTCTAAGCTTTTGTCTTTGTGGGATGCATAGATACATACAATGGAGCCCAGGGGGCCACGTTTAAACTTCAAATCCACGTTCCCACTAATTTGCAGTTATCTCAAGCTGCTGGCAACAACAGATCCTGCTGTTCTGATTTAGTATTTATCCACCAATGAGGCAACAGCGCTAAGAGCAGGCCTTTCCAAACCTCCAGGTCCAAAAAATTCCAACAGGACAAACTATAGAATAGGAAATATAAGTGCAAACAGGACAGGTGCCTAGGCTTCAAGGGCTAGATTATAGGGTTCGGGGACTGCATGTAGCCTACGGCCACAAGTTGGACAACCATGACCTAGGGTGTCCTACAGATCTTGTAGTCATTGACTTGTGCCAGGTTTCTGTGGTTTTTATGGTTTCCCTTCTCTCTCCTTCCTTGTGCAGGCTTAATTTATTTTCCCTGCTCTTGATTCTATTTGCCAGCTCTCATGACCCGTCTCCTTTGCTTCCCTGTAGTATTTAGTCTGTCATTAGGACATTGCTGCACTCCTTTAGTATCATGGCTCCTTGTTTCCCATCCTGCAATTGTTGTTTTGTTTCTGGTACAGCTGCTAATATGCACATTCCAGTCGTTAATCCTGCTCCACGTTGTACGATTCTCTGTTGGTTATTTTAAGGTTGAACCAATACAAGAAATAAAGAGGGCAAGAATTGAGCTGGAAATGCCATGCAACTGTTGACAGGGCCAGTGACGGGCAGGCCCATCCTGGCACTTAAACGCAAATTTTCTGCCCCCAAGGTTTAGAACAGTAAATAGTTTTTTTAAAAAAAAAGTGCAATCCACCTTCAATCCTTTTGCTCACGACTTAAAATGTTAATCATTTTAAAACTGCTTCACAAATTGTTCTGTGTTGGTTTTCTCACCCAATTAGTTTAAAATCATAAGCTCAAATAAACCTATTTTTAACAGTTCAGCAAAGCGACACAGGTACTAATACCAGTGCAAGCCTTGGATTGTGCACTCGGTACCACGTTGATCGAGAAGTGAACCTGTGGAGACGGTGGGTGTTATGTAGCAAAACAAGACCCTGTCTCCTGGGAGGATGAAGAACATTCAGAGGCTAATGCACACTAAGTGCTGCTGTAACAGCATCAGGGTCTTGCAACCAGAACTAAGAAGGTAGTTGTGACCACCAGCTCCAAGACACACAGAGCACTGCACCAGATTCTTGCATCCTACTGACTGAAACATTTAAATAGCATTAAGTATAAAACATTCTTCTGGCAGTGAGGCCTTGTCCATAGCATTCTGGAACTTTGCACTTACACATGGCATATGCCACAAGGTCTCAACTAATAAGGAATCACAGCTTCCCTAGGATATCCAAAACTGGCCTTCAAAGATTTTAGAGTGTCAGCTTGAATGAGCTGATAATGAGGGAATCAAGGGGGGAGATGAGATGATTTTTTTTTTTACGTAGCAAATTATGATGTCCTGGAATGCATTGCCTGTAAGGGTTGTGGAAGATTCAATAGTAACTTTCAAAAGGGAATTGGATAAATACTTGAAAAGGAAAACATTTGCTGGGCTATGGGGTCAGAGCGAGGGAGTGGGACTAATTGGATAGCTCTTTCAATGAGCCAGCACAGGTACGATGGGCCAATGGCCACCTTCTGTGCTGTATAGAAGATAGGAGCAGGAGTAGGCCATTCGGCCCCTCTAGCCTGCTCCGCCATTTAATGAGATCATGGCTGATCATCCAAATTCAGTACCCTGTCCCTGCTTTCTCCCCATATCCCTTGATCCCTTTAGCCTTAAGAAATATATCTATCTCCTTCTTGAACATATTTAATGAATTGGCCTCAACTGCCTTATGTGGTAGAGAATTCCACAGGTTCACCACTCTCTGGGTGAAGAAATTCCTCCTCATCTCAGTCCTAAATGGCTTACCCCTTATCCTTAGATCCCTAGTATGATTCTGAGTTGTGTTATTTTGGAGCACCTCAACCATAAAGACCATGAACACCTCCCACTCCCATCCCCAGGATAGTCAAGACTACACAAGTTATGAGTTTGCAAGTCTGCCAGCTAGCAGGAGCTGCTGAATGTTGCTATATGTTAACTTGTTTTAAATCCCAAGTTAATTTCTCATTTGGGGTTGGATTTTATAGACATTAAACAAATTCAAAATAAGAACTCCATATTTTCCTGAGAACCACAAAGTATCCTTGTGTTTCCTTGAAGCAATGTAACCTTATCTATGAAATCGAAGGCTCCGACAAGGTTAAAGCAGGAGCTAAAGCATTCTCCAAATATCCCACAAAAGCTGTTTCTGTGAACATTGCAGAAATCCCCTGGAAATAAAGGACACAATTCTCCCACATAATGTCTCACCCATACACCCAATGTGGCAGGCTCCCAAATATGTTCAGTGAGCTGATGAACACGGCAAAAAAATGCTCGCTAAGTGTGGTTTTTCAATTGTAAAGCACGTTCAACTGAATAGTAGAAATTACTGACTGATTTGATGAGCACTGAATAGAGGCCCCAGTTTTTACTGATGAGAAAATGGAAATCAGTGAGTAGCATGGGTTACTGGATAACAATCAAGAGCAGAAACCCTGGTCAATTTCGCCTCCCTAAGCAGGGGTGTTGAGGCCAGTTGTGGTACCCCCACTACCTCCCGAGCTAACCAGGCATTGAACCTAGGAATCCTGCCGATCTCTCGGTACACTTCCTGTGCCGTGGGGCGAGCTAGATATGACAAAATAACCAATGGGACACTTTGATTATGCTTGTTATCTGTTCATAATCTGGGCTTTTCTCTGGCATCTACATGAAATAGCAATAATGTACTGATTATAGTGCTTTATTTTTCAGACACTTCAGGTTTTGGTAATAATTTCTTGTGAGTTCATTTAACTATTTTATTTGAATGGTTCATTGTCTATTAAAATTAATTATTCTTACTGATTCAATTCATGTTTTCCTTCTTCCGACAATGCTTCCTGGTCTAGATGAGTCACACTTGCCAATTTCCAACTTTCATCCTGCAAGGAACATCCCTCGGCTCACTCTCACTGCAGCACCAGCCATTCTCTTCTCTTCCTCCCCACCCCTTCTCCCAGTCGCCCCACTGTTACCAATTCCAACTAATCGAAAGTAAATGGATTCCCATCTTTATTAAATTTACTGTTAATAAACAGATATTATCACTACTGCCATTAATTAGCACCTTCAAACCAACTGGATTATTAGCTCCCCCAGATTTTTTAAAGTCTACTAGCTAAGTTCCATGCGACTGCTCAATGCAAGTTGGAAGTATTAAGAACAAGGGTATTATGGCAAGTAGTATTACCAGTGACACTTAACTTAACACTGGGGGCAGTACTGGGAGCACTGTAATTACACCTCAGGCTCTGGCAGTACTAGGATAGGTCTCAGGGTCCAGTAGTATTTAAGAGAAGTCCTGGAGTTTGGGAGCATTTAGAGAGGTTCTGTCAGCATTTGAGCAGATCCCAGAGTCTGGGATAAGGACCATAGGATTTGGGAGCATTCAGGAAAGAGGTCCCAGGGTCTGGGAGCATTGGAGATGACCCAGCAGTTGTGTTCACTTGGAGAGATCTGGGTGGGGGCTGGTGAAGTTCAGGTGAACCGAGAGAGCGGCCCAGTGTTGCCAGGATCTGGTAGTATTGGGGTGGAACAAGGGCTGGGTCCAGCACCTTTGCGGGGAGGGGTCCAAGAACAATGGGACTTGAACTACCCTTGGCCGTTTTTGGACCATCAGGTGCCCCGCCACTACATTCCTGCCTGTTAGCTTCCTCCCCTGACAAATCCTTGACCTCTTTAGGTTATCAGGCAACCAGTCATTTGCTTTCTGGTTCATTAGCTGATTCTTGCCGTAAAGCTATAAATGTACTATTAGTGAATTTGCTGACTAAGCAGGGGTGTTGAGGCCAGTAGTGGTACCCCCACTACCTCCCGAGCTAACCAGGCATTGTGTGAGAAGTCGCACAACACCAGGTTATAGTCCAACAGCTTTATTTGAAATCACAAGCTTTTGGAGCTTGTGATTTCAAATAAAGCTGTTGGACTATAACCTGGTGTTGTGCGACTTCTCACATTTGTCCACCCCAGTCCAACACCGGCATCTCCACATCATAACCAGGCATTGAACCTAGGAATCCTGCAGATCTCTCGGTACACTTCCTGTGCCGTGGGCGCGAGCTAGATATGACAAAATAACCTTAACTTAAAAAAAACCTGATTGAATCCTCAAAATGTCATTGTTTAGATAGTTTCCAATTATATAACAAAAATGGTTCAGTCTTTCTCGAGAAAGATTTTCTAACTGAAATTGGAGCCAATGGGATGAGGGGAGGGGGTTTGTCATAATTGACATGGACGACAGCCAGTCAGTAGGAACCTCAAAACACTCAAATTCATCTTGTGAGGTTTATCACTTGGATAAACAAACTGAAATTCTCTTCAACTTTTCCAGTGAGAATAAGAAGTCCGTTCTCAATAAACAATTTTTGTTTTGCTTTCTAAATGTCAAAAGAAACCACAACTGTTATTAATCACAGGTCCCATCTAAATGGCAGAGATAAAAATTGAGCAGCACATACTTTAAAAAAAAAGGAGCAGTTGTTAATATTTTAAAAGTGAAATAATAGTTTGAGAATCCAATTTCCAGTCTGTTTTGAAGTCTTTTAGAAAAAGCAATGAAACTCTCAAATCCACACAGGATAATGGTTGCCTCGGTGCTTCAACTCAGAGAAACCTACTGATGCATGCTGGACAATTCTGCAACTGGCTCACATTCAGAATCTACAGATGTGCCTGGTCATTTCCTATAACTGCAAGAGAAAAAACATACATCGAAACTTAGATTTTTCAGGCACGTGAGATCTTGACCAATGTTCCCCGATTTTTTTTGGGTGCACGGCCTATTCACAGTTCATGCGCGAAATTTAACATTAGAAAAGCTGGTCCGGGCTGCGCGGGCTGAGAGCTGCGCGGCCACGCAGCTTAGAGGGAACGTTGGTCTTGACGTAAAAACTACAATGAAGGCATTAAAAGATACAAAAGACAATTCAATGGGTAAATGTAATCATGTTGTGAAATATTTAATTTTAAATAATTTTATTTTGTTTAAAACCTTATTTTGGACATTAGAAATTTCAGTTACTGAGGAAAAAATGGTAGACCATTATTCTTCCCAAAGAGTGTCTTAGCTAGAACTACATAGTATTTACAGCACAGAAGCAGGCCACTCAGCCCGTCAGGTCTATGTTCTGACGAAAGGTCATCAACTTGAAACGTTAACTCTGTTTCTCTCTCCACAGATGCTGCCTGACCTGCTGAGTATTTCCAGCATTTTCTGTTTTTATTTCAGATTTCAGTATCCATAGTATTTTGCTTTTGCATCAGGTCTATGCCTGTGTTTATGCTCCACACGAGCCTCCTCCCACCTTACTTCATCTCACCCTATCTGCGTATCCTTCTGTTCCTTTCTCCCTCATGTACTTATCTAGCTACCCCTTAAATGTATCAAATGAATATGATTGGTGCTTGGGTCATTTTCTTCTTTTTTTAAATGTTACTTTTACAGTCTAAGTTCTGCTGACTGGTTATTCAGGATTCATTGTTTTCCTAAGCCCTAATCATTGGCATTTTTCTAGCCGTTTTCCTCACTTTTGTATGTTTGCTACTTCTTCAGGTCTGATTTAGTGATCTGAGCCAATTAACATGTGTGATAGCAAAAGTTTGACAAATTGGAAGTGCATGCTAGATGCAAGACTTCCAATATATTACTCGGCGACTGCCTGTGTGGAAAGCCATGGAAAATTAAGACCTGAAGTGTAGTCTTGAGATGAAGCAGGGTTAGAGGATCTGGGATAATTGGACCAGAGTGTGCAGATGTTGTTCCGTCCAAGTTTTAAAGTCATGCATTCTGTCCTCATTTTTATATTATTTATAGTTAAATATCAAAACTTACAGCAATTTGGGAAGCAGAAAAGTAGAGTTGGTAAAGTAGGCAGTATAGGCTGAGGAGCTGGGAGACACACAACAGAGATAAAATGGAGGCGCTACAGAGCCCCCAGTGGTAAGAGGATGTAAATTGCATTCTTACAACTTTACACAGACCGTTTCCATTATACATATTGACATAGAAATTAAGACCGGGATTTTGCTGACCTCGGCGGATCCGTGGCGGGCAACGTCGGTGGCGGGTCCCGACCCCACTGTTGGCTCCAGCCCGCTGTGTAAAATGAATTTCCCTTGATTGGGCTTAAGCCCGCCCAGTGCGTGTCCCAGCCAATTAGAGGAAATGGGTCTGGTGACGTCATTTGATGACGTGTCATCAGCCGGTTTCCTTAAAGGGACCATGGCCAAATTTATTTTGACATTTGTGCTGTCAGTGTTCTACAGCATTGAGGTGCTGCAAACACTGACAATGACTGCACAGAGGCACAGGGCTGCACCCAGGCTCCTCCATGACTCCCTCCATATGCTTATGGAGGGAGTCACAGCATGCAGGGAGGTCCTCTTCCCTTCCCATGGGCAGAAGAGACCTCCCCAGGAGATCAACACAGACTGCAGAGGAGGGCACAAGCAGGGATGTGGTCAGGAGGACCTAGGTGCAGTGGCGCAAACCTTTCAATGATCTCAGTAGATCACAAAGTCACACTCAACCTCATCCTGTTGTGCCTCTCATCACATCCCCACCCTATTCTGCACATCCTTACGCACACCAACTTACCTTGCACCTCCACCTATCCCTATCTATATTATCACATCCCCATCTCACTAGCCACCCCTCACACTCACCCTCATCCTAGTGCAATCATTCCAACTAACAACACACAAGGGTAGCCACTTAGGGTGTTTTATCCAATGTTCATGTAAAGTTTCTGTTAATGTGGCTTAGTGAGTTGCAGTGAATGGCGAGACATATCGTTACCCCCCGCAATGGTCATGAGTGTGAAAGGAATGGCTTGGGCATTGTAGGAATGCTTTATGGTGTTGGTGTGAGGTAGTGCCAACCTGGCGCATCCTGTGGCACCCAGAGTGTAGTGTCAAGTGAAGTAAATATGGCTATGGTGAGGCCATCCCCAGTCTCCCGGGCAGCAATGTGGTCCGGTGCTGATGCCCTCTGTCCGGTGCAGCATCAGTTGATTGCGGAGAAGGATGGTGTTGTTGTTGGTGCTGCTGGTGTTGGGGCTGATCATGGTGGGATTCGGAGGACCAAGGTGAGAGTATAAAGGGCATCCATGTTGATGGAATAGATGGCAGGTGAAGTTGAGATGACAGAAGCGATCTGTCAATGGTGTGAGAGGTTGTTCCAATGAGGTGACACTGGATAGAGAGTTTACTCGAAACACTTGCAACCTGCATAAAGCTCAATCTGTGTTCCAAATGCAGTAAGCAACAGCTTCTGAGCTTGGAAAATGAACAGCTGTGAGGTGGGAGCTTTTATAACACATTTCAAACTGTCAAGTAATCAGCTGATTCAATGGCCATTCATCTCCCGCATCAGCTTAACAGATGTGATCCCCGAGCAGCGAGGACCCCGTCGGCGAGCATGTAAAGTCAAAAGGTAAGCTAAAATGTAAACTTAATGATGTCTAAACAAGGTCAATGATTTTAATTGGGTACCCCGCCGCTGCTCAGCGCTGACAGACCCGACATTGGTAAAGGCGCGTGGCGGCGGGACCACTGTGAATAAAAACCACTTTCCCACCCAACCCACCACCAATCTTGCCCGCTGACCCCCCAGAAAATTCCGGCCTATGTGTCAGCCTCAGCTCAGTGGGCAGCACTCTGGTATCTGTGTCAGAAGGTTGTGGGTTCAAGCCCCGCTCCAGAAACTTGAGCACAAAATCTAGGCTGACACTCCAGTGCAGTATAACTCGATCAGCATCACTAAAACAGTTTAATTGGTCATTTCACTCATTGCTTTTTGTGGGAGCTTGCTGTGTGCAAATTGGCTGCCACAATTCCCTACATTACAACAGTAACTACACATCAAAAGTACATCATTGGCTATAAAGCATTTTGGACGCCCTGAAGTCATGAAAGGCACTATATAAATGCAAGTTATTTTGTTCTTACCTTGATTTAGTAACTTTTTCCATTCAACACAAAATTGTTACAAAAACATGGCAACAGGAAGCAAGGTTTTGTAGCCAGGAAGTGCAGAGAGATAAGGTTTTTAATATATTATAGATAGATATATTTAAATGCAAGATCATTGAAAATAAATTTGCACAGATATAGAATGTTTATGTCTCAATTTTGGAGTTTATATGTTAGATATTTCATTGAGTTCGGCGCTGCTGGTCACTCCCATAATCAGACTTATGTCCCCTATGGTCCAGAGTGCACCCTTTCTGTCCAATATCTAGAGAACGATAGAAGGACCCAGGGCTCTTAATACAGAATGCTTACTTCGTACAGCAGCTGCTGAAATATACCATGTGCCACTGTGTGAATCTCATCTCTTCATTGAAGGGAGACTGAGTCATACTACATTCAGTACAAAAAAAGGTTGCAAGATTACCTACTGCAGGCGTTAGCTTGGTTTAATTAGTAGCACTCTTGCCTCAGTCAGAAAGTCCTGAGTTCAAGCCCCGCTCTAAAACTTGAGCACATAATCTAGCTGACAGTTTAGTGCATTCCTGAGGGAGTGCTGAATTGCTGAAGGTGGCATTTTTTTGAATCAAACTTTAAACTGAGCCAGTTTGTGCCTGCTCAAGTGGATATAAAAGAACCTATTTGTAGCACAGCAGGAAATTCTCCAGTCATCCAACATTCCTCCCTCATCCAACAGCACCAGGAAAAAAATAGATTAACTGGTCATTTATCTCCTATACTGTTTCTGGGACCTTGCTGCGTTCATTTGCCTACAGAATAGTGATTGCAATTCAAAAGTAATTTGTTGGTTGTGAAACACTTTTGAGACATCCTGAGGACATAAGGAGGCGCTATCTTAATGTCAGCCCTTTCTTTCATACCTCTGGGCTTCCTATACTTGGGAATCAGACTCCCGAGTTATACTGATACTTTCTGAAACTGCTTCACGTTGATATAAAAATGGTGGTATAGCAGCAGCTCGAGACTGTGATTTATGCATCTTCTGTTCCTGCAGTAGCAGCCGTTAAGTTGTCCATTTGAAATGTACAATGCCAACAGCAGAAGAAAATACAGAAACATAGACAACATAAGACCCAAGAGCCTGGAGCTGCTTTTCCACGAATTCTCAAACAGCTGCGGAACTGTTGTCAGTGATTTGTGAGGTCACCACTGGGAGACAACCCGTCCTGACTCGCAAGTAAAGTAATACAAATGGGCAGGGTTAAACTATATTCAGGGTTACACTGCAGCTCCAACAGCAGCAGCATATTTTGAAAAACTGCATTGTATGTTCTTCAACCTTACAATGAACCTAAGTGCTTCTTTAATTGCTATTATCTTTGCTTTATTTGAAGACAGACTGGAATGCATTGATCTAGTTGTAGTCATACCAAGAACAAGTTTGAAAAAAAATGAACAGCAATGAATATTTAAAGCTGCAATCTCCAACAACTGTTATTTTACAAATACCGAAGTTCTACTTTAAAAAAAAACAAATTTCACAGCTTTAAGTTTGAAATCTTGAAAACTATCCTTGTATGTTTCTTAAAACAGCTCATTTGAAGGAGTATTCCTTTAGAAAAATAAAATCAAGTTGGGGACAGGGGAGAAAGGAAGGAAGGAAGGAAATACAGCCTTAAATATTTTAACAAAATAAAAATGAAGTTGCAATTGGCCCTAGTCGTAAGTTATAAATTTATGGTTGTTAAACATTTTCAGCTATCACTGACACAAAGATCATAATTCAACTCACCAGGTGAAATACCAGTATAGATGTCTGTGAACCTGGGGTCTCTGTCTTGAGAAAACAGCGGGTCAGTTTTGTCTATTGATTTCCCATGCTCTTGGACACCGGCAGATACAGTTGAAACAGGGACCTTTTAAATAAACAATGACATAAAGCCTATTATACCATCAATTCTTTCTGAAGTGCGGGCTTTGATCTAACCAGCAGATACGTTTTCTATTTTGTTTATTAATTTTTTGAATTGTATAATCGTGTATCCTCAGGAAAAATATACAATCTCATGCCATGGGCTAGGCAACCTTTGAAGTATTGCTTGTGAGAATGTAATTTCTTTGTATGCGTTACCTGGGAAGGGTCATAGGAAGGTAGACCTTCTCTTGGACCGACTTCAAGCTCAGCTTGTTGTTGCTGCTGGAGTTGCCTGTAACACAGAACATAAGCACAATGGGAAAAAACAAATCACAACAGCACTTATTTAAATTAGCCGTACTACAGAAGGCAGAAGTGGTTCTGCAGCTGCTTACATTTCAGGAAACACCACCATTTCCAGCCAAAACCGAACTTCTAAATGATTACTGATTTCTCCCGTAACAGCTGCAACAATAATTACACACCAGCACACTATTAAAATATCACTTTCTGCATTTATTCATGTCTTTAAATTTGAATTCCTGAACAGTTTTGTGAAAATCTATCATTAATGTCCAGACTGGTCCCTGTTTGTCTGCATTTCAGAAACATATACAAATATTTTAATTGACTACTTAGACTACAGAGAACGTTTAAAAAGCTGTTCTTTTCTTCATCAAAATCACTTGATCCATTAATCCCAATATTGATAATACTCTTCTTTATTAATTCATGGAATGTGGGCATCACTGGCAAGGCCACCAGTTATTGCCCATCCCTAAATGCCCTTGAGAAGGTGGTGGTGAGCCGCCATCTTGAACCACTGCAGTCTGTGTGGTGAAGGAACTCCCACAGTGGTTATGTAGGGAGTTCCAGGATTTTGACCCAGCGATGATGAAGGAACGGCGATATATTAAAGTCAGGATGGTGCGTGACTTGAGAGGGGAACTTGGAGGTGGTGGTGTTCCAATGTGCCTGTTGCACTTGTCCTTCTAGGTGGTAGAGGTCGCGGCTTTGGGAGGTGCTGTCATAGAAGCCTTGGTGAGTTGCTGCAGTGCATCTTGTAGATGGTACACATTGCAGCCTTGTTGCGCCGATGCTGGAGGGACTGAAATTTTAAGGTGGTGGATAGGGTGCCAATCAAGTGGACTGCTTTGTCCTGGGTGACATTGAGTTTCTTCAGTGTTGTTGGAGCTGCACTCATCCAGGCAAGTAGAGAGTATTCCATCTACTCCTGACTTGTACCTTGAAGGTGGTGGAAACCCTTTAGGGTGTCAGGAGGTGAGTCACTCGCCATAGAATAGAACATAAGAAATAGGAGCAGGAGTAGGCCATTTGGCCCTTCGAGCCTGTTCCACCATTCAATAAGATCATGGCTGATCTACCTCATCTCCACTTTTCTGCACTATCCCCATATCCCTCGATTCCCTTAATATTCAAAAATTTATCGATCTCGGTCATGAATATACTCAACAACTGAGCCTTCATAGCCCTCTGGGGTAGAGAATTCCAAAGAATCACCACCCACTGAGTGAAGAAATTTCTCCTCATCTCAGTCCTAAATGGCCGACCCCTTATTCTGAGACTGTGACCCCTGGTTCTAGACTCCCTGCATCTACCCTGTCAAGCCCTGTAAGAATTTTGTATGTTTCAATGAGTTCACCTCTCAATTCTTCTAAACTCTAGAGAATATAGGCCTAGTCTACTCAACCTCTCCTCAGACGACAATCCCCCCCCCATCCCAGGAACCAGTCTGGTGAACCTTCGTTTCACTCCCTCTATGGCAAGTATATCCTTCCTTAGGTAAGGAGACAAAAACTGTACACAATACTCCAGGTGTGGTCTCACCAGGGCCCTATATAATTGCAGCAAGACGTCTTTACTCTTATACTCAAATCCTCTTGTAATAAAATACGATAGCAAAATACTGCGGATGCTGGAAATCTGAAACAACAACAGAAAACGCTGGAAAAACTCAGCAGGCCAGGCAGCATCCGTGGAGAGAGAAAGAGAGTTAACGTTTCAGGTCGATGACCTTTCGTCAGAACTGTTGTAATAAACGCCAACATACCATTTGCTTTCCTAATTGCTTGCTGCACCTGCATGTTAACTTTCAGTGATTCGTGTACGACACCCAGGTCCCTCTGAACACCAACATTTCCCAAGCTCTCACCATTTAAAAAATACTCTGCTTTTCTATTTTTCCTACCAAAGTGGATAACTTCACATTTCTCCACATTATATTCCATTTGCCATGTTCTTGCCCATTCACTTAACCTGACTATATCCCCTTGAAGCCTCTTTGCAACCTCCTCTCAACTCACATTTCCACCCAGCTTTGTATCATCAGCAAACTTGCATATATTACATTTGGTCCCGTCATCCAAATCATTGATGTAGATTGTGAATAGCTGAGGCCCAAGCACTGATCCTTGCGGTACCCCACTAGATACAGCCTGCCAATCCAAAATGACCTGTTTTTTCCTACTCTCTGTTTTCTGTCCATTAACCAATCCTCAATCCATGCTAGTATATTACCTCCAATCCCATGAGTCCTAATTCTGTTTAATAACCTCTTATGTGGCACCTTATCGAATGCCTTCTGAAAATCCGAATACACCACATCCACTGGTTCCACCTTATCTATCCTGCTCGTTACAACCTCAAAAAACTCAAACAGATTTGTCAAACACGATTTCCCTTTCATAAATCCATGTTGACTCTGGCCAATCCGTTTATTATTTTCTAAGTGCCCTGTTACCACGTCCTTAATAATAGATTCTAGCATTTTCCCTACTATTGATGTCAGGCTAACTAGTCTGTAGTTCCCCGCTTTCTCTCCCCCTCCTTTCTTAAATAGTGGGGTTACATTTGCTACCTTACAATCCACAGGAACCGTTCCATAATCTATGGAATTTTGGAAAATGACACCCATTGCATCCACTATCTCTATAGCCACCTCTTCAAAACCCTAGGATGTTGGCCATCAGGTCCAGGGGATTTATCGGCTTTCAGTCCCATTCATTTCTCCAGTACTATTTTTTTTACGAATACTAATTTCTTTCAGTTCCTCATTCTCGCTAGACCCTTGGTTCTCTACTCTTTCCGGGAAGTTTTTTGCATCTTCTTCCGTGAAGACAGACACAAAGTATTCGTTTAATTTCTCTGCCATTTCCTTATTCCCCATTATAACTTCTCCTGTCTCAGCCTGTAAGGGACCCACATTTACATTTGCTAATCTTTTCCTTTTTACATACCTATAGAAGCTTTTATGTCTCTCGCTAGTTTACTCTCATATTCTATTTTCCCTTTCTTTATCAATTTCTTAGTCCTCCTTTCCTGAATTCTAAAATCCTCCCAATCCTCAGGCTTACTACTCTTTTTGGCAGCATTATAAGCCTCTTCCTTTGATCTAATACTATCTTTAACTTCTCTTGTTAGCCACGGTTGGACCACTTTTCCTGTGGGATTTTTGTGCCTTAAAGGAATATATATTTGTTGTAAATTATGTATTAATTCTTTAAATGCTAGCCATTGTTTGAACACCATCATACCTTTTAATGCAGTTTCCCAATCTACCGTACCCAACTCGCCCCTCATACCTACGTAGTTTTGCTTTGTTTAGATTTAAGACCCTGGTTTTGGATTTAACTAAGTCACTTTCAAACTCAATAAAAAATTCTATCATATTATGGTCACTCTTCCCTAAAGGCCCCTTTACTACAAGGTTATTAATTAACCCTTTCTCATTGCATAATACTAGATCTAAAATAGCCTGTTTTCTAGTTGGTTCCTCAACATACTGATCTAGAAAACTATCTTGCATACATTCCATGAATTTGTCCTCCACACTATTACTGCAAATTTGGTTTGCCCAGTCTATATGTAGATTAAAGTCCCCCATGATCACTGTATTACCCTCGTTACATGCACCTCTAAATTCCTGATTTATACTCTGCCCTGCATTACAACTACTGTTTGGGGGTCTATAAACAACTCCCACCAATGTTTTCTGACCCTTGCTGTTTCTTAGCTCCACCTAAACTGATTCTACTTCTTGATTTTCGGAGCTAAGATCCTTTCTCTCTACTGTCTTAATCCCGTCCTTTATCAGGGCTACCCCATCTCCTTTTCCATTTTGCCTATCTCTTCTAAAAGTTAAGTATCCTGGAATATTTAGTTCCCAACCTTGGCCACTTTGCAACCATGTCTCCGTTATGGCTATTAGATCAAATCTGTTAATTTCTATCTGCGCTATTAAGTCATGTATTTTGTTGTGAATACCCAGCCTCTGACCTGCTCGAGTAGCCACAGTATTTACGTGGCTGGTCTAGTTACGTTTCTGGTCAATGGTGACCTCCAGGATATTGATGGTGGGGGATTCAACAGTGGTAATGCCATTAAATGTCAAGGGGAGATCATGGACCGACACTTGTGTGGTGAGAATGTTACTTGCCACTGATCAGCTCAAGCCAGGCTGTTGTCCAGGTCTTGCTGCGTGCGGGCACGGACTGCTTCATTATCTGAGAAATTGCGAATGGAACTGAACACTGTGCAATCATCAGTGAGCATCCCCACTTCTGACCTTATGCTGGAGGGAAGGTCATTGATGAAGTAGCTGAAGATGGCTGGACCTAGGATACTGCCCTGAGGAACTCCTGCAGCGAGGTCCTGGGGCTGAGATGATTGGCCTCCAACAACCACAACCATCTTCCTTTGTGCTAGGTATGACTCCAGCCACTGGAGAGTTTTCCCCCATTTTCCCATTGACATCAATTTTACTAGGGCTTCTTGATGCCACACTCGGTCAAATGCTGCCTTGATGTTAAGGGCAGTCACTCTCACCTCACCTCAGGAATTCAGCTCTTTTGTTCATGTTTGGACCAAGGCTGTAATGAAGTCGGGAGCCGAGTGGTCTTGGCGGAACCTAAACTGAGCATAGGTGAGCAGATTATTGATGAGTACGTGCCGCTTGATAGCACTGTCGACGACACCTTCCATCACTTTGTTCATGATTGAGAGTTGGCTGATGGGGTGGTAATTGGCCGGATTGGATTTCTCCTGCTTTTTGTTGACAGGGCATATCTGGGAAATTTTCCACTCTGTCAGGTAGATGCCAGTGTTGTAGCTGTACTGGAACAGCTTGGCTAGAGGCACGGCTAGTTGTGGAGCACAAGTCTTCAGCACTATAGCCAGGATGTTGTCAGGGCCCATAGTCTTTGCTGTATCCAGTGTGCTCAGCTGTTTCTTGATATCAGGTGGAGTGAATCAAATTGGCTGAAGACTGGCATCTGTGATGGTGGGGACCTCAGGAGGAGGCCGAGATGGATCATCCACTCGGCACCTCTGGCTGAAGATAGTTGCAAATGCTTCAACCTTGTCTTTTGCCCTCACGTGCAGGGCTTCACCATTGTTGAGGATGGGGATATTCATGGAGCCTCATCCTCCCGTTTGTTTTAAGCTGATCTATTGGTTGTGGGATTGCTTGGCTCTATCTACAGCATGCTGCCTCTGCTGTTTAGCATGCATGTAGTCCTGTGTTGTAGCTTCACCAGGTTGGCACCTCATTTTCAGTTACGCCTGGTAATTCTCCTGTCATGCTCTTCTACACTCCTCATTGAACCAGGGTTGGTCGCTTGGCTTGATGGTAATGGTAGAGTGAGGGATATGCCAGGCCATGATGTTACAAATTGTGGTGGAATACAATTCAGCTGCTGCTGCTGATGACCCACAGCCCCTCATAGATGCCCAGTTTTGAGCTGCTAGATCTGTTCTGAATCTATTCCATTTAGAACAGTGGTAGTACCACACAACACAACGGAGGGTGTCCTCAGTGTGAAGACAGGACTTCATCTCCACAAGGACTGTGCAGTGATCACTCCTACCAATACTGTCATAGACAGATGCATCTGTGACAGGTAGATTGGTGAGGACGAGGTCAAGTAGGTTTTTCCCCTCGTGTTGGTTCTCTCACCACCACCTGCTGCAGGCCCAGTCTGGCAGCTATGTTCTTCAGGACTTGGCCAACTCGGTCAGTAGTGGTGCTGTCAAGCCACTTTTGATGATGGAGATTGAAGTCACCTACCCAAAGCACATCTTGTGCCCTTGCTACTCTCGGTGCTTCTTCCAAGTGGTGTTCAACAGGGAGGAGAACTGATTCATCAGCTGAGGGAGGGTGGTAGGTGGTAATCAGCAGGAAGTTTCCTTGCCCATGTTTGACCTGGTGCCATGAGACTTCATGGGGTCCAGAGTAAATGTTGAGGACTCCCAGGGCCACTCCCTCTCGATTGCATACCACTGTGCTGCCACCTCCAGTGGGTCTGTCCTGCCCGTGGGACAGGACATAACCAGGGACGGTGATGGAGGAGTCTGGGATGTTGTCTGATAGCTATGATTCTGTGAATATGACTATGTCAGGCTGTTGCTTGACTATGTCCGGGTGTTGTTTGATTGTCCGTGGGACAGCCCTCCCAATTTTGGCACAAGTCCCCAGATGTTAGTGAGGAGGACATTGTAGGGTCGACTGGGCCGATTGTCCCTTTGTCATGTCCAAATCTGATGCCTAGGTCGATCCGTCCAGTTTTATTCTTATTGCAATTTTTTGTCGTTTGATACAACTGGGTGGCGTGCTAGGCCATTTCAGAGGGCAGTTAAGAGTCAACTACATTGCTGTGGGGCTGGAGTCACATATAGGCCAGACTGGGTGAGGATAGCTGCATGGTCACCTTTACTAATACTAGCTTTTTATTCTTGACTAGTATGCAAGATCTTTGCACCTGAAGTTTCCCTGACATGTCAGTTTTGAGGCTGGGCCCAGGAATTGGAGTAGAGGTCGAGGTGTGGAGCATAAACTGGGTTTGTAACTGAAGAGTGCAGCAGAGACCAGGAATAGTGAGATTCCCTTCTGGCTTCTCAGAAAAACAAACGTACCATTGCTGTAAGTATATGGAGTACTAGACATATAACTTGGCATTTCACCGTGAAAACTGAACACCATCTTTGGCTCATATTTCAAACTAAATGATCTGGAATGCACTGCCTGAAAGGGTGGTGGAAGCAGATTCAAATGTAACTTGCAAAACGGAATTGGATAAATACTTGGAAAATAAAAATTTGCAGGGCTATGGGGAAAGAGCAGGGTAGTGGGACTAATCGGGTAGCTCTTTCAAAGAGTCGGCACAGGCACGATGACCGAATGGCCTCCTTCTGTGCTACAAGATTATATGATTCTATAATTGCAAACAGTCTAGGAAGCGGTTTGAAACTGGTTGCTGGATTTGAAGCTCTGAAGGTGGCACGGATTGGGCATTGTTCCCTTCAAGTCACCTCAAAAGGTGCCATCTGAGTAGATTGTGGCATCACATTTCTCAGGTGAAAAAAATAATTACTTTTATGTTCAGTTTGAATATTTTTGATCTCTTCTGCTAATTTTCAATGCCATTACCTCCCTATTGCCTAATATCACTGTAAAGTTATAATTTAAAGAAAGTGAAAATACAAACACTGTTAAGGGGGTAAAAAAAATAGTAAATTGCTGTGACCTTAGCAGGATAGTTTGGGGAAGGAGGTAGAGCAGGAAACGTACAGCAGAGGGAAGGAGAGAGAGCGAAAAAAGATTGGGGGACCAACAGAGACAACGACGAATGCGTGAGAGTTAGTGAGTCTGTGAACACCATCATGGGAACTTTACTAGAATGAGTAAATAAACTTTCCAGTTACATGGCAGTGTATACCTCATTTCTAAATGTATACATATTTGTGACTCTAATGTCTGTCAATTTTCTTCCTCATTGGTCGAGTCTGTGGCTTCCTTCTATTTTCCTCATTATTAACAAGTCGTATTGCACAAAATCTTCTTCACCAGCACACTGCAACAACCAAATCTTTGGAGATATAGCCGCCATAACAGTTCTTCCTCCATCCCACTATACACACTAAAACACTCAAAATTCAACAATCCACAAAGAATGTCACAAGTTTAACCATGGAATTCCCTATCTCGCCTTCCTTCTCGCATTTTTATTGCTCTCTTACCATGTCCTACTTCCACCTTCCTAATATCACCCGTCTCCGCCCCTGCTTCAATCCATCTGCTGCTGAAACCCTCATCCATGCTTTTGTGGCCTCCAGACATGACTATTCCAGTGCTCTCCTGGCCCGCCTCACCTCCTTCTTGCCTCATGTTAAATCAATCCGAGCACACCCTACCCAATGAACACACAGCATCACAACCCTGCACTCGAGTGGCCAAGGAGCCCATCCCAACTCGCACCCAACATCCTAAGGCCTGATGTGAAGAATATAAGTGCAGCAGAACAAAGGCATATGCACGCTGATAACTCAGTTCTTCCCTGCCCTGACACTAGTCTGATTTTGGCTCTACCTGTGCTCTCCCTCCAGGCCCCAGCTCCAGTGGCTCTGATCCCGATTATTGCAGGAAAATGCACTGAAGGAAGTCGACACAGTAGGAAGAGATTGCTGGAATAAGAATGACCCGAAGCAGTGAAAGACTGATAGAATTATAACTCAGAGATGAACAGAAAGAGAGACTTGAAAGGTGTAACACAGACACAGTAAGAGAAGCAGAATGATAGGAGGAGAGTGGGAAATTGCAGAGTAACAAAAGAAAGGTGTAACAGAGAAACATAAAGGAAGATCGAGTGCAACAACATGCATTTATATAGAGCCTTTAATGTAGTAAAACTTCCCAAGGCGCTTCACAGGAGTGTTATCGGCCAAAATTTGAACTTGAATCACATAAGGAGATATTAAGACACATGACCAAAAGCTTGGTCAAAGAGGTAAGTTTAAAGGAGCGCCTTAAAGGAGGAAAGAGAGGTAGCGAGGAGGAGAGATTTAGGGAGGCAATTCGAGCTTAGTGCCTTGGCAGCTGAAGGCACAGCCGCCAATGGAGAGGCGAAGTAAATCGGGGATGCACAAGAGGCCAGAATTAGAGGAATTCAGAATTCTCGGAGGTTTGTAGGGCTGTAGGACGTCACAGAGGAGGCCATGGAGGGATTTGAACACAAGGATAAGAATTTTAAAATCGAGTCGTTGTTGGACCAGTGTAGGTCAGCGAGCACAGGGGTGATGAGTGAACGGGACTTGGTGTGAGTCAGGATACGGGCAGCAGAGTTTGGGATGAGCTCATGTTTATGGAGGGTGGAAGATGGGAGGCGGGCCAGGAGAGCACTGGAATAGTCATGTCTGGAGGCCACAAAAGCTTGGATGAGGGTTTCAGCAGCAGATGGATTGAAGCAGGGGCAGAGATGGGTAATATTACAAAGGTGGAAGTAGGACACGGTAAGAGAGCAATAGAAATGCAGAGAGAGGCAGATAAAAAAGAAAACAAACAGAAAGGCAAGAGCAACAGAGACACAGGAGAACTACAGAATTTTCATGGTTCCCCAAATTATTGATGCAGCCCTGCATACTGGGTGCCACTGAGATAGACAGGAGCTGAAGTAGACAAGTCTCCTCTGGCCCGCAAATGTTCACCATCTAGAAAACACAAAGTGCTCCCAATGCAGCACCGTGAAACTAGTCCGGCCTCGGACTCACAGGTCTGTGGTCTGTCCCTGCAAGCCTCCAGTCCTGCCCTGACTGATAAACAGAATCCTCGAGAGACAACTTTAAGGCCGTGATGAGAAACAAAGCGAGGACATTACTGAGTACAGGCAACATATACCAAACAGTGCACTCCACATCTCAAACTAGCCACAAGAAAAAGCACAGGATATCTACTAGCAGTTTTCTTTAAAAAAAAAGTTGATGGTAAAATACACAGACATTTTGCATTTCATAGCTGACACAATTTTAAAGAACCGTAAGTACTGACTCAAGCCTAAAAATAATCCAAAATGTCAATCCGCTTTGAGTCACAAATTTAACTAAAATCTATTAAAATAATCCCATCATACAGATAGCTTGAAAACACTGCCACATGTAATAAACGAGAATACTCCCAATAGGTTATTTTGAAGCCCCATTCTGTCAAAATGTTCAAAAGACATGCAATGATAACCATAATCATGATTCAGTGCTATGCACTGTCAGTCAACTGAAGCAGATAGCAGCATCAGGAGATAGGGGCCAACATAATTCTGATTACTCCAAAGGGATTTAAAGAAATAACAAGTTATGTAATGTTCTAATTAGATATTTTAAAAATACCACTGCTTCTCAAATGTTTAGATGGATTAAAATAAATTTATGACCAAGTCATGGGAGCAGGGAGTTGTTTTGTGATGTATGAGTTATCTTGCCATAACAGTGTGCAAGCACGAGGATAATTGTTGGCAATTGTAGAAACTATTAAAATTTCTCTTCATATATCATTAAACATATTTTTAAAATTAAAATCAAAGGGACTATACAAACCAAAATTAATTGCATGCAACTTGCATAGTATTGGGTTGTTTATGAACTGTTAGTTTTCTTACACAAGCTGAACTACTGCCATATTCGAAATGCAGGCAAATTTACTTTGGACGGTCATGGTCACTAAAACCACTTCTTAATAAATCAATTCGAAGACACATGGTGGCGAATTACAGCATAAAGAAAGTATTCTATTATAACCTGACCACATAACTTCACAGCAACGAAGCAGCAAGTGAGGTCAGGTTATCACAGAATGTTGCACGATAGAACAGCACATCGAGACACATATGCTGCGTCACAAATCATAAAACTGGCGCTGTTTTATTTTACTGTATGTGCAAAAATCCTCCTTCCTCAGGGATACAGCTTGAGACTGGACTGTTAACATTCAGGGTATCAGTTCTCAGGACTTGTTTTTATTCCAAGAGACCATTCTAACTACAGTTGAATTTAATGCTGATGAACTCTACGTTATAAAATACAGTGAATTAAACTATTAGAGTACAAGACAACTATTTATAACTCTGCTCTTATAAATAAATTTAGATAACTTTTTTAGCCTTTCAAATCTCTACTTATCCAAAGAGACTGGGGATGTACAAAAGCAAAATACTGCGGATGCTGGAAATCTGTAATAAAAACAGAAAATGCTGGAAATACTCAGCAGCTCAGGCAGCATCTGTGGAGAGAGAAACAGAGTTAACGTTTCAGGTCGTTGACCTTTTGTCATTTCGTGGCGATGGAACCATCCTCTATAACTTCCGGTATAGAATTTATGATGATTGGGATAATTGTTAATCTCCAGGTCATGTACTCTGTGGGGCAGAAAGGATAATTAATGGAGATTTCAACTCATAAGGAACATGGTTCCCTTTTGGAAATATCATCAGGCTGTTAAATGAGAAAACAATGCAAATCTGTAATTATTTGTGGCAAATAAAGTGAGAGAAATATCATTCGCAGAGCAGACAGGCTGGTTAAAGTTTTAATCAGTGCAGACTAATTAAATGGCAATACTATGCATACAAATACAGAATAAAATAGAAATGACAGAGGAGAGCTGGTGTCAACATGAGAGGAAAAGCACGAAGAAGATTGAATTGCACAAACTGACACTGGAGGTGAAAAAGGAGCAGTGTAGAATGAAGAAGGACTAGAAGGAGAAGCAATGCCTGCATAAGCTTACAATGGTAGAATGGGCCGTGACAGGGAGTGGAAGACCAGTCCAGTGGAGTCAGCACATAATTCGGCACAATATAACTATTAAACTGAGCTTTAATCCAAACTTCCACGAATGGGAAGACAGATAGGCCAAGAGCATCTGAATGCTTAGTGAGACTATGGGCACCATGTTGGCATTCTTCCTGCCCCAACTCTTCAAGTACCCAAAGGTTCTAGCCTTGGCCCCCTCCGGTTCCTCATCTATATGCTACCCCCCTCAGTGGTATCATCTTTAGGCTTCAGCTTCCATACGTATGCTAATTACACCAGCCTTACCTCTTCCCCCCATCTCCCTCAATTCCATGACCACCTCTGTGCTGTCTGACGGTGAATGAGTCTTCCAGCTAAACATGGGGAAGACTGAAGCTATCATTACCCCACCAATAACCACCGCTCCCTTCCCATTGATTTCATACACCTCCCCCACCCCCGCCTCCCCCAAATGTGGCCACTTGCTCAGACCGTGAGAAACCTTGGTGACCAGTCCAGGGAATCAAGGGATATGGGGCTCAGCCATGATCTTATTGAATGGCGGAGCAGGCTCGAGAGGCCGTATGGCCTACTCCTGCTCCTAATTCTTATGTTGCTATTGCAATGTTAATCGGTAAAATCTGTATAATTCATCTGCTTCCCTTCTTCAAAGAAACTAGCAGATAAAAGCAGGACCTAACTACGGATTCTTAGTTCTCTAGGGCCTTTCATTTCCTGGATCACACTTAAGCAGAAATCATAGCATGGTTGAATTTCAAATTCAGTTGGAGGGTGAGAAAGTTGTATCTCAAACCAGTGTCCTGATCTTAAACAAAGGCAATTACAATGGCATGAGGGCAGAACTGGCTAAAGTGGACTGGAAAAATAAATTAAAGGGTAAGACAGTTGAAATGCAGTGGCGGCCATTTAAGGAGATATTTCATAACTCTCAACAAAAATATATTCCAGTGAGACAGAAAGATTTTAAGAGAAGGGAGCACCATCCGTGGCTAACTAAGGAAGTAAAGGATGGTATCAAATTGAAAACGAAGGCATACAATGTTGCCAAGATTGGTGGGAGGCCAGAGGATTGGGAAATTTTTAAAAACCAAAAAAATAAAGAGAGAGATGATGAATTATGAGAGGAAACTGGCAAGAAATATTAAAACAGATAGTAAGAGCTTCTACAGGTATATAAAAAGGAAGAGAGTAGCTAAAGTAAACGTTGGTCCCTTAGAGGATGAGACTGGGGAATTAATAATGGGGAACGGGCAAATGGCGGAGACTCCGAACAAATATTTTGTATCTGTCTTCACAGTAGAAGACACTAACAACATCCCAATAACGGATAATCAAGGGGCCACAGGGAGGGGGGAAACTAAAGACAATCACTATCATTAAGGAAAAAGTACTTGTAAAATAATGGGACTAAAAGACGACAAGTCCCCTGGACCAGATGGCCTGCATCTTAAAAGAAATGGCTGCAGAGATAGTGGATGCATTGGTTGCAATATACCAAAATTCCCTGGACTCTGGAGAGGTCCCAGCGGATTGGAAAACCGCAAATGTAACACCTCTATTTAAGAAAGGAGGGAGACAGAAAGCAGGACCAGTTAGCCTAACATCTGTCGTTGGGAAAATGCTGGAGTCCTTCATTAAGGAAGCAGTAGCAGGGCATTTGGAAAATCATAATGCAGTCAAGCAGTCAGCATAGTTTTATGAAAGGAAAATCATGTTTAACAAATTTGCTGGAGTTCTTTGAGGATGTAACGAGCAGGGTGGATAAAGGTGAGCCAGTGGATGTGGTGTATTTGGATTTCCAGAAGGCATTTGATAAGGTGCCACATAAAAGGTTACTGCATAAGATAAGAGCTCACGGAGTTGGGGGTAATATATTCGCATGGACAGAGAGTTGGCTAACTGACAGAAAGCAGAGAGTCGGGATAAATGGGTCATTTTCCAGTTGGCAAACAGTAACTAGTGGGGTGCCACAGGGATCGGTGCTGGGGCCTCAACTATTTACAATCTACATTAATGACTTGGATGAAGGGACCGAGTGTAATGTAGCCAAGTTTGCAGATGATACAAAGATGGGTGGGAAAGCAAGTTGTGCAGAGGACTCAAAGAACCTGCAAAGGGATATAGACAGGCTAAGTGAGTGGGCAAACATTTGGCAGATGGAGTATAATGTGGGAAAGTGCGAGGTTATCCACTTTGGCAGGAAAAATAAAAAAGCAAATTATTTGAATGGAGAGATTACAAAATGCTACAGTTCAGAGGGACCTGGGGGTCCTTGTGCATGAAACACAAAAAGTTAACATGCAGGTACAGCAAGTAATCAAAAAGGCAAATGGAATGTTGGCCTTTATTGCAAGAGGGTTGGAGTATAAAAGCAGGGAAGTCCTGCCACAACTGTACAGGGTATTGGTGAGACCACACCTTGAGTACTGCATACAGTTTTGGTCTCCTTATTTAAGGAAGGATATACTTGCATTGGAGGCAGTTCAGAGACGATTCACTAGGTTAATTCCAGAGATGAGGGGGTTGACTTATGAAGAAAGGTTGAGCAGGTTGGGCCTATACTCATTGGAATTTAGAAGAATGAGAGGTGATCTTATTGAAACATATAAGATACTGAGGGGGCTCGACAGGGTAGATGCAGAGAGGATGTTTCCCCTCGTGGGGAAATCTAGAACTCGGGGGCATAGTTTCAGAATAAAGGGTCACCCTTTTAGAACTGAGATGAGGAGGAATTTCTTCTCTCAGAGCGTCGTAAATCTGTGGAATTCTCTGCTCCAGAGAGCTGTGGAGGCTGGGTCATTAAATACGTTTAAGGTGGAGATAGACAGATTTTTGCAAGATAAGGGAGTGAAGGGTTATGGGGAGCAGGCAGGGAAGTGGCTTTGAGCCCAAGATCAGCCATGATCTTATTGAATGGCGGAGCAGGCTCAAGGGGCCAAGTGGCCTATTCCTGCTCCTATTTCATATGTTATGTAAATACACCGAAATTTATTATGGTTTCTGTGCTGATTTTGCCAATGGGAACTTGCGTCAAAATTTTCTGTGGAGATCATTTGCCTACACCAGAATGTAGAAACTGGCGTAAAAGAAGTGCAAATGCAGCGCCACCAACAGGGGTAACAGTGTGTTAGCTGCTGGTTCTGCCCTGGAGCCTCATTCTCAGAGCCTCCTGCCTCTGCTGCTCCTCTTGCATTATTATATAGAACAGGGGCACCCATTCGGGAAGGCCATTCCAGCTGCTTCATCCTCTGAATACGTGGGGGAGGGGAGTGGGCACGGGTGCACTGAGGCTGACAGCTCTTTGGTTATGCACAGTGCAGGTCTCAGTAAGAATTTTTTTTTTTTTTAAATATCGCAAACAAAATCGTTATCCAACATCAAGACGACTTTAGGCCTAAATTTCTGGGCATAAATCAATGAAACTGGCGTATTTAAATGAGTGGCAGAAGGTATCTCAGGAGTGGCACAAATGATCGAGGAAACTCGATGTTTCGACGTAAATCCGGCATAAATAAGTTATGTGCGAATTTTCTCCCAAAAATAGGTGCAACAACACTCTTACGCTGCAGTTACACCGAAAAGCTCCAGGAAACTCAGGGCCTAGATTCTGAACGCTATTCAGAAAAACACAGCCCTATGAATGTGCGGCTTACGTATTTCACCTAAAACTCCGTACCCAAGGTTTGTGGCTTGAGGTAGCACTCTGTTACCAAGGGGCATGAGAAACATGGGCTGTTCATACTTAACATGATGCGGAGATGCCGGTGTTGGACTGGGGTGGACAAATGTGAGAAGTCGCACAACACCAGGTTATAGTCCAACAGCTTTATTTGAAATCACAAGCTTTCGGAGCGCTGCTCCTTCGTCAGGTGAAGTGAACGAAGGAGCAGCGCTCCGAAAGCTTGTGATTTCAAATAAAGCTGTTGGACTATAACCTGGTGTTGTGCGACTTCTCACATTCATACTTAACATGACAGTTTTCAGGTCTTTGTTTTATTCCAAGAAGAGTTTTAACTGCAGAAGGTGGTCTGGTTAGAACTTTGAGGAACTCTGTTATAAATCATAGTTGTTTCGTATTATCACATGGCCCAATTTTGTAAGTAGATTTTATTGGTTGTTTGAACCTGTTGACTCTGACCTGAGTGAAATATTTCTGCTTATCTGGATAGACAGACAATACAGTGAGTCACCCACTGAAACTCCAGCGTGCAGCTTGCTACATTTGGGATAACTGTTAATCCCCAAAAGCACATACTCTGCAAGGACAAAAAGTGGGCTGTTTTTAGACTGTAAGGGTCGTAAGTCTGTTTTAGG
Source organism: Squalus acanthias (assembly GCA_030390025.1). Taxonomy (NCBI): domain Eukaryota; kingdom Metazoa; phylum Chordata; class Chondrichthyes; order Squaliformes; family Squalidae; genus Squalus; species Squalus acanthias. The sequence goes on along the minus strand of CM059446.1, from coordinate 31,179,249 downwards.
AAAATGTGGTCAGGTTATTGACCAAGAAACCGTGTAAGAGAACCCAAAACCATAATGCACTACAATATGAATTGCAGGGCATGTGATCCCCTGTGCACGAGGTCCCAGTCTTGATTTTAATGTTGGGGGAACTGCAGAGCTGGCTTTCAAGCAGTTCTCTGCAGCTGGGCAATGGGCATCATTGACAGGAGCTTAGATGCACGTCCTCTGTCTGCACACTTGGAATGGACTAAGGGTGGGGAAGAGCAACACAAAAAAGAAACTGTAAAAATATTTTCCATGTTCTAAGGTCAATAACCAAAAGCAATGAAGTGTTTCTGAATACTTTCAGCATTCTTAAATAAAATATATATACAGTATATTTCTTTAAATGATAATCAAACAATAACTTGCGGAAAAGTGAATGAAGCAGCACTTGAAAAGCAGTCGCCAGTTAGATTACAATCAGACATTCACGGTTACTCTGGTGCCAGCCCCTATCGCTATTCAATGGGTACTATTTAATCATTCACAGGATCATTAACCTTTTGTTAGTCTAGGACATAATGTAGCAAATAAGCATTTTAAGTTTCAAAGCATGCTGACAGGAACAGGTCTATTATATAGGACTACGAAATGTAGTACATTTCCATCTAGAGAGATTATATTTTACAATCCCCCCTACTTAGCTTATGGCAGCAACCATCTATACCGGCCAATTTCTCATAACCATTTCCATCACCACAGAAATCAATTACAAAGGCACCACTTACAGCGTATGAAGCGCGCTGGCTATTCCGGGCAATTCATTGAGCTCTTTGAACCTTTGTGGCAGATGGAGAGCATTTGAAATCCTTTGAAATATTCTGGCATTTCAGTGCGAAATGGATTAGACATAATGTGAGCTGGTCAATTTCATCATCAAACACGGAACAGGGGGCAGAGAAACTACTTTGCTGAGAATGTTCCTACCAGATCGGAACAGAAACCCAGAGCACCAAGGAAGAAGATGCTGCCATAGTGAAAGAGGAAGTCATAGTGAAAGAGGAGGTAGTTGAGATACTGGATGGGATTAAAATTGATAGAGGTACTAGAAATGCTGGCTATACTTAAAGTAGATAAGTCACCAGGACCAGATAGGATGCATCCCAGGATGTCGAGGGAGGTAAGGGTGTAAATTGCAGAGGTACTGGCCATAATCTTTCAATCCTCCTTAGATATGGGGGTGGTGCCAGAGGACTGGAGAATTGCAAATGTTACACCATTGTTCAAAAAAGGGTGTAAGGATAAACCCAGCAACTACAAACCAGTCAGCTTAACCTCGGTAGTGTGGAAACTTTTAGAAACGATAATCGGGGACAAAATTAACAGTCACTTGGACAAGTGTGGATTAATTAAGGAAAGCCAGCACGGATTTGTCAAAAGGCAAATCGTGTTTAACTAATTTGATTGAGTTCTTTGATGAGGTAACAGAGAGGGTTGATGAGGGCAATGCAGTTGATGTGGTGTACATGGACTTCCAAAAGGTGTTTGATAAAGTGCCACATAATAGGCTTGACAGCAAATTTGAAGCCCATGGAATAAAAGGGACAGTGGCAGCTGTCACCTCTTGAACCCTTGTTTGGAAAAAATGCTGCTGGTAATTATTTTTATATATTTTTTTAAAATACCAGCGCAAAATTCACAATTTGTAACCCCTCAGATAAACCTTTCTGTATTTTAGGGGAACATGAAGCTCGATTACTTCTGCTCACCAACATGGCCATTGGCAATGAGTGTTGGTGGGCTATTGAACTATGGGGGGCATTAAGGCCAAGCCTGATCCTGGGCCCACCATATGTCTGTACACAAGTACGTGTGCTGCAGGAGTCCCTGGATAGTGACCAGGAGCAGGCACCCTGGGCTATTTTCTCCTAACCCAGTAATGGTGAGGCTAATTGTAGCACCCTGATCATTGCCTCAGACAGCTCAGCACAGATTAGGGTTTGAACACTCCTGCTCTATGTGGCTCAGCTACTCGTCATCTGAGAAATGCTCGAACTGCTCCACGTATCAGAATGTCAACATAATGGAGCAAGAATCTTTACCGCTGCTAATCATTGATACTTTATGAAAGATCAGTAAACAATAGTAGGAAAAATAATGGAATCCCTACTAAAGGAGAAAATAGAACATCTAGAAACGAAAAATAATAAATAGTCAGCACGGATTTCAAAAGGAAAAGTCTTGCTTGACCAACCTAATTGAATTTTTTGAAGAGGTAACGGAGAGAGTAGACAAGGGTAATGGAGTAGAAGTAATTTATCTAGATTTTCAAAAGGCCTTCGATAAGGTACCACATAATAAACTAATGAATAAAGTCAGGGAATGCGGAGTCAGGGGACAAGTAGCAGAATGGACAGCTAGCTGGCTTCATGACAGAAAGCAGAGAGTAGTGTAGCTATTCAGAGTGGCAGAAAGTGGGAAGTGGTGTTCCACAAGGATCAGTGCTGGAACCACTGTTGTTCACAATTTATATTAACGATTTAGACCTTGGAATCAAAAACACAATTTCTAAATTTGTGGACGACACCAAATTGGTGGGGGTGGGGGGAGATAGTCAATACTGAGGAGGACTGCAACAAATTACAAGACATTAATAAACTTGCAGAATAGACATATAATTGGCAAATGAAATTCAACACAGGTATTACATTTTGGGAAGAGAAATAGGGAGGTCACATATTGCTTGGAAAATAAGAATCGAAATGGAGTACAGGAACAAAGGGATCTAGGAGTACAAATACACAAATCACTAAAAGTATCGACACAGGCCATAAAAAAGGCAAACCAAGCACTAGGGTTTATTTCTAGAGGGATAGAATTGAGAAGTAGTGAAGTTATGCTAAACTTGTATCGAACCTTGGTTAGACCACATTTGGAGAACTGTGCAATTCTGGTCGCCATATTATAAAAAGGATATAGAGGCACTGGAGAGGGTGCAAAGATTTACAAGGATGATACCAGAAATGTGAAGGTACACCTATCAGGAAAGGATGAACAGGCTGGGTCTCTTTTCTCTTGAAAAGAGAAGGCTGAGGGGGTGACCTATTAGCGGTCTTTAAAATCATGAAAGGTTTTGATAGAGTAGATAGAGAGAGAATGTTTCCACTTGTGGGGAAGAGCAAAACTAGAGGCCATCAATATAAGATAGTCACCAAAAAATCAAATAGGGAACTCAGAAGAAACTTCTTTACCCAGAGAGTGGCGAGAATGTGGAACGCGCTGCTACAGGGAGTGGTTGAAGCGAATAGTATAGATGTATATAAGGGGCAGTTAGATAAGCATATGACGGAGAAGGGAATAGAGGGTTATGCTGATAGGCCTAGATGAGGACAGACGGGAGATGGCTCAAGTGGAGCATAAACACCGGCAGAGACTGATTGGGCCGAATGGCCTGTTTCTGTGCTGTATATCCTATGTAATCCTATGTAACATGGATACGAAATTGGCTAAGTGACAGGGAACAGAGTAGTGGTGAATGGTTGTTTTTCGGACTGGAGGAGGGTATACAGTGGTGTTCCCCAGGGGTCGATACTAGGACCACTGCTTTTCTTGATGTATATTAATGACTTGGACTTGGGTGTACAGGGCACAATTTCAAAATTTGCTGATGATACAAAACTTGGAAGTATAGTGAACAGTGAGGAGGATAGTGATAGACTTCAAGAGGACACAGACAGGCTGGTGGAATGGGCAGAACCGTGGCAGATGAAATTTAACGCAGAAAAGTGCAAAGTGATACATTTTGGTAGGAAGAGCGAGGAGAGGCAAAATAAACTAAAGGGTACAATCCTAAATGGCATGCATGAACAGAGACACCTGGGGATATATGTGCACATATCGTTGAAGGTGGCAGGGCAGGTTGAGAAAGCGGTTAAAAAAGCATACGGGATCCTGGGCTTCATAAATGAAAGGCTTCAGTTATGTGGACATACTAGAGAGGCTGGGGTTGTTCTCCTTAGAGCAAAGAAGGTTGAGAGGAGTTTTGACAGAGATGTTCAAAATCATGAGGGGTCTAGACAGAGTAGGCAGAGAAAAACTGTTCCCATTGGCGGAAGGGTCGAGAAGCAGAGGACACAGATTTAAGGTGATTGGCAGAAGAACCAAAGGCAACATGAGGAAAAACTTTTTTATGCAGTGAGTGATTATGATCTGGAATGCACTGCCTGAAAGGGTGGTGGAGGCAGATTCAATCGTGGCTTTCAAAAGGGAATTGGATAAGTACCTGTAGGAAAAAAATTTGCATGGCTACGGGGAAAGGGCGGGGGAGTGAGACTAGCTGAGGTGCTTTTGCAGAGAGCCGGAACAGGTTTGACGATCCGAATGGCCTCCTTCTGTGCTGTAACCATTCTATGATTCTATGGAGCTAATGTTGGTTTCACCACCCAAGGTTTATAGCGGGCGAATCGCGCTAACACCACCGCGCTTGCTATAAGCAGCGCAGACTGTATTAATCAATAACCCAGTGATGCTAACCAACTAGTTTCTATAACAAAGAAAAAAAAGACTTGCATTGATATAGCACCTTTCATGACCTCAGGATGTCCCAACAGCCAACAAAGCACTTTTGAAGTGTAGTCAGTGTTGTAAGGTATGAAACCTGGCAGCCAATTTGCAAACAGCAAGCTCCCACAAACAGCAATGTGATAATGACCAGATAAACTGTTTTTGTGATGTTGGTTGAGGGATAAATACTGGCCAGGACACCAGGGAGAACTCCCACTGCTCTTCTTTGAATAGTGTGGTTGGATCTTTCACATCCACCTTAGAGGGTTTAATGTCTCAGCCGAGAGACAGCACCCTCTGACAGTGCAGCAGTTGCTCAAGTCTCTGGAGTCGGACTTGAACCCACAATCTTCTGACTCAGGAGCGAGAGTACTACCACTGAGCCACGGACAACTACTTTATATTGCAGCTGTTTTATTGAATGCATTTATGCTGCAAGACAGGTGATTATGATGTCTACCATGTCAGAGAATTTAGTGTTTGAATGACCATGTGGACAGTGGAAATGGAGAAAGGGCCTGCTTCACCTCTAGGGTTGTCTATTCCCATGGTCTCCTCATTGGAGTTTTCCATGCATAAACTAGAAATTGTTCACAACTCTGCTGCCTCATCCTATCCCACATCAAGTCCTGCCCTTGTCACATTGTTCTCCATTGACTTCCTGTCCCCAACTCATTAAATTTGAAATCCTCCTCCTCACCTCCGAGTCTGTCCGTAGCCTCGCCCTCCAAACTCTGCCAACCCCATTTGCCAGCATGTGCCCTCTACTCTTCAGATTCTGGCCCTCTTTGCACCCCCCCCCACCCCCGCATCCCTCTCTACCTTGAGTCACAGCCTTCAGCTGACATTCTAAATTGCTCTCTCTATATCGCCCCTCCCCTGCTACTTCTCACTCTCCTTCAAAAATCACAATACATACCTCTTTCAGTCATGTCCCCTAACTTTTCTCCTCTCACTGCTGTGTTCAGTTTCACTTCTGTGAAGCACTTTGGACATTGTATTGCGTTACAGGCGCTATATAAATACAAGTTGTAAACATGCCAGCGACCTTGATGGAGTTGATGCTAGGAAGAGCAATGATGGAGCTAACTATAACTGTGATTTATTTGGAAGGGAGGAAGGTAGGAGTCCGGGAAAGAAGGGTCAAATCTGCTGGGAAAATATGTTTGAAAAAAGAAGAAAAATTAAGTGGCAGGCTACAGCATCTTTGACATGAGAATAGAGAAGGATTGGGCTAGAGGCATTAGTGAAATGAATACATGGCAGCACATCTGTTGTGATCTGAGCATCTGGAGAAACTAGTTGCTGAGATATTCTAAATACATTTTGTATTCCACTACCATTAGGAAAAACTTACATACACCAGTTTGTACGTTATATGTATGTATTGTATAAAACAAAGCTCATTATATCTTGTGTTACAGTCCCCACTGCTTATAGTGGGCATGTTCGTGCAAACACGATTTGCCCACTACACGTGGCGGCCGGAGTAACAAATTAATTTTTAGAAAGCACAGCACTCAGTCTGGCCCGCCCACAGTTACTGTTGGTGCTGTTCTTATAGAAACGCATAAAGCTTTTATATTAAATTCCTCTGCATACTTTTGTAAACGCAGGCTTTAGCCTGGTTGGACAATATGTCCCAAAGAATCAGGTGCATGAAATCTCACTAATTGGGAATGACAGTCACTACTGAGCTTCTTTTCTTCTGTTTTTAATTATATTTGTGGAAAATATTCCTGGCTACAGACAGGCTATGCGAGGTGGAAGCGTTTTGCCTTATTCAGCTATGGAGAGCTGAATGGGGCTAAAGCACCATTACAGCGGATAAATGCAGCTCGACCCTCAGCGGGCTGTGACGGAAGGTGTCTCTCAACTTTGTTACTTGTTTGTGAGCAGCAATCGCATGAGTTTTCGAGGTGGGGGGGGGGGGGGTGGGGGGAGTGACTGGAGGCGGCAGGGCTGCCTCAAAGGACTTAATGACAGGTAATCACACTTTAAAGAGGTGTGAACAGCTGCTTGAACTGCCCAAAATAGTCAGCGTGCTTAATACGTTTTAAGGGACGCCTCTGTAATTGACGCCTATGGTGATGGTAAATGGTCAGCGGCATTTGACTGATAGAGGAGGCTGTCTGATTTTTACATTAAACTGTAAATCCCTTGAGAAATGCAGAACATATCCCTCAGCCTAATAGTGTTTTTTTTGGAAAAAGAAATTTAAATGAAAGCAAGCCAACGGTGATGCAAACAATAATGGTTGTATAATGCCACGTGTCTCCTGTCTTTGCAGACTTGATGTAACTTCAGGGAACAAACATCTTTATAAAATATAATGCACACGAGTCCCACTGTCCTCTACAAACAAACCAAACAACAAAATATTAAGGTAAAAAGTAAATATGAGCACTGAACAGGACTACTTTGAAAACATCAGATTTTATGAACACGTCATAGCAATTACTCTGCAAACTGTTTGATAAAATTAGCAGTTATACATTTAAAATGCTGATCAGTTTAAACAAGCTTTCACTAATTACATTTTTTACTAGTTGATGTTCCTCCCCACTATTAAAGTTATTAAAGTACAAATTCCAAAGTCAAAGAATTCTCCAAATTAATTTACAGATATACATTAGAAAGTACAGCGTATTCAATTGTCGTGACAACTTGGAAGCGATGTTATGAGGTTTTACTTAATCCTTTTAATGGCCTTGCACCTTCCTACTGTGCTTGTTTCAACAATTCCTTTTAGGAGGAAGCTTCAAGCTTACTTTTGAGATTTAAAGAGTGTTGTGCCCATTGGAAAAGTCAAGAGACGTCTCTGGTGGCTTGCCAAAGTGGTATCGTTTTCATGAAAAAAAGCACAATTCAGCAAACCTTTTCATGTTTATTTATTAACACGTGACAATGTAACTTGCACAGATTAACCTCATACTGCGAGTGATGCAGGGGACTTCCAGCTTACCTCTTCTCCACAAACAAAATATCTGTGCACAAAATATTGTTATGGAAACAATGGGCCGGAAATCTACTGCCAAAATAACAATGAGGCAAATGGACCTCACCGTTATTTATGTGCACATCGGACAGCAATCAGACGAGCGCAGATGCGCAGTTAAATGCGGAAATCCGAAAGTTGCTGTCTGAGATGCACTGCTCCTCCGTATGTTGCGCGAAAATGGCATCTCATCGCCTGACTCACCATTCAAATGTGTTGAACAGTGTGAAGTTCCTGTACTAATATCGCAGATACGGACTAAACTCGCCACAGAAAGTTAGGGCTTGTCCATTTCAATCTAAGTACCTTTTTTTATGGCGTGATAAGTCTTAATTATTGCCAAGCAACCTCTCCAACACTGAAAATTAACTATTACAAGTGTGGAGTCTCATTTCTTCAGATTTTTTAATTGCTGTTGGAGATTTTTAAAAAATGAAAACTTTTTTTTTTTTTTACAAACTTTTCCTTTGTATCTTTTCTTTCTCTCTCTTAATCCAATCTTTCTTTCCCTCTCTTTATTTTGCTTTCTGCATGTGATTTGACATTGAATTCACTTTCTAACTCACACTTCCTGGTTCAGACTCTGCACTGTTAATTAACAATTTTTCAATCTGATTGGTTAGAGACCACAGTTGCTTGCCCTGTTTATACAGGTCCCAGATGGCCCGTAGAGGGCACCGCGACGTTTGTATCTCCAATTTACAGCAACTTGCCGTGCAAAAGCTTGTGCAGAGTAAATAGGCAAGAGCAAATCTAACAAACAGCGGGCGCTGTTCGTTTGCCGGCTACAGTAAATTCTGGCCCATTGTCTCCTGGCAAGTCCAGTAATGGAAGATAAGTACCAAATACATGATGAATAAAACTGCTCTCATGTAATCACTACTAAAATTGAACTAGACCTGTATATTTCAACTGGCTTTAAATCTATACTATACACTTTGAATTCACGTCACACTATTCCAACTTGGTTACATCATAAGTGAACATAATATTTAATTACAGACACTTACTTTACATTGGTGTTGGTGCAGATAATATATTCAATTTCGTCTGAATAGGGATTCTGGAAAGTAAAACTGCTCGTCCTTATCCATAACCACTCCCTGCTTTTTGTTCGGAAGCGGTACATCACTGACAGGACCTGCCCTTTCAACTTCACAACCTTGGGGGGGAACAAACAGAAAATAATTATTAGATATATGCGGTTTATTCTAAGATTAATGAACATGAAACTAACAGATGATTTCTAACATGGAATTGTGACTTGATGAGCTGGTTTGTCCTTGTAAAAGACCTTGGTCAGGCCTCAGTTAGAATACTGTGTCCAGTTTTGCTCTCCTCACATGGTGGGTGAAATTGAGGCTTTCGAAAGGGTGTAGAGGAGGGCCACTGGACTAGTTCCCAGTTGAAAACATCTTAGTTATAAAAATAGGCTAACAGAGCTGGGACTCTACAATTTAAAGAAGCATAGACTTGGGGGTGATCTGATCGAGGTTTATAAGATGATGAAGGGAACAGATTGTGTTCGAGTTGACAGTTTGTTTCAATTAAATAGGTTAGGGAGAACCAGGGCTCACAATTTTAAGTTGTACAAGGCCAGATCTAGGTTAGATGTCAGGAGGTGGTTCTTTTCCCAGAGAATACCAGCTATTGCGGTGGACAACGATTCACTGAATTCCTTCAAGCGAGAGCTGGATGTATTTCTGACTGGGTGGAGTTCACCGTGTACAAAAAGTAGGTACTGCAAGGAATTATCAGGGTCAGAGTGATCTCCTGGAGTAGTTTCTATCGCCGTGGGGGCAGGGGAAATTTCCCAGATTTCCCCCCAAATTAGCCTGGGCTTTTAATGTTTCACCTCTCCCAGGAGATCACATAGTTTTGGGTGGGGTGGGAGCAATGTTCCCTGTAAATTTTTTTGGTGTGCGGTTCCTTTAACTATCCATTTAATTTTTCGCGCACGCGTGGCTATTTACATTGAAAAGCTTGTGAGCGGCCTGTGCAGGACCTCCAGACTGTTGCGCAGCTGCATGGGAACATTGGTGGGGAGTGTATATATTGTGACACACAAGGTAATTGTATGGGAGGGGTTGGATGGACCAGAGGGTCTTTTCCTGTCCGCCATTGTTTGGATGTTCGTTTGTGCCTTTGATCTGAAACAGTGCTGTGTTATTATTGCCGTTTTCAGTCCCAATCATTTTTCAGCTTTCTTTTCAGGCATGTAGCTCTAAAAAGACTGTGGTTAATCGATGTTAAGTCTTTTACTTTTCAGTCAATGTGTTCAACTGTGGCCCACTTGGGGATGTAGCACTTTCTGATCAGCAGTGGAGAGACTCCCGGCTGATAGAAGTTAAGCCATACAATCACTGATTAGCAGCTTAGCAAGCAGGAAATGAGCTTCCTTACTACTTTACGGCACCAGCAGGAGGTAATCCAGATGTGGCTAACGGAAAATTGCAGTGTCATGTAACGGAAAACACAAAAATTGAGCCAGTAGCAGACCTTATCTTCAAGCATAACCTCTTCATCATGGGAAGGCGCTTGTCTCCACCACCAAATGACATGCCAGGAAAACAGGAAACAGGTCTGCAAGGCAGTTCATCACTAGCGAGTTGACCAATTGAAGAACTCACCAGAGGAAAAAATATTTCAATCGTATCAAGAAATCGGGTAAATTAGAAAGATGATGTCGCGCTGTCTCCCAGGCCAGGACCAGCCTTAGGAGAGGCCCCCAACAACTGGCAATGCTGGAGTCCAATGTTATAACCACAGGAATCTGGAGGATGACTGATGTCAAAATGGGGTTATCCGCCACAAAACTGGCAATTAATTTTCCATGCCAATTTTCTCCCCTCCCCAACTCCCCTGAACTTTGCTACATAACCATTATTCATGTGTGAGTTCAGACAGTGAATATCTGCCGACTATTTGGTTGAAGGGGCATCATAGCTAACTCCCTGGTGTATGATCCAACTCTCATGGGCTAATCTTGTTGAGCCAGAGAGAGCTTCATCTCCCTTTCTTTTTGATAATTACCACACTTCAGTTAATATGAGATTTAACTTATAACAACAACCTGCATTTATAATGCACCTTTAACGCAGGAAAATGTCCCAAGGCGCTTCACAGGAGCGTAATAGACGTAAATAGACACTGAGTCTGGGGGTAATAAAAACACGGATGAGGGTTTCAGCGGCAGATGGGCTGAGGCAAAGGCAGAGGCGGGTGATGTTACGGAAGTGGAAGCAGGCAGTCTTTGTGAAGGAGTGGGTATCGAGTTGGAAGCTCAGCTCAAGATCAAATAGGATGCCAAGGTTGCAAACAGTCTGGTTCAGCCTGAAACAGTGGCGGGGAGGGAGATGGAATCATTGGTGAGGGAATGGAGTTGTGGCGGGGGACGAAGACAATGGCTTCTGTATTCCCAATGTTTAATGGGAGGAAATTGTGGTTCATCCAGGACTGGATGTCGGACAAGCAGGCTGACCACACAGAGGCAGCCTCCAATAGTAGTTGGAAAACTTCAAAGATTGCTTGTTTCATCTATAACACTAGCTCTCTTTCAGTACCTATACATGCAATAATTTAAACTGCAAAATAAAACCTGTGTGATACCCTGCCAATATACACAATTTATCACTCCAAAGATGAACACGAACCAACTGCAGTACAGAGAATCCCAATACACGTCCACCATAATGAGACCAGTCACCAGCGCAGATAATAAAGGTAACTCTGTACATTAATGAATCATCAGCATATGTACTCAGTGAGCAAGGAGCAGCACCTCATGGATTCAGGGTGTATTGGAAAGAAATCACGCACATCCTAAACCCAAGGCCCGAAGAGGTAGGTAAGGAGGTCAGTGCGCCTGCCTTCAAAGTGAATGTCGCAGTATCAGAAAGCTAAGCATGTCATGGCCACCATGCAAGTGGCATTAGATGAAAGGATGGAAAGACTCATCTTAAAAATTACTCTAAACTGGAGCAACAAATGATTTCATCACATTCCACTATGGAAGGAACGTCAACTGGCTAGTAGCTACCTTAGCAACCTGAGAGACTCGGGAACTACACAGAATAGAGCACTGCTTCAAAATACATATGGGTTCAGTTAGACAATGACAATCAATGTTGCAGACAACCATGAGGGAACCTTCTGTGACTTAACAGAGATATTGTAATTGTGCCATGAACAGATCCTAATATCAGTAGGCTTAGTAAAGAGCAAGTTGTTGGAGCTTAGGCCAGCAGTCTATTCCTAATGTCAGAAAACCCTGGATACATATCTTTGCAAGTCCCACTAGAAGCAGTGAATCCACCATGATGACCGTTCAAGGCACCAGATCTCTGAATCTCCAACAGGGCCTCCCACTGATCCTTCCAGCATCTTTCAAACCAGAATCCATAGTTGGATGAGCCACCTTCTATCAGAAAGATAACTTAGAGAACTCCTCTACAGGTACATAACCACAGGGTGAGAAGTGAAGTAGAAGGCTGACGGGGAAGAACACAAAATACACACAGGGTGGCATTTGGCACTTATTCTATGAACACACTAAATTGATGTAATTACCGTCTTTGTCTCTGTTCCCTCTATGACACTAGGCAGAGGAAACAGTAGATTCAGGTGCTGGGAATGGATGCAGTTGTGACAGGAAAAAGGCAAGCTGCCAATGACAAGTGATTTATTTTATTCTGAAATTATTGTATGTACATGTAATCTTTCATGTGGGTGTAAGACTGATATAACAGGGTGGTATGTAACCTAGCATCAACCAGACTGGTGTCAAAATTCATGTCTTCATACAGATTTCCTTAATTGAAATAGGTCAAAGGTAGCCCTAACCTTTTCTTTATCATTCTTCAGGATGTGGCATTGCTGGCATTTAGTGCCCATCCCTAGTTGCCCTCGAGAAGATTATGGTGGGCCTTCCTATTGAACCACTGCAGTCACCATGGGGTGAAGGTACTCCCACAATGCTGTTAGGTAAGGAGTTCCAGGATTTTGGCCCAGTGACGATGAAGGAACAGCAATATATGTTCGTCAGGATGGCGTGTGACTTGGAGGGGAACTTAGAGGTGTTGGTTTTTCCATGCACCCGCTGCCCTTGTCCTTCTAGCTGGTGGAGGTCGCAGGTTTGAGAGGTGCTGTCGGAGAAACCTTGGCATCTTGCTGCAGTGCATCCTGTAGATGGTGCAGCCATGATACACCGGTGGTGGAGGGGGTGGATGTTTAAGCTGGTGGATGGTTGCTGATCAAGCGGGCTGCTTTGACCTGATTGGTGTTGAACTTCTTGAGTGTTGTTGCAGCTGCAACCATCCAGGGAGAGTATTCCATCACACTCCTGACTTGTGCCTTGTAGATGGTGGAAAGCCACAGAATACCGAGCCTCTGACTTCTCTAGTAGCCATGGTAATTATGTGGCTGGTTCAGTCTGGTTAACATTAGTTGGATCCATCCATCAAATAACACCTTAATTATAATTTCTAATGCATGAATGGTGAAAAAGTGCAATTTTAAAGCCATGTCGGAAAATGGGAACTAACGAGACTTTTCGCCCAGCAGTGCATTTTTTGCCTGATCAGTCATCGGTAACAATCACCAAATTGTGGGTCGTCACCTTTGAGACTATTACAAGTTCGAAGGTACTGAGGTACATAACCACTAGCTTTGTCTGGAACATGGACAACACAACAAAATAAAAAAATAAAAGTTTTGCAAACAATAGTGATATACAATGTAAGCACAATTTAATCAACAGCCTGTCAGCAAATTCCACTGAATGGGAAACAAAAACCTTTGGTTACAGTTAGATTGGTAGAATTCAATAAGAGAACTACACTGTAAGAGCTAAAGCAATAACCAAAACAGCTGAATTGTAGCCAATAGCACCAACAAATTGTTCTCCCAACTAATGTCCCAAGTGCTAGGAATTGTCATAAATTGCTGGAACCATGCATTTTGCTGATTAACTGAGCACGTGTTTAGGAACTCATTAATAGATGCCAGCGTAGCACCATTAAGCATAACAGTTCTGTGGTTCAGGTTGAGATGCAAGACCTTTAGCCTACTGAAGCTGTCAAAATACTAATTACTCCCACTTAACAGGAAATCTTGCAATATTATTAAAGTCAAACATTAATTACACTGAAATGATAACCGTATGTGTTCCTTTTATTTGTAATGCCAGTGTCTTAATAAATGTAATTGTTTTGATAACGAGATATTTATGTACAAAATTAGCACATTGATTGATTGTAGTGGTGCTATTTAAATTGCTAAATCCAAAAGGGAAAGGTGAGTTAGGGCTGGCTGGAGGGAACTTTTTTTTCCAAAGTACTCCCCATTTATTTTACAGACAAAAATGATACACTCACCAGAATTTTATTTGACTTAGAAATACTCTAATCCCCAGATGACAGGATAGTTTCCAGATTCCCATTGCTCTGAGGCCTGTCCAAAATCTGTTTCCAATGGAGAAAGTCCGCAATACACAAGTATATATATTTTTCTAAAACTGGAGTGCCTTAACAACAACTTGCACTTACATAGTGTCTTTCACATAATTCATTGTCCTGTGGTGCTCTACAGGGAGATAAGAGGCCGCTTAGTGGGAAGTGGTAGGAACGTTAGGGCTGGGGCCTGAAGGTATGGTGGAAGACATAGATTTTGAGACGACTTTTGAAGGTGGGAACAGTGATAACAAGGAAGAGGGGTTCAAGGAGAGAAGTCAAGGATGCAACAACAACATGCATTTATATAGCGCCTTCATCATAGAATGATTTAATATTGAATCTGCTTCCACCACCCTTTCAGGCAGTGCATTCCAGATCATAACTTGCTGTGCAAATTTTTTTTTCCACATGTCGCCTCTGGTTCTTTTGCCAATTATATAAACTCTATGTCCTCTGGTTACCGGGCCTTCTGCCACTGGAAACAGTTTCTCCTTACTTACTCTATCAAAACGCTTCCTGATTTTGAACACCTCTATTAAATCTCTCCTTAACCTTCTCTGCTCCAAGGAGAATAACCCCAGCTTCTCCAGTCTCTCCTCGCATCCCTGGTACCATTCTAGTAAATCTCCTCTGCAACCTCTCTAAAGCCTTGACATCCTTCCTATAAGTGTGATGCCCTGAATGGGACACAATACGCCAGTTCGGGCCTAACCAGTGTTTTATAAAGGTTTAGCATAACCCTTGCTTTTGTACTCTATGCCTCTGTTTATAAAGCCAGTTTATAAAGGATATCGCATGCTTTTTTTTTTTCAACAGCCTTCTCAACTTGTCCTGCCACCTTCAAAGATGTGTGTAGGTACAGCCCCCAGGTCTCTCTGTTCCTGCATCCCCTTTAAAATTGTACCATTTAGTTTTTTGCCTCTCCTCATTCTTCCTACCAAAATGCATCACTTCACACTTCTGTGTTAAATTGCATAGGCCACGTGTCTGCCCATTTCACCAGTCTGTCTGTGTCCTCCTGAAGTCTGTTACTATCCTCCTCACTGTTTACTACATTTCCAAGTTTCGTGTCATCTGCAAACTTTAAAATTATGCCCTTTATACCCAAGTCCAGATCATTAATATATATCAAAATATAAAATGTCCCAAGGCGCTTCACAGGAGCATTATCAAATAAAATTCTAGCCACATAAGGAGATATTAGGACAGGTGAGAGGTAGGTTTTAAGAAGCATCTTAAAGGAGGAAAGAGAGGTAGAGAGGTTTTGGGAGGGAATTCCAGAGCTTAGGAGCCTAGGTAGTTCAAGGTATGGCCGCCAATGGTGGAGCGACGAAAATCGGGGATGTGCAAGAGGGCAAAATTAGAAGAGTGCAGAGATCTCGGAGTGTTGTAGGGCTGGAGGAGGTTACAGAGATGGTGAGAGGCAAAACCATGGAGGGATTTGAAAACGAGGAAGCAAATTTTTTTTTAAATCGTGGCATTACCAGATTGGGAGTCAATGTACGTCAGCGAGCACAGGGGTGATACATAGATACATAGAAGATAGGAGCAGGAGTAGGCCATCCGGCCCTTTGAGCCTGCTCCGCCATTTAATGAGATCATGGCTGATCCTCCAATTCAGTATCCCGTCCCCGCCTTCTCTCCGTAACCCTTAACCCCTTTTGCCTGTAGAAATATATCTAATTCCCTCTTAAATATATTTAATGAGCTGGCGTACACTGCCCTCTGTGGCAATGAGTTCCACAGGTTCACCACCCTCTGAGTGAAGAAATTCCCCCTCATTTCTGTCCTAAATGGTTTAGCCCTTATCCTTAAATTATGTCCTCTAGTTCTGTTCTCACCCGCCAAGGGAAACATTCCTTCTGCATCTAGTCTGTCTAGACCTGTCAGAATTTTATACACTTCTATGAGGTCCCCTCTCAATCTTCTAAACTCCAGTGTGTACATCCCTAAACTACATAGTCTCTCCTCATAGGTCAATCCCGCCATTCCTGGTATCAGCCTGGTGAATCGCCGCTGCACCCCCTCCATGGCAAGAACATCTTTCCTCAGATGAGGCGACCAAAACTGTACACAGTACTCGAGGTGTGGTCTCACCAGTGCCCTGTACAGCTGCAGCAAGGTATCCCTGTTCCTGTATTCCAACCCTTTTGCTATGAAGGCCAGCATACCGTTTGCCTTCTTGACCGCCTGTTGCACCTGCATGCTCGCCTTCAGTGACTGGTGTACAAGAACACCCAGGTCTCTCTGTACTTCCCCCTCTCCCAATTTATTGCCATTTAAATAATAATTTGCCCTCCCGTTCCTGCACCCAAGGTGGATAACTTCGCACTTGTCCACATTATAGTGCATCTGCCATTTATCCGCCCAATCACCCAGTCTGTCCAAATCGCTCTGGAGCTTCCTGGTCTCCTCCTCTGAGCCCACCCCCCCTCCTAGTTTAGTGTCGTCTGCAAATTTGGAAATGCTGCATCCGACTCCCTGATCCAGGTCATTAATGTAAATTGTGAACAGCTGGGGACCCAGGACAGATCCCTGTGGTACCCCACTTGTTACTGCCTGCCATTCAGAAAATGAGATGGGTGAAGGCTCTCAGTAATGGTGGAGTGGAGCAGAGAAACTCTCAATAGATCAGTCAGATGAGCAGATGGTGCATGTTGGGATACAGAGCTGGAGAAGACTGGAGTAAGGTTCCAGGGGGGATTTGAAAATGATTATATTCAAAAAGTACTCCCCAAACGAGCCCCGTTTAAGGAGTAGATTTTAGCTCCAACTCCCTTATCCATCTCACTCAAATACTTACTGTTCTCAGATTGATCACATAACTGAGTTTCTTTTGCTTTAGAAAATTTGCGATTAAATCCTTGAAACAGCTTCCTTCATTTTAGCTCAACAACCAACACCCTTCTGTCAACAGTAACCTACACCACACCCTACCGCAGGGTCACAAAGGATACAGAACTCATACGAGTATTCAGATCTAAAGCTTCCGATTACACAACAGATAAAACAAGCCCTGGAACTGATGATACAGTTCCCGTGTTATTCTTGGCCCCTAGCATGCAACACACAGGTCCAAGTTTCCCACTGCAGCTCATGTCTTTATCTCTCCTCGGAATGGAAACCTGTACATGATGCTCACAGGTTCGAAACCAGATGTCCACCAGTTTCAATAACCTCCCTCTCTTTTTTTATGCATTATATTATCAAATCACTGATAACGTCAGCAGCTTAGGAGAGGTCAGAAATAATTTTATGGGCATGAGACAAAAGGGTATATTCTCAGTATAAAGCAACAGGCTCAAATCACCTTCATAAAAATCGTGTTTTCTCTTGCTAGTAAAAACAAACGTCGACCTACAATGCTGCTCTCTGAGCTGGGCATGATGTACTGTACTTTTATTAACAGGGCGGGTATGGGAAAACTGAAAGATGTATGCTCTCACTAATAAAGTGCAGAAATACCGCTGAATGCATAATGTTACATAATAAACTGTTCACTTTCACTGAAATGACGTGCAAGAATATATTACATACAATATGAAACCAAGATTGCTCGTCTCCTCCAGTTAAAATGATCAGTCAAATGGAAGCTGTCTGCCTCATTCAAACACTTCCAGCTTCCTCTGCAATACTGCATCTCCTCTTCTCGCAGGTTACGAGTTGTCTTCTTCTTCTTCTCTTCTTCTTCTTAGGCAGTCCCTCGGAACCGAGGATGACTTGCTTCCACATTAAAAATGAGTTCTCAGGTGACTGATGAGTCCAATGCGGGACCTACAGTCTCTGTCACAGGTGGAGCAGACGGTGGTTGAAGGGGCGGGTGGGTGTCGTGCTTGGGTTGACGTGCGCTCCTTGCGCTGCCTGCGCTTGCTCCCGGCGAAGAGGCTCGAAGTGTTCGGCACCTTCCCGGATGCTTCTCCTCCACTTTGTGCGGTCTTGGGCCAGGTGTCGGTGGGGATGTTGCACTTTTTCAAGGAGGCTTTTAGGGTGTCCTTGAAGCGTTTCCTCTGCCCACCTGGGGCTCTCTTACCGTGCCGGAGCTCTGAGTAGAGCGCTTGTTTTGGGAGTCTCGTATCGGGCATGCGGACAATGTGACCCGTCCATCGGAGCTGATCGAGCGTGGTCAAAGCTTCAATGCTGGGGATGTTGGCCTGAGCGAAAACACTGACATTGGTGCGCCTATCCTGCCAATGGATTTGCAGGATCTTGCGGAGGCAGCGTTGGTGGTACCTCTCCAGTGCTTTGAAGTGCCTGCTGTACATGGTCCATGTCTTTGAGGCATACAGCAGGGCGGGTATCACTACTGCTCTGTAGACCATGAGCTTAGTGCCGGGTTTGAGGTCCTGGTCTTCAAACACTCTTCCTCAGGCGACCGAAGGCTGCACTGGCACACTGAAGGCGGTGTTGGACTTCGTCGTCGACGTCTGCCCTTGTTAACAGTAGGCTCCCGAGGTATGGAAAGTGGTCCACGTTGTCCAAGGCCTTGTCGTGGATTTTGATAATCAGGGGGCAGTACTGTGTGGCGGGGGCAGGTTGGTAGAGGACCTTTGTCTTACGGATGTTTAGTGTAAGGCCCATGCTCTCGTACGCTTCGGTGAAGGTGTTGACGATGGTTTGGAGTTCGACCTCAGAGTGAGCGCAGATGCAAGCGTCGTCTGCATACTGTAATTCGACGACAGAGGATGGGACGACCTTGGATCTGGACTGGAGGCGGCGGAGGTTGAACAGTTTCCCGTTTGTTCTGTAAATTAGCTCCACTCCAGTGGGGAGCTTACTGAGGGTAAGATGGAGCATTGCAGCAAGGAATGTCTGCCTCATTCAAACACTTCCAGCTTCCTTTGCAATACTGCATCTCCTCTTCTCGCAGGTTACGAGTACCCAGCTTTGCTATCACTGAAGTAGATAGATGAGAGAGACATTACCCTTCTGCCCAAATATTGTCTACTCAGGAGAGGGACGGGGAATGTATTTCACTAAAAATAATCAAAGGTTAAACTACCAATAAGGTTGTTCTACCAAGCTGCATGCTCTGAATTAACAAAAAATATATAAAATCTGAAGGTTTAATGAAAGTTAGACAGTTCCAAGCATTCTGTATAATTTTCAATAAGAACAGAAAGAAGCAGAGTGCAATCACTGCTCATGGGCAGAGTGGTTCCTTCTAATATTGAGCTGCATACTCTTGTTGCCAATAGATTCCAGTAAAAATGTTTTGCTAACTAGTTGATCGAACGTATATCTTTTGATAGACACAGAACTGTTTTGACAGAAAACTGTCCTTAATTATAGCTACATAAAAGCACAATGTAGGTAAGGCTAGTGATTTGCCACTGGAAATATACATCAAAATTAACAGACAGTTCTGGTAAAACTACAAAGTTATGATGCGATTGAAACATGCAGAAAGCCAGCACAATCCGAATGTTTTAAATGTATTTCTTTAATGGTGCATCAGAAACCTAAATGTGAGTGCAAGGCCCAGCTGCAGCAACATCTGTAGTGCTCTGTAGCACTGTACTATCACCTGTAGTTATAGCATGCTGCTCACCACACAGCTGATACCGTACCCCAGGTGATCGTGTTATCTTAAAAGGTCAAATTTGACAACCAAATTTATTGAGATTTTAGAAAAAAAAAAAATCGCATACAAGTGAAAACGTAACTTTAAAAAATCATGTTACTGGGGGGGGGGGCAAAATTTGTGTTTATCACAAGTTACAAAAAAGATGCCATTTGTCATACAATGTCTCCCTAGAACAAACCACTAGCCTTACCTACAGGTATCAGTATAGTCGAGGTCTGTGTTCCACTTGGACAGGACAGACAATGCCTAATATAATATAAATTCTTGCATCTAACGTGTATCTGTAGCATTACACGTCAGTTGGGAGAATACATTTTTTTTAAATACAAATCACCGAAATAATCACTATCTGTTGTTACCTATGCCTTTTGGCGCAATACCCTATTGACTATACGTGAAACAATCAATAATCAGTTCATTTAATAGACTGGTTGGAAAAGCTACCAATCAACAAAGAGAAACCACACACTGACCACACATATTGCTCATTTTTTCCACCAGTCAAATTGCTCATTTGTTTCCAGAATACCATCTACAAAGCATCACAAAACCAACCAAGTCGTTGATGCAATTTCTTTCAAGTCCTTGTGGTTTCCTCACACACACATGGGCATTACTTCAGTTTATACTATAATAAATATATTAAAAACAATTAAAAAAACACCAAACCCATCTATAAAGTTTGCCACCGTAGGTAAAAAATGCGTCCAGGAAGTTTCATACACAAAGGGTTTATATATAAAACCTACCTCTTTGGCCAAGCTTTTTCTCCTGTGAAGCACCTTGGGACATGAAACTATGTTAAAGGCACTGGGCCGGATATTCCGATCCCTACGGGTGTGTACGCGCTGTGTACCCACCTGTAGGGACATTAGAAATGCCGGTTTCAGGCATGCACTGCGCATGCGCTGGAAACCGGCATTTCCGATCTGTCAAGAAAGTTCTTGACAGATCCTCCGGCTGCCCTGGAGCAGGGCCTCTGCGGGCGGAGAGTTCCACTTTTTGGAGACCCTCCGCCCACAGAAAACACTTACAATTCTTGCGCCTGGTAAAAGTAGGCGTATGGCCTGCTTTTACCAGAATAAGAGTTGAAAGAAAGTTAAAAAAAAAAATCCTCCACTGATTTAACATTTAAAGATACTTTAAAGTTTATTTTTAGCCCTGTTAAAAACTTTAATTATTTTTTTCAAAAATTTAAATTTTTGTTTAAAATAGTTAATTTATAGTTAATTAATAGTTAATTTTTCAAGTCATTTTAAAAATGTGATTTAAAAAAAAAAATTCTTTAAAGTTTTACTATGTTTTGGTCTTCCTGTCAAATATATGAAGAGAGATTCCCTTCTCTGATTGGCTCCCCATGGCCCACGGGATCCCAGGGACGCTGCGAACTACCTGTGCCTCTGGGATACGTGGGCTCTGCGCACCAGCAGTTTGGAGAGGCCCAGCAGCGGAACTGTGCGCCTCCCGGGAGCCCTCAGGTCTTGGCGCAGATTTTTCCAGATCGCAGCCCTCCGCCCGCGGGAGGCCTGCGATCGGAATATCTGGGCCACTATATAAATACAAGTTGTTGCTGTATATATAATTATTGTGTGTGCACATGAGAGAGAGAGAGAGAGAGAGATACATTTGGTAGTCTCAGATAAAAAGAGAACTTGCAATCATATTGTACTTTTCATGACTGGAGGATGTCTCAAAGTGCTTTACAGCCAATTAGGCACTTTTGAAGTGTAGTCACTGTTATGTAGGATACGCGGCAGCCAGATTGCGCACAGTAAGGTCCCTCAAACAGCATGGAGATAATGACCAAACAATCTGTTTAAAGTCTTATCCAAAAGATGGCCCCTCCAATAGTGCAGCACTCTCTCAGTACTGCACTGAAGTGTCAGCCTGGTTTATGTGCTTAAGTCTCTGGAGTGGGGCTTGAACCCATGACCACTGACTCAGAGGTAAGAATGCTATCACAGACTGGAAAATAAAACTGTCCTGTTCATTTTGGAGGTCATCCTTGTCCAAGGGAATGAAATTTGGAAAACAACAGGCTGACTCCTGAACTCTTACAAATCTGGTTTATGGGTTAAAGACCACATTGTTGGCTTTGTCCGTCAATTGGTGGCTGAAAAGCAGAAACCATGGCTGAATACGGCCCTGATGGAGCTCGATTTTGGGTCTTATCTAACGTGGTGCTGCAGATAAATAAAGTTGCCAAATTCCATATTAAG
The DNA here is from genome assembly GCA_030390025.1 of Squalus acanthias. Classification (NCBI taxonomy): domain Eukaryota; kingdom Metazoa; phylum Chordata; class Chondrichthyes; order Squaliformes; family Squalidae; genus Squalus; species Squalus acanthias. The sequence goes on along the minus strand of CM059446.1, from coordinate 31,157,469 downwards.
CAGGCACCTTACTACAACTTGCACTAAAAGCCAAATATTTTCCACTGTCCATTGTAATTAATCCAGATAGCCACTTCCCTGAAGCTACAACACCAACTCCTTATCTTTGAAGCCTTGTGTTTGCTACCACTCGTGCTCAGAAGTTAGACTATCAAAAGGAGGCTATGCAGGACTGGAAAATAAAACTGCCCTGTTCATTTTTGAGGTGTCATCTTTGTCCAAAGAATTGAAATTTGGAAAACAGGCAACATGTCACTTGAGGGAACTTCGTATTGTTTACTGATCTTTCATGAAGTATCAATGATTAGCAATGGTAAAGATTCTTGCTCCATTATGTTGACATTGATACGTGGAGCAGTTCGAGCGTTCCTCAGATGACGAGTAGCTGAGCCACATCGAGCAGGAGTGTTCAAACCCTAATCTGTGCTGAGCTGTCTGAGGCAATGGTCAGGGTGCTACAATTAGCCTCACCATTACTGGGTTAGGAGAAAATGGCCCAGGGTGCCCACTCCTGATCACTATCCAGGGACTCCTGCAGTAAATGTACTTGTGTACAGACATATGGTGAGCCCAGGATCAGGCTTGGCCTTGGTGTCCCCCATAGTTCAATAGCCCTCCAACACTCATTGCCAATGGCCATGTTGGTGAGCAGAAGTAATCGAGCTTCATGTTCCCCTAAAATACAGAAAGGTTAATCTGAGGGGTTACAAATTGTGAATTTTGTGCTGGTATTTTTTTTAAATATAAAAATAATTACCAGCACAAAATTCTCTGAGGCATACAGCAGGGCGGGTATCACTGCTGCTCTGTAGACCATGAGCTTAGTGCCGGGTTTGAGGTCCTGGTCTTCAAACACTCTCCTCCTCAGGCGACCGAAGGCTGCACTGGCACACTGAAGGTGGCGTTGGACTTCGTCGTCGACGTCTGCCCTTGTTGACCTCCTGAGGTATGGAAAGTGGTCCATGTTGTCCAAGGCCTTGTCGTGGATTTTGATAATCGGGGGGCAGTACTGTGTGGCGGGGGCAGGTTGGTAGAGGACCTTTGTCTTACGGATGTTTAGTGTAAGGCCCATGCTCTCGTACGCTTCGGTGAAGGTGTTGACGATGGTTTGGAGTTCGACCTCCGAGTGTGCGCAGACGCAAGCGTCGTCTGCATACTGTAATTCGACGACAGAGGATGGGACGACCTTGGATCTGGACCGGAGGTTGAACAGTTTCCTGTTTGTTCTGTAAATTAGCTCCACTCCAGCAGGGAGCTTACTGAGGGTGAGATGGAGCATTGCAGCAAGGAAGATCGAGAAGAGCGTTGGTGCGATGACACAGCCTTGCTTGACCCCGGTTCGTACGTGAATTGGGTCTGTGGTGGAACCGTTGGTCAGGATCACGGCTTACATGTTGTCGTGAAGCTGGCGGAGGATGGTGACAAACTTCTGAGGGCAGCCGAATTTGCGGAGGACACTCCATAATCCCTCACAGTTGACAGTGTCGAAGGCCTTTGTGAGTTCAAAGAAGGCCATGTACTGCGGTTGGTGCTGTTCCCTGCATTTCTCTTGTAATTGACGTGCGGTGAAGATCATGTCAACCGGAGATGCAAGTGGTCAGTGGTGGCTCTTTTTATAATTAAAATATTCATGATATTTGTTCTTATGCATAATCAATGCATGCCACTTCAAAGTCTAGTTTTTATAAAATTATTTGCACAAAATGTGCACTTAGGTTTTAAGTCTATTTTCCAAAGTAAGATGGCGCTCTTTTGAGGGATAAACTACAGTACCTGTAATTAGAAAGCTGTCCTTTAAGTAGAAAAATACTAAACACCTTTGCACTTCCTATCACCAAGTCTGTTCATATTTGAAGAATTAAGATGAGCATGGAAAGTTCATGAGAAACAGCATAACTGGAAACATGCGGACAATTGTGCGATCATATTCCAACACATGAAAGTTATCCTAATCACATTGCTTTGTCATTGTATGCTATAAATACCTGCTGAAAACTGTCCCGCACGTGGCTTTGATCTTCAGGATGGCAAAACTCTACAATATCCTTTCCCAGTAGCTCCTGGCAAGAAAAGAAAGACAGACAGACTTGCATTTATATAGCGCCTTTCACAACCACCGGGCGTCTTAAAGCGCTTTACAGCCAATTAATTACTTTTGGAGTGTAGTCACTGTTGTAATGTGAGAAACAAAGAATCAAAGTATTTAAGTAACCAGAACTAGATTAGCACTCCTAGCGGTGAGCCAAGTTTGCAGGGCAAGTCGGGGTTAGTGCTGTAGTCCTACCTCTGACTGGCTCCCTTCAAGCATGGCTGCCCTGCCGGCAGAATGGAATTAGCATATACATATTTACAGTAATAGAAATCCCACGGCATTGCTTACAAACAATTTTCTTTAATTGTTTCTCTGCTTCTCACTCCTCTATGTTTGTCTGACTTTTTGGTTTCTCTCTCTCTCTTTGTTATTCCACCCTCTTCCATTTCCCACTCTCTCTGCATGCCTCATACTTTCTCTTTTCTTCTGTAAGCATAATATACTTAGACACGAGGTGCAAGCTCCATCAACATCAATCAGAGGGGCTTGGCCACTGAAGACCACTCATGAGAACAGAAAAATAGTGGATTGTGCTCTTAATTTAAGGGATAACCTAACTAGGTTGGCTGAACTTCTAGAACAGAATTTAAAACACGCATGAGGCGGTCAGAAAAGCTGGTACGGCCTCAATACTGGGCATTGTGAGCATCAGGTAGGTCAGGGTGGGCGCTGTGAGCAACAGGTAGGTCAGGGTGGGCGCTGTGAGCAACAGGTAGGTCAGGGTGGGCACTGAGCAACAGGTAGGTCAGGGTGGGCACTGTGAGCAACAGGTAGGTCAGGGTGGGCACTGAGCAACAGGTAGATCAGGGTGGGCACTGTGAGCATCAGGTAGGTCAGGGTGGGCGCTGTGAGCAACAGGTAGGTCAGGGTGGGTGCTGTGAGCATCAGCTAGGTCAGGGCATGTTGGTGCCGTTGCACAATGAAATGTAACAAGTTACAGGCTCACTGGATAACAACTTGCATTACCGCAGGGCCATACGTGGTGCTGGAAAGGTGCAATGAGGTAATGGCGCCGTCAAGATACGCAATTGATCACAGAAGGAGCTGGAACGTGGTATAGCCATTCTTCTCATGAAAGAGTTGCACTGTGTACTGTTGCCGCCCCAGAAGTGGGAGAGAAGGTGACATTATAGAAGTATCCAAGAATAAAACAAGTCCCTTGTTGGACGAGATCAACTCAGTTATTTCCCACAATGAAACAGCGACAGGAAACTGCTGCTGGATTTTACACACTATTCTCATGCAAACCAGGCTAAGTAAAGCAGATTGTACACAAGGTCAACATAAGCCAGTGCATCAATGCATACACCCAGTGCTACACGGTGTAAGGAACAGGCAAGGGAGATGCTGGACCTGGGAGTAACACAGCCACCCCCAGAACCCATCGTCATAGTAAAACTAAATAGCTCAACAGAGGCGGACGTCTACCCAATGCCTCGCATGGAGGGGATCTAGAGAGGCTTGGGGGCATCAAGTATGTGGCAACGCTAGACCTGATGGAAAAACTATTGGCAGGTACCACTTAGTGCAGAGGGCAGCCGGGCTTCTTGTGTGTTGAATAGTCAGGGCTGTTTAAATTTACAGTAATGCCTTTTGGAATGAAAAATACATCACCGCATTCCAACGGCTCATGGATTCAGTTCTGACCAGGACTGGGGATTTCACTCTCACATATATTAACAAAAAGTCCCATGACCAAGAAACAAGTACGGCATTCCTCGGGTTGGCCAGCTATTAACGCAGGTTCATTGCCCATTTCAGATCTTCCACAGTTCACACTGATCCATCACACAGAGCAACCAGTATTTGATTTGGAGAAGAGACCCAGTGATTTACCAGTTGTATTCTACTGCCATTATAGATAGTTTATTCCACAACTGAAAAAGCATGTTTAAACAACAACTATACTTATGGGAACTACATTGACAGTATATTCAGACCACAATCCCTCAAGTGTGGTTACTGTGAACTTGTGACAAAAGTACACATCTGTTGCTGTGCCGCATCGCCATACATGGTTACCCAACATCGTTGTTTCCCAAAATAGGAGTGTTCAAACATTGACGTCAGGAATAAACAGATTTGATCCTCACAAGTGCCACATCTGCAGCACTTGAGTATCAAAAAGGGGAGTTATGTAATCAATATGAAGCAGTTCTGTCTTACTTTGGTCTGGTAGCTGTTCCTTAAAATCAGACACAATACATGAGATTTTAAAAAGCCACCTGCAGCTTCAAACTATTTTGTAAGATACATTGCAAGTTTGCTGCTATGGCCTCCCAGCAAGAAGCTCAACAAGGAGTCTATTTGGAGGTATATATACAGATTTTGTGATTGGTTCAGTTACGAGTATGACAATCTGTTATTTTCTGTATGAGGCTAGCATTTATAAAGTTATAATGAGCCTTGATAAGAGCTGTAAAACGGAGCGAAAAGACAGCAGTTCTCAAGTATAGTTGAATCTTCATTGAGGGGCAGGTAGATTTTAGCTAGTTCCCAGAGTTCAGAAGAAGAAAACAAAGAAAGGAGCTGTGGACACAATAGCGATACTGGTTTTTATTTAAAACTTTGACCTTTAGTAATTTTTCCCTTCAAGGAGACAAAAGAAAGAATTTTTGAGATACAAATCTATCTCAGAAATGTGTTTAATTAATTTATATATACATACAAGAGGGGAGATGAGGAGATTTTTTTTTTACGCAGCGAATTGTTATGATCCGGAAAGACTGGTGGAAGTAGATTCAATAGTAACTTTCAAAAGGGAATTGGATAAATACTTGAATAGGAAAAATTTGCAGGGCTATGGGAGTGGGATTAATTGGAGAGCTCTTTCAAAGAGCTGGCACAGACACAATGGGCTCAATTTTCCAAGCCCCGTGGAGGTGGGTTTGGAGGCGGGACTGGTGGGAAAATTGCAGATTCGGGGGGCACGTACCCATCCCGCCTCCATGCCAATGTCCCAGGAGGCGGGTACCCGACCTGTGCTGGGAGCCGCCTCCCCGAGGCGGGAAGGGGATTAGTGCCAATTAACTGCCTGTTAACAGGCAGTTTTTTGGCTAATCCCTGTTTTTAGCCCTGAAGTGTGGGCTGCCCGACGGCTCCAAACCACGCCAAGTTAGCGAGGCGGACCGTCGGTCTGCAGGGCTTGGAGGGGTCGAGATGTCCGGTGTACAGGTGAGTGATGGGTGCATGAGTGCAGAGGTAAGTGTGTTTGGTGTGTGTAAAGTGTTTTAATAAGTTTTACTTACCTTTACTTTCTCCTCCAGGCTTCCTCCCTTCAGTTCTCGGGAGTCCCTCAGCTCACCGGCACAGAAAGCAGAATGGCCGCTGAGCTGTCAAAAGCTGCAGCCTCTGCTTTCTGGTCTGGAGAGCTCGCTAACTGAGTCTGAGTAGAAGGACTCAAGTTAGAAGACAGATTGTCAGTGTTTGACAGCTTCACAGAGCTGTCAAATGCTGATATTTCATCTATCAAAAGCTCTTGACAGATGAAATGTCAATCGCTGATGTCACCAGTATCCAGGTGTCCCTTAATTGGCCTGCTGAGCTCGCTGGGCGGGCTTAACAAGGTCAATCAAGGGAAAGTAGCGTGGGTTGGCCACAAATCGATGGAGGCGGGACTACAACCCAAAAAGTGGGAGTCCAGCCTCCATCACGTCCCCATTGACAAAATCGAGCCCAATGGGTCAAATGGCTTCCTTCTATACTGTATCATTCTATGAGGCTCAGAGATAGATTTTGTAGAGGCAGAAGAATAATCCCATTAGCTAAAAAAACAACTGACAGAATTACATTTTCTGTTGTATTCTATGCCCGTAGCATGGTTTTCCAGCATCAGTGGCTCTCGAGCAGTTCTTAGGCCAGTTGGAAGTCACACACACTTTCAGTTTTAGTATAGCTGGTCTGGGACACTCCTGTAATCGACTGCACCAGAGCACCTTAGGAGTGAGATTCTATACCAGGTTGATGCTAAAATTGACATGGAAGAAATTGGAAGTAAATATAGTCTTTCTTCTATGAAGAAGTAGTGCCTTGAACACCAAGTACTCCTTCAGACTTTTTCACCTTTATGCCTTTCCCAATCCTATCTATGTATGTCACAGGGTTCTGTGAACAAATTGCAGTTCCATTTTTGCTCCATTGATTTCACTGATTGACACAAACAATACCTGCTTCTGAGTGTGACTTTTCAACATTCTTTGGAGTTGATGTTGGACTTTGAGTTCTGTAGACTGTCGGTGTAATTAAGAACATAAGAAATAAGAGTAGGAGTAGGCCATACAGTCCCTCGAGTCTGTTCCGCCATTCAATAAGATCATGGCTGATCATCGACCTCAACTCCACTTTCCCGCCCGATCTCCATATCCCTTAATTCCCCTAGAGTCCAAAAATCTATCTATTTCAGCCTACAATATACTCAAAGACTCAGCACTCACAGCCCTCTGGGGCAGAGAATTCCAAAGATTCACAACCCTCTGGGTGAAGAAATTCCTCCTCACTCGGTCTTAAATGGCCTACCCCTTATCCTGAGACTATGCCCCCTAGTTCAAGACACTCCAGCCAGGGGAAACAACCTCTCAGCATCTACCCTGTCAATCTCCTTCAGAATCTTGTATGTTTCAATGAGATCACCTCTCATTCTTCTAAACTCCAGAGAGTATAGGCCCATTCTACACAATCTCTCATTATAGGACAACCCTCTCATCCCAGGAATCAATCTAGTGAACCGTCGTTGCACCGCTTCCAAGGCAAGTACATCCTTCCTTAGATAAGGAGACCAAAACTGTGCACAGTACTCCAGGTGTGGTCTCACCAAGGCCCTGTACAATTGTAGCAAGACTTCCTTACTCTTATACTCCAACCCCCTTGCAATAAAGGCCAACATGCCATTTGCCTTCCTTATTGCTTGCTGTACCTGCATGCCAACTTTCTGTGCTTCTTGCACGAGGACACCCAAATCTCTCTGAACACCAACATTTGAAAGTTTCTCACCATTTAAAAAATATTCTGCGTTTCTATTCTTCCTACCAAAGTGAATAACCTCACATTTCCCTACATTGTACTTCATCTGCCACCCTACTGCCCACTCACTTAGTCTATCTATATCTCTTTGCAGACTCTTTGTGTTCTCCTCACAGCTTACTGTCCCACCTAGCTTTGTATTATCAGCAAACTTAGATACATTACACTCGGTCCCTTCATCTAGGTCAATAATATAGATTGTAAATAGCTGAGGCCCCAACACTGATCCTTGCGGCACCCCACTAGTTACAGCCTGCCAACCTGAAAAAGATCCGTTTATCCCTGCTCTGTTTCCTATCCGTTAACCAATCCTCTATCCATGCTACTATATTGCCCCCAACCCCATGAGCCCTAATCTTGTGTAATAACCTTTTATGTGGCACCTTATCGAATGCCTTTTGGAAATCCAAATATACTACATCCACTGGTTCCCCTTTATCTACCCTGCTAGAGACATTTGTTTTTCCCCAGAAACAAATATGAGAGTCTAGATTTTCCAATATGTGATATTGGTCGCAATTATTTTTGGCTTTAACCTTGCTTAAGTCAATAGCACTAAACAGTTCAAAGCTGCTGCTGAGGAACAGATCACTGATTTAGTGTTATAAACGCACACAGTGGCTCTGAAGATCAAGGATGATCAGTAAGTTATAACATACCTGGAAAATTCGACACTCTGAAATTTCCCTAAACTGATTTTAGTTTTTTTTGTCCCTTGAGTAAAATTAGGTAAAGTTACATGTGTTTTATTGGCTCTTATCTGCATTTGGCCCATTGATATTTGTTTGTACTAACCCCCTTGGCTTGACACACGAGTTGACTACAGCCCAAGGCAGTATTGTGATTTACTACCCTCAGCAAATCCTAAAAGTACACAGGTCATTATGTATACTTGTCTTCTACTGAAAGTTCACTATACTGCTTCTCCAGAGTTGCCTCCATCTTTTTCTACTGGATCTGGTTATTAAATACAATTGCCCTCATGAAATCTCTTCATGTGGTCCTCATGTTGTACTTCAGTTGTGTAAAATATGAATGAAATCAGGTCACGTTTCAGGTGTTACACTGACACAGAGAAAGGTCCTTCTATCAATAAGGAGAGCTTTAAACAAGATTGCAAATACATGAGCACAGGAACTAACCTGCGGCTGATAGCCAATGACAGTGATGCATCTGTGATCCACAAATGTGAAGAGTCCATCTGAATTGTGCCTGGACAGGAACTCTGTGGGGATGGCGAGTCCGTTCATATCCATGCACACAGGGGAGCTAGTTACCTGAGAAAAATTATCAGAATTAAATGCAACGTAGGAGCAATTCTGCATTAAAAGGCAAAAAGTGTTATCTTTCTGTCTCAGGTTTCATGCCACCAAGGTCTGTGGCACTAATTGGATAGCTCTTATTCAGCCGACTTTTAATTATACAGCTCAGACGCCTTCTGTTTGGTGCCAAGGGTAGAAAAGGTCTACCTGTAGGATGTGCAATGAACCAGTCACTGATAATTCATTGACTGTCATCAGCTGCTAGCTCCTTGCAGAGAACGGAATTGCAAAAGGGCAGATCACCGCAAAAAAACAATGAATTTTACAATACCTCCTACATGGTAGAGGGATTAATTTTTATTTTAACTTTAGATCAGTGGTGGAAGACTTCAAAATTATTTAAAAATAAAGTACTTCCCTAAAACTTTCCTCCTACTTTCTTTGCATGGCTATGTGGAGGGGCAGAAACCAATGGGTTTGCCTTTTCTAACAGATCACGATATTTTTGATAGAAGTTCACTGCTTATTTTCCTACCCTCCCAAATAGAGGCAACTGACTGCTTGGGGAGGAACATAGAAACAGGAGGAGGCCAGTCAACCCCTCGAACCTGTTCCGCAATTCAATTAGACCATGGCTGATCTGTACCTTAACTCCATCTACCCGCCTTGATTCCATAACCCTTAATAATCTTGCCCAACAAAAATAGGAGCGTCAAGAAATGAGGAGAAAGAGGGAACAAAGCTGGAAACATTAGGGTAAGCAGCAAGAAGTACTTGTGTGCAAAAAGAAATAAAAAAATTCAACATAATCTACATTTTACAGATTAGTAGGGTGATTTATATATAATTAAAAGAAACATTAAATACTGTATGATTTCACATCTGGGATATTTGTTAGACTCCAGCCCACAATGTTGCGATGAATACCTTATGACAAATGCAAGAGATACTTTTGGCTGGGTGAGTCTAATTCCTTGTGGGTGAGCCCACACTCTGTTCCAGGGAGACTGTCCTCAGACATCCCCAGTTGCTTGAAAAAAAAAACTGGCATCTACAAACTTTGGTTCTCACTGAGCTTTGTTTTGGAGGGTAATAAGAAACCAGATACCACCCAGAAAGATTTTACTGAACGGTCATCTTTGCTGTCACTTGACGGATGCTCTGTAAACAATCTAAATGTGGCTCTGTCCCTGAAAAATAGAACCTAAAGCACTTCCTGGAGTGGGAAATGGCAATAACACCACAATGGCGCAGTGAACATCCCATTCTGAGGTTGCGAGTACATGGATCTAACCTGTGCTACAAATGGACCAAGAGTACTTGACATGGGCACTGGCTGCAAAGTATTCCATTTCCTTTCCCAGGCATCATTCACCTTGCCCTGCACATAATTTATTAATCTTAATTTAAAAAAATCAGATTTTAGAAATATTAAATCAAATAACTATTCATTACCTTCATCCATATTAAAATTAATTAAATAAATCTCTTAACAAGTAAGTTTCACACTTAGAAATACAGTTTACCTTCACTGCAACTCTCAGACAACTGGTATCAACACACAGACCATTCTAGTCAAACGTCTTGTATGGGAACATAATGGAACAACTGGGTTCAATCAATAAACAAGAAAACATTGCAAAAGTGGTATTTTTGCCGTTCCAAAATGCTTTAATTCTCTCATGTAGGTGAAGTGAATAAACTGTTAATTCAGTTAACTCAGTGAATCTGTGTGTTTTATTGGGACTTTCTTCAATCTACTTCAGCTTCTACAGAATGCTTCTTACTAAACTTACAAATATTTTCTAAAACCACCAAAATAGTGACGCTTTTCTTCGAGGCAGACCAGTAATCTCCATCGCTTCCTCTCATTTGCAACACCAGTGCTTCCAACATGTCTTCCTTTTTCCTCAACCGAGGATTCCCCTCTACTGTGGTTGACACAGCCCTTGACCGTGTCCGTTCTATCTCCCGCACTTCTGCCCTCACCCCTGCCCCTCCCTCCCGGAACCACGATAGGGTTCCCCTTGTCCTCACCTTTCACCCCACCAGCCTCCACATTCAACTGATCATCCTCCGCCACCTCCAGCGTGATCCCACCACCAAACACATCTTCCCCTCACCTCCCCTTTCAGAATTCCGAAGGGACTGCTCCCTCCGCGACACCCTGGTCCACTCCTCTATCACCCCCAACACCCCTTCCCCTTCGCCCGGCACCTTCCTGTGCAAGCGCAGGAGATACAACACATATCCTTATACCTCCCCCCTTCCCACTGTCCAGGGCCCCAAACACCCCTTCCAGGTGAAACAGCAATTTACTTGTACTTCTTGCAATTTAGTATACTGTATTCACTGCTCACGATGCGGTCTCCTCTACATTGGGGAGACCAAACGCAGATTGGGTGACCGCTTTGCAGAACACCTCCGTTCAGTCCGTAAGGGGGACCCCGAGCTTCCAGTCGCCTGTCACTTTAATTCTCCGCTCCACTTCCACTCAGACCTCACCATCCTCAGCCTCTTACATTGTTCCACTGAAGCTCAACGTAAGCTCGAGGAACAGCACCTCATCTTTCGATTAGGCACTTCATAGCCTTCTGGACTCAACATAGAGTTCAACAATTTCAGATCATAACCTCGGCCCCTATCATATATATATTTCTTTTCTCCACACTTTTTTTTTTGTTCGTGTTTTCTTTTCTTCTCTCCCACATGGCAGCTATCTTTCATTCTGCCTGCGCAATTTACACTTCATCTAGAGTCATCTTTTGTTTCTTAACCTGTCCCATTACCATCTCCTTTTGCCTTGAATATCTCTTAATGTCTCTTAACCTCTCCTGCCTTCTATCCTATCACAGACCTTCCCTTTTGTTCTTTCATCCCCTCCCCCCCTTCCCCAGCCCCTACACTTGCTTAAAAATCTGTTCCATTTCCTGCTTTTTTCCAGTTCTGACAAAAGGTCATCGACCTGAAACGTTAACTGTTTCTCTCTTCACAGATGCTGCCTGACCTGCTGAGTATCTCCAGCATTTTCTGTTTTTATTTCAGATTTCCAGCAACTGCAGTATTTTCTTTTTGTACCATTTTCACTCTGTTGGGTGTACACATTGTGAATATAACTGTAGACACATTGCAGCTTGTAAAACTGTCCACTATTGGTGAACTGCATCAATGCCCTAATGGGCTGTACAACAAGGGTAGGAAGGAACCTACAATCCCCTGCATGAGCTTCTGATCTTGGTGTTTAATGGAGACTAGCCACTTACTACAAAGGAATGCCACTCTGATGACTTTGTCAATAAATAGACTGCCCAACGATGAGACATACAGACCAGGATGGTCCCAGGGTCTATTCTTGGCCTCAGGTAGGGCTAGAGGTGATGTAGCCTCAGCATTCCAGGGCTAAGGAATAGAAAAATCAAGCAGGTTTCCTGCTCATGTGGTATCCAGTGACCCTGTTGGAAATGTGTGCTCAAATGGATGTTGGGGATGAGAGGATTGGGCTTGGCTATCAACACTTGCTGTCTGGGCTCACACATGAAGAACCAGAACTTGGGCAAGGTGCCATGGGCTGCTGTCACCTGTAGGACTGTTCTCCAGGAGAGAAGGGAAAGAAATTGGGAAAATATCTTTCTAAAGAAATCAAATAAATCACTGTGCAGGTCCACCTCAGGCTGTTTTACTATACCTCCTCGAGACTAGCTCAAGGGAAGCATCAGCAGAGGCCTTGGTGCAAGTCTTGAACCAGGAATGGTGTGCAGCATCAGAACCGAATTGGAAGGGCAAAAGTAAATTAAAATAGGCTAGTGGGGAAAGTCAACAAAAGCTCGCACTCAATAAAAATGGTTATATTTTGTCAACATGCACTTCATGTACAGGACATTCAGACAGGGATAGCTACTTCGGTGTGGCCATCCAAAAGTTAATGAATAAATCTGATTTTCGTTCTCCTGAATTCCTTTTCAATTTGAGTGCAATAATAGACCCGCAATAACTTACATAAAGTCTCAATTGGCAGCTGCTTGGGGGGGGGTCAAAAGGCTTTAAAAAAAATTAAAAGCACATGGTGCGGCTGCCTTTCATACTTGAAAACAACTGAGCAAACTTGAGGGTTTAGGAGTTTTACCTGAAACATCACCAGCAGCAAGTAGTACCACAGGCATTTTAATTAAAACATAAGAATCTAAAACGTTATCAAAGCAAAGTGCTCTATAACAATCAGGATAACAAGTATGCATTGTAGAGATTGGGAGCAAGGATGTTAAATATAAATAAACTCAATATTAAAACATCAGTCCGTTAGCGGAAAGTACAAAAGTATGTTAAAAAAAAGCAACAAGTAACATTGGATTTTGTACAGCATGCGACTGCCTCCCACAACCAGAATCCATTGTAATTAAGAATTTAACCATCCAGTGTAATGCCTAAAAGATTAGGACATTTAAACAACAATTTCATACACGCTAACTATCTGTGTTGGACATGGACAATAAACATTTTGGGGGCATTTTCTGCATGAACCAGGCTCCCCCCCCCCGCCCCCCCACCCCACCACCCCCGCATCAAGCAGCCTTCCAGAACTCCCATCCACCGCTCCCTGCTGCTTTTGAGCGGTCGCATGTTGCTGCACACTGTGGGTGGGGATTCTTGCAAGATCAGAAATTACGGTCCCCATTCTGCAGCATGAATTGCTTGCCATGGCAGCAGAAAAGGTATGAGGACAGGAGCAGGACTTCATGGGGAGGGGAGAATCCAGGCACAGCACTTGAAAGGGAAGGGAGCAGAGTCACAGCATGAACTGGGGTAAAGGGGAAAAGAGTGCCAATTTGAACTGTGGGGGTGATGAGAAGGTTGAATTGAGATGGGAGAGGGAGAAGAGTGCCAGGGATGAGGGGCAGAAGTGCCAGACTGAATTGTTGGCGGGGGGAGGAAAAAAAATGGCAACAAGTACTGGGAGATTTGGAGTGGCAGAACATATATCTGCACTGAGTTGGGAAGCTGGAAGGAGTGGAGTGTTTTTGAGAACTGGGCCGGGTGCCTCTGTGAACTGGGAAGAGTGACTGTTGAAGTAGCTTTTGGGAAGTTGGGTCTGGTTGGTCTGTTCGAAACCCAAATGTAATTTTGTTCTTCCCTTGAATGTTGGGCACACAAAAGCCCCAATAGATTAGGACAATTAAAAGGACACTCCATTGCACTCAGTGTAATTACTTGTTTACTTGGCCATTTTGGAACTGCCATCCTTTTAGGGGGCTGTTAGCTTTCGCCAGTTTCTAGGTTGGTGTTTATGCTAATTTCTAACATTAAACACAATACAGATGATAAATATTTAATTCTCATTAGCTATTCTCCTTACTTTTAAATATAGGTGGGTTCTCCCTCAACACTGCGTTCGAACACAACGTTCGAACACAACAGTCAAGCTTTTGAAAGCTGTCTTTAAGACCACGCATTAATACCAATCACTGGTTTACAATCTGATGAGGTTATTAGTGACTCCCTACCTAAAACTAATTTGTGGTTTGCACCTGACCTTGTAGCTAATATGTGACCTTACAAGTAACCGGTCAGCACCGGTAATGTTCAGCATTGGTTAGAATTCAGACATGCATTTGGCATTTCAGCATAAAAGAAGTCGATATAAAGATCTCAATCAGATACCAACTTCTCGCCCCAATATTCAAGTGCAGAGTAAATAAGTTCAATCAATCGCTGTTGGCATCGAAAACAAACTTTGTAGAAATCAAAGCGCATAATTTAGAATCCAACTGTGTACAAAATATCAAGGGCACACTGCAGTGAAAGTACGCCAATTTTGCTTGTATATAACTTGATGTTATATACATGTTTATGAACTTTCAGAAAGCGTTTGATAAAGTGTCACATAATAGGCTTGTTATAAACATTGAAGCCCATAGGATTAAAGGGACAGTGGCAGCATGGATATGAAATTGGCTAAGAGACAGAGAGTAGTGGTGAACGGTTGTATTTCAGGCTGGAGGGAAGTATACATTGATGTCCCCCAGGCGTCGGTATCAGGACCACTGCTCTTTTTGATATATATTAATGACCTGGACTTGGGTATATGGGGCATAATTTCAAAGGTTGCAGATGACGCAAAGCTTGGAAATGTAGTAAGCAGTAAGAGATAGAGTAGCAGACTTCAGGAGGACATAGAGAGACTGGTGAAATGGGCAGACACATGGCAGATGAAATTTAATGCAAACAAGGGTGAAGTGATGCATTTTGGAAAGAAAAATGAGGAGAGGCAATATAAATTAAATGGTACAATAGGAATGCAAAAGCAAGGAAGTTATGCTAAACCTTTATACACACTGGTTAGGCTTCAGCTAGAGTATTGTGTTAAATTCTGGGCACCAAAGTTTAGGAACGATGTCAAGGCCTCGGAAAGGCTGCAGAGGAGATTTGCCAGAATGGTACAAAGGATGAGGGACTTCAGTTATGTGGATAGGCTAAAGAAGCTGGGATTATACTGTTTAAAGCAGAGAAGGTTAAGGGATGATTTAATAGAGGTGTTCAAAATTATGAGGGAGTTTGATAGAGTAGATAACGAGAAACTGTTTCTACTGGCAGGAGGGTCAGTTACCAGAGGACATAGATTTAAGATAAATTGGCAAAAAATCCAAGGGGGAAATTAGCAATTTTTTAACGCAGTGAGTTGTTATGATCTGTAATGCAATTCCTAAGAGCATAGTGGAAGCAGATTCAATAGTAACTTTCAAAGGGGAATTGATATATACTTGAAAATGAGAAATTTGCAGAGCTATGGGGAAAGAACAGGGACAGTGAGACTAATCAGATAGCTCTTTCAAAGAGCTGGCACAGGCACGATGGACCGAATGTGCTATGCTACATGATTCTATGTTAGAAATTTTCTACTTATAAAAGTACAAATCTGTAAACATTACTGATTAAAATGTAATGCTTAAACCATTAATAGAACTCATTCATGTGCATTTATCAATTAATTGCACGTTAAAATGATTCCAGAAAAACCTGAGTTCTGGAAACTTGCCTGTAGTAAATTTCAGATTCTGTTTCTAATTCAGAATCAACCACCTCTGAGAAGTTGAACATTTTTGAAAACAACAACCTTTGAAAAAGAACAATCACCATGTTCAATCTGCAACTGTGAAACTAGCATTTAAAAAAACAAAAATATTGAAACAACACTGTCTTGTGGTATATTAACTCCCCAGTGGAACATACCATGTTACAGACAATTGAAAAACAAAGGGATTTCATATGTTTACTACATTACCAAAATTTAATCTCAAATTGTTGTTGATCATTTTCCTTTCAACGTGAAGGAACAGGGTTTCTTGGAAAACATTTTTGTTTGCTGTGGACAGGATTGTCAGAAATCACATGAATCTGTTCCAGCTGGGCCATGAAACCACCACATTTAACACAAGGTCTGCTTTTGAAACCTGAGAGTTGAAGGCGGGGGAGTCATAACGGCACAGGAGGACGACATTCGGCCCATCGAGTCCGTGCCAGCTCTCTGTAGAGCAATCCAGTCAGTCCCCTTCCCCCGCTCTATCCCCGTAGCCCTGCAAGTTTATTTCCCTCAAGTGCCTATCCAGCTCCCCTTGAAAGCATTGAGTGTCTCCGCTTCCACCACTTCCGTCGGCAGCGAATTCAAGGTCCTCACCACTCGCTGCGTAAACAAGTTTTTCCTCACGTCTCCCCTGTATCTCTTGCCCAAAACCTTAAATCTGTGTCCCCTAGTCCTTGTACCATCAACTAGTGGGAACAGCCTATCCCCATCTAGCCTATCCAAACCCGCCGTAATCTTGTACATCTCTATCAAATCACCCCTCAAACCCCTTTGCTCTAATGAAAACAAATCCAGCTTCTCCAACCTGTCCTTGTAGCTAAGATCCCCCATCCCCGGATCCATTCTGGTAAATCTCCTCTGCACCCTCTCAAGGGCCTTCACATCCTTCCTAAAGTGTGGTGACCAGAACTGGACGCAATACTCCAGTTGTGGCCTAACCAATGCTTTATAAAGGTTCAGCATAACTTCTCTACTTTTGTAATACCTCTATTTATGAAGCCCAAGATCCCATATGCTTTGCTAACCACTCTCTCAATATGTCCTGCCACCTTCAGGGACCTATGCACATTAACTCCCAGGTCCCTCTGTCCCTGCACACACTTTAAAACTGTGCCATTAAGTGTATATTGCCTCTCCCTGTTCCTTCTGCCAAAATGCATCACCTCACACGTCTCTATTAAATTCCATCTGCCACTTGTCTGCCCATTCTGCTAGCCTTTCTATGTCCTGTTGCAGTCGAATGTTATCATCCTCACTGTTTGCCACACCCCCAAGTTTGGTGTCATCAGCAAATTTAGAAATTCTATTCTGTATTCCAATATCCAGGTCATTTATATATATCAAAAAAAGCAGTGGCCCCAGCACTGACCCTTGGGGAACACCACTGTCTACCATCCTCCAGTCTGAAAAACAGCCATTTACCACAACTCGCTGTTTTCTGTCCTTAAGCCAATTCCTTATCCAAGCTGCCACTGACCCACCTATTCCATGAGCCTCAATTTTGTTAACCAGTCTTCTATGTGGTACTTTGTCAAACGCCTTCCTAAAAACCATGTAGACAACATCCATTGCATTCCCTTCGTCAATCCTCCCTGTTACATCATCAAAAAATTCAATTAGATTAGTCAAACACGATCTGCCTTTTACAAATCTGTGTTGGCTCTCCTTAATTAGCTTAAACCTCTCCAAGTACCCGTTAATTTTTTCCTTGATTATTGTTTCTAAAACTTTACTCACCACTGATGTTAAACTGACCGGCCTGTAGTTACTAGGATTGTCCTTACACCCTTTCTTGAACAATGGTGTCACATTTGCCACTTTCCAATCCTCCGGCACCTCCCCCGCATGTAGGGAAGATTGGAAAATTATGGCAAGCCCTTCCGCTATCTCCTCCCCCAATTCCCTGAGCAACCTGGGATGCAAGCCATCTGGACCAGGCGACTTATCCACTCTAAGCATACCCAGCCTTTCTAGTACATCCTGTCTATCAATTTTCACCCCTTCCATTGCTTCTACCTTTTCTACTTCTACCGATATTTTGTCAGCATCCACCTCCTTAGTAAACACCGATACAAAGTACTCATTGAGTATTCTAGCCTTGCCCTGCACCTCTAAGCATATATCACCTTCTTTGTCCCCAATAGGTCCCACCCCGCCTCTTACTACCCGCTTACTGTTTACATGCCGGTAGAAGATTTTTGGGATCCCTTTTATGTTAACCACCATTCTACTCTCAGATTCTCTCTTTGCCAATCTTATTTTCATCTTCACTTCCCCTCTCAACTTATTGTATTTAGTCTGGTTCTCCCTTGAAGAATTCACCTGACATGCATCAGACACCCTCTTTTTTTGTTTCATCATCTTCTCTGTCTCCCTCGTCATCCAAGGAGCCCTTGCTTTGGTTCCCTCACCCTTCCCTCTTGTTGGAATGTACCTAGCCTGTACTTGGAACATCTCCTCCTTAAAGATCACCCATTGTCCCGTTACAGTTTTTCCTGTCAGTCTTTGGTTCCATTTTACCCTGGCTAGATCCTTTCGCATCCCATTGAAGTTAGCCCTATTCAAGTTTAGAAGTTCCACTCTAGATTGTTCCTTGCTCCTATCCATTGCTAATCTAAATCTTATGATACAATGATCACTCATACCCTAGTGTTCTCCCACAGACACTTGGTTGACCTGGCCCACCTCATTCCCCAGCATCAGATCCAGCAATGCCTCCTTCCTAGTTAGGCCAAGAACATACTGGTCAAGAAAATTTTCCTGAACACATTTCAGAAATTTCCCCCCCTCCTTTCCCTTTACCCTAGCATTATCCCAATCGATATTTGGGTAATTAAAGTCCCCCAATGTCACCACTCTATAGCTCTTGCATATCTCTGCGATTTCCCTGCAGATTTGCTCCTCTACCTCCCTCTCACTATTTGGAGGCCTATAGAATACCCCCAATAGCGTGATCATACCCTTTTTGCTCCTCAACTCTAGCCAAATGGATTCTGTCCTTGTCCCCTCAAGAACATCCTCCCTTTCCAACACTACAATGTCTTCCTTAATCAGCACTGCCACCCCACCTCCCTTTTTTCCTTCCCTATCTTTTCTGAACACCTTTGAATATTAAGTGCCCAGTTCTCACCATTTTTAAGCCACGTTTCCGTTATTGCCACACGGCTAATTGTGCTTGTAGCTCACCAACCTTATTCACCACACTTTGTGCGTTTACGTACATGCATTCTAAACGCATTTTTGAATTTTTCGTAGTCTTTCTTAGTCTGCTCCTATCTAATATGGTACTACTTCCGCCTCTAGTACTGCTTTCTTCTCTAGTACTATCCAACACACTCACTCTTTTATGCACCTTATTCCTCTTTTCTACTCCTATATGCTGGTGCCCATCCCCCTGCCAAGCTAGTTTAAACCTTCCCCAACAGCACTAGCAAACCTCCCCGCGAGAATATTGGTCCCGGCTCTGTTGAGATGTAACCCGTCCGGCTTGTACAGGTCCCACCTTCCCCAGAAATGGTCCCAATGCCTCAGGAATCTAAAGCCCTCCATCGTGCACCATCTCTCCAGCCACGCATTCATCTGTTCTATCCTCCTATTCCTGTACTCACTAGCACGTGGCACCTGGAGTAATCCGGAGATTACTACCTTTGAGGTCCTGCTTTTTAATCTCTTTCCTAGCTCCCTATAGTCTGCCTGCAGGACTTCATCCCTCTTTCTGCCTATGTCGCTGGTACCGATATGGACAACGACCTCTGGTTGTTCACCCTCCCCCCTCAGAGTGTCCTGCAGCCGCTCAGTGACATCTCAGTGTCTGCTTTTCCCAAATTGCTCCTCTCTTCCAGTATCAAAACTTTCTACTCAACCTGAAGAGCAGGTATGGAAAAGCCCCTGCAGGAAACACGTGCCCACTATCGCAGGGAACACGTGCCCACTATCGCAGGGAACACGTGCCCACTATCGCAGGGAACACGTGCCCACTATCGCAGGGGAGGAGAGTTGGGTGTTGCAGTTCCTTTTCTCTAAAAAAAAAGGTGCAATAAACTGGCACATCCATTTTCACCTCATGTCCCCATTTGCTGAGGAAGGCTCCAAGAGGTTAAAATTCATCAGGTTTACTTTGCAAAATTAGTGTCCGATTTGTGTGAAGTTACATATAAATCGTACATTTGCTGGCTCTTGTAGTGGTCTGAAATAAAGAAGAATTGATAAGAGGCCTGTGCCTTGTCAGGGAAAAGATACAACCATATGACTTTCCTCAACACTAGATAAAAGTACCTGAAGGCGCCCAATTGCAACTAGGCAAAATTTACTGCTTTGCCCGCCATCTGATTCCTCCTCTGGAATGGTCATTCCTGCCAAACAAAGAATATGTCACGCTGTTATTATTAACACATGCCATCACCTACACTATCACTTTATTATGGCTGAACCCTCCAACAATATCCATTCTCTACATGGTAACAAGCAGGTTGACCTTTATTCAGTCAAAGCTTCTGAATGGTTTTTGCAACAGAATAACTTCCCAGCCTATAGAATTCATGGGGATGTCACACACCCTTTCATGGTCATATTATGTTTGCCAAATAGAACTGCAAAATGTGAAGGATCAGATTAATGGCAGGCAACAGCCCCTCCATCCAACTGCCTGCAGTGAACAAGTATATGAGGAGTGCTGGTATACACTACAGCAGTAAGAGATCGCATGGTTTTTACACGGCATACTTGTGACGGGACAGTGATCACCCACTGCATCACAATCACAATTCATCATCGAATGCAGGAAAAAGAAATGAGGAGGAATTATATTACTTTGTAAAATACATATTAAAATTATTTAAA
The DNA here is from genome assembly GCA_030390025.1 of Squalus acanthias. Classification (NCBI taxonomy): domain Eukaryota; kingdom Metazoa; phylum Chordata; class Chondrichthyes; order Squaliformes; family Squalidae; genus Squalus; species Squalus acanthias. The sequence goes on along the minus strand of CM059446.1, from coordinate 31,137,182 downwards.
TATATATATAAAAAAAATTAAAAGTTACATCTAGTAAGTGCTTCGTCCATCACACTGCAGACATCGTGCTTGTATGTATGCAAAATTTTGTTGTCAAATTTGCACTTTATTGAATCAACTTTCGTATTCATAAAACAACTTGCATTTATATAGCGCTGTTAATGCAGGAAACACCCCAATGTGTTTTACAGAGGCCTGATCCAAAAATAGTGCTCAGCCAAAGAATATTTTTGAGGGGCAACCAAACCTTGGTCAAAAAGTTGGATATTAAGGAGGGTCATACATACGAAATAGGAGCAGAAGTCTTCAAGGAGGAGAGGGACATAGAGGGATTTATAGAGGGAATTACAGAGCGTGAAGCCTGTGCAGCTGAAGGCACAGCCACCAATGGCGGTGCAAAGTTAGGGGGGAATGCACAAGGGCTCAGAGTTTGGGGGAGGGGGCATTGTAGGGCTGAAAGAGCTGACAGAGGGAGAGGGAGAGATGAGGCTCTGAAGGGATTTAAACACAAGGATGAGAATTTAAAATTTTAGATGTTTGTAGAAAAATTCTATTATCGCCAACATAGTCCCCACCTCAAAGGATGTTTCCTATGGGAAAGGCAGAAGACATCTGGCTAGGTGTACCGATGCAGCATGGGAAGCACGAGGTGTTAAAATTGCATTCCAAGAGACTGCTGTCTGACTGGTCAAAATCCACCAATCAGGAAGCAGTCTTCTTCAGTCCTCCAGGCCAGAAGCTTGCAACAGCTTGAAGATGCTGAATTCACCTTTGCGCACAAACACAATGATGAAGGGTACTAACAGGGGATCCACAGGATGGATCAAAACAGCTAGCAAGCCACTTTTGAACATCACTGTAGTAGATCATTTAAATAACAAAACATTCCAGACCTAAAACCAATCAGAAATAATGTACAACATACATTTATATTAGTGGGCCAGGTGCCTTCAATTTAGGAGCCATTACACAAATGAATACCTATTACAATATCTTGTTTAGCAGGTTACTTACCAGGAGTATTCAATTATCAAGAAATCACAGTGAAACATTAGCAAAAATATTCAGCACAATTTCTCGAATGGTTTAAAAAAAAAATTTAAAGCGAGAAGATTTAAAAAGAAATGTTAACAATTGATCACAATAATTTTTACAAAATGGAAACAATTCCACATTACTTAAAATTTATTTTTCTGGATTCCAGATGCAGAGTTCATAGTACTGTATATGTTAAATAAGAAGTGATGCGTGCAATTTGTTCTGTGAAAATAGTGAAGTTTATTACCAGGGCCAAAATTATTCATCAATAAAATGAGTGGAAAAGCCGACACTGCCAGGGCTACAGTGTGTAGCCCTGACTGAAGGGGAGTTGACTGTACATAGAATTCAATCAGCAATTTCAGTCCTACAACCCTCAAAAAACTCTTCATTCCTCCAACTTTGGCCTCTTGTGCATCTTCTACTTTCTTCATCCCATCATTGGCAGCCTTGCCTTCAACTCCCTAGACTTAAGCTCTGGAATTCCCTTCCTAAATCTCTCCACTTCTCTCTCCTCCTTTAAGACGCTCCTTAAAACTTACCTCTTTGACCATGTTTTTATTCACCCGTCCTAATATGTTCTTTGGCTTAGTGTCAATTTTTCCTCTGATACCGTGCCTGTGAAGCTCCTTGGGATGTTTTTCTACGTTAAAGGTGCTATATAAATGCAATTTTTTGTTGTTATTCAACAGAAATTGTCATACAAACACTGAAGTTGGTCCTCTCATTTAAAAGATACTCCAGTTTCAAGTGTAGCAATTTCAAAGCTTCTAATTTCCTTATACATGAACTAAGTATCAGTGCAATATTTTCAAAACATTCACATTATGTCAGGTGGATAAAAATATGCCTCCTGAACGTTTAATTGTAATGTTTTTCATTTCTGATCCAATCCAATTAGGGAAATTTAAATACTTTTCTGAAAGGATAAGAATTTTTTTTTAAAAAACCTGTGGATCAGAAAAAGAAATCCACGAGCACGAAGATCTTTAAATAAACTCTGATGTATAGATTATTATTTCATTCTGGCCATGGCTCCACAAACAGACTACCAAACTAAACATCTCTCAGCTGAGTTTAATTAGCCAACATTCTTTACTGCTTTTGGTTCCAATGGCTGAAAGAAATACATTCCTTTAAAAAGTAAGAGGATATTTAAAAAATCTGCGAATTGTTAAAGCATTTTTCCAGTGATGCAGAGTAGAATACTTGTGGTGGGCCAAGAGAGATCATATGAGGAGAGAACTAGAAATGTGATTTAACTCTGTGGCTTCCTGTACGTAGCTTAACATATTTCAACCTGAAAACACCAGTACACTGATTATTCATCAGTCGTCTCAACAGAATGAAGTAGGGATTGAAAACACAGACAGACATAATGGCCTGTATTTTCCGATGCCTATGGGTGTGTATGGGCTGTGTACACACCCGTAGGGCCATCGGAAATGCCGGTTTCAGGCATGCGGAGCGCATGCGCTGAAAACTGGCATTTCCAATCTGTCAAGAATGCTCAAGGGGCTGCAGAGGAGGCCGGCGACGGCAACGGGGGCAGGTGCTGGCAGGCAACAAAAATGGTCGCCCGCCACCTCGCCTTTAATTAGCGCCTCCCCGGCCGCAGGTAGGCCCCCCTGACCCCGTTGGACATAGCGTCCGGCGGTAAGTCAGGGGGTGCTACCGAAGATCGCGGCCGGGGCACAAGCAGGGCGCTGTGCACGGCGATGACGTCATCGCCGGCGGCACAGCGCCACGGGGCGTTAAGCGTTACCGCCGCTAACCTCCCACTGAATTTCGTGGGAGGTGTTGGCGGCACCGCGCCCGGGTGCTAGTTGCTTTGCACTAACGGGAGGCGCAAAGCAACCGAATTTTTCCCCCTTAATGTTTTACTGTGTTTTTAGGGTGATTTCCATTCATATATTTGACAGGTCTATCTGTCAAAAGTATGAAGGGAGATTCCCTTTTGCTATTGGCTGGCCTGGTCCACGTGATCCCAGGGACGCTTGCTAACTGCATGCGCCTCTGGGATACGTGGGCCCTGCGCATTTCGAGTTTGGAGAGGCCCAGGAGCGGAAGTGTCCGCACCTCGGGAGCCCTCAGGGAAGTTCATAGATTTTTTTCAGATAGGAGGCATCCGCACGCAGGAAGCCTCCTATCGGAAATTACGGGCCAATGCAACAAGAGTGCAGCCCAAGAATACAAGAGATTTTGATTCTAACTGCTTAAGCTCTGCTTTAATGAATCATCAGCAATTTAGGATTCTAATTCTATATTTTAAGCTTAAAAAGATGAAATTAAAACATTACTAAGCATAGCTATTAAGCAAGTACACTCAGTGGCTTGTGAAATAAGCAAAAATAAAAGCAAACAAACTTTTGAAAATCGTTATATGCAATCAATAACCTTACAAGCCAGCATCAAATAGGACGGGCACACAGGCCAAGCTTTAAGCACTGCAATACTGAGCAAGATAAATTATGTGTATGAAGTCAAACCATGTCACAGGAGTAGCAGTTGATTTTTGATTTAGTTTTAGTTAAATACAGTACAACTTCATAGCTAGTTTATAGCAGTCCCAGATGGGATGTGAACTGCCAATCTGAGGAAGTGGGTGAAAAGACACAATGAGATGAGGCACAGCTGGTCAATGAGAAAATGACATAGTCTGCTCTCATGGAGATGATAAATGATTTACACAGCAGCCATTTTGGACACCTTGAACATTGTGGTTCTGTATTGGTATTTTTATTCTCTACAAAGACACATCCACTTTGGTTATCTGGCTGCATCAGGATCGAACGTTCTGAACTTCTCGAAAGTTGTGTGTTCAAGTCCCACTCCAGAGACTTAAGCCCATAATCTAGGCTGACACTCCAGTGCAGTACTGAGGGAGTGCTACATTGTCGGAGGTGCCGTCTTTTGGCTGAGCTATTAAACTGAGGCCCTATTCTGCCCTCTCAGGTGGACGTAAAAGATCCCACGGCACTATTCGAAGATGAGCAGGGGAGTTCTTCCGGTTTCCTGGTCAATATTTATCCCCCAACCAATATCACCATGAACAGATTACCTGGTCATTTATTTCATTGCTGTTTGTGGGAGTTTGCTGTGCAAATTGGCTGCCGTGTTTCCTACATTACAACAGTGACGATGCTTCAAAAGTACTTCATTGGCTGTAAAGCACATTGGGACGTCTGAAGGTCATGAAAGGCAGTATAGAAATGCAAATCAATCTTTCTTTTTTGTTGCACTGTATGACATGAATATAGATATCCTGATAAACCAGACACCCACAATAATTCCCTTTTAATATCAAAGCATAAAAAATTAATTAAGTATCCAGCCCATACCATTTCTAGAAATAATAACACTGAACTGACAGAAATTCATTATGCACCAGTTCAAGGTGAAATTAGAAGGAGGGTATTTTTGTAACTGAGTGGTCCTCAGGAGCTGACACTTCTGACTTGGGTTGCGTATAAATTGACATGTCCAGCACCCAGAATTTCAACAGACCCAGAACTTCATCTTAGTTAATATTTCAGTTGGAAATTTAGTTTTTAAATGCTTACAATTATTCATCTTAACCATTAGCTATTTGAAAGTTTAAGTAGGTAAGAATTATTTCAACTTACTTCACTTGGTTTGGAAGTTTAAGGACTGAGATCCAATTACAGTGACTTGTAAACAAACGTTGAACAATTGGGCTATTGTGCCCAGTGCTAGTCTCAGGATGTAAGCAGAGTTTGTTGCAAAAACATCCAATTATATCAGATAGTCAGGCAACCAACAGCTATTTTATAATTTATTTCTCAGCAAATTTCATAAACATTTAAAGCCACTACATGTCAGCATGAGGATAAGCTTCAAGCTGTGCGTGTACTTAGACTACAGCAAACAAGGAATTACAGGAACAATTCAAGTAAAAACTTGAAGACAGTATTCAAAGATATAAAAGACAACTTTATAGTTACATTAATGTTATTGTGAAATAGATATTTATGGATTTGTTATATCAATCTGATTTTAGACATTAGAAATTTCAATTATTGAGAAAAATGGTAGCACAATACAGCCTCTTCTATAGTTCTGTGAAAAAGGCAAATAACATAATTACAACTGAGCAGCAACAGGTAAGTAGCAGTCTGTGCAGTGGCAATACCAGCGGATAAAAATCATTTTGAGGCCCAATTTTCCTTGGTTTTACCACCCATATTCTGGAAGAATACATCTTATCCCCCCACTCCCTGATATATTTCCAGCGTCACTTCGGCCAGACATTGAGTATTTAAAGAAACTAACAGGTAAAAATTAAAACGGACCAAGGCAACTATAGACCCATGAGTCTTGCATCAATGAATTGGTAAAATAATGGAATCATGGGGAGCCAACCCATGTGTGATGATAAGCTAGCAAACACATGACTTCAGAAGGGAAAAAGCAATCTCCTTGATTTTTTTAAGGAAGCATTACCCAACTGGACCATGGAAAGCCTTTATAACATGGTGTACTTTCAGAAGCAACTGACAAAGTTAAGCGTGAAAGCCTGCTACAACTTAATGAATTCAAATAAAACCTAAAGATGGATTAGAAATTGGCTGCAGGAAAGAAAGCAGTCGGTACTTGTTAGGGGAATGATGTTGGCTCGGAGGTGGAAAGCATGCAGTAGAGTGCCCCAAAGATCAGTGCTCAGGCCCCTTCTGTTTCTAATTTGCATCAATCACTTGAATTCAGATTCTCACTATGAATTGGTTAAATTCATAGATGATATAGGGGGCATAATTTGAAAGTTTGCAGTTAAACAGTGAGGAGCATAAAAGCAGACTTCACGAGGACATAGACAGACTGGTGAAATAGGCAGACACATGGCAGCTGAAATTTAATACAAAGAATTGTGAAGTGATCCATTTTGGGAGGAAGAATGAGGAAAGGCAATATAAACTAAATGGTAAAATGTTAAAGTGGGTGCAGGAACAGAGGGGCCTGGGTGGCAGGACTGTTAAACAAGCATATGGTATCCTTCACTTTATAAATAGAGGCAGATAGTACAAAAACAAGGAGTTATGCTAAACCTTTATAAATCAATGATTAGGCCTTGGTTGGAGTATTGTGTCCAATTCTGGGCACCACACTTTAGGAAGGAAGTCAAGGCCTTGGAAAGGGTGCAGAGGAGACTTACCATAATACCACCAGTGATGAGAGACTTCAGTTATGTGGAGAGACTGGAGAAGCTGGGATTGTTCTCCTCAGAGCAGAGATGGTTAAGGAGAAATTTAACAGAGGTGTTCAAAATGTTATGGGGTTTAGATAGAATAAATAAGGAGAAACTGTTTCCATTAACAAAAGGGTCGGTGTAGCCATAGGATATTGATATAAGATAATTAGCAAAAGAACCAGAAGGGAAATGAGGAGAATCTATTTTACACAGCGAGTTATGATGATCTGGAATGCACTGCCCGAAAGGATGGTGGAAGCAGATTCAATAGGGACTTTCAAAGGGAATTGGATTTATACTTGAAAAGGAAAAATTTGCAGGACTATGGGGAAAGAACTGGGGAGTGGGAATAATTGGAGAGCTCTTTCAAAGAGCCGGCACCGGCACGATGGGCCGAATAGCCTCCTTCTGTGCTGGAAGATTCTACGATTCTAGAAAGTGGGGCAATTAATGAAGTAGCTGGTAATTTATAAATTGTGCTAGAATTAAATGGGTAGGCAAGAAGAACAGTGGCACGTTAAATTCAACATGGCTAAGGTTAAAGTACCGCACACTGGAAGAAAAATGGGTTACAATCGGTACTCTCTAAATGGTGTCAACAAGTTAAGTGTGAAGCCGAAAGAAATCTAGCAGAGTTAGTAGACCGAGGGGTTAAAACGTCCAGTCACGATGGAGCAGCAATTAGTAAAACAATTAGAATGTTGAAGCTGTAGTGTTCCGGCAGCCCACACCTTAATACTGTATCCTGTGATGAGCAACAAAGTACAAGAGAAACATTCAGGCCCTGGAAGCAGTGCAGTGAAGTGCCACGAGGCTGACGCATGGCGTGAAAGGATGGAGTTATGAAGAAAAACTGGAGACACTTTCATACATACAATATACAGCACAGAAATAGACCATTCGGCCCAACTAGTCTGCGCTGGTGTTTAAACTCCACACGAGTCTCCTCCCATTCCATCTATCTTATCTCAGCCTTTCCGCATCTTTCTTTTCCCTTTTCTCTCATGTACTCGTCTAGTTTCATTTTGAAAGCATCTAAGCTGTTTGCCTCAATCACTTCCTGTGGTAGCGAGCTCCGCTCTGAGGAAAGAAATGTCTCCTTATTTCGTTAACTCGGTTTCTCTCTCCACAGATGCTGTCTGACCTGCTGAGTACTTCCAGCACTTTGTTTTTATTCCTTATTTCGCTATTGCATTTATTAGTGACTGTCGTGTATTTATGGCTCCTAGTTTTGGATTCTCCCACAAGTTTACCCAGAATTAGTTGGTATCTTACCAGAAGAGATGAATTCAATGTCATCCTAAATGAAGTACATTCTAATCGAGGGCATGGCACATGATGATGTACAATGCAGTTCCTGTGAACTTTGACTAGCAATGGAAGATTTTTTTTTTTTTTAAACACACACAAACAAAAAATGATGTTTTACACTGCAGACTTTGAACAGCTGGGCCTGCAGACGCGATGCTACCTTTGCAGGGGTCTCCACAGGCCGGCGGGGCTAGAGGGAGTGGTGTCTGAATTTGATGGTATGAAAATATGACGCACAGTAAATAATTCTGAAGACAAAAGGAACCTTAAAGGGGATATTGATAAGATAGCAGAAAATAATACAATGTGAAATGCAAAATGAAACACTTTGGTAAAAAAATAATTGATACTTTGAATGGGGGAAGGCTCAGTGATGTGGAAGAGTAAGATTTGGGGGGCTCAGGTTCACAGGACATTCAAAGCAGTACCTCAAGTGGATAAGGCCATAAAAAAGCTCATGGAATACTGGGTTTTATGGCAGGAGGTATAGAATGTAAAAGTCGAGATGTAATGTGTATCTATATAAAAGTAAGACCATAGTTGGAATACTGTTTACCGTTTTGGGCTCCACACTATAGGAAGGATGTTGAGGCAACACAGAGGGTACAACACAGATTGACTAGGATGCTGCCTGACACGAGGAAATACAAATACGAAGACAGACTTGAAAAATTTGGGCTGTTTCATTATAACAGGGGAGATTAAGGGGTGATTTGATAGAAGTGTTTAAAATTATGAAAGGATGGGACAGAGTAGATAAAAGCTGAATTCTTCCAGTGATTAAGTGGGATAGAACAATGGGACATAGAGATAACAATAAATGTTAGGTGTCATTCTGGGTTGGGTGGTCAGGCAGAAAGATGCCAGGTGGACCAGAGAGACTGGACGTAACAAAGCAGGACAGAGGGCCATCCTTATTTAAAAAAAGGGAAGAGAGCTAAAAATACAAGTAGAAAATAGGAGACGAAAAAAATTAATTGTGGTTAACGTGGATCAATTTTCAACAGAAAGTAGTCGAAAGAAAAACGAGGTAAAGGTAAACTAAAGCATTAGGGAACTTTCTGGCAATTAATTGGATAGAAAGATGGTTAATTTTATCCACTGTCAAACTGAGTTCCAGCATCGCATAAGTACTCTTTACAATAAATAGTTCAGTTTGAGTTTTTCAATATAATTCCATGTATCAACAACATAATTAAACAAACAAATGTGAATGAGATGAATGCAATAATTGGATCAATTAAATACACGATTAAAACCAAGATTACCTGAGATTGAAATTTTTAACAGAGAGATTAATCGCGATTAATTTTTGAAAGCACTTGACACAGCCCTATTATTTACGAAACAGTGAGCGGTAAAACAATTCGTACTACTGCAGACACGTCGCAATTGGCTGGTATATCACCCGTGGACTGACCTGTAACTGAAAATACAATTTTTGTGCAAAGAATTCCTACAAAGGGCAACATGTGTGGCAGACATCTGTCGCACCATCGTATAATAATTACGTGCAACCGTATATCTCAATGCAAGATGGCCTATTATAGGGTTCAGCTGGTTTTTATAGTATTATGTATATTTAGTACCATCATTAAATTTAGACAATCTCACCCACTGTTCAACTCAAGCTAAGCAAAGGAAGTCAGACCATGCAAAAGTGTCAGATTTTCATTAACATCCAAAACCAGTCTCTCCAAACTCAAATCATCCTGATTTACTGGAGATGTATTCGCATGTTCCAATTTAACATCATAATCAGCAACACTTAATCAATCATATTGCTACTTATATTAAACTTCTGGGTAAATGGTTGCTTATAACTAACATTTTTGTTCCAACATAAAGTACTTTCTGGACATCATCATAGAAAGACTTGCCAAGCACTTCCTATTTCTACTATTTCAATGAATACATTCCAATCCTAATCTTGGAATTCTGACAATCTGCTTAATTATTTAAACTGATAGAAATATGTCAGAAAAATATCTACAGGTTCATTGTTATCAGTCCTGCTTTGGTTGCTGAAATTGAATTATGTCACTGTATAAAAGGTGAAGAACGAACTATAGAAAATAAATATGTAATTTTTTTTTTAGAATTCTAAGTATTCTGTTTGCAGTTTGATCTCCCCTCACCTCTGGAATCGCTCCACGTGCCTCATTCCCACTTATTTATCATTGGGCAGATTGCGAGGCTTTTTCAGGAGCTTAGCTGAACAAGTTTTAAATTATTACTGAATTGTGCATGTATCGGTAAACATAGCCAGTCCAGAGATCCGGCCTTCAGTACAGAAGGTGATATGGATCTCCATGTGATACTCTCAGGGCTGACAGCTGCAAAAATCTTGTGAAGTTCTGATTTAACTTTTCAATATTGTTAGTTGCTAAATGCGCTGATCTGCTGCTCAGAGAGCTGGGAAGCAGGAGAACAACCTACAGCGTGCATAGATCAGCTGTTCACAACAACTAACAGTTATATTGCAGTTTTAATGTAGTAAAACATCCCACGGCACTTCTCAGGCGTGTAATCAATCAAAAATTGATACCAAGCCAAAGGACACATCAGGACAGGGGAAAAGAGGTAGGTTTTAAGGAGCATCTTAAAGGAGGAGAGAGAGAGACAGGTGGAGGTTTAGGGAGGGAATTCCAGTGCTTAGGGTCTAGATGGTGGAAGGCACAACTGCCAATGGTGGGGCAAAGGAAGTGAGGGATGCATAAGCCAGTGTTGGTGGAGCGGAAAGTTCTCGGAGGGTTGTCGGGCTGGAAGAGGTTACAGAGAAAGGGAAGGGCGAGACCATAGAGGAATTTGAACACGATGTTAAGAATTTTAAAATCTAGGCATTGCTGGACTGGGAGCTAATGTAGGTCAGCGAGCACAGGGGTGATGGGTGAACGGGACTTGGTGCAAGTTATTTACGGGGCAGCAGAATTTTGGATGTGCTCAAGTTTATGGAGGGTGGAAAATGTAAAACTGGTCAGGAGAGCATTGGAATAGTTGAGTCTGGAGGTAACGAAAGCATGGATGAGGGTTTCAGCAGCAGATGGGCTGAGGCGGGGTGGAGACAGACGATATTATGGAGGTGGAAGTAGGCAATCTTTGTGAGGATATGTGGTCAGAAGCTCAGCTCAGGGTCAAATAAGAAGCTGAGGTTACGAACAGTCTGGTTCAGCCTGACATTGGCCAGGGAGGGGGATAGAATCAGTGGTTAGGGAACTGAGCTAGTGGCAGGGGCTGAAGACAATGGCTTCAGTCTTCCCAAGGTTTAATTGGAGGAAATTTCAGCTCAGGCAGGGCTGGAATTTGGACAAGCCCAGCAGAAACTTACACAGTGCATAAATCAGCTGTTCACACGTCCAGAAGTAACTTATATAATGTATAGATCAGCAGCCCATCTGCCTTTGGTCTGCCCACATTCAATCTAAATCCTCGTAGCTTAGTATCATCTGCAGATTTGGATAGTACCCCCTTTATTCCTGCAGTCCCTAAATGTCATGAATGTGTCACATTTCAGGATTTAAAAATCATTTTTCCACAAAAATAATTTGCAAAAAAAAGTTACTTTGAATTTTGGAGTTATTTTTTCCCCAAGAAAGGAGACATCTAGACAATAGGTGGTTATTATAATAAAAGGAGGTTGTTTTCCCCAGAGACTAAAAAATTAGCAAATTGTCAGGTTGTCTAGGTAACTCGACCAACACCACACACTGTTGGAAATCATTTGATCTGGTCTATTTGTGAACAGAAGAATATATTTATTAAAAAAAGAGAAAACGGACAGGCTTTTTGGAACAGGAAGGCCATAAGGGCAGTCAGGCTTGTTAAAGGGAATGCTGCGACAACTTTTACATGAGGCAAAGGGCTTAGAAATGCTGGCAGATAGTTCAAAGCCATCTTGTTTAAGTCAAGTAAAATGACCCACATCATGGTATGTTCTTTATTTTGTATTATTACATGCAGGTAAGTTGTACAGATTGTATTAAGTGAGTTTGATCATAACGGCTGTTCTGTATGTTCATCTTACTATGAAATGAAGCAGCTTAGCGATTTCATAGTAAGATGAACATACAGAACAGCCATTATGATCAGGCTCACTTAATGCAATCAGTACAACTTACCTGCATGTAGTAATACAAAATAAAGAACGTGCCATGCCATCTCACCCAGTTATTTGCTTGGTCCGTCTTCAAACAGGTTGAAGTGGTGCACGTGGAAAAGACATGAATATTTGGGGATCATGTCACAAAGGAACACTATTGTTACATCCCTGGGTTACGCTATGTGCAAGTAGTATTAGGGCAGAGAGACTCAATTTATGGGAGAGACTGACGACACTGAACCAGATAAGGTATCTCCTACAGACCCAAATTTGTAAGACTGAGAACTGTCCTGTTTATCTACCTTAGACCTCAAACAGTTTCTTATCCATGCCATGAAGCTGTCTCCAATCCACACATCTATTTTAGCTAGGCTTCGCTTGTGCAGAACCTTATCCATCTGGAAATCAAAATTTGGTGCTTGACTACCTGGGGGCCCCAAACCTTTTGGGCTGAACCTTACTGCTTACTCCATCTGACAGAGCTCATTGTTCTACATTATTCTTCACTGGAGTGTTTAAAATCCACAAATATTTTTAAAAAAAGCATAAAACATTTATCAATCTAGGCACGACATGCTGCATTAGCAGCACAAACTCACTAAAGGCCAGCTTTAAACTCCACAAATATCAGGTATCTTCGCTTTAAATTTGTGCAATTTTAACCAAGACTTTAAAAAAAAAAGGGACAAGTTTTCTACCCATCGAGTATGAATGGACGGACATCTAATCTGAGCTTTATAAACCCAGCAAGCGAGGACGGTCACCTTTGCCTCACTCCTGAGACTACACCAGCAGCTGGAGGTGGTGATAGCTGGCTCTTTCAGGCAAAATTTTATACCTAATTTTTTTTTTCCCACTTCAAACAGTGTAAGCCCGTACATGAGAGAGAGAGAGAGAGAGAGAGAGATTGCACAGCTGGGGTTTTTTTACATTTAAATTTCAAAATGATCACTGTCGACAGAAAATACATATTTTGGGCAGTGCAAAACACAGGACATTTTTACAGGCTATATTATATCAGTTTGTTTTTCCAAATGATTAACATGTTAGAAGATGAATTTCAGAAGTTATTTAAGGAGAAGTTTCAGAGCAAAAAATTATGGTGTGTGTATTTTTTTTTAACTTCAGAAGGCAAGGCCCCCACAGAGAAACAGAATTAAGGTGCTTGTGTGAGTTGTTTCTACGAAGAATTTGAAAACAATCATTTGTTTCCAGAAATATTTAACTCTGCAGCTGTGCTAGCTATTTATCCAGCTACAATGAGAAGGGAGAACAAACTTTCCAAATAAACTATCAACCCCAAACAAACTCCAGGACCCCTACTTCAGGTCTGCCAAATTCTAGGACCATCCTCCTACCCAGAGAGCTCTTGAAGCTCGGTACTCCGAAACACGTGTCCTTACACCCTACCTCGTGCTGATAAACACAGGTACCGACAAGTATCTAACACCAAATTGGCTCATGTTGCCGATCATCTTTGTGTGCAGTTTTTTTTGCAGGTACAATGCAAAAGCCAACATTCATAGAATTTTACAGCACAGGAGGGGGACATTTAGCCCATTGTACCTGTGCCAGCTCTCTGAAAGAGATATGCACTTAGTCCCATTGCCCTGCACTTGCGCCATGCTTTCAACTTTGTATTTTTCAAATGCCTCCCCACTGCCCCAGGACTTTTCACCCAGTGATCACAGACCCTGGGAATCTCTTTCCCAGTTCTTCCAGACCTTTGGTCTTCCCTCCTCAATAACACAGGCTCAAGACAACCCCATGCCCATTCTCCCCGCGTCCCCACCTCCCCACCCCCCAAATCATACATGCACATTCCTGAAACCTTACCCCACCCTTCCGACACACCTAAGACTCCTTTCGCTTTCACAATGCTCTCAAACCCTGGGATCCTGAGATGGCTGTCTCCCAAACAACAATTGGCATTTATATAGCACTATCGGAAAACATCCCAAAGCACTTCACTGAGGCATAATCAAAGATAGAATGCCAAGGCAAGGAAGGAAATATTAGGAGGGGCGACCAAAAGATTGGTTAAAGAGGTGGGTTTAAAGGAGAGTCTCAAATGAGGAGAGTGATGTGGAAAGGTTTAGGCAGGGAATTCCAAAGTGTGGAAAAATATTGGAAGGGGAAGATATACGGCTATGAGGAGAGAGTAGGGCAGTGGGATTCGTTTTGGATTGCTTTAGTGAAGAGCCAGCTCAGAGACACAGGCCAAATGGCCGCTTAACTAAGTTGAAGACCATGGGATTAAAGGGGCAGTGGCAACATGGATACAAAATTGGCTAAGATACAGAAAGCAGAGAGTGGTGAACGGTAGTTTTTCAGACTGGAGGGAAGTATACATTTTGATATACATTAATGACCTGGTATAAAGGGCATAATTTCAAAGTCTGCAGATGACACGAAACTCGGAAATGTAGTAAACAGTGAGGAGGATAGTAACAGACTTCAGGAAGACATAGACTGACTGGTGAAATGGGCGGACACATGGCAGGTGCAATTTAATGCAGAGAAGTGATGCATATTGGTCGGTAGAATGAGGAGAGGCAATAGAAACTAAATGGTCCAATTTCAAAGGGGGTGCAGGAACAGAGACATGGGAGTGTATGTACACAAATCTTTGAAGGTGGTAGGATAAGTTGAGACGGCTGTTAAAAAAAGCATATGGGATCCTTGGCTTTATAAACAGAGGCATGGGGACAAAAGCAAGGAAGTTATGCTAAACCTTTAAATATCACTGGTTAGGCCTCAGCTGGAGTATTGTGTTCAATTCTGGGCACCACACTTTAGGAAGGATGTCAAGGCCTTAGAGAGGGTGCAGAAGAGATTTACTAGAATGGTACCAGGGATGCGGGACTTCAGTTACGTGGAGAGATTGAAGAAGCTGGTGCTGGTTTCCTTAGAGCAGAGAAAATTAAAGGGAGATTTGATACAGCGGTTCAAAATCATGAAGGGTTTTGATAGAGTAAATAAGGAGAAACTGTTTCCAGTGACAGAAGGGTCGGTAACCAGAGGACACAGGTTCAAGGTAGTTGGCAAAAAGAACCAGAGGCTACATGAGGAAAAAAAAAATTACACAGCTAGTTATGATCTGGAATGCACTGCCTGAAAGGGTGGTGGAAGCAGATTCAATAATAACTCTCAAAAGGAAATCAGATAAATAGTTGAAGTGGAAAAATTTGCAGGGCAATGGGGAAAGAGCAGGGCAGTGGGACTAACTGGATAGCTATTTCAAAGAGCCGGCACAGACACGATGGGCCAAATGGCCTCCTTCTGTGGTGTATCATTCTATGATTCTCTACTGGCAAAATATCTAATTACCCTCACACATATAATGCAGAACACAGGAATATAGTGTGTGAGGTTTTGCCAACTTTCCATCTGTTGCACATTTCAAGCAAAATGTCTTTTGGTTGTTAACAATGTATATGTTGTGAAATATCCAGTTCTTAGAAAGCCCATCACCAACTACATTGGAGTTCTATTTTGGTAAATATCTAACACACAACATTCCATTACAATGATATATCCAAGAAAGTTATTTAATCCAGTTCTTCCGGAACTATATTGCAGCTCTCGTGAAAACAAACAACTACAGTACTTAGCAAAATACTGCAGATGCTGGAAAATTGAAACAACAACAGAGAACGGTGGAAAAACTCAGCAGGCCAGGCAACATCCGCGGAGAGAGAAACAGAGTTAACGTTTCAGGTCGAAGTCCCTTCGTCAGAACTGAGAAAAAAAAGCAGGAAATAAAACAGATAAAAAAGCAAGTGGGAGGCTGGGGGGGGGGGGGGAGGAATAAAAGAACAAAACGGGTGGTCTATGGTAAGTAGAGACATTAAGAGATGCTCAAGGCAAGACGAGATGGTAACAGGACAGGTTAAGAAACAAAAAATGGCTCAGAAGTGTGAAGTGTGAAATGCTGGCAGAATGAAAGACAGCTGCTGTGGGGGAGAGAGAGAAAAAAAAAGGGAAAAGGCACAAACGAAAAGGGTGGATAAAATATATATGTATGTATATGTGGTAGGGGCCGAGGTTATGATCTAAAATTGTTGGACTTGATATTGAGTCCGGAAGGCTGTAAAGTGCCTAATCGGAAGATGAGGTGCTGTTCCTCGAGCTTACGCTGAGCTTCCGTGGAACAATGCAAGAGGCCGAGGACGGTGAGGTCTGAGTGGGAGTGGAGCGGTGAATTAAAATGACAAGCGACCGGAAGCTCGGGGTCACCCTTACGGACTGAACGGAGGTGTTCCGCAAAGCGGTCACCCAATCTGCGTTTGGTCTCCCCGATGTAGAGGAGACCACATCGTGAGCAGCGAATACAGTATACTAGATTGCAAGTACGTACAAGTAAATCGCTGTTTCACCTGGAAGGGGTGTTTGGGGCCCTGGAGAGTGGGAAGGGGGGATGTATAAGGGCAGGTGTTGCATCTCCTGCGCTTGCACGGGAAGGTGCCGGGCGAGGGGGAAAGGGTGCTGGGGGTGATAGAGGAGTGGACTAGGGTGCCTCGGAGGGAGTGGTCCCTACGGAATTCTGAAAGGGGAGGTGAGGGGAAGATACGTTTGGTGGTGGGATCACGTTGGAGGTACCATGTAGGAAAATAGCTATTTACTTATTGTCACCATAAATTCCTGTGTGTTACCTGGCATAACCCATTACCATTATACAACATGTTTCCTCTGATTCACTATGCAAAATGCTACTGGACATCCAGTAGCAATCCACTAATAAAAACACATTTGTGCACATTTTCTGTCCATCACACTTCCTGTGCCAAGTTCTAGCGACAGGCTTTGTCACAACATTCGCTCATTAGCTCAATTTTATATGCTCATAAAATGGCAACTCAAAACTTTTAGTAACATAGAACAGGAGTAGGCCATTCAGCCCCTCAAGCCCATTCCACCATTCAATTAGATCGTGACTGGTCTGTACCTCAACTCCATTTACCCGTCTTTGCTCTATATCTCTTAATAACCTTACCTAACAAAAATCTATCAATCTCAGTTTTTAAATTTTCAATTGACCCCCAGCCTCAACAGCTTTTTGGGGGAGAGCGTTCCAGATTTCCACTACCCTTTGTGTGAAGAAGTGCTTCCTGACATCACCCATGGATTGGAGGGTAGCTAATGTTACCCCACTATTCAAAAAAGGTGGTAGAGAGAAAACGGGGAATTACAGACCAGTAAGCCTGACATCGGTAGTGGGGAAAATGCTAGAGTCCATTATAAAAGATGTAATAGCTGAGCACTTGGAAAACAGTGACAGGATCGGACAAAGTTAAATCGGATTTACAAAAAGTAAATCGTGCTTGACTAATCTACTGGAATTTTTTGAGGATGTAACTGGTAAAATAGATAAGGGAGAACCAGTGGATGTGGTGTATTTGGACTTTCAAAAGGCTTTCGATAAGGTCCTGCATAAGAGATTAGCGTGTAAAGTTAAGGCACATGGGATTGGGGGCAAGGTATTGAGTTGGATAGAGAACTGGTTGGCAGACAGAAAGCAAAGAGTTGGAATAAACGGGTCTTTTTCCGAGTGGCAGGCAGTGACTAGTGGGGTACCGCAGGGATCGGTCCTTGGACCCCAGCTATTCACAATATATATTAATGATCTAAACAAGGGAACTAGATGTAATATCTCCAAGTTTGCAGACGACACAAAGCTGGGTGGGCGTGTGTGCTGCGAGGAGGATGCCGAGAAACTCCAGGATGATTTGGACAGGTTGGGTGATTGGGCAGAAGCGTGGCAGATGCAATATAACGTGGATAAATGCGAGGTTATCCACTTTGGTGTCAAAAACAGAAAGGCAGATTATCTGAATGGCAATAGATTGGGAGAAGGGGAAGTGCAACGAGACCTGGGTGCCCTTGTGCACCAGTCGCTGAAGGTAAGCATGCAGGTGCAGCAGGCGGTGAAGAAGGCAAATGGTATGTTGGCCTTCATAGCGAGAGGGTTTGAGTACAGGAACAAGGATGTCTTGCTGCAGTTGTACAGGGCCTTGGTGAGACCACACCTTGAGTACTGTGTGCAGTTTTGGTCGCCTTATCTGAGGAAGGATGTTCTTGCCATGGAAGGAGTTCAGCGAAGATTCACAAGGCTGATACCTGGGATGGCAGGAATGACGTATGAAGAGAGATTGGGTTGATTGGGCTTATACTCGCTGGAGTTCAGAAGAATGAGAGGGGATCTCATTGAAACTTATAAAATTCTGACCGGACTGGACAAACTAGATGCAGGAAGGATGTTCCCGATGGTCGGGGAGTCCAGAACCAGGGGTCACAGTCTAAGGATAAGGGGTAAGCCATTTAGGTCAGAAATGAGGAGGAATTTCTTCACCCAGACAGTGGTGAACCTGTGGAATTCTCTGCCACAGAAGGCAGTAGAGGCCAATTCATTAAATAGATTCAAGACGGAGTTAGATATATTTCTTAAGGCTAAAGGGATCAAGGGATATGGGGAGAAAGCAGGGACAGGGTTCTGAATTTGGATGATCAGCCATGATCGCATTGAATGGCGGAGCAGGCTAGAGGGGCCGAATGGCCTACTCCTGCTCCTATCTTCTATGTTTCTATGTTTCTACCCCTGAATGGCCCAGCTCTAATTTTAAGGTTACTCCCCCTTGTTCTGGAATCTCCCACCAGAGGAAATAGTTTCTCTCTATCTACCCGATCAAATCTTTCAATCATCTTAAACACCTCAATTAGATCACCTCCAAGGCCAATGAGATGCAGTGCCCAGATTTGAACTCTGGTCTAACCAGAGCTTTATACAACAGCAGCATTAGTTCCACCCTTTTGTATCCAGCCCCCTTGAGATAAAGGGCAACATTTCATTAGTCTTTCAAATTATTTTTTGCACCTGTTCACTAGCTTTTAGTGATTTCTGGACATGGACCACTAAATCTCAGTTGCTCCACAGTTCCTAGCTTCTTACCATTTACAAAATACTCTATCTTTTTTGAGTCCAAAGTGAATGACCTCACACTTCCCCACATTGAACTCTATCTGCCACAGTTTTTCCCACTCATTTAACCTATCAAGGTCCCTTTGCAACTTTCTGCTTCCATCTGCACTTACTACTGTGCCACCTAACTTAGCATAATCAGTAAATTTGGATATACAGCTCTCTATTCCTTCATCTAAATCATCGATAAATAGTGAAAAGCTGAGGCCACAGTACAGATCCCTGGGGACACCACTTGTCACATCCTGCCAATTGGAGTATATACCCATTATCCCTACTTTCTGCCCCTAATCTCCTAACCAATTCCTTCCCAGGTCAATCGGTTGCCTCCAATTCCATGCGCTTTCATTTTTGCTAACAATCGCTTGTGTGGAACCTTACTGAATGCCTTCCGAAAATCCATATAAAGAACATCCATAGAGACTCCCTTGTCTACCATATTAGTAACCTCCTCAAAAAAATCAACTAGGTTAGTTAGCCATGACTTGCCCTTTATTTGTTACAAAGGGATTAGAGTATAAAAGTAAAGAAGTCTTACTACAATTATACAGGGCATTGGTGAGGCCACACCTGGAGTACTGTGCACAGTTCTGGTCTCCTTACCTCAGGAAAGACATACAGGAAACTTTCGTTTATCCGGCACCCAAATATCCGGAATTCTCGCTTAACCGGCAAAAATCATCCTCCGAAAACTCCTCTCAAATAACCGGCAATGTTGCCGAGTCGCAGTCGAGTCTCCGCGAACGCCGAGTACTCCGAAAACTCCTCTCAAATAACCGGCAATGTTGCCGATCCCGAGTCCGAGTCCGAGAACGCCGATTTAGTCAGTAGGGGTACTTTTCAAAAGTGCCACTACTCGGCCTCCTGGCGCTGTCGGAAGTCCGAAACATTGCAGTAGCAGGAGTTATTCTCCCGCGCTGCCTGGAGTCTCTTCTGATCGGCCATTTTGCTGGGTGTCTCCCACGATGCTGGTAGTCTCTTCTGATCCACCATTTTGCTGTGTGTCTCCCACGCTGCTGGTACTGTAGTCTCTTCTGATACACCATTTTACTGTGTGTCTGCCACGCTGCTGGTAGTCTCTTCCTAGCCACCATTGTTCTGTGTGTCTTTCCATCTTCATCGGCAATTATCTCCTCCATCTTGCATTATGGAATTCCCAAAAGCTGGTCCAAGCAAAAGGAAGAGAGTGGTCTTAACTTTAAAACAGAAAATCGAGATATGCCAACGACTAGAAAGGGAGAGAAGCGTATCAACATTATGAATGAATTCAAAATCGGTTCGTCAACAATCTACGACATCAAATCGCAGAAGGATAAGCTGCTCAAGTTTTATTCAAGCTCGGAGACATGCAAGAGTGTAGAGAAACAGCATAAGCTTCGTAAGCCTAAGCTTGAAGAGCTGGATACCGTGCTTTATGAATAGTTTTCTCTTAAGCGTTCAGAGGGTGTTCCAATTTCCGGACCCATGCTAATCGAGAAAGCGAAGGATTTCTACGAAAGGATGGAGCTCACTGACAAGTGTGCTTTCTCCGATGGATGGCTAACGTGCTTCAAGTTACGGCACGGGATACGACGACTCGATATTTCCGGGGAGAAGAAATCAGCTGATCACGACGCCGCAGAAGAATACTGCGATTATTTCAATCGGATTGTGCAGCAACATGATTTGTCGCCAGCACAGATATACAATGCCGATGAAACTGGCTTGTTTTGGAGGTTTTTGCCAGAATCAACGCTTGCTGGGGCTAGTGCTTCAGGTTACAAGAAAAATAAAGATCGTGTAACCGTGCTAACATGTGCGAACGCTGCTGGATCACACCGGGTTAAACTTCTTGTTATCGGGAAGTATAAAAATCCCCGTGCATTTAAAAATGTGAGGCACTTACCTGTTGAGTACAAAGCTCAAAAAAATGCTTGGATGGATAAGGAAATCTTCTCCGATTGGTTCCATCATATTTTTGTTCCATCTGTGAGGGAACATTTCCGCAAAATAGGGAAACCTGAAGATAGCAAATGCATTTTATTGCTTGATAATTGCAGAGCCCATCCGCATGAATCCCAGTTGGTTTCGGGAAATATTTTCACCATTTATTTGCCACCAAATGTAACTTCTCTCATCCAACCCATGGACCAGGGCGTTATCCAAAATCTGAAGTGTCATTACAAGAAAGACTTCCTACGTAAACTGATAAGCCAAGATGACAATATTCAAGAATTGCAGAAGGAATACAATATTAAAGATGCCATCTATAATGTTGCATGTTCCTGGAAATTGGTGAAAGGTCACACTCTGAGGCAAGCCTGGCGCAAATTGTGGCCTTCTGTAATGTTTGCTGAAGGTTCTTCTTCAGAGGAGGAATTTCATGGGTTCAGTGTTCGTCCCAAGAAGAGTACAATAATGGAAATGGCTGGAATGGTGAAAAATGCAGGCCCAGCAAACCCTCTACGTCACCTCAGTGAAAGTGATATCGAGCAGTGGGTTGATGCAGATAGAGAAGTTGGTGTTGTGCATATGCTAAGTGATGATGAAATAATTCAGAATGTTTTGAATCCAAAGAAAGAAAAGGAAAGCGAGATGGAAAGTGAAGAGGATGAGATTTCTGAAGAAGAGAAGATTTCTTGGGCTAAAGCTGCAGACGGATTTTCTACAATCCTCAAATTTGCTGAAAGGCAGAATTGCTACTCTGCACAAGAAGTTATGCAACTCCATATTCTGCATTCCACCTTTCTACAGAAAAGGCAAGAGTCCACTAAGCAAACCGACATCCGCAACATGTTTAAGAAAGCTTCCAAAAGAGTCGCAGCAGCGGAAGTGCCTGAAGAATCTGTGGCATCGGTGGAACTGCGTGATTCTGATGACCCAGCTGGCACGGATATTTCTGATGAACCAGATGACTCAGAATAAGTGTACAGTCAACTACAGTACTGTAGACAGTCGTTTATAAGTTTTGTTTTACTGTTAAGTAATTAAAGAGGTATGGATTACCCTCAACTGGCAGTACTGTACTTAATCAAGCATCTTCCACTATCCATTTAACACAACATTCTGTAGGTGAGTACCCAAATACTGTATACTGCACATTTCTTGATTTATTTATTTTTCTTTGTTAAAAATAGCCTCGGTAGATATAACTCTCCGTTATCCGGTACTTTCGATAAACCGGCACCACGCCGGTCCCGTCGGTGCCGGTTAATAAAGAGTTTCCTGTACTTGCCTTAGAGGGAGTGCAACGAAGGTTCACCAGACTGTTTCCTGGGATGAAGGGATTGCCTTATGAGGAGAGATTGAGTAGACTAGGCCTATATTCCTTAGAGCTTAGAAGAATGAGAGGTGATCTAATTGAAACATATAAAATTCTTAAGGGGCTTGACAAGGTAAATGCTGGGGAATCTAGAACACAGGGTTACAGTCTCAGAATAAGGGGTAGGCCATTTAGGACTGAGATTAGGAGAAATTTCTTCACTCAAAGAGTTGTGAATCTTTGGAATTCTCTACCCCAGAGAGCTGTGGATGCTCAGTCGTTGAGTATATTCAAGACAGAGGTCGATCATTTTTTGGGAACGAAGGGAATTAAGGGATATAGGGAATTAAGAGATATGGGGATAGTGTGGGAAGGTGGAGTTGAAGTAGAAGATCAGCCATGATCTTGTTAAATGGCAGAGCAGGCTTGAAGGGTCAAATGGCCTACTCCTGCTCCTATTTCTTATGTTCATAAATCCATGCAGGATCTCTCTGATCAGTTCATATTGGTCTAAGTGCTCCATTTCTCTGTCCCTAATAACAGATTCTAGTAACTTCCCAACAACAAACGTTAGACTAATAGGTCTTTAATTTCCTGGTTTCTCTCTCCCATGCTTCTTAAATAATGGAGTGATATTGGCAATATTCCAATCTAAGGGGACAATTACAGAATCAAGAGAGTAATGAAAGTTGACCATTTCAACAACAGAAAGTGAACCAACCAAATCATTCAAATGGTTTTCCAAAAACCTTTCATTTTTCTTTTCCCAAAACTGAAACATCTAGGACTCAATAAAGTTTCTAACAAAGCGCTTCACAGCCAATGAAGTACTTCTAAAGTATAGTCACTGTTGTATTGTAGGAAACGCGGCAGACAATTTGCACACAGCAAGCTCCCACAAACAGCAATGTGATAATGACCAGATAATCTGTTTTTAGTGATGTTGGTTGAGGGACAAATATTGTGCCAGGACACTGGGGATAACTCCCCTGCTCTTCAAAATAGTGTCATGGGATCTTTTACATGATGGAGTAGGCGGGGCCTTGGTTTAACGTCTCATCCGAAAGACGGCACTTCTGACAGTGCAGCACTCCCTCAGCCTAGATTTTTGTGCTCAAGTCTCTGGAGTGGGACTTGAACCCAAAACCTTCTGACTCAGAGCGAGAGTGCTACCAACTGAGCCATGGTTGACACTCAGGGCAATCATCTCTCTCCAAAGCTTGGGCTTCAAGTTGATATCTCTCCCAGAGCTGTCATCTACACCTGTGCCTCCCCAGGATGCATCAGTATGATTCAGTGTACAACTTGTATCCTTCCTTCATGTTCTACCAGCATTTCAGTTTTGTTTTTCCAAATGTTTTGTAGACAAGCTGTAGAATGCATTTCAAAGTTTTTTCCCAGGTGGAGCTTCACATTTAAAATTATAACATGAATGATTTTTACCTCAGTTACAGCGCTTAGCAGAGAGAGAAAATTGGAACGACTAATTTTTTGGTTAAGTTTAGTAAAAAAGCTATATTTTTTTTGTTGATACCAAGAGTTCAAAAACAATGAATGTTTACCGCATTACAGTATTTTTCCTCAGCGCAAATGTCGAAACAGGGCTATGTTCAGGCTATAACAGCATTTGTATTAATTTTCCAAATGATTTGAAAATAAGTTAGCAGATAAATTTAAGCAGCTTTCATATCAAAACTATTATCAACCGCTTATTCTTTTGCACTTCGGATAGAAAGGCACAGAGAAAGAAGGGTGACTAGCACCTGTGCTTTTTAAATTTAGAAAACTTGATTAAATAATTATTGTTTACGAGAAATAATTATGCACCTGTGCTTGCTATTTATCTAGCTGCAGTGTGTATGGGACATAGTAATCATTTATTTCCCAAGAACCAACCAAAACCTGGTTCACTGCTTGAGCAACATCTTTCCTTAGTTTTCAATAGACTACATACCCCCTCCACTTCTATACCCCAGCACTCCCCCTTTCAACAGCATAATCTCTGACTCAGTAATGGTAGGTCTATGAGTAATATAGGCAATTTTAATCTTATCTATCATATTATAACTTATGCAAATCTCAGTGCAAACTTTCACTTACATTACTCAAATTTCATATTCATAAAACAGTGACAAATCATCACTAAAGAGGTAGAAAATGTATCAGTCAGCAAGCAGGAATGCAAACCACCAATCATGAAATGTAAACAGCTAGGAATCAAAAACGGGCAGTCAGCAAAAGCTAAAAGGTAAAGAAAAGAGAAAGTGTTCCAATCAAATTGCTCCAGATAATTTCTTCAGCCAGTTTTCTCTGACATTTTTCTTGTTTAATAAGGAGAGTATATATGGCTAAACATAACATTTGAAACATAACGCAAAAAAAAAAAAAATTTTGGAGAGGGTGTAGAGGAGATTTACTAGAATGGTACCAGGGATGAGAGACTTCAGTTATGTGGAGAGCCTGGAGAAGCTGGAAGATAAGGTGAAGGGGGGATTTAATAGAGATGTTCAAAATCACGAGGGGTTTTGATAGGGTAAATAAGGAGAAACTGTTTCCACTGGTGGTATGGTCGATAACCAGAGGACACAGGTTTAGGATAATTGGCAAAAAGTCTAGGGGGAAAATAGAACTTTTTTTTTTACACTGCAAGTTGTTGTGATCTGGAATGCGCTGCCTGAAAAGGTGGTGGAAGCAGATTCAATAGTAACTTTCAAAAGGGAATTGGATATATACTTAAAAAGCAGAAATGGACAGGGCTATGGGTAAAGAGCAGGGGAGTGGGACTAATTGGATAGCTCTTTCAAAGAGCCGGCACAGACAATGATGGGCCAAATGGCCTCTTCCTTCTGTGCTGTTTGATTCTATGAAAATAATTTACTAAACTTAACCATAAAACTGGTTAGTGATAGAAATGCCTGCCTGCCTGCTAGATGCTCCATCAGATTGGCCTGTGTGTGTGTGAGAGAGAGAGAGAAAACAAGAAAAACAAAAAGACAATAACATTTTTTGTGCAGACTTCCTCGTGCCAGTATCATTAGCTAGAGGAGCACACGAGGGGGAGACTGGAACCAAGCGTATAGATCGGCAACAGACTTTGGGGAGTATCAGCCAAGATGTGCATCAGCCACAAATACTGACAGTTCAGTGAGCGTCAGCCAAGTAATGAGTCATAATGTAACTATTTTATGAAACAATAAAAATCAATAAACACAGCAAGATGTCTTCTAATCCTTCCTTTTAGAATGCTTTTACAATTTCCCAGTCGCTCCTCGATTCTGCCCTCTGACAATGGGGATTAGCCTCACCGCTCTCCCGTGCACTGCCTCCAAGGCCTGGATGTCTCCCTAATGTCGCAGCAAGAAAAGCTGGATGCAATATTCTAGGTGAAGCCTGACCAGGCCCGTGTACAGCTTCAGTATGATCTTGGGGATCTGAACTCAACTGATCTGGCAATATAACCCAGCATCTTGTTGGGTTTATTTTATTGTCGCCCCAAATTGCTTGCACATGGTAAGTGGCAAGTCAACTCCCAGGTCTCTTTCAACTCCCCCTCTATCCCACCCACAGGGTACATCTCGCCTATTTTTTTTTTTACTTCTGATAAATGCAGTCTCTTGCATTTGTTGATATTCAACTTCATTTTCTAATCATCCAAGGCCTAAACCCTGTTGAGGTCTCTTTGTAAGATCTTGGCTACCCACTATGTCCACAACCAACTCCTTCCCCCAAGCTAGTGACATCTGCGATCGTAACTACCTTACAGAAAGTCTTGGCATTCAGGCAATTTATGCATACCTGGAACAGGAGTTGTCCCAGCACAGATCCTGGGGCACCCCACTCAATACCTCCTTCATTTTGACTTAGTTCTGACTGTCTTCTGCTTCTTTCCCTTTAGCCAGTAACTAATGCACATCTATTTGATGTTCCCCATGTTTGGAATGTCACCACTTCAAAAAGTCTCTGAGGTTGGTCAGGCAAGTTCTACCCTTTCTAAACCCAAGTTAGCTGTCATTTATTTGTGTATTTTATACAGGTATTCTTCCACTCTACCTCTCAATATTGATTCAATTAGATTTCCAAATATTGAGGTGAGGCTAATAGGCCTGTAGTTGGCAGATATTACATTGCCCATCCTAGTAAGCCCAATGGTTATTTTCAAAAAATCAATAAACCTCCATAATGTTCATTGACTTTTTCCAAAGTGATCGTCAGTGCTTCATAAAATCTCTCTTGTCTATACTTCAAATATGTAACAATGAAAGTGATGAACTGTCAAAATGCAACTCTAAAAATGGGCGAGAACAAATGAAACCAAAACAGTAACGCTTGAACTATGGATGCAACTATCAGGAAAAATTGAGCAGGCTAGGGCTCTTTTCTCGGGAAAATAGAAGACTAAGAGGGGACCTGATAGAAGTTTTTACAATTATGATGGGGTTCGATAGGGTGGATGTGGAGAAACTGTTTCTACTTGTCGGGGAGTCCAGAACGAGGGGGCATAAATATAAGATAGTCACTAATACATCAAATAAAGAATTTAGGAGGAATTTCTTTACAGAGAGTGGTGAGAATATGCAACTCGCTGCCACATGGAGTGGTTGAAGCTGATACCATTGGTGCATTTAACGGGCGGCTTGATGCATACATGAGGAAAAAGAGAATAAAGGGATACTGGGGAAGAGGCAAGTAGAGTGGGAGAAGACCCGTGTGGAGTATAAACACTGGTATAGACCGGTTGTACCAAATGGCCTGTTTCTGTGCTATAGATTCTATATACAGTCCCCACCACTTACACCATCCATGCTTATCATGGGCAGCTGCCTCTATGGGCAAATAGCACTAACCATTTGCCATTATCATAGGAGTAAATTACAAAGGCGCCACTTAAAACGTATTAAGTGTGCTGGCTTTTCAAGCAGTTCCAATAAGTTCTTCGCACCTCGTTAATCGCCTGTGTTACTGATTTACACACCGCTCTTTTGAAACCTTGGAGGGAGGAGGTAAGCTTGGGGAAAGGGTCTGCGTGTGAAATCACCCCTTTGTCTTGGTAATTGGATTCCAACTGATTGGACCCTAAAGCCACTAAACGCTTTCCTTGTCACTGACTGTTGAGTCGTAGCTGCAATTCAATGACTTACAAATGCTCTAACCAAAGAAGCTGTGATGTTGTCTAAGTGGCAAAGTCCTCAAACAGTGACATATATGTACATAGTAGTGAGGAGGCTTTATAAGCGGAGTACTTGGTAATACATTTGTGTGAGTGTTTGTGCACAAATTTCTGAAGGTGGCAGGACAGGTTAACAAATCAGTTAATAAAGCATATGGGATCCTGGGCATTATTAATACATGATGCGGAGATGCCGGCGTTGGACTGGGGTGGACAAAAATGAGAAGTCGCACAACACCAGGTTATAGTCCAACAGATTTATTTAAAATTACAAGCTTTCAGAGCTATCCTGCCCCTTCTTCAGGTAAAGTTACACTGAGTGAATCTACAAAAGTTCATAGAATATAAACACAGATACTACAGAGATACAATCTTTCCTTACATCAAAGACACACCAAGAGCACAGCCAAGACAATGAGATGTGTCCTAGGGGGTCCAACGTGTCAAATCCTGCTGACTGCAGCAGATCTCTCTCCATATCCCTTCCTCTCTCTCCGTCTTTTTAGGGTGAAGATGTTGGCGTATTGGGGTGCGAATTTGGTCCCCATGGCTGTTCCGTGTGTTTGGGTAAAAAACTGGTTGTCGAAGGTGAAGACATTGTAGTCAAGGATGAAGCGGATGAGTTGTAGGACGGAGAGAGAGGAAGGGATATGGAGAGAGATCTGCTGCAGTCAGCAGGATTTGACACGTTGGACCCCCTGGGACACATCTCATTGTCTTGGCTGTGCTCTTGGTGTGTCTTTGATGTAAGGAAAGATTGTATCTCTGTAGTATCTGTGTTTATATTCTATGAACTTTTGTAGATTCACTCAGTGTAACTTTACCTGAAGAAGGGGCAGGATAGCTCCGAAAGCTTGTAATTTTAAATAAATCTGTTGGACTATAACCTGGTGTTGTGCGACTTCTCATTATTAATACAGGCAGAGAGTACAAACGCCAGGAAGTTATGCTAAACCTTTATAAAACACTAGTTCAGCTCAGCTGGAGCTTTGTGTCCAATTCTGGGCACCACATTTTAGCAAGGTTGCAAAGGCTTTGGAGAGGGTACAGATTGTACTAGAATGGTTTCAGGGATGAGGGATAACAGTTACGTGGATAGACTGGAGAAGCTGGGGTTGTTCTCCTTGGAGCAGAGAAGGCTAAGTAGAGATTTGATAGAGATGTTTAAAATAATGAAGGGTTTAGTTAGAGTAAATAAAGAGGAGCTGTTTCCAATGGCTGAAGGGTCGCTAACGAGAGGGCACTGATTTAAGGTGATTGGCAAAAGAACCAGAGGCAACACGAGGAAAACTCCCTTACGCAACTAGTGGCTAGGATTGGGAATGCACTGCCTGATCGGGTGGTGAAAACAGATTCAATAGTAGCCTTCAAAAGGGAATTGAATAAATACTTGAAGAGCAAAAATTGCAAGGATATGGAGAAAGAGCGGGGCAGTGGGACTAACTGAATTGCTGTTCGAAAGAGTCAGCGCAGACTCGATGGGCCAAATGGCCTCCTCTATGCTTTACTATTCTGATTCTATTCAATGACACCCAAAGTCAACATTCATCAAAGTCATTGTCCACCCCCACGTAGTTTGACCAAACATTGTGTGGCTTGGCTGAAATCCAGCAGTGTATCGATGATGCCCAATGCTTGAATGATCTCTATAGAGGGTAATTGTTACCGACACCGCTTGGGCGGTAATCTAGTGGATCGGATTGTTCCGTTGTAGAACCTGATTGTGACAACGGAGGTGCTTTTACAATGCGTGAGTGATCCACTGCGGCAGATTTAAACTTATGTTTTAAGTGCTATATACTCCAGCGGTAAAGTGTTGGGTGGAACAATGCTGTGTGGCTGAGGGTCAGATATAGGTTGTCACCTGTAAATCTCATGAATTCCTAACGTTTATCAAAACATCATAAGAAAAGAAACAAGAGCAGGATTAGGCCAATCGGCCCCTCGAGCCTGTTCCACCATTCAATAAGATCATGGCTGATCTAATCTTGTCCTCAACATCACTTTCCCGCTCTCTCCCCATACCCCTGGACTCCCTTGTAGTTCAAATGTCTGCCAATCTCTGCCTTGAATATATTCAGTGACTCCGCCTCCACAGCTCTCCAGGGTAGAGAATTCGAAAGATTCACGACCTCAGAAGAAATTCCTTCTCATCTCCATCTTAAATGGGTGACCCCTTATTCTGAGACTATGCCCCCTGGTTCTAGATACCCCCACTAGGGGAAACATCCTCTCAGCATCCACCCTGTCAATCCCCCTCAGAATCTTATGTGTTTCAATAAGATCACCTCTCATTCTTCTAAACTCCAATGAGTATAGGCCCAACCTGCTCAACCTTTCGTCATACGTCAACCCCTTCATCCCTGGAATCAACCTAGTGAACCTTCTCTGTACTGCCTCCAATGCAAGTATATCCTTCCTTAAATATGGAGACCACAACTGTACGCAGTACTCCAGGTGCGGTCTCACCAGCGCCCTGTAAAGTTGCATCAAAACTTCCCTACTTTTATACTCCATACCCCTTGCAATAAAAATGAGAAGTCGCACAACACCAGGTTATAGTCCAACAGTTTTATTTAAAATTACGAGCTTTCGGAGCTGCTGCTCCTTCGTCAGGTAGAGGTACAGTGAGGGAATCTAATACACAGTATATATACACAGAGAGCGACTTGTCTACAGAGATACAATCCGTCAGGAAGGCACTACATCAAAGACACATCAGAGCACAGCCAAGACAATGAGGTGGGTCACAGGGGGTCCAACGTGTCAAATGCTGCCGTCTGTAGTTAAGCTTTTAACTTTTTTTTAATTAAAAACTGGAAAAACAGGCAACGATGTCGAGTCACGTTCTGTAGCGTGACATGAACCCGAGATCCCTGTTGAGTCCGTCCTCATGGGTGCGGAACTTGGCTATCAGTATCTCTGCAGACACATTGTTCTCTGTGCTTATATACGGTGTAATCGATTTGTGTTCCCTCACTGTACCTGAAGAAGGAGCGGAGCTCCGAAAGCTCGTAATTTTAAATAAAACTGTTGGACTATAACCTGGTGTTGTGCGACTTCTCATTTTTGTCCACCCCAGTCCAACACCGGCATCTCCGCACCTTGCAATAAAGACCAACATTCCATTAGCCTTCCTAATTACTTGCTGTACCTGCATGTTAACTTTTTGTGTTTCATGTACGAGGACCCCCAGATCCCTTTGTACCGCAGCATTTTGTAGACTCACCATTTAAATAATAATTTGCTTTTTCATTCTTCCTTCCAAAGTGGATAACCTCACATTTTCCCACATTGTATTCCATCTGCCAAATTTTTGCCCACTCACTTAACCTATCTATATCCCTTTGCAGAGGGCTAAATTGGCTTCCACTCCTGGTTATGAAGCAGGATTAGTGGATGCCACAGAGTGGGATATTTTTCATCCTCTTGACCAGAAAATGGCAAATATAGTCAACTGAGATTAAAAACAAGAGAAAATAACTAGGAGAAGGAAAGAATAAAAATATAGGAAAAAACCTTTAAATCCAATAATAGATTACTGTGGAAAAAGTGAGTCAATCAATTTAAGGTCATTAATTAGATTAAAACGGGAAATATTTAATCACTTCCAATGCAAGGAAAATTATAAAGTTCTTACATTAGTATCCGAGATAGAAAACTAACCCACTTTCTTCCTAATCTTTAGCCTTTAAATTTAAAAATGCACTTTCCTGTCAAGAATGAACTTTCATGTCATGGCTGATGAAAGGAATTCTAAATCCACCAAAACACGTGCACATCGGAACGCTGTGCTTCTGGAACAGACGGCCCTCATATTGTAGATAGTGAATAATTCTTTCAAAATCTGGACGAGGAGGGTCATCAGTAGAACACTTCCTGCCTTTTATACAAAAATAAGAAGTCGCACAACACCAGGTTATAGTCCAACAGTTTTATTTAAAATTACGAGCTTTCGGAGCTGCTGCTCCTTCGTCAGGTAGAGGTACAGTGAGGGAATCTAATACACAGTATATATACACAGAGAGCGACTTGTCTGCAGAGATACAATCCGTCAGGAAGGCACTACATCAAAGACACATCAGAGCACAGCCAAGACAATGAGGTGGGTCACATGGGGTCCAACGTGTCAAATGCTGCCGTCTGCAGTTGAGCTCCTAACTTTTTTTTTGTTTGGTTTTGGTTTTTTTTGGTTGGTTTTTTTGTGTGTTTTTTTTTAAACTGGTAAGACAGACATGTCTGTCTTTCCAGTTTAAAAAAAACCCACAAAAAAAACCAAAAAACAAACAAAACCAAACAAAAAAAAAGTTAGGAGCTCAACTGCAGACGGCAGCATTTGACACGTTGGACCCCCTGTGACCCACCTCATTGCCTTGGCTGTGCTCTGATGTGTCTTTGATGTAGTGCCTTCCTGACGGATTGTATCTCTGCAGACAAGTCGCTCTCTGTGTATATATACTGTGTATTAGATTCCCTCACTGTACCTCTACCTGACGAAGGAGCAGCAGCTCCGAAAGCTCGTAATTTTAAATAAAACTGTTGGACTATAACCTGGTGTTGTGCGACTTCTCATTTTTGTCTACCCCAATCCAACACCGGCATCTCCGCATCATGCCTTTTTTACAGGCATTACCTCATACTATTCTCATTCAGCAGCGACTACTGAACTTGTTATATTGACATGGGAAGCTGCAAAGTTAAAGGAGCCAAAGATACTGCTAGTCTTGCTAATATACAACAGCATTTCCTAGCGGACACTTGACGTCAGCTCTGTTGTATATCTGTCGACATGTCCTCATCAGAACAGTTATGATAGTGAAGTTATGGTCTCTGTAAAACAACTTTAATTTCCAATGAGATGCATTAAAGCTACAAATGTATTATCACAACCAATTATCTAGTGTTGAATTATATAAATTTCCTTGCATATCCAAGCAAGTGCTGTATTTAACATTAAATAGATTTAACTTTGTTAGAATTAACCTTCCATTCTAATATGATTATGCGACTCGCCGCTCATTTCATAATAATGACAGTGTTCTACATTAGAAAGGAATTCAGTGTCAGTATTCAATGGGATATCTATGACACCAAGGGACGTTCTTTCAATGCATCACTTCTTTCATTTTTCTCCCCTCACCCTCCTATCCTGAAGATGATAATTCATGTGACAGAAGGTGGAGATCTCACCCAAGAGCTCATCCTTCAAATCTCAACCTGGATAGTGGCTATCAGTGCGTTATTTGACTGTAGATGCTGGGACAAGGGAGTGCAATCCTACCCTCACCCAGTGTGAAAGTCTATCGATCTGTCACACACGCATGCACGCACACTCACACTTGCTCTTACCCACTCCTCCAGCCAGAGTCACTGGATAGTAATCAGAAGCAGAAACCCTAGCTGATATTTATATTTTCTTTCCCTAGTTCTGGATTATTGCAGCCAATAATGTGCTCCCATCATTGTCCCAATTACGATCAGGCAGTAAAATATTAAAACCTTGCAATGAGCTGATGAGGGCAAGAGGAGAAGGGAAATTTAAATATAATAAAAATATATTTAAAAGAGAATATCTAAACTAGGTTTCCATATTACTAAAGCTGGAACACCACAGCTGTATTACGAAGTGTGACATACATTTTAGCCCTCAGCAATATTTTGAAGAAAATATTCAAATCTATAATAGGGTCAGTTACAAGGATGCAATGTATTTGAATGAACTGGCATCATATTCTCTCTTTTAAAAAAATGCCAAACAGGAATTCCCTAGGAATTGCAAACACTAAAGTTAGAAAAGCTGTACACTGTCTATGAGGCTGAAACAGTCCAGTCACAATTACTGGAGCAAGAAGGGTGGGTGGAGGAGAACCGACCATTCTCCATGGCTCAATGGGTAAATGTAATGCGTGGTCTAGCACTGGGTTAGATAGATTAAGAAGCTCCCAGATTCAAAGCCTGGCATGTACAGCACTGTTCTGGGTTGGCTAAATAGTCCAGCAATGAGAGTGCTGGATTCACTTCACCATCTTTGGGCTGGAGAAGGAAAAATAATCCAACTCCTGCTTGCTGTTCAGCAATCCCTGCTGGAATACCTTGCTGACAGTGTCAGGGTCTTGGAGAACAAATGACCACTTAGGCAAGACACTAAAGGGATTTCTCCCCCTTCTGAAAAAGTACTGCAGCAAAGCCATTGCCTTTAGAAGAGGAGGGATAAATGATGAAAATTGGAGGGCAAAATAATGGAAAGTTGATACCAATAACATTGATCTTTACAGCACAGGAGGAGTCCATTAGGCCCATCATGCCTGTGCCAGCTCTTTGAAAGAGCTTTCCAATTAGTTACATTTCCCTGCTCTTTCCTCATAGCCTTGTAATTTTTTCCTTTTCAAGCATGACCAATCCCCTTTAGAAAATTACGATTGAATCTGCTTCTGCCACTCTTTCAGGCAGTGCGTTCCAGATCATCATAACGCAGCATAAAAAAAGTCATGTCCCCTCTGGTTCTTTTGCCAATGATCTTAAATCTGTCTCTTTTGGTTACCGGCCCTCCTGTCAGTGGAAACCGTGACTCCTTATCTACTTTATCAAAACCCCTCATAATTTTGAACATCTCTATTAAATTGCCCCTTAACCCTCTCTGTTCTAGGGAGAACAATTCCAGCTTCTCTAGTCTCTCCATATAACTGAAGTCCCTCATTCCTGGTATCTTCCTGGTAAAGCTCCTCTGCACGTTCTCCAAGGCCTTGAAATTCTTCAATATATTCTGCTTATGAGAGGAGGCTAGTTGTAATTGTAAGCATTTATTAAAGACTCATTTTTTTCCACTTGGTTTCTTAACCATTACGTTGCAGTTACAAGGGGTCAAAATCGCACCCCAACCAGTGAATAGGCCCATTTTTGCTATTTGGGCAACATGGCCCCAGGATCATTATATGCACAAGCATGCTTGTGTTAGAGAATTGGGGAGCTAGCCTTGTTCAGGTCAACTATGTACAATAACTTACACTTTCTTCCTGTGTATTTTCACTAGCAGAGGGCGCAATATGACTACATTGGAATTAGTCTCAGGACAAATGGAAAAAATGCAGATGTTAATCAGTTTCAACACCTTCTCAAAGCTGCAGAGCAGCACCCTAGCTGATCTGTCCAGACAGTAAAATCTTGTTTTCAATTTGCCAATTGAACGTTCCACTAGAATTCGGGTGGAGGCATGCATCTCACTGTATGTCCTTTCAGCTTTTGTTTGGGAGTTGGTCCTGGTGTTAATAGCCAGGGCTCCCCTATAAAGTGCTCACAAAATGTGGCTGCTGCTAGAGTATCGCACGCTCACCTGCATTACTCTGTTTCTGTGGTACTACTGATGATTTCTTCCACTTTACTGATGGAGAGGCTAATCGGGCATTAAGTGGCTAGGTTAGATTTATGATACTTTTTGTGGATAGAACATACCTAGATAAAAAGAAAATAAGACTTGCGTTTCTATAGCGCCTTTCACGACCTCAGGACATCCTAAAGCGCTTTACAACCAATGAAGTGCTTCTGAAGTGTAGTCACAGTTGTAATGTAGGAAACATGGCAGCCAATTTGCACACAGCTCCCACAAACAACAATGTGACAATGACCAGATACTGTTTTAGTGATGTTAGTGGCGATATCAATACTGGCCAGGACACCAGGGGAACGCCCTACTCCACTTTGAATAGGGTCATGGGATCTTTTACCCGAGAGGACAGACTTTTCAGTTTAACACCTCATCCTAAAGACGGTACCTCCAACAGTGTAGCACTCCCTCAGTATGGCACTGAGAAGACAAGATCAAAGCTGGAACATTATTCCAAACCATCAATTACATCTTTAAGAATCCAAGTTCTCAAGGTCAGAACATGGAAGTCACAAAGTGCCCATTTAATAAGGGTGAGTAGAAATACAGAAGTAAAAATACCATAAACATTGTGGAATCCACTGTGGGACCTGCATAAGTAAGAATGACTGAAATTAGGGGGCTATAACCCTTGTGCGCGTTCTTAGCGCAGCCTCTAAAATCTTAGTTTTGATTGTGTGCTTGGGCACTCAAGCCCAATTCTGTGATGCATGTGGAATGTGTGTGCAGTCTCTGAGCACACCAGCAGGGAATTGATCCCAATATTCCATCAAATAGCATTCCAGATTGCTTCAAAAAAAGTCGAACATAGCTCAATACAGAATCAATCACGTTACAGTATGCAACGCGGCTTACATTTGACAGAAGATAGAGTAATCTGGCAATGTTACCCCAGATAAGGACAGAACTACAGATCTGGAAAAAAAAACTATGCTGGAGAGGTAGGTAGTGCTCTCCTGAAGAGCAGGTTTCAGGTGCATCATCAGGTAATTTGTAGGGATCGCTAGATTACATGGGAATTCCGAACATGGTTGCTAGATACAAAGTAGCAAAACCATTCCATTTTGATGTGCACAAATATACACAAACGTAACAGTGAAATATGAACAGATTATCTTTCAACAACATACTACAGGAATGGTTCTCAAATTGTGGGCACAGGGCCTGTCCAGGTGGAGCATCGGGAGGGGCACAACTATTGATCTGCTGCCACCTCCTACCCAACTCCCTCACCACCACTGCACTCTTCCCACAAGACAGCACAAACGTTGCAGGAAGCAGAGGACAAGGAGCTGCCAAGAGAAAAAGTGAAAAGTAAGAGAACACAGAGAAACAGAAGTGAAGGATTACAAATAGAGAGGGGGAAAAAAAGATAAAGAAAAAGAAACAAAGAAGGGTGAGCATGATGGCAGACTTCTTTTTGGCAGATTTTCCAGTGCCAGTATCCATGGTTAGTTGGGCATGAAAGGCTGTAGGAACTTTTTGGTGGAGCCCAGTGCAGAAAAGTTAGCGAACCACTGCATTGGAGAAAGGAAAACTAAATTACCCTAACAGCATTAATTTACCTGCTGGTGGCCAAGCTTTGATGTATCCAGTGCAGTGCACGACTGAATACTGCGACTCTCCTTCCTTGACAGGTCCCAAACCATTCCTATAAATACATTAACGTCGTATCAGCTGTGATTACTGATGTCAAGTTAAAAAAGAGACATATACAAAGGATTAAAACAAAATAGAATCAGGGAATCTTCACATGCAGCTAAAAGATAGCTAATATTTAATACATAAAATATACAAGGGTATCACCTGTATCTCTTCCGCAAAACAGTCAGCCTACTCAACGAGATGTGTTCCAAGGGAGCCGTTCCATACCTGCATTAAAAAAGTCCATTACAGTTAAGCTATGTTAAATATCGGCAGTGCCTTTGTACTTGAGGCTGTCTGGACAACTATATAATCACTGTTGGTTTAACTGCGAGGACACTCTTACAGTCCAGACTTCTTTCTGGTATTTTTTTTTACTTGTGCTCACATAAAACGCCAACTTCCATCAGCGAGCCAATGCTTTCAATGAAATGAGACTTGACCAAATGCATGAACTAAGAGATCGTGTGCCACATGGTAAACACAGCACAGGGTATGCACCAAAAATAGTATGGGCAGTCACCATGTCCTCCAGGACACTCTCAATCAACAACAACTGGCATTTACATAGAGCCCTTAACATAGAGTTTCACAAATAGACATATGGAATACAGATGCCAAGCCAGGAGGAGATTAGGAGTGATCCACTGTTGTGGCAAAGATATCATTTTTGAGGAGGTTTTTAAAAAGGTGGAGAGATGGAGAGGCAGAGATCAACAGAAGGAGTTCCAAATTATCGGACCAATGCAGCTGAAGGTTCTGCCACCAAAGGGAGTGCACAAAAGGCCAGAATAAGAGAAATGGAGCGTGCAGGAGAGGGCAGAAGGCCGGAGGAGATTGCAGACAAAGTAGGGCAATGTCACAGATGGATTTACAGACAAAGTCAAAGATTTCTAATTTAATGCACTGGCAGGGGAAGGGTCAGAGTAAGTGTAAACCAATGAGGATAGGGATGATGGGTGAGCGGGACATACTGCGGAACAGAATACAGGTAGCGGAGTTTTGGAGAAGTTGAAGTTTATGGAGGGTGGCGGATGGAAAGCTAGCAAGAAGAAAGTTAGAATAGTCAAGTGTGGAGGTGATAAAGGGATATGCAAGAGTTTTGGGAGAAGGCAGTCACTGCTGTGAAGTCGAATCAACGGTCTTTAAGATAGACTGGATGAATCTGTGGAAAACACCAACAGTGAGACCACATAGCTAAGGTTACAATAAACTTGATCAATAGTTTAGTAAGAAGTTAAATTATACAGAAGCAAAAATAAATCAAATTAGATAGCAATACAGTACACAACTTTCATCAGTACCTTAATTGGTGGAGAGCATACTGAACGCTCCAATTTAAAATAGTTACAAAGCGAGTGAGAAGAGGGGTTAGGAGATATTTCTTTACATATGGTGCATGGAATGGTTTGCCAGAGACTAAATGGCAAGAACAATGAACCTCACTAATATTTTGGTGCGCACTCAAACCATTGCAATGGAGTACTTGCCATAGTTGCATTTTTTAAGGGAAAAATACTGGAAGGGGAAGATATACGGCTATGAGGAGAGAGTAGGGCAGTGGGATTCGTTTTGGATTGCTTTAGTGAAGAGCCAGCTCAGAGACACAGGCCAAATGGCCGCTTAACTAAGTTGAAGACCATGGGATTAAAGGGGCAGTGGCAGCATGGATACAAAATTGGCTAAGATACAGAAAGCAGAGAGTGGTGAACGGTAGTTTTTCAGACTGGAGGGAAGTATACATTTTGATATACATTAATGACCTGGTATAAAGGGCATAATTTCAAAGTTTGCAGATAACACGAAACTCGGAAATGTAGTAAACAGTGAGGAGGATAGTAACAGACTTCAGGAAGACATAGACTGACTGGTGAAATGGGCAGACACATGGCAGATGCAATTTAATGCAGAGAAGTGATGCATATTGGTCGGTAGAATGAGGAGAGGCAATAGAAACTAAATGGTCCACATTTCAAAGGGGGTGCAGGAACAGAGACATGGGAGTGTATGTACACAAATCTTTGAAGGTGGTAGGATAAGTTGAGACGGCTGTTAAAAAAAGCATATGGGATCCTTGGCTTTATAAACAGAGGCATGGGGACAAAAGCAAGGAAGTTACAAATTAGGCCTCAGCTGGAGTATTGTGTTCAATTCTGGGCACCACACTTTAGGAAGGATGTCAAGGCCTTAGAGAGGGTGCAGAAGAGATTTACTAGAATGGTATCAGGGATGCGGGACTTCAGTTACGTGGAGAGATTGAAGAAGCTGGTGCTGTTTTCCTTAGAGCAGAGAAAATTAAAGGGAGATTTGATACAGCGGTTCAAAATCATGAAGGGTTTTGATAGAGTAAATAAGGAGAAACTGTTTCCAGTGACAGAAGGGTCGGTAACCAGAGGACACAGGTTCAAGGTAGTTGGCAAAAGAACCAGAGGCTACATGAGGAAAAAAAAAATTACACAGCGAGTTATGATCTGGAATGCACTAGCCTGAAAGGGTGGTGGAAGCAGATTCAATAATAACTCAAAAGGAAATCAGATAAATAGTTGAAGTGGAAATATTTGCAGGTCTATGGGGAAAGAGCAGGGGAGTGGGACTAACTGGATAGCTATTTCAAAGAGCCGGCACAGACACGATGGGCCAAATGGCCTCCTTCTGTGGTGTATCATTCTATGATTCTCTGCTGGCAAAATATCTAATTACCCTCACACATATAATGCAGAACACAGGAATATAGTGTGTGAGGTTTTGCCAGCTTTCCATCTGTTGCACATTTCAAGCAAAATGTCTTTTGGTTATTAACAATGTATATGTTGTGAAATATCCAGTTCTTAGAAAGCCCATCACCAACTACAATGGAGTTCTATTTTGATAAATATCTAACACACAACATTCCATTACAATGAAATATCCAAGAAAGTTACTTAATCCAGTTGTTCCAGAACTATTTTGCAGCTCTCGTGAAAACAAACAACTACAGTACATAACTCATTTCATCAAGGTATTTAATGGATGCTCTATTTGTAAAAAAAAAATTGAGGCGTACTAATCACTTTAAGAGACTTAAGGCCAGCTCCAAACAACCTTTCCAAAGCATGCCATTAAAAGAATGTTTGGAAGCCCATAACAGATCAGTGATGAAACTTTTTAAAATTCATTCATGGGATGTGGGCGTCACTGGCAAGGCCAGCATTTATTGCCCATCTTTAATTGCTCGAGAAGGTGGTGGTGAGCCACCTTTTTGAACCGCTGCAGTCCGTGCGGTGAAGGTGCTCCCACAGTGCTGTTAGGGAGGGAGTTCCGGGACTTTGACCCAGTGGCGATGAAGGAGATATTTTTCCAAATCAGGATGGTGTGTGACTTGGAGGTGGTGGTGTTCCCATGCGCCAGCTGCCCTAGTACTTCTAGATGGTAGAGGTCGTGGATTTGGGAGGTGCTGTTGAAGAAGCTTTGATGAGTTGCTACAGTACACCATTACCCTTAGACCTCAGGTCTCCCCCTTTCCAGTTCCTCTTGATCCCAACACTCCCAGAATTCAGGAGCTCCAACCAATGCAGCTATACTTTCTCATTACTACTAAACCCTGAGCCACATTCTCTCGGATCACCCAGTTTGCTAAACTTCACATTCCACCATTCCCAAGTGTTACCAAAACCTTGGTACCCATTACCCCTGCTAAACCCCACAACCATACCCATTGTTACTAAACTCCCTATGTCTACCTCCTCTGCTACACATTGCCCATCATCTTCCTATGTATCCTAAGCTTTGAAAAAGTTAAATAAAAGAGAAAGAACTTGCATTTATGTAGCTATTTTCACTTTACAGCCAACAGAAACATAGAGTCATAGATTTATACAGCACAGAAAGAGGCCCTTCGGCCCATCGTGTCCGCGACGGTCATCAAACCCTGTCTATTCTAATCCCATTTTCCAGCACTTGGTCCGTAGCCTTGTATGCTATGGCGTTTCAAGTGCTCATCTAAATGCTTCTTGAAAATTGAGGGTTCCTGCCTCTACCACCCTTTCAGGCAGTGAGTTCCAGATTCCAACCACCCTCTGGGTGAAGAAGTTTTCCCTCAAATCCCCTCTAAACCTCCTGCCCCTTACCTTGAAACTATGCCCCCTGGTTATTGACCCCTCAACTAAGGGGAGAAGTTCCTTTCTATCTACCCTATCTATGCCCCTCATAATTTTGTACACCTCAATCAGGTCCCCCCTCAGCCTTCTCTGCTCTAAGGAAAACAACCCCAGCCTGTCCAGTCTCTCTTCATAGCTGAAGCGCTCCAGCCCAGGTAACATCCTGGTGAATCTCCTCTGCACCCTCTCCAATGCAATCACATCCTTCCTATAGTGTGGCGACCAGAACTGCACACAGTATTCCAGCTGTGGCCTAACTAGCGTTTTGTACAGCTCCATCATAACCTCCCTGCTCTTATATTCTATGCCTCGGCTAATGAAGGCAAGTATCCCATATGCCTTTTTACCACCTTATCTACCTGTCCTGCTGCCTTCAGGGATCTATGTACATGCACACCAGGGTCCCTCTGATC
This sequence comes from Squalus acanthias, assembly GCA_030390025.1. NCBI lineage: Eukaryota > Metazoa > Chordata > Chondrichthyes > Squaliformes > Squalidae > Squalus > Squalus acanthias. The sequence continues at coordinate 31,096,567 of CM059446.1, read as the reverse complement.
CTCTGTCCTTCCAAGGGTCCTACCATTCATTGTGTATTCCCTTGCCTTGTTAGTCCTCCCAAAATGCATCACCTCACACTTTTCAGGGTTAAATTCCATTTGCCACTGTTCTGCCCATCTGACCAACCCGTCTATATCGTCCTGTAGCCTGAGGCTTCCCTCCTCGCTATTTACCACTCCACCAATTCTTGTGTCATCTGCGAACTTACTGATCATACCTCCTACATTCATATCTAAATCATTAATGTACACTACAAACAGCAAAGGACCCAGCACCGATCCCTGTGGTACACCACTGGACACAGGCTTCCAGTCACAAAAACAACCTTCGACCATCACCCTCTGCCTCCTGCCACTAAGCCAATTTTGGATCCAATGTGCCAAATTGCCCTGCATCCCATGGGCTCTTACCTTCTTGACCAGTCTCCCATGCGGGACTTTGTCAAAAGCCTTACTGAAGTCCATGTAGACTGCATCATCTGCATTACCCTCATCCACACACCTAGTCACCCCCTCGAAAAATTCAATAAAATTGGTCAGACATGATCTCCCCCTGACAAAGCCATGCTGACTATCCTTGATTAATCCTTGCCTCTCCAAGTGGAGACTAATTCTGTCCCTCAGAATTTTTTCCAATAATTTCCCTACCACTGATGTTAGGCTCACTGGTCTGTAATTTCCTGGTTTATCCCTACTACCCTTCTTGAATAATGGTACTACGTTGGCTGTCCTCCAGTTCTCTGGCACCTCCACTGTGGCCAGAGAGGTTCTGAAAATGTGTGTCAGAGCCCCTGCAATCTCCTCCCTTGCCTCACACAGCAGCCTGGGATACATCTCGTCTGGGCTTGGGGATTTATCCACTTATAAGCCCGCTAAAACCGCTAGTACTTCCTCCCTCTCAATACTAATTTGTTCAAGTATATCACAATCCCCCTGCCTGATTTCTATGCCTACATCGTCCTTCTCCATAGTGGCCATGATGCGGAGATGCCGGTGTTGGACTGGGGTGGACAAAAGTGAGAAGTCGCACAACACCAGGTTATAGTCCAACAGTTTTATTTGAAATCACAAGTTTTCGGAGCTGCTGCCCCTTCGTCAGGTGAAGTAAAGGAATACGAATCGACAAAGCATATATAGATAGAGAACAATGCATGTGTAGCGTACAATGTCAGACGACTACATTTAATCCTCCTGACTGCCTTTCGTCACACCTCGGCAGAGAAACAATCAGGTCAGCCAGGAAGGCACCACATCAAAGACATAGCAAGATATAACTGAGACAATGAGGTGGGGTTACAGGGGGTCTAATGTGTCAAATGCTGCAGTCTGTATGGAAAACCATAAACTTTAAAATTTTTACTTTTTTTTAACTGGAAATCACATCTGTGAACAAGCCAACGACGACTCGCGTCTGGATGACTTTACGTCATATAGCGTGACATGAACCCTAGATCCCGGTTGAGGCCGTCTTCATGAGTGCAGAACTTGGCTATCAGTTTCTGCTCGATGATTTTGCGTTGTCGTGTGTCTCGAAGGCCGCCTTGGAGAACGCTTACCCGCAGATCCGAGGCTGAATGTCCTTGACTGCTGCAGTGTTCCCCGACTGGGGATTGTGTTCGATCGACAGTTCCGACGGGCCACAGCGAAAAATCGCATAGACCTCCTCAGAAGGCGAACACGGGACACAACCAACAGGGTACCCTGCGTCGTCCAGTACTTCCCCGGAGCGGAGAAACTACGCCATGTTCTTCGCAGCCTTCAACATGTCATCGATGATGAACACCTCGCTAAGGCCATCCCCACGCCTCCACTACTCGCCTTCAAACAGCCACCTAACCTCAGAAGTACCATCATTCGCAGCAAATTACCCAGCTTTCAGGATAACAGCGACCACGACACCACACAACCCTGCCACGGCAACCTCTGCAAAACATGCCAGATCATCAACACAGATACCATCATCACACGTGAGGACACTACCCACCAGGTACATGGTACATACTCATGTGACTCGACCAACGTTGTCTACCTGATACGTTGCAGGAAAGGATGCCCCAGAGCATGGTACATCGGCGAGACCATGCAGACACTGAGACAACGTATGAACGGACACCGCGCAACAATCGCCAGGCAGGAGTGTTCCCTCCCAGTCGGGGAACACTTCAGCAGTCAAGGACATTCAGCCTCGGATCTGCGGGTAAGCGTTCTCCAAGGCGGCCTTCGAGACACACGACAACACAAAATCATCGAGCAGAAACTGATAGCCAAGTTCCGCACTCATGAGGACGGCCTCAACCGGGATCTAGGGTTCATGTCACGCTACATGATGTAAAGTCATCCAGACTCGAGTCGTCGTTGGCTTGTTCACAGATGTGATTTCCAGTAAAAAAAAAAGTAAAAATTTTAAAGTTTATGGTTTTCCATACAGACTGCAGCATTTGACACATTAGACCCCCTGTAACCCCACCTCATTGTCTCAGTTGTATCTTGCTATGTCTTTGATGTGGTGCCTTCCTGGCTGACCTGATTGTTTCTCTGCCGAGGTGTGACGAAAGGCAGTCAGGAGGATTAAATGTAGTCGTCTGACATTGTACGCTACACATGCATTGTTCTCTATCTATATATGCTTTGTCGATTCGTATTCCTTTACTTCACCTGACGAAGGGGCAGCAGCTCCGAAAGCTTGTGATTTCAAATAAAACTGTTGGACTATAACCTGGTGTTGTGCAACTTCTCACTTTTCTCCATAGTGAACACAGATGCAAAACATTCATTTAAAACCTCACCTACATCTCCCGGCTCTACACACAGATTGCCACTTTGGTCCCTAATGGGCCCTACTCTTTCCCTGGTTATCCTCTTGCCCTTAATATACTTATAAAACACCTTGAGATTTTCCTTTATTTTGCCCGCCAGTGTTTTTTCATGCCCCCTCTTCGCTCTCCTAATTTCTTTTTTTTTTTAAGTACGCCCCTGCACTTTCTATACTCCTCTAGGGCTTCCACTATGTTTAGTCCTTTGTATCTGCCAAAAGCCTCCCTTTTTTCCTAATCCATTCTTGTTTATCCCTCGACATCCAGGGTTCCCTGGGCTTGTTGGTCCCACCCTTGACCTTTACGGGAACATGTTGACGTTGCACTCTCTCTATTTCCTTTCTGAAAGACTCCCAACTGCTCTGATGGGGATTTTCCTACAAGTAGCTGATCCCAGTCCACTTTGGCCAGATCCTGCCTTATCATATTCAAATCGGCCTTCCCCCAATTTAGAACCTTTATTTCCGGTCCATCTTTGTCCTTTTCCATGACTACCTTAAATCTCACCGAATTATGGTCACTGTCACCAAAATGCTCTCCTACTAACACTTCTACCACTTGCCCGGCTACATTCCCTAGAATTAGGTCCCTCTCTTGTAGCACTTTCTACATGCTGGCTCAAAAAGCTCTCCTGGATGCACTTTAAGAATTCCGCACCCTCTAAGCCTTTCACACTCTGACTATCCCAGTTAATATTGGGGAAGTTGAAATCCCCTACTATTATTACCCTAGTATTTCTACACTTCTGTGATTTGCCTACATATCTGTTCCTCTATCTCCCCCTGACTGTTTGGGGGCCTATAGTACACTCCCAGCAAAGTGCTTGTCCCCTTTTTGTTTTTAAGTTCTACCCATATGGCCTCATTGGAGGAACCTGCTAAGATATCATCCCTCCTTACAGCAGTAATTGACTCCTTGATTAATATTGCGACACCCCCTCCTCTTTTACACCCACCTCTGTCTCGCCTGAAGATTCTATACCCCGGAATATTGAGCTGCCAGTCCTGCTCCTCGCTCAACCATGTCTCTGTGATAGCAACAATGTCATATTCCCATGTGTTCATCAACACCTTCGATTCATCTGCCTTACTCGCAAGACTCCTTGCATTAAAATAAATGCCATCCAGCCTGGTCATACTCCCTTGTGCCGTTACATATTTGCTCTGCCTTCCAGGCTGACTTGTTTTTTCCTCTATATTTGGCTGTGCATCACCCTCTACTATAGCTTCACTCTGTATCCCATCCCCCTGCCAAGTTAGTTTAAACCCCCCCGCCAACAGTACCAGCAAACCTCCCCGCAAGGATGTTGGTCCCGTTCCGGTTCAGGTGCAACCCGTCCGACTTGTACAGGTCCCACCTTCCCCAGAAGCAGACCCAGTGATCCAGGAAACTAAAGCCCTCCCTCCTGCACCAACTCTTTAGCCACGCATTCATCTGCTCTATCCTCCTATTCCTATACTCACTAGCACGTGGCACCAGGAGTAATCCAGAGATTACAACCTTTGACAACCTGCTTTTTATCCTGCTACCTAAGCTCCCTAAATTCTTGTTGCAGGACCTCATCCCTCTTTCTACCTAGTCGTTGGTACCAATGTGAACCACGACCTCTGACTGTTCACCCCCCCCCCCTTCAGAATGCCCTGCAGCTGTTCAGTGACATCCTTGACCCTGGCACCAAGGAGGCAACATACCATCCTGGAGTCACGTCTGCGGCCACAGAAACGTCTATCTGTTCCCCTTACGATAGAATCCCCTATCACTATTGCTCTCCCACTCTTTTTCCTCCCCTCCTGTGCAGCTGGAGCAGGAGTCGGCCATTCGGCCCTTCGAGCATGCTCCGCCATTCAATATGATCATGGCTGATCCTCTATATCAATACCATATTCCCAAAGTGAAGTAGTTTTGAAGTGCAGTCACTGTTCGAATGTAGGAAACGCGGAAACCCGGAAGCCAATTTGCGCACGTCGAGGTCCCATAAACAGCAATGTGATAATGACCACATGACCTGTTTTAGTGATGTTGGTTAGGGATAAACATTGGTCAGGGTACCGGGGTACGTCCACCTGAGAGGGCAGAGAGTGCCTTGGTTTAACGTCTCATCCGAAAGACGACACCTCCGACAGTGCAGCACTCTCTCAGCACTGCACTGGAGTGTCAGCCTAGTTTATGTGCTCAAGTCTCTGGAATGGAACTTGAACCCACAACCTTCTGACTCAGAGGTGAGTGCGCTACCAACTGAGCCACGGCTGACATCTATAAATAAAAGAAAGAACATAGATAAAGGAGCAAAAATAATCAAGGCTACTTATTTCCTGTTTTCTCATAAATAGAGACGGATTTCCAGAATTCAATTCAACAAATACTGGTAAGAATCCCAGAACAACATGTAATAAACATGAAATTTGACATATTTAGTCACTGAACATTTGTGTATTACATGGCATAAAGCCCTATGGTTACAAAACAGTGCATCATTGCTAGCTCTGCCTCAGGACATCTGTTGTTATAAAAACAGCACGATTACATGCAGTTCCTATCTCACTTAATCAAAACTACATGTAAGCAAAATCAAGCCAAATTTCTTACCAAATTTCATGGTTGAAGTTACATATTTACAGAAGATCAACCAATCTGGGTGATATGGCCGCTATGCAAAGTTCTGAAGCCAACAGCAAACCAATCAAATCATTCAAAAACTTTTTTTAAACTTTATTGCCCGCTATTTTGTTCTCTATAATAGCCAACTACACGCTGATCAAAAAAAATGGCTGAAAATAGTGGCACCACAAGTCCCAGGCAAAATGGAGATGATTGGATAATTCCCCTGTCAATCACGCCTGGAGTCACTGCTGTAAGTGACTGGGATTGATTTCAAGGACATAAATTGTATTATGTAACTGTCCTCCACTCACTGCATTTTGCTGGAGAAATCTCCCTGCTTTTATCGGGAGACTGCTGTAGTTTCGGTCCTGAGTTCTGTTTGCTGTAGTTCGTAGAGATTTTGTTTAAATAGACTCTATTGGCTGCAAGTCACGCCCCGCACATTTAAAAAAAAATCATTTATGGGATGTGGGAGTCACTAGCAAGGCCAGCATTTATTGCCCATTCCTAATTGCCCTCGAGAAGGTGGTAGTGAGCCGCCTTCTTGAACCGCTGCAGTCCATGTGGTGAAGGTGCTCCCACAGTGCTGTTAGGGAGGGAGTTCCAGGATTTTGACCCAGCGATGATGAAGGATCGGTGATATACTTCCAAGTCAGGATGGTGTGTGACTTGGAGGGGAACTTGGAGGTGGTGGTGTTCCCATGCGCCTGCTGCCCTTGTCCTTCTAGGTGAAAGAGGTCGCGGGTTTGGGAAGTGCTGCCGAAGAAGCCTTGGCGAGTTGCTGCAGTGCAGACACGGCAAGCCGGTGAATGTTTAAGGTGGTGGATGGGGTGCTGATCAAGCGGGCCGCTTTGTCCTGGATGGTGTTGAGCTTCTTGAGTGTTGTTGGAGCTGCACTCATCCAGGCAAGTGGAGAGTATTCCATCACACTCCTGACTTGTGCCTTGCAGATGGTGGAAAGGCTTTGGGGAGTCAGGAGGTGAGTCACTCACTACAGAATACCCAGCCTCTGACCTGCTCTTGTTGCTACAGTATTTATGTGGCTGGTCCAGTTACGTTTCTGGTCAATGGTGACCCCCAGGATGTAGATGGTGGGGGATTCAACGATGGTAATGCCGTTGAACGTTAAGGGGAGGTGGTTAGACATTTTCTTTTTGGAGATGATCATTGCCTGGCACTTGTGTAACACAAATGTTACTTGCCACTCATCTGCCCAAGCCTAAATGTTGTCCAGGTCTTGCTGCATGCGGGCACAGACTGCTTCATTATCTGAGGAGTTGCGAATGGAACTGAACACTGTGCAATCGTCAGCGAACATTCCCACTTCTGACCTTATGATGGAGGGAAGGTCTTTGATGAAGCAGCTGAAGATGGTTGGGCCTAGGACACTGCCCTGAGGAACTCCTGCAGCGATGTCCTGGAGCTGAGCTGATTGGCCTCCAACAACCACAACCATCTTCCTTTGTGCTCGGTAAGACTCCAGCCAGTGGAAAGTTTTCCACCCAATTCCCATTGACGTCAATTTTGCTGGGGCTCCTTGATACCACACTCATGTCAAATGCTGCCTTGATGTCAAGGGCAGCCACTCTCACCTCACCTCTGGAATCCAGCTCTTTTGTCCATGTTTGGACCAAGGCAGTAATGAGGTCTTGAGCCGAGTGGTCCTGGTGGAACCCAAACTGAGCATCAGTGAGTAGGTTATTGGTGGCTAAGTGCTGCTTGATAGCACATATTGAAACTACACAAGTCTCTGTGCATTTTCTAGATAGTTTAAAAACAAGTGAATCACTTTGAGAGAGAAAGTTGTTAAGAGTTTCTTTGTGCCTTGTGGGCTTCAACTCAATCCTGGCCTTTGCAGCTTTAGGGTTAAAGTAAATGTGGGCTTAAATGGAAGAACAGAACAGCTTGTGAAATGACGGATTGAGTCACAAACCACAATTAGAGATGAGCAATATAGTTTTGTTAGGGTAAATACAGCAGATTCCTTTTAACTCACCCTTGGTGGGAGCCAAGCAAAATCCACAAGTTAAAAAGATGCACTGGTTGAAGGAAGTCTGGAATGTGGTTAATTTGTTTTTGTTTCCACACTTCTCAGCTAGAGGGATTTAAAAACATTGAGTGCGACAAAATGAAGCATTTTTGTCTAAGAGTTAGCATAATATTGGCTTCTTTATTGTGCCAGCGTGGCTCAGTGGTAGTAGTAATGGTAGCACTCTTGCCTCAGTCTGAAGGTCGTGGGTTCAAGCCCCACTGCATGACTTGAGTACATAATCTAGGCTGACACTTCAGTGCATTACTGAGGGAGTGCTGCACTGTTGGGTGTGCCATTTTCCGGATGAGACATTAAACTGTTTAGGTGGACAGAAAAAAAACCAATGACATTAATCAAAGAACAGGGAGTTCTTCCTGTGTCCTGTCCAACATTTAGCCCTCAACCAACGCCACTCATTAATGTCGTGGGAACTTGGCTGCCGAGCAACAGTGGCCAGACTAGAGATGTACTTCATTGGCTGTGAAGCACGTTGAGATGTCTTGAGGATGTGAAAGGCACGATATAAATGCTAGTTTTTTTTCCTTTTATTTCTGTCACAGTACAGAAGGCACTAAAAACAACCTATCTAGTCATTCTTAAATACTGGCATGGTCTCTGCTTCAATTACCAACTCTGGTCGTGTTTTCCACAGCCTCTCAACCCCATGTACAAAGGTTTCCCCTGCTCTCTGTCCAAATAGCTTATGTCTTATATGTCTGTCTCCTTATTCCTACACCCCTCATTCATTGAAAACAATATGTTTCTATCTACTTTAGCCATCCCTTCTTAAATTGTATCCAAATTTGATAGAATCATACAGTAGTACAGCAATGAGACCATTCAGCCCACCGAGTCTGTGCCGGCTTTTTCGAAAAGCAATCCAGTTAGTCCCACTCCCCCCGCTCTTTTCCCATATCCCTGCAATTTTTTCTCCTGCAAGTATTTATCCAATTCCCTTTTGAAGGCGACTATTGAATCTGCCTCCACCACCCTATCAGGCAGCGCATTCCAAATCCTAACCACTCGTTGCGTAAAAAAGTTTTTCTTCATGTCGCCTCTGGTTCTTTTGCCAATTACCTTAAATCTGTCCCCTCTGGTTACCGACCCTTCTGTCACTGGAAACAGTTTCTCTTTATTTAATCCACTAAACCGTTCATGATTTTAAACACCTCTATCAAATCTCCTCCAGGCCTTCTCTGCTCCAAGGAGAACGACCCCAGCTTCTCCAGTCTATCCATGTAACTGAAATCCCTCATCTCTGGAACCATTCTAGTAAATCTCTTCTGTGCCCTCTCCAAAGCCTTCACGTCCTTCCTAAAGTGTGTTACCCAGAATTGAACACAATACTCCAGTTGGGGCCGAACTAGTGTTTTCTATAATTGATGCAATTGTTTACAGATTTTAGTCAATGTTTTTGTGCCTGATGTTGCAATCTGATACAAATGACCATCACGTGTAATTCTGCGAGGCTAATAACTGATTCACAGTGCACATATCCTGCCCATGTAACAGAGACATGAAACACCCGGCACGCTCTGCCCTTTCATAAGAACATAAGAACATAAGAAATAGGAGCAGGAGTAGGCCAATCGGCCCTTCGAGCCTGCTCCGCCATTCAATAAGATCATGGCTGATCTGATCCTCACCTCAAATCTAAAGAACACAAGAAGTAGGAGCAGGACCCGGCCACTCAGCCCCTGGGCCTGCTACGCCACCCACAGGGCCTCGACCGATCCGAACTCAGCCTCATGTCCAATTTCCTGCCCGCTCCCCGTAACCCCTAATTCCCTTTACTTCTAGGAAACTGTCTATTTCTGTTTTAAATTTATTTAATGATGTAGCTTCCACAGCTTCCTGGGGCAGCAAATTCCACAGACCTACTACCCTCTGAGTGAAGAAGTTTCTCCTCATCTCAGTTTTGAAAGAGCAGCCCCTTATTCTAAGATTATGCCCCCTAGTTCTAGTTTCACTCATCCTTGGGAACATCCTTACCGCATCCACCCGATCAAGCCCCTTCACAATCTTATATGTTTCAATAAGATCGCCTCTCATTCTTCTGAACTCCAATGAGTAGAGTCCCAATCTACTCAACCTCTCCTCATATGTCCACCCCCTCATCCCGGGGATTAACCGAGTGAACCTTCTTTGTACTGCCTCGAGAGCAAGTATGTCTTTTCTTAAGTATGGACACCAAAACTGTATGCAGTATTCCAGATGCGGTCTCACCAATACCTTATATAACTGCAGCAATACCTCCCTGTTTTTATAATCTATCCCCCTAGCAATAAAAGCCAACATTCCGTTGGCCTTCTTGATCACCTGCTGCACCTGCATACTAACTTTTTGATTTTCTTGCACTAGGACCCCCAGATCCCTTTGTACTGCAGTACTTTCCAGTTTCTCGCCATTAAGATAATAACTTGCTCTCTGATTTTTCCTGCCAAAGTGCATAACCTCACATTTTCCAATATTGTATTGCATCTGCCAAATCTCTGCCCACTCACCCAGCTTGTCTATATCCCCCTTGTAGGTTTTTTATGTCCTCCTCACTTTCTACTTTCCCTCCCATCTTTGTATCATTTGCAAACTTTGATATGTTACACTCGGTCCCCTCCTCCAAATCGTTAATATAGATTGTAAAGAGTTGGGGACCCAGCACCGACCCCTGCGGAACACCACTGGCTACTGGTTGCCAGTCCGAGAATGAACCATTTATCCCAACTCTCTGCTTCCTGTTAGATAACCAATCCTCTACCCATGCCAGAATATTCCCCCCAATCCAGTGATTTTTTATCTTGAGCAATAATCTTTTATGTGGCACCTTGTCGAATGCCTTCTGGAAGTCTAAATACACTACGTCCATTGGTTCCCCTTTATCCACCCTGTACGTTATGTCCTCAAAGAACTCAAGCAAATTTGTCAGACATGATTTCCCCTTCATAAAGCCATGCTGACTTTGTCCTATCAAATTATGTTTATCTAAATGTTCCGTTACTGTCTCAATAATAGACTCCAAAATTTTACCCACCACAGATGTTAGACTAACTGGTCTATAATTTCCAGCCTTCTGCCTACTACCCTTTTTAAATAAGGGTGTTACATTAGCAGTTTTCCAATCTGCCGGGACCTTTGCTGATTCCAGGGAATTTAGGAAAATTATTACCAACGCATCCACAATCCCTATTGCCACTTCCCTCAAGACCCTAGGATGTAAGCCATCAGGTCCAGGGGATTTATCCGCCTTGAGTCCCATTATTTTACTGAGTACCAATTCCTTAGTGATTTTAATCGTATTTAGCTCCTCCCCCCCTAGAGCCCCCTGTTTGTCCAGTGTTGGGATATTCTTAGTGTCCTCTACCGTAAAGACTGAAACAAAATATTTGTTCAGCATTTTTGCCATCTCCATGTTTCCCACCATTAATTTCCCGGTCTCATCCTCTAAGGGACCTACGTTTGCCTTAGCCACCCTTTTTCTTTTTATATAACTATAGAAACTCTTGCTATCTGTTTTTATATTTTTTGCTAATTTATTTTCATAATCTATCTTCCCTTTCTTAATCAATCCTTTAGTTACTTTTTGCTGTCTTTTGAAGACTTCCCAATCTTCTATCCTCCCACTAAGTTTGGCTACCTTATATGTCCTTGTTTTTAGTTGGATACTATCCTTAATTTCGTTACTTAGCCACAGATGGCTGTCATTTCTTTTACACCCTTTTTTCCTCAGTGGAATATATATTTTTTGAAAGTTGTAAAATAACTCCTTAAATGAACACCACTGCTCATGTACCATCTTACCCTTTAATCTATTTTCCCAGTCCACTTTAATCAATTCCGCTCTCATACCATCATAGTCTCCTTTATTCAAGCTCAGTACGCTTGTCTGAGAACCAACCTTCTCACCCTCTAATTGGATATGGAATTCAACCATGTTATGGTCACTCATTCCAAGGGGATCCTTAACTAGACATTATTAATTAATCCTGACTCATTACACAGGACCAGGTCCAAGGTTGCTTGCCCCCTTGTAGGATCAGTTGCATACTGCTCAAGAAATCCATCCCTAATACACTCAATAAACTCTTCCTCAAGGCTGCCCTGCCCAATTTGATTTGTCCAGTTAATATGATAGTTAAAATCCCCCATAATTATAGCTGTTCCCTTATTACATGCCCCAACTATTTCCTGATTAATACTTCTTCCAGCAGAGTTGCAACTAATAGGAGGCTATTTTTAGGGAATAGATCACAGCAAAATTTAAATTTTTATTCCTGCAACTAAAATCTTTGAAATGGAAACAGCATTCAGTGCTCATTTAATCCTGAGCTTTATTTTTGAAGGTTAAAAAACACCACACATACACCATTATCCACTGAGCCATGTTCATAGAATTCCATAGAAATTACAACATGGAAACAGGCCGTTACGCCCATCCAGTCCGTGCTGGTGTTTATCCTCCACACGAGCTGCAGTCCTAATCCGATGTGCCCACTCTGTTCACAGATCCCTTTATTTCCTTTTACTTCAACCACCAGCTAACCTATTCTTTAATGCTGACATGCTTCAATCACTAATTCTGGTCGTACATTCCACAGCCTCACAACCCTCCGTGTAAAACAGTTTCCTTGCGCTCTGTCCTAAATCTGTGGTATTTTATTTTGATTCCCCCTTATTCTACACCCCTCAATCACTGGAAACAACCTGTTTCTATCGACTCTATCCATCACTTCATAATTTTAAACACCTCTATTAAATCACCCCTTAATATCCCCTGTTCCAACAGTCTCATGTTGCAACAACTTTGGCTAAAACGACCTTGCAGGCTGAAGTTCACCAGGGAGGCAGCAAAAGAGCTGTACCATCTGCTGCAAGTTAACCTGCAGACAGCCTGAAGCACAGGCACAACACAGCCAGTGGCAGTCAATCCACACTGACTGTACAGTCAGTGATAGTCAATCCACACCGACTGTATCGTCTGAGATAGTCAATCCACACTGACTGTATCGTCTGAGATAGTCAATCCACACTGACTGTACAGTCTGTGATGGTCAATCCACACTGACTGTATCGTCTGAGATAGTCAATCCACACTGACTGTATCGTCTGAGATAGTCAGTCCACACTGACTGTATCGTCTGTGATAGTCAATCCACACTGACTGTATCGTCTGTGATAGTCAATCCACACTGACTGTATCGTCTGTGATAGTCAATCCACACTGACTGTATCGTCTGAGATAGTCAATCCACACTGACTGTACCGTCTGTGATGGTCAATCCACACTGACTGTATCGTCTGAGATAGTCAGTCCACACTGACTGTATCGTCTGAGATAGTCAATCCACACTGACTGTATCGTCTGTGATAGTCAATCCACACTGACTGCACTGTCTGTGGTAGTCAAGATCACAACCGTCGTCAACTTCTGTGTGTCCAGGTCCATCCATTATGTCATACGGGACATCTGCAACATCAGCCAATCAACAATGCAGACTGTATCAAACGGGTCACTGATGTTTGTTCACCAGGACACACGCTCATCACTTGCGAGGAAAGTCAACGGCAAAATATGTCATTGCAATTCTTCCACATCACGGGGTTCCCCAAAGTTCTGGGCATCACCAGGGCTTCTACTCCATCAACATCTAGGTAGTCAGTGACCATCAGCACAGGACCAATGCAAGTTAATGTCTACTTGCCAGGTAGACTATTTTGCTTTGTGAAAACTCAGTATCTGGATTAATTCAAGAAGGCAGAATTGAAGGATGGCTTAGGGAACAAAGACCCCTGTAGCCTTTGGTTAATTATGCCTTGCGAGACCCATAATCAGAAAGTGAATGCGGATACAACGATGCACCTGCATCACCCAGGGTGATTGTAAAAGACTATTGGTAACTGGCAACAGCACTTCAGATGACATGGCAGGCCGGGGGGAGGGGATTGGGTGATGCCTTTTAAAAAAAATTCGTTTATGAGATGTGGGAGTCACTGGCAAGGCCAGCATTTATTGCCCATCCCTAATTGCCCTCGAGAAGGCGGTGGTGAGCCAACGATATAGGTAAAAAACGGGATGCGGTCCTAAAAGCAGAATATAGGGAGTTAGGAGGTAAATTAAAAAATAGGACCTCAAAGGTAGTAATCTCAGGATTGCTACCAGTGCCACGTGCTAGTCAGAGTAGAAATAGAAGGATATTTCAAATGAATACGTGGCTAGAGGAATGGTGCAAGGGGGAGGGATTCAAATTCCTGGGGCATTGGAACCGGTTCTGGGGGAGGTGGGACCAGTACAAACCGGACGGTCTACACCTGGGCAGGGCCGGGACCGATGTCCTAGGGGGAGTGTTTGCTAGTGCTCTGGGGGAGGGTTTAAACTAAAATGGCAGGGGGTTGGGAACCTGAGCAGGGAGACAGAGGAAAGAGAAACAAGGAGAAAAACAAAAGTGGCAGTCAGAGAAAACAACGGTTTAAATCAAACATGGCCACAGTAAATACTAATTCTAATAGGTCTAAGAGCGTTAAAAAAACAAGCCTGAAGGCTTTGTGTCTTAATGCAAGGAGCATTCGGAACAAGGTGGATGAATTAGCTGCGCAAATAGAGGTAAACGAATATGATTTGATTGGGATTACCGAAACATGGCTCCAGGGTGGCCAAGGCTGGGAACTCAACATCCAGGGGTACTCAATATTCAGGAAAGATAGGCAAAAAGGAAAGGGAGGTGGGGTAGCATTGCTGGTTAAAGAGGGGATTAACACAATTGAAAGGAAGGATATTAGCTCTGATGATGTGGAATCTGTATGGGTTGAACTGAGAAATAACAAGGGGCAGAAAACGTTAGTGGGAGTGATATATAGACCTCCAAACAGTAATGCGGAGGTTGGGGATGGCATTTAAAAGGAAATTAGAGAAGCGTGCAATAAGGGCACAGCAGTCATCATGGGTGACTTTCATCTACATATAGATTGGGCTAACCAAATTAGTAACAATACTACTGAGGAGGAATTCCTGGAGTATTTACGGGATGGTTTCCTGGACCAATATGTCGAGGAACCAACCAGAGATCAGGCCATCTTAGACTGGGTATTATGCAATGAGAAAGGATTAATTAGCAATCTTGTTGTGCGAGGCCCCTTGGGTCGAAGCGATCATAATATGATAGAATTCTTCATTAGGATGGAGAGTGAAGTAGTTGACTCAGAGACTAGGGTCCTGAATTTAAATAAAGGAAACTACAATGGTATGAGGTGCGAGTTGGGTAGGATTGATTGGGGAATGTCACTCAAAGGGTTGACGGTGGATAGGCAATGGCAAACATTCAAAGACCGCATGGACGAACTACAGAATTGGTTCATCCCAGTTTAGCATAAGAATAAAACAAAAAGGGTGACTCAACCGTGACTAACAAGGGAAATTAGGGATAGCATAAGATCCAAGGAGAGGACATATAAATTGGCCAGAAAAAGCAGTAACCCTGAGGATTGGGAGCAGTTTAAGATTCAACAAAGGAGGACAAAGGGATTAATTAAGAAGGGGAAAATAGAATACAAGAGTAAGCTTGCAGGGAACATAAAAACTGACTGTAAAAGCTTTTATGGATATGTGAAGAGAAAAAGATTAGTGAAATCAAGCATAGGTCCCTTGCAGTCAGAATCAGGGGAACTTAGAATGGGGAACAAAGAAATTCAGACCAATTAAATACATATTTTGGTTCTGTCTTCACAAAGGAGGACACAAATAACCTCCCAGAGATGTTGGGGAACATAAATCCCCAGGGCCTGATAATCTACATCCTAGGGTACTTAAGGACGTGGCCCTAGAAATAGTAGATGCATTGCTGATCATCTTCCAACATTCGATGGAATCTGGAACAATACCCATGGATTGGAGGGTAGTTAATGTTACCCCACTATTCAAAAAGGGTGGTAGAGAGAAAACGGGGAATTACAGACCGGTAAGCCTGACATCGGTAGTGGGGAAAATGCTAGAGTCCATTGTAAAAGATGTAATAGCTGAGCACTTGGAAAACAGTGACAGGTTCGGACAAAGTCAACATGGATTTACAGAAGGTAAATCATGCTTGACTAATCTACTGGAATTTTTTGAGGATGTAACTGGTAAAATAGATAAGGGAGAACCAGCGGATGTGGTGTATTTGGACGTCCAAAAGGCTTTTCATAAGGTCCCGCATAAGAGATTAGCGTGTAAAGTTAAGGCACATGGGATTGGGGGCAAGGTATTGACTTGGATAGAGAACTGGTTGGCAGACAGAAAGCAAAGAGTTGGAATAAACGGGTCTTTTTCCGAGTGGCAGGCAGTGACTAGTGGGGTACCACAGGGATCGGTCCTTGGACCCCAGCTATTCACAATATATATTAATGATCTAGACAAGGGAAGTAGATGTAATATCTCCAAGTTTACAGACGACACAAAACTGGGTGGGCGTCTGTGCTGCGAGGAGGATGCCGAGAAACTCCAGGATGATTTGGACAGGTTGGCTGATTGGGCAGAAGCGTGGCAGATGCAATATAACGTGGATAAATGCGAGGTTATCCACTTTGGTGTCAAAAACAGAAAGGCAGATTATCTGAATGGCAATAGATTGGGAGAAGGGGAAGTGCAACGAGACCTGGGTGCCCTTGTGCACCAGTCGCTGAAGGTAAGCATGCAGGTGCAGCAGGCGGTGAAGGCGGCAAATGGTATGTTGGCCTTCATAGCGAGAGGGTTTGAGTACAGGAACAAGGATGTCTTGCTGCAGTTGTACAGGGCCTTGGTGAGACCACACCTTGAGTACTGTGTGCAGTTTTGGTCGCCTTATCTGAGGAAGGATGTTCTTGCCATGGAAGGAGTTCAGCGAAGATTCACCAGGCTGATACCTGGGATGGCAGGAATGACGTATGAAGAGGGGGGGTTTAAACTAATTTGTCAGGGGGATGGGAAAAAGGGCTGTAGTCCACGAGCCAGTGGTGAGTATAGGGAGGTACTGAGGAGGGTATCAAGGTCGCAGGAATGTACCGGCAGACAGGAAGATGGCTTGAAGTGTGTCTACTTCAATGCAGGTCATGATGTGGAGATGCCGGCGTTGGACTGGGGTGGACAAAAATGAGAAGTCGCACAACACCAGGTTATAGTCCAACAGATTTATTTAATTTTACAAGCTTTCGGAACAGTTCGCTCCTTCGTCAGGTAAGTTAGCAGTGAGAGAATCTCCCAGAATTCACAATTTAAACACAGACAAAATATATTCAAATCTTTCCTACATCAAAGAGCACAGCCAAGACAATGAGATGTGTCCCAGGGGGTCCAACGTGTCAAACAAGTTCCGCACTCATGAGGATGGCCTCAATCGCGATATCGGGTTCATGTCACGATACAGAACGTGACTTGACATCATGGCCGGTCTTCCCAGGTGCTTTTTTTTTAAAAAGACTAACACAAGAACCTACACAGATTGACAGGATATGCAGCCAGCAGGTGGTTTGACACGTTGGACCCCCTGGGACACATCTCATTGTCTTGGCTGTGCTCTTTGATGTAGGAAAGATTTGAATATATTTTGTCTGTGTTTAAATTGTGAATTCTGGGAGATTCTCTCACTGCTAACTTACCTGACGAAGGAGCGAACTGTTCCGAAAGCTTGTAAAATTAAATAAATCTGTTGGACTATAATCTGGTGTTGTGCGACTTCTCATTTACTTCAATGCAAGGAGCATCCGGAATAAGGTAGGAGAACTTGGAGCGTGGATTGGTACTTGGGACTACGATGTGGTGGCCATTACGGAGACATGGTTAGAACAGGGACAGGAATGGTTGTTGGAAGTTCCGGGGTATAGATGTTTCAGTAAGAGTAGGGAAGTTGGTAAGAAAGGTGGAGGAGTAGCATTGTTAATCAAGGATAGTTTAACAGCGGCAGAAAGGCAGTTCGAGGGGGATCTGCCGTCTGAGGTAATATGGGCTGAAGTTAGAAATAGGAAAGGAGCGGTCACGTTGTTAGGAGTTTTCTACAGGCCCCCAAATCGTAATAAAGATGTGGAGGAAGAAATTGCAAAGCAGATTATGAATAGGTGTGGAGGTCACAGAGTAGTTGTCATGAGTGACTTCAACTTTCCAAATATTGATTGGAACCTTTATAGGTCAAACAGTTCGGATGGGATAGTTTTTGCACAGTGTGTGCAGGAGGGTTTCCTGACACAATATGTGGATAGGCCGACAAGAGGTGGGGCCACGTTGGATTTGGTACTGGGTAATGAACCGGGCCAAGTGTTTGATTTGTATGTGGGAGAGCACTTTGGAGATAGTGACCACAATTCGGTAACTTTCACTATTGCAATGGAGAGGGATAGGCCCATACGGCAGGGCAGGGTTTATAATTGGGGGAGGGGTAATTATGATGCGATTAGGCAAGAATTAGGGAGTATAAGATGGGAACAGAAACTATCAGGGAAAGGCACAAACGAAAAGTGGAGCTTTTTCATGGAGCAATTACTGCGTGTCCTTGATAGGTATGTCCCTGTCAGGCAGGGAGGAAATGGCCGAGTGAGAGAACCATGGTTCACAAAAGAGGTTGAATGTCTAGTCAAGAGGAAAAAGGAAGCGTATGTAAGGATGAGAAAACAAGGTTCAGTTGGGTCGATTGAGGGGTACAAGGTAGCAAGGAATGAGCTAAAAAAAGAGCTTAGGAGAGCTAGGAGGGGGCATGAGAAGTCCTTGGCGGGTCGGATCAAGAAAAACCCCAAGGCTTTTTACTCTTATGTGAGAAATAAAAGAATGACCAGGGTGAGGGTAGGGCCGGTCAAGGACAGTAGTGGGAACTTGTGCATGGAGTCAGAAGAGATAGGAGAGGTGATGAATGAATACTTTTCGTCAGTGTTCACCGAGGAGAGGGGCCATGTTCTTGAGGATGAGAGTGTGATAAAGGTGGATAGGCTGGAGGTGGTAGATGTACTGAGGGAAGATGTTTTAGCAATTTTGAAGAACCTGAGGGTCGATAAGTCCCCTGGGCCAGATGGGATATATCCTAGGATTCTTTGGGAGGCAAGGGAGGAGATTGCAGAGCCTCTGGCTTTGATCTTTGGGTCCTCACTGTCCACGGGGATGGTGCCAGAGGACTGGAGAGTGGCGAATGTTGTTCCTCTCTTCAAGAAAGGAAATAGGAATGACCCTGGTAATTATAGGCCAGGTTAGTCTTACTTCGGTGGTTGGTAAGATAATGGAAAAGGTCCTGAGGGATAGGATTTATGACCATTTGGAAAGGGGCAACTTAATCAGGGATAGTCAACACGGATTCGTGAAGGGTAAGTCTTGCCTAACAAATTTGATTGAATTCTTTGAGGAGGTAACTAAGTGTGTAGATGAAGGTAGAGCAGTTGATGTCGTATACATGGATTTTAGTAAGGCGTTTGATAAGGTTCCCCATGGTCGTCTCATGAAGAAAGTAAGGAGTTGTGGGATAGAGGGAAATTTGGCCGATTGGATAAGTAACTGGCTATCTCATAGAAGGCAGAGGGTGGTGGTGGATGGAACATTTTCGGACTGGAGACCAGTTACCAGCGGTGTGCCACAGGGGTCGGTGCTGGGTCCTCTGCTGTTTGTGATTTTTATCAATGACTTGGAGGAGGGGACTGAAGGGTGGATCAGTAAATTTGCTGATGACACCAAGATTGGTGGAGTAGTGGATGAGGTGGAGGGCAGTTGTAGGCTGCAAAGAGACATTGATAGGATGCAGAGCTGGGCCGAAAAATGGCAGATGGAATTTAACCCTGATAAGTGCGAGGTGATTCATTTTGGTAGGGCAAATTTGAATAAGGATTACAGGGTCAACGGCAGGGTTCTGAGGAACGTGGAGGAGCAGAGGGATCTGGGGGTTCATATCCACAGATCTCTGAAGGTTGTCACTCAAGTGGATAGAGCAGTAAAGAAGGCCTATGGTGTGTTGGCGTTTATTAACAGAGGGTTTGAGTTTAAGAACCGTGAGGTTATGCTGCAACTGTACAGGACCTTGGTGAGACCACATTTGGAATATTGTGTGCAGTTCTGGTCACCTCACTATAGGAAGGACGTGGAAGCATTGGAAAGAGTGCAAAGGAGATTTACCAGGATGCTGCCTGGTTTGGGGGGGAGGTCTTATGAGCAAAGATTGAGGGAGTTGGGGCTTTTCTCTTTGGAGCGGAGGAGGATGAGAGGCGACTTAATAGAGGTTTATAAGATGATGAGGGGGATAGATAGAGTGGATGTTCAGAGACTATTTCCTCGGGTAGAGGCAGCTGTTACAAGGGGGCATAACTATAAGGTGCATGGGGGGAGATATAGAAGGGATATCCGAGGTAGATTCTTTACTCAGAGAGTGGTTGGGGTGTGGAATGGACTGCCTGCTGTGATAGTGGAGTCGGACACTTTAGGAACTTTCAAGCGGTTATTGGATAAGCACATGGAGCACACCAGAGTGATAGGGAGTGTGATAGCTTGATCTTGGTCTCGGACAATGCTCGGCACAACATCGAGGGCCGAAGGGCCTGTACTGTGCTGTACTGTTCTATGATTCTATGAAGAGAGATTGGGTTGATTGGGCTTATACTCGCTGGAGTTTAGAAGAATGAGAGGGGATCTCATTGAAACTTATAAAATTCTGACCGGACTGGACAAACTAGATGCAGGAAGGATGTTCCCGATGGTCGGGGAGTCCAGAACCAGGGGTCACAGTCTAAGGATAAGGGGTAAGCCATTTAGGTCAGAAATGAGGAGGAATTTCTTCACCCAGAGAGTGGTGAACCTGTGGAATTCTCTGCCACAGAAGGCAGTAGAGGCCAATTCATTAAATAGATTCAAGAAGGAGTTGGATATATTTCTTAAGGCTAAAGGGATCAAGGGATATGGGGAGAAAGCAGGGACAGGGTACTGGATTTGGATGATCAGCCATGATCGCATTGAATGGCGGAGCAGGCTAGAGGGGCCGAATGGCCTACTGCTGCTCCTATCTTCTATGATTCTTGAACCGCTGCAATCCATGTGGTGAAGGTACTCCCACAATGCTGTTAGGGAGGGAGTTCCAGGATTTTGACCCAGCGACGATGGAGGATCGGCGATATACTTCTAAGTCAGGATGGTGTGTGACTTGGAGGGGAACTTGGAGGTGGTGGTGTTCCCATGCACCTGCTGCCCTTGTCCTTCTAGGTGGAAGAGGTCGCAGGTTTGGGAGGTGCTGCCGAAGAAGCCTTCATAGAGTCATAGACATCGAGTCATAGATTTATACAGCACAGAAAGAGGCCCTTCGGCCCATCGTGTCCGCGCCGGCCATCAAGCCCCATCTATTCTAATCCCATTTTCCAGCACTTGGTCCGTAGCCTTGTATGCTATGGCGTGTCAAGTGCTCATCTAAATGCTTCTTGAATGTTGAGGGTTCCTGCCTCTACCACCCTTTCAGGCAGTGAGTTCCAGATTCCAACCACCCTCTGGGTGAAAAAGTTTTTCCTCAAATCCCCTCTAAACTTCCTGTCTTGAAACTATGCTCCCTAGTTATTGACCCCTCTACTAAGAGGAAAAGTTCCTTTCTATCTACCCTATCAATGCCCCTCATAATTTTGTACACCTCAATCAGGTCCCCCCTCAGCTTTCTCTGCTCTAAGGAAAACAACCCCAGCCTGTCCAGTCTCTCTTCATGGCTGAAGCACTCCAGCCCAGGTAACATCCTGGTGAATCTCCTCTGCACCCTCTCCAATGCAATCACATCCTTCCTATAGTGTGGCGACCAGAACTGCACACAGTATTCCAGCTGTGGCCTAACTAGCGTTTTGTACAGCTCCATCATAACCTCCCTGCTCTTATATTCTATGCCTCGACTAATGAAAGCAAGTATCTCATATGCCTTTTTAACCACCTTATCTACCTGTCCTACTGCCTTGGCGAGTTGCTGCAGTGCATCTTGTGGATGGCACACACTGCAGCCACGGTACGCCGATGGTGGAGGGAGTGAATGTTTAAGGTGGTGGATGGGGTGCCAATCAAGTGGGCTGTTTTGTCCTGGATGGTGTCGAGCTTCTTGAGTGTTGCTGGAGCTGCACTCATCCAGGCAAGTGGAGAGTATTCCATCACACTCCTTACTTGAGCCTTGTAGATGGTGGAAAGGCTTTGGGGAGCCAGGAGGTGAGTCACTCACCGCAGAATACCTGGCCTCTGACCTGCTCTTGTTGCCACAGTGTTTATGTAGCTGGTCCAGTTAAGTTTCTGGTCAATGGTGACACCCCAGGATGTTGATGGTGGGGGATTCGGCAATGGTAATGCCGTTGAATGTCAAGGGGCGGTGGTTAGACTCTCGCTTGTTGGAGATGGTCATTGCCTGGCACTTCTGTGGCGCAAATGTTACCTGCCACTTATCAGCCCAAGCCTGAACATCGTCCAGGTCTTGTTGCATGCTGGCATGGACTGCTTCATTATCTGAGGAGTTATGATGGCACTGAACACTGTGCAGTCATCAGCGAACATCCCCATTTCTGACCTTTTGTTGGAGGGAAGGTCATTGATGAAGCAGCTGAAGATGGTTGGGCACTGCCCTGAGGAACTTCTGCAGCGATGTCCTGGGGCTGCGATGATTGACCTTCAACCACCACAACCATCTTCCTTTGTGATAGGTATGACTCCAGCCAGTGGAGTAAACATTCCCCCGCCCCCCCCGCCGCCCAATTCCCACTGACTTCAGTTTTACGAGGGCTCCTTGATGCCACACTCGGTCAAATGCTGCCTTGATGTCAAGGGCAGTCACTCTCATCTCACCTCTGGAATTCAGCTCCTTTGTAGTACATCCTCACCATTCAAAGAGGCCTAAGTATGGAGAAGGTGGAGGAGCACCTCAGGCCGCACCAGAGGACGAAGCAGGCAATAGCCCTGAAGTTGTCACTGCAGAAACAGCTTTGCAGCCAGAAAGAGTAGGCACTCATACAGCCAATGGAGGGAATGGGGTAATGAGAACCTGAGTGTGGACAGTGGCCATCTGGAAAGTGAATAGTTGGGACTGGGCAATGGACAGTCGGGTACAGTGGATACTGGAGGGGAGAACTGCATTGCGCAAAAAAGCTTCCTTACGCACTGAGCCTACAGATCTAGTTAGCACATCTGTGATTAGATAGAATGTTTACATTTTATAACTATCAACAATAACTTACATTTATATAGCGCATTTAACATAGCAAAACGTCCCAAGGCGCTTAAAGAGGAGCGATATCAATAAAAATATTTTTGACACCGAGCCACAGAAGGAGATATCAGGACAGGTGACCAAAAGCTTGGTCAAAGAGGTAGGTTTTAAGGAGCATCTTAAAGGAGGAGAGGTAGAGCGGTGGAGAGGTTTAAGGAGGGAATTCCAGAGCTTAGAGCCAAGGCAGCTGCAAGCACGGTCGCCAATGGTCGAGGGTTAAAATCGGGGATGCGCAAGTGGCCAGAATTGGAAGAGCGCAGAGATCTTGAAGGCTTGTAGGGCTGGAGGAGGTTAGAGAGATAGGGAGGGGGCGAGGCCATGGAGGGATTTGAAAACAAGGATGAAGATTTTAAAACTGAGGCGTTGTCGGACCAGGAGCCAGCAAGCACAGGGGTGATGGGTGAACAAGTTAAGATACGGGCAGCAGAGTTTTGGACGAGCACAAGTTTATGTAGGGTGGAAGATGGGAGGTCAGCCAAGATAGCATTGGAATAGTCAAGCCTAGAGGTAAAAAAGGCATGAATGAGGGTTTCAGCAGCAGATGAGCTGAGGCAGGGTCGGAATCGGACGATACTACGGAGGTGGAAGAAGGCAGTCTTGGTGATGGGGCGGATGTGTGGTCTGAAGCTCATCTCGGGGTCAAACACAACACCAAGATTGCGAACCGTCTGTCTCAGCTTCAGATAGTTGCCAGGATGGAAACGGTGGTCAGGGAACGGAGTTTTGGCAGGGATCAAAAACAATGGCTTCAGTCTTCCCAATATTTAGTTGGAGGAAATTGCTGCTCATCCAATATTGGATGTCGGACAAGCAGTGTGGCAAATCAGAGACAGTGGAGGGGTTCAGAGAGGTGGTGGTGAGATAGAGCTGAGTATCATTGGCGTACATGTGGAACCTGATGCTGTGTTTTCGAATGATATCACCAAGGGGCAGCATGTAGATGAGAAATAGAAGGGGGCCAAGGATAGATCCTTGGGGGACTCCAGAGGTAACGGTGCGGGAGTAGGAAGAGAAGCCATTGCAGGGGATTCTCTGACTACGATTTGATAGATAGAAATGGAAGCTCCACCCAGCTGGACGACGGACGAGAGGCTTTGGAGGAGCATGGTGTGGTCAACTGTGTCGAACGCTGCAGATAGGTCGAGAAGGATGAGGAGGGATAGTTAGTCATGGTCAGTCACAAAGAATGTCATTTGTGACTTTGATAATGGCCGCTTCAGTACCATCGCCGGACCGGAAACCTGATTGGAGGGATTCAAACATGGAATTGCAGGAAAGGTGGGCACAGATTTGCGAGGCGACGACACAAATTATAGATGACAACCCAAGCTGTGGTTAAATGAGAAGCTTTCAAAATTCAATTTGTTTGACAGAATGATGAAAGACTCTTTGGCCAGCTGTTTGAATTAAAAATTTAATAATTGGTAACGTACAAAAATTCACCTGAAAAATTCATGGTTTTCAAATCACTTGGAAAAAACTCAAGAAAGAATTTGAGTGGGCTTGAGAGGGAGAGAGAGTATTTTGAGCCAATTTGAATCCCTATTTGTATGAATATTCTTTCTATAAGCTTTCTGCATAGAAGCTTTCGAGGACAATAGTTATCTGATCAAGCAAATCCTTTCTAGTTTGGGATCTCATTAAAACGTATAAAATTCTGACATGGCTAGACAGACTGGATGCAGGGAGGATGTTTCCCCTGGCTGGGGGGGCGTCTAGAACGAGGGGTCGCAGTCTCAGGATACGGGGTAGGACATTTAGGACTGAGATGAGGAGAAATTTCTTCACTCAGAGGGTGGTGAACCTGTGGAATTCTCTACCACAGAAGGCTGTGGAGGCCAAGTCACTGATTGGCCCAAAAATTAGTATCAGTACGCGAGAGTACGCACTGTGTACTCTCGCGTATTCTGTCTCCAATTGCCGGTTTCCAGCATGCACTGAAAACCGGCACTTGGTGATTTCAAAAGGGGGCGGTTCCTAGGTGAACCGCGTGCGCGCTACAGGCTGCGCGCACGCAGTGCACTTAGTGCTTTGAACGCGCAGGTAAGCATGGAAGATTTTGCACATAAAGAAAGGAGACGTAAGACCCTCTTTTAACAAGGTAAGTAGTTAATTAAGTATTATTTTGAATTTTTTTCAACAGGTATATCTTTTTTAGAGACTTTAAAGAAAGGTAAGTTTATTTTTATAACTTTTAAAAAGATTTTTAAATTTTTTCAAAAATTTAATTTTTTGTTTAAAGTGGTTAATTTATTTAACTATACTTATTTTATTAATGTGATGTTTTTAAAAAAAATTTTATTGAGGTTTAGCTGTTCTTTTGGGGGGGTATAGATTCATAGCTTTGACAGCACTTGCTGTGAAAACTATGAATGAAAGATGGTGTGCTGCCATTGGCTCAAACTTAATCACGTGATCCCACAGCTCGCACAAATTAACTGCGTCTGTGGGATACGCACACACTGCACAGCTGCAGTCTTGAAACTAAAGTTCGTGCGAGCTCGGAAGGAAAAGGCAGGCGCGCAGTGAGATAGCGCGGGGAAGCCTTACCCCCGCAGGAAGGCTCCGTCTTTAATTTCTGGGCCAATATATTTAAGAAGGAGATAGATAGATTTCTAGACACAAAAGGCATCAAGGGGTATGGGGAGAGAGCGGGAATATGGTATTGAGATAGAGGATCAGCCATGAGCATACTGAATGGTGGAGCAGGCTCGAAGGGCCGAATGGCCTACTACTGCTCCTATTTTTCTATGTTGCTATGTTTCTATTATACACACACACACGAACAAAGGAAAACACTAATACACATCATTCAGAAAGAATCAATACACTTATAAGCCATGCTACAAAAATCCACAAATACCTGCACTGAACCACACCCTATGATAACAACCTTCATCGTTCTCTGTTATGTAAACAGCTAGGAGTAAGAAAAACTCCATGCATGTTATTAGCCAATGTCCTTACCTCATTCTACAAATAAAGGAACGTCTGGATCCCATGCACATTCTCATTGAAGACTGCTGCCCTTCCTTTTTAACTGTGCCAGTCTTGAGATCCAGAATACGGCCTGTGTTTTAAGGGGAAACAAAAAGGAATGATATCAAATTAAAGATCACTGCACAATATTTCCAGAATGAGGTTGAGGCCTATAAATAAATTCATCGATTCCGTGCTCTCAGAAGAGCAGCACCCAAAGGGAGAGTGGGATGGAGATAGGGCTATAACACTGTCGTGCAGATTCCCCAACCCATGTTCACGTCACTGGCAGCTCTTCACTAGGTTTGCACGATCAGTGATTTATCCCATAATCTTTTTGAAGCATGTGCTTTGTAGAGTGTCTGTTCAAATGCTGCAATTGTAAACAGACATTTTTAAGAAAAAATGAAACACTTTCAATAGCAGGAAAAGTTAAAACAACAGAAAATGCTGGAAACACTCAGTGGGTCAGGCAGCATCGTGGAGAGAGAAACAGAGTCTCTCCTCGATGCTGCCTGACCCGCTGAGTGTTTCCAGCATTTTCTGTTGTTGTTTCAAATTTCCAGCATCCGCAGTATTTTGCTATTGTGTTGCAGGAAAAGTTAATTTGGTTTAACAGCCCTAAATCCTACAGTATCACGTCACCCCTCAATGTGTCGGAACCATCAGTGTGCTCCTATATTGAATGGATGGTATTAGAATATACTTCCAGAAGCAAAGAGAAGCCCAAGAGAAGCTGTAACAATCTCTCTGCCCCCGCAGAGTACTGAACATACGGAACTCACAATCCAGTTCCAGTTGCTGGAAATCGTAAGGATGCATCTAACTTGCTAAAATATTTTGCATTAGCAATATATAACTGATAAATAATTTTCTCATGAATTGGAAGGTTGAACTGTTCCCTTTTAAAGCCTTGGTTCACAAAATTTCCAATTTACATATATGTTTTGTCACCAATGAATTCACCCACTACATCTATATCTTATTAAACATCTTACCGGCATGCGTCCTACTCTAATGACCACCTCCCCACCCCCCCAACCCGCTTCACCTGAATACCACTCTTGGTCTTGATCCCATGTGCAATGCCACAGGAATTCGACAAACTGGTTCTAATTTATGTCCTCTCTGTACTCCGTTGTATCAAGCTCCAAATTTAATTTTTTCCTGTAGTACAAGCAGTACTTCTCTGCGTGGGTGGATTACTGGGCTAACTTGTCGGTCAATCCCAATCTGTTGCTCCACTGGCAAACAACCCAGTCCTTGAATAGACACTTGTATCCCTGTAAAAGTGCCAGGGCCAGAAATCACTTTAAGCCTTTACTCTGAGTACCCTCTTTATTTGATTGAGGTTTTCACAAGCACCCAATCCTAAAATTGGCTGGGTGTCTTTTGGTACCAATACAAATGACAACTTGTGTTTAGTGTCCTTGTATATGACACTGGTATGCATACTCTTTGCCTCCTGCAATTAGGTCTATGCTATAATCTCAAGATGTTATTCAGACACGACATTCACTTGTGCACATGTATACAACTTAAATGGCATGATTTTTATACATTACCAGTGGGCGGTACCCATTCTCTCTTGCAGCTTCTACAATATATAATTCCTCAAGTGAGCTTTTCTTCCACAACTTGCACCTGAATTTGCTTGTTGCCATACATTATATATTGATAATTTCTGCTCCATTTTATGGATGGTTTTTCAAACTCCATGCTCCGTCCCAGGCACACAATTTCCTGTCTCGTCTCTTTTAATTGCAGATTACATTTCAGGTGTCCAATTGTTTTTTTTTGCCTACTACCTAAATAATTCCATTTTCCTCACAGCACTTTGACATTCTTTTAGTGTCTGTCGCCCTGCAAATCTATGCTGCTTTTGTTACAATCAGTAGATTCTCAGAATTATTTGGTATGTCACAAATTATAGGGTACAGTAAAGTGAGCTAGTTAGGGATGGGCTTTGCCAGCATCACCTACAGTCGGAGAATAAATAAAAAATCTTGTCATTTATTTTTGTCAGTTCCTTGAATACCTGTCATTCAGAAAGAATCAATACAATTAGAATCCATGCTACAAAAATCCACTGGGAGTTCTTAATTCACTAACACACTGACCTTTTGCTTTCTGCATGTGAAAAATCTTTCACATTTTAGGATTACAGTATTTCTCAAACTTATCCATTATTGCAAGTATCAATTCCTGTCACTGGATAATTCCAGACCTTCAGGAACTAAGTTCTTAGGAAAGGGTCAACTGATTAAACCTACTGTTGCTGGAGAAAAACAGAGGCGAGACATAATAAACAAAATCAAAGTAATGAAAGGTAGAGACGAGGCAAAAGCAAGCAAGCTATTTATTTTAAACAATGAGCATGACAGTAGAGGTCTTGAGAACAAGATTTACAAGTTGGAAGCAAGGTTAGAGATGAGAGACCCCCCCACCAAACAGTATAACTGATATGTGAATACACTCCCAAAGAAAGTACATGTCTTGAGGGCAATTGGTACATTTAAAAAGGATTTATATCTAGAGAAAATTACCCCCAGCGAGTCAAGACCAAGTGCAAAGAAACAACAAAGTTGCATTTATGTATTGCCAGTGTCAGCCATGGCTCAGCGGCTGGCACTCTCACCTCTGAGGCACAAGGTTGTGGGTTCAAGTCCCACTTCAGAGACTTGAGCACTGTCGGAGGTGCCATCTTTCGGATGAGATGAGATCAGTCTGCTCTCTCAGGTGGACGTAAAAGATTCCATGGCACTATTTCGAAGAGGAGCAGGGGAGTTATCCCTGGTGTCCTGGCCAATATTTATCCCTCAATCAACATCACAAAAACAGAATATTTGGTCATCATCACATTGCTGTTTGTGGGACCTTGCTGTGTGCAAATTGGCTGCCATGTTTCCTACATTATAACAGTGACTGCACTTCAAAAGTACTTAATTGGCTGTAAAGCACTTTGAGACGTCCTGAGGTGGTGAAAGGCACTATAGAAATGCAAGTCTTTCTTTTATTTTCTCACAACCTCAGGAAGTCTCAAAGCACTTCATAGACAATGAAGTACTGTTGATATGTATTCACTGTTGTAATGTTGGCAAACATAGCACCCAATTTGCACACTGCAAGGTCCCATAAATAGTAATGAAATATATGAACAGAAAATCTGTTTTTAATGGTGTCGGTTGAGGGACAAATGTTGGCCAGGATAGCAAGAGAACTCCCCTGATGATCGTCCAATAGTGCCATGGGATCTTTTTTTTTAATATTCGTTTCTGGGATGTGGGCATCGCTGGCAAGGCCAGCATTTATTGCCCATCCCTAATTGCCCTCGAGAAGATGGTGGTGAGCCGCCTTCTTGAACCGCTGCAGACCCTGTGGTGAAGGTGCTCCCACAGTGCTGTCCACCTGAGAGGGAAGATGTGACCTCAGTTTAACATCTCATCTGAAAGACAGCACCTCAGATGGTGTAGCACTCCTTCAGTGCTGCACAGGCGTGTCAGCCTGGATTATATGCTCAAGTCTCTGGAGTGGGGCTTGAACTCTCAATTGTCTGAGCCAAGAGTGAGAATGCTACCACTGAGTCACGGCTGACACTAGTGTAGTCTTCAGATGGGGTGGGGTTAGAGGCCAGGAAATAATTGGGCTAGGGTGTGGAGATATCATTTGTTTTGAAGTCATTCTGTCTACATTTTTAAAAATTCCATTATAAAGTCCTACATCCACATTTATAATGGGAATTGTCTATGTACATTTGTTATGCTGTGTTACACCTCCTGACAGTGGTGGCGCTGTAGCACCTAGTTTTGCAATTCCCAGCTGGGCCTTTACTGGAGAGAAACTCCTGCTCTCCAACCAACTCTACTTCCCAAATTGCAGCAGATTTTGCTATTTATAAATAAAAATGTGAAATCAAAGTATTATATAAAAATAAGGACGGAATGTTTGATTTTAAATTGGGGAATGAATTATACCTTTGCACCCTGGGTAAATTATCCCTGCTCTCTAATCTCTCTTCATCTGAAAACTACATTTGATCTTAACTCCCTATGTGCAATGCCAAGGGAGATTCACTAAGCTATGCCAAAGGATTACAACCAACCTTTGACTATTTGCACTGAATAGTTAGCGGTATCGAGAAAAATATTTTCTCTGCAGAAAGAGATAAGTGTTCAGTGCAGTCAAGAAACTTTTCTTCTGCAAGCTCAACTTCATTCTTAGGAAATGTACAAAGTTGAATGACCAAGCCATTCGTAACAGAAAAGTACAATGGGCTAGAATTTACTGTAGTTGGCGAACGAATGACTTGTCCTTGCCCATTTAATCTCCGTGAGATTTTGCAAGTTGCTGTCAGTGGGAAATGGAAACAACTTGATGCCCTCTATAGCACATCTGGGACCCGCGTGAACAGAGCAAGCACCTGTGTGTCTCCTTAACCAATCAGATTGAAGAATTGTCAATGAACAGCGCAGAGTCTGAACTAGGAAGTGTCAGTTAGAATAGTGAATTCAACGTCAAATCAGACACATAAAGCAAAATAAAAAGAAAAATTGGATTGAGAGAGAGAGAGGAAAAAGAGAGATAACTCTCCAACAATTAAAATCTGAAGGAATGAGACTCCACACTTATAAAAGTTAATTTTCAGTGCGAATGGAGTTGTTTGGCAATAATTAAGACTTATCACGCCGTTAAAAACAGTACTTGGGCTGAAATGGACAACCCCTAGTCTTCTGCGGCGAGTTCCATATCTACAACATAAGTACAGGAACTTCACGCCGTTGAATACATCTGAATGGAGAGCCAGACAGCCTCGCCTGAAGTTGCTGTTCGATTTGTGCATAAATAATGGTGAGCGCCGTTAGCCTCACTATTATTTTGACAGTAAATTCTGCCCATAATTTCACAAAGGATTAGAATAAAAAGTTGACTTCTGATTTTAAAACCATGTTAGATAAACTACAAAACCTTTAGAATGGTTAATTCACTCACTGGTAAAATACCAAGTGTAATGTAAAAAAAAGACATTAGAAAAAAAAGTTTTTGGCAAATAAAAATGCAGAACACGCAGATTCATCAGCTACAGAACTTACTGAATGGCGGAGCCGGCTGGAGGGGCTGTATGGCCTACTCCTGCTCCTATATATGTTGTGTTCTCACATCTAAAATGTTCTAAACGAAAACATTATGACTCTCAACATCAGCCTTAAAAGAATGCAGAGAAGTTTCTATGGCATTATTTGGGGAGTACACTGTGCTTCAGATAAAAATAAATATTTTAACCAGATAGGATCCCAAAATTTGCGTCACACCCAACATGCGTCACTCAGGAATCTAATAACAGCAGGGTTGCATATCCAAAGAGAACTTGAATTCCTTTCTTTCACATACATATCAAAACACAGAGGGACAAAGAGGGTGGAACAGGACTTTGAGTTCATAATATAAGTGAATGTGAAGAATGGTGAAATGATTTCACTTCCATTAATGGTAGCTAAACCATCTGCAGAACAAAAGATCCAGTTATTACATTGTGGATTGGGATTATAAATAACAAAACTTGCATTTAGATTGTACCTTAGCAAATTGAAACATCGCAAAACTTTTCACACAATTAATGATTTAAATGCAGTGACTTGTGCAGGCAACACGCAGTCATTCGCAATAGAACGGTTCTGTGCCAGGAACATCCTGCAAACACCAATCAGATCAATGGCCAGTTAATCTGTTTATTTTAAATGGCATTGACTGAAGGAAAAAAGCTGGCTAAGACATTGGGACAACTCCCTGCTCTTCTTCAAAAACTGCCATGGATCTTTCACAATCACCTGAACTGCCAGGCAGAACCTCAGTTTAATATCTCTTTCAATAGACGGCACTGCTGACATACAGAATTTCCTCAATAGAGTGTTAGCCTGCATCATGAGTTCAAAACTTTAGAATGGGGCTCAAACCTACCTCCTGCTTCAGAGATTAGAATGATACTGATTCAAGTCCATGTAAAACTGCAAATTCCCCATAAGGTAGGTAAACCCAGGTCTCTCATATGACAGACAAGAGTACTCCTCAAACTAAAATTCACTTTGTTAATGGCTGCTATAAAAAAAACTGACCAAACAAGGCAATGGCTCTTGGTGTAGCGACAGAGTGTGAAGAGGAGTATTGTACCTCCTTAACTTGTGTTCTGTTGTGTAATAGCACAGAGATGTCGCTATGTTATCTGTGAATTCACACTGGCACCACTTTGACTTATTTACGGAGACTAGCAATGATGGAGGAAACTGTAAACAATTACAATCTCTGGCTATGGCATTCTGGTGCATTGTCCAGTGAAATAAATGTCAGTATCACTTGTGACCTAATCGTCTGGTAAATTCTAACCTGATCATGCGATAGGTAACCAATGTGATCTGACATCTGCCACTAAATTCCTCTTCCCCCCTCCCTCCCCCATGAAGAACAAAAATCAAATCAAACAAAAATCATTTCTATATTTACTACAAGTACTTGCTCCTTTCCTATTTTGTTTCCACTGTCTCTACCATTCGCCTTTCTTGCTTTCCTTCCTTCCATTTGTTACTGTAATCTGCAAGAACATGACAGAATTAGGAAAAATGTGAAAGAAATAAATAAATCATAAGTCAAGGTCTGTGGACAATTCATTAAGTGATAAAAGTTCTCGAATGTAGATCCTCTGCATTCTGGTTTGTTAAAGCACTGACTGAACTGGTATCATCAAGTGTATAGATGCGTGATTAGAGTAATGAATACAGTAACTGGTGTAGATCAACTTGTATTAATTGATCATTTAGTCAGCATCTAGCTTTAGGGACAGAGAACCTACAAACTTCTCAACCACTGCCCCTGTGTGCATTGCAGCATCTCTTTAAAACATACATTACAATAAAAGTAATCTTTCCCTAGCCCAAAACCATACATTCCACCTTTGGTTTTCATGAAGTAAAGAAAAAGGAACTCTTTGTGAAGAGCCACCCAACAAACTAAAGCCACAGTATACCATGAAATTAAACCAAAAATAATTCCTTTTCAGTTTCTAAAGAAAACATCAGTGAAATATTTTAAACCAAAGGCAATCATTATGCCTTTGGGAAAAAAGAGATTGAAGCACTTGATGTAGATTCAAAAGTAATGGAATAACATGGGAAATGTAACACCAATACATCACATGGAGAATCGAGAGGAAGAGCCAGCCAATAGTGGCGTGCTGCTCCTTTCCAGAAACAATACTGTTAGTCATAGAATTGCTTTGATTTTAAAGTCTACTTGTTCTAGGTTGAAAGTAAACAACAGCTCATATGTGCAACGGAATAAGGGTCACTGACATTTTAATGCACTGTTTGTACATGACACTAACTGGTTACTGACGGCATGAAATTCTAGGAGACTTTGTTCAATCATTTCTTCTTGAGTAATATCCAAAATAAATTCATCTAAGTAGATTTTTGTTTCAGGTTTGAATTCAAACTAAATATGTGCAATATAAAAAAAATAATACCTTTCATCACTCAGAAACTCCCTAGTTTTTTAATGGGTGTTCAAAGTTCTCCCCTGATGCCTAGCTGAAAAAACAAGGTAACAGATTAGTTACCGGTCCTGAAAAATCCATAAGATTTGCTGTTTAATACACCTCCATCAATCTGGTGATTTGAGTTATGGAATGAGGCCACCAGAGTCATTCATGGTGAGCTTTCACTGGACCAGTCTGGGAATTATCTGGAACTACATAGAATTACATTACATACAATTTATAGCACAGAAACAGGCCATTTGACCCAACTGGTCTATGCCGCTTGTTTACGCTTCACACGCGCCTCCTCCCACCCTACTTTATCTAACCCTATCAGCATATCCTTCTCTTCCTTTCTACCTCATGTACTTATCTAGTTTCCCCTTAATTACATCTACGGTTTCGCCTCAACTACTCCATGTGGTAGCAAGTTCCGCATTCTAACCACTCTCTGGGTAAAGAAGTTTCTTCTGAATGTTTATTGGATTTATTAGTGACTATCCTATATTTATTACTCCTAGTTTTGGATTTCCCCACAAGTGGAAACATCTTCTCTACTTATATCCTATTGAACCCCTTCATTATTTTAAGAACCTGCATCATGTCATCCCTCAGCCTACTCTTTTCCAGATAAAAGAGTCCCAGCCTGTTCAATCTTTCCTGACAGTTATAATCTCTTAGTTCCAGTATCATTCTTGTAAATCTTGTTTGCATCTTCTCCAGTGCCTCTAGAAACATAGAAGATAGGAGCAGGAGTAAGCCATTCGGCCCCTCTAGCCTGCTCCGCCATTCAATGCGATCATGGCTGATCATCCAAATTCAGAACCCTGTCCCTGCTTTCTCCCCATATCCCTTGATACCTTTAGCCTTAAGAAATATATCCAACTCCTTCTTGAATATATTTAATGAATTGGCCTCTACTGCCTTCTGTGGTAGAGAATTCCACAGGTTCACCACCCTCTGGGTGAAGAAATTCCTTCTCATTTCTGTCCTAAGTGGCTTACCCCTTATCCTTAGACCCCTGGTTCTGGACTCCCCGACCATCGGGAACATCCTTCCTGCATCTAGTCTGTCCAGTCCTGTCAGAATTTTATAAGTTTCAATGAGATCCCCTCTCATTCTTCTAAACTCCAGCGAGTATAAGCCCAATCGATCCAATCTCTCCTCATACGTCATTCCTGCCATCCCAGGTATCAGCCTGGTGAATCTTCGCTGAACTCCTTCCATGGCAAGAACATCCTTCCTCAGAGAAGGCGACCAAAACTGCACACAATACTCAAGATGTGGTCTCACCAAGGCCCTGTACAACTGCAGCAAGACATCCTTGTTCCTGTACTCAAACCCTCTCGCTACAAAGGCCAACCTACCATTTGCCTTCTTAACCGCCTGCTGCACCTGCATGCTTACCTTCAGTGACTGGTGCACAAGGACACCCAGGTCTCGTTGCACTTCTCCTTCTCCCAATCTATTGCCATTCAGATAATAATCTGCCTTTCTGTTTTTGACACCAAAGTGGATAACCTCGCATTTATCCACGTTATATTGCATCTGCCATGCTTCTGCCCAATCACCCAACCTGTCCAAATCATCCTGGAGTTTCTCGGCATCCTCCTCACAGCACACACGCCCACCCAGTTTTGTGTCGTCTGCAAACTTGGAGATATTACATCTACTTCCCTTGTCTAGATCATTAATATATATTGTGAATAGCTGGGGTCCAAGGACCGATCCCTGCGGTACCCCACTAGTCACTGCCTGCCACTCAGAAAAAGACCCGTTTATTCCAACTCTTTGCTTTCTGTCTGCCAACCAGTTCTCTATCCAAGTCAATACCTTGCCCCCAATCCCATGTGCCTTAACTTTACACGCTAATCTCTTACATTCTTTTTCTCATATGGAAACCAAAACAGTGCATGGTCCAACCAACTTTCCAGATAAGTTTAACATAAAATCTCTGCTTTTGATTTCTATTGCTCTAGAAATAAACCCCAGTGCTTTGTTTGCAAATTTCTGCAAATCTGGAAAAGAACACTATTGTCTGACTATTACTGAACAATAATGGCACTTACAGTATTGGACTACCAACACACCATGTCAAGTTAGGAAAATTAATTTAGTAAATCTGGTTACTGGTGGACTAGCACCAGAAAATTAAACATGAAAGCTGCCAGATTGTTTTAAGAACCCAACCGGTTCACTGTCATTCAGGAAAGGAAATCTGGCATCCCTTCCTGGTCTGGGCCTACACATGATTCTAGTCCACACTCTTCATTCCTCCCAAACCAACAGGCCCCAATTGGCCAATCAATTTGAAGATATCTTTTGACAGGTAACAAATATATGTCACCATACTTTGTCCAAACACTGTATCTCACCTAGGATAGAGTTGGGAATGCGAAAATTGGCCTCAATTTCTCAAGAGGGAAAGGGAAATGGAAGTAAAAAGGCAGCGAGAAATGTGCTTATTCATTGACTATCCAGTGACATGTGCTAGAGTCTGCCTCCATGCATGCTAGATCCAATGCATATTCCAATGCTCTGCTGGCCAGCCTCCAATCATGTACCCCCTGTAAACTTAAGCTCACCCGAAACTCTGCTGCCCTGTCCTAACTCACACCAAGTTCCGTTCACCCATCACCCCTGTGCTCGCTGACCGACATTGGCTTCCGGTTAAGCAACGCCTCGATTTTAAAATTCTCATCCTTGAGTTCAAATCCCTCTATGGCCTCGCCCCTTCCTATCTCTGTAATCTCCTCCAGCGTCTTTGTTATTCCAAACGATTTGAAAGGAGGAAAATCAATTAAAAAATTTTTTTAAAGTCTCAGATTTTAAGTATTATAAAATGCTTAAGTTTACTTCAGAGAAAGAGAGAAAGCCTAGCTTACTGGTGGGAGGAAGCGGGCAGAGGGAGATTACACAACCCATGTATTTTTTTATTTCTACTAAGATACCATAAATGATGACTGCTTACAGATAATGTATTTATTTTCTCAGTGGGAATGCCAAATTATGTCATTACTCAGTCTACAGCTGTATTTCAATGTTCTTATTTTCTTCTACTTCAGAGTATAGCCCCAGGAGAGACAAAGGTACATCACTTACAATGCCTGGGATTTGTTTTGTTGATGTTTAGACTCCCAAAACAATTGTTTATGTAAAGATGGAGCTCTGTGCTACCTACTTCACAATATCTCACTATAAGATCGCCTCCTCACCAATGTTCCCCGAAATTTTTTTGGGGGTGCGCAGCCCCTTCAAGGGGCAGCGTGGCCCATTCACAGTTTCGCATATGTGCAAACTTTAACATTGCAAAAGCCGGTCCCGGGCTGCGCAGAACCAGCAGACAGCTGTGATAGGGAACGTTGGCTCCTCACTAGTGCTATCAATTATCAGCAAGCAGTATTGTCTCTGAAAGGAAACACACAAAACAGTTTCAGTTGCTGGAACAAGCCCAACAGGATGCACAGAAATTGAAAGCTGTGATGGCCATAGACAAAAGTGGGTTTCAGCTTGATCGGAACACTGTTTCAAGTACATAAGTGAGAGAACATATAAAAAGAGAGAGAGCGAAGGGATTTACTAGCATGGTGCCAGGATGAGGGACTTCAATTATGTGGCGAGACTAGCGAAGCTGGGGTTGTTCTCCTTAGAGCAGAGAAGGTTAAGGGAAGATTTATTAGAGGTGTTCAAAATCATGAAGCATTTTGATAGAGTAAATAAGGAGAAACTGTTTCTACTGACAAGAGGATCAGTAACCAGAGGACACAGGTTTAAGATGATTGGCAAAAGAACCAGGAGGGTGATGAAGAGAATTACTTTTACACAGTGAGTTATGATCTCAAATGCATTGCCTGAAAGGGTGGTGGAAGCAGATTCAACAGTAACTTCCGAAAGGGAATTGGATATAGAATCATACACCACAGAGGGAGGCCATTTCAGCCCATCATGCCCATGCCAGCTATTTGAAAGAGCTCTCCAATTAGTCCCACTCCCCCTGCTCTTTCCCCATAGCCTTGCAGATTTTTCCCTTCAAGTATTTATCCAATTCAATTTTGAAAGTTACTACTGAATCTGCTTCCACCACCCTTTCAGGCAATGCATTTCAGATCATAACTCGCTGCGCAAAAATGTTTTTCCTCATGTCGCCTCTGGTTCTTTTGCCAATCACCTTAAATCTGTCTCCTCTGGTTACCGACACTTCTGCCACTGGAAACAGTTTCTCCTTATTTACTCTATCAAAACCCTTCATGATTTTGAACACCTCTATTAAATCTCCTGTTAATTTTCTCTGCTCTAAGGAGAACAGCCCCAGCTTCTCTAGTCTCTCCATGTAACTGAAGTCCCCCATCCCTGGTACCATTCTAGTAAATCTTTGCACCCTCTCTAAGGCCTTAACATGCTTCCTAAAGTATGGCCGCCCAGAATTGAACACAATACTCCAGCTGAGGCCAAACCAGTGTTTTATAAAGGTTTAGCATAACTTCCTTGCTTCTGTACTCTATGCCTCTATTTATAAAGGATCCCATTTGCCTTTTTAACAGCCTTCTCAATAGTCCTGCCACCTTCATGACTTGTATCTGTGCACCCCCAGGTTTCGCTGCTCCTGCACCCCTTTAAAATTGTGCTATTTAGTTTATATCACCTCTCATAGGAACAGGAGTAGGCCATTCAGCCCCTCGAGCCTATTCCACCATTTGATGAGATCATGGCTGATCTGTGATCTAACTCCATATACCTGCCTTAGGCCCATATCCCTTAATACCTTTGGTTAACAAAAAGTTATCAATCTCCGATTTAAAATTAAATTGATCTAGCATCAATTGCTGTTTGCGGAAGAGAGTTCCAAACTTCTACCACCCTTTGTGTGTAGCAGTGTTTCCTAATTTCACTCCTGAAAGGTTTGGCTCCAATTTTTAAGACTATGCCCCCTAGTCCTAGAATCCCCAACCAGCAGAAATAGTTTCTCTCTATCTACCCTATCTGTTCCCCTTAATATCCTGAAAACTTCGATCAGATCACCCCTTAACCTTCTAAATTCTAGGGAATACAACCCTAATTTGTGTAATCTCTCCTCGTAACTTAACTCTTGAAGTCCGGGTATTATTCTGGTAAACCTACGCTGGACTCCCTCCAAGGCCAATATATCCTTCCTACGGTGTGGTGCCCAGAACTGCTCACAGTACTCCAGGTGTGGTCTAACTAGGGTTCTGTATAGCTGCAGCATAACTTCTGCTCCCTTGTACTCTAGATATAAAGGCCAGCATTCCATTAGCCTTTTTGATTATTTTCTGTACCTGTTCATGACATTTTAATGATCTATGTACCTGAACCCCCAAATCTCTTTGGACATCCACTGTTTTTAGCTTTTTACCATTTAGAAAGTACCCGGTTCTATCCTTTTTAGGTCCAAAGTGATGACCTCACATTTGCTTACATTGAAATCCATTTGCCACAGTTTTGCCCATTCACTTAATCTATCGATATTCCTTTGTAATTTTACGTTTTCATCTACACTGCCTACAATGCCGCTTATCTTTGTGTCATCAGCAAATTTGGATATATGACTTTCTATGCCATCATCCAAGTCGTTAATAAATATTGGGCCGTATTTTGCGACCCCTACGGGTGCGTACAAGGTGCGAAAGCGCCCGTAGGGGCCGCGCAATTTTCGGGTTTAGGCATGCAAAGTGCATGTGCTGAAACCCGGCACTTGCGATCTGCCAAGAATTTTCTTGACAGATCCTCCACATCCCCAGGAAAAGGGCCTCTGCGGGTGGAGAGTTGCGCTATTTGCCCAATTTCTGCCCGCTGAAAGACTGTGAAATTCTTATGCCTAAGAGTTTTTTAAAAAATAGAAAAATAAAATTTTATCACTCAATTATACATTAAAAACCCTGTCCAATAATGTAAGTTTATATTTAGCCCCGTTAAAACATAATTTTTTCAAAAAATGTAATTTTTGTTTAAAATATTTAATTAAATGCCATTTTAATTAATTTTATATATGTAATTTTTTAATTTATTTATTTCATGTGTTCGTGTATTTTTTAAGTCATCCCCATTCATACTTATGACAGTTCCGTACGTACGGAACTCCCATAAGTATGAATGGGGATTCCCTTCTTTCATTGGTTGGGCTGGCCCACGTGATCCCAGGGGCGCTTGTGAACCGCATGTGCCCCTGGGATACATGGACCTCTACGCATTTCTAACAGGAGATGCCTAGAATCACAAGCCTCTGTATCTCCCGGACCACGAGGCAAATGCGTAGATTTTTTGATGATCGGAAGCATCAGCCCGCAGGAAGTCTCCGTTCGCAAATTCAGGCCCATTGTGAATAGTTGAGGCCCCAACACAGATCCCTGCAGGGCACCACTAGTCACGTCCTCCCAATTTGAGTACCTACCCATTATCCCTACTCTCTGTCTCCTGCCGCTCAGCCAATTTCCTAACCAGGTCAATAATTTGCCCTCAACTCCGTGGGCTTCTACCTTAGAAAATAGTCTCTTATGTGGGACTTTATCAAATGCCTTCTGGAAGTCCATATAAATAACATCCATAGACATTCCCCTGTGCCACTACTTCAGTCACCTCTTCAAAAAATTCAATCAGGTTTGTCAGGCATGACCTTACCTTTCACAAATCCATGCTGGCGCTCTCTGATCAACTGAAAATTTGAGGTGTTCAATCACCCTATCCTTGATTATGAACTCCAGCAATTTCCCCACAACAGATGTTAGGCTAACTGGTCTATAATTCCCTGGATCCCCTCTCTCACCATTCTCCTCATTCTTCCTACCAACCATCTTCAATATTTTTAATCAGTGTCAGCTCTACCTTAAGATGTGTGATGCGAGATTCTCCTGATGGCTCGGTAGGTAAATGCACCATTTGGTGTGGTACTGAGCTATGCAAACCAGGACGACTCACGTTCAATCCCTGCTCCGTGTGGAGTTAGATGCTGGGGCAGAAGTTGGGGTGTTACAATTGGGTTCCACACCTTTGGCGAAAAAAAAATTAGCCAAGGTTCCCACTCCTGATTGCTATCTGGTGACACTTGCTGGAAGTGGCGGACATTAGGTGTGCTGTGGTGGTCCAATAGGCTGCCAGCGCTTACCGTCTAGGTTCACACATCAAGAATGGCCACTAGGGTGAGCATCTAGACAGGAACTGAACCCCAGCACGACAAAATACTTGATTGTTTTCTTGTAATAAACAGTATGTAAAAGGTAAATCTATACTTGAAAAGGAAATACATTTGCAGGGCTATGGGCAAAGTGCAGGGGAGTGGGACTAATCGGATAGCTCGTTCAAAGAGCTGGCACAAGTCCGTTGGGCCGATTGGCCTCCTTCTGCCCTGTATGATTCTAAATTAAGAAAAATCCTCTGTACAGGAGTTACATCAACTATGGAAAAACTCAAAATGATTCAACTTGAGGATGATAGAGAACAACAATCATTCCATGAATGTTAGAAAGAAATCCGAGAACAAAGTGAGACACTGCTGCCAATAATGGGAGAAAAATAACAG
This sequence comes from Squalus acanthias, assembly GCA_030390025.1. NCBI lineage: Eukaryota > Metazoa > Chordata > Chondrichthyes > Squaliformes > Squalidae > Squalus > Squalus acanthias. The sequence continues at coordinate 31,055,907 of CM059446.1, read as the reverse complement.
CAGAGAAGCACTAAGCCACAGCACTTGCAAGGCAGAGAACCAGGGAACTAAATGTGGTCACTGTGAGCGAACAATCAAAGCACTGACCTCAGGAAACCCCCATCCCTATTCAATGATGGATCTACTCCAATGTACGCAGTGCATAAATGAAGCAAGATTAAAAGTTGCACAAGACCTTGAAACTGGACATCTGTGTATCAAGAGAATAGTACAGGAAACTTTCGTTTATCCGGCACCCTAATATCCGGAATTCTCGCTTAACCGGCAAAAATCAGGTAAGTTTTATTATACAGACAAGACCCCGATTCTGACCTTTCGCCCCCACGAAAGGGGGGTCAACGTTCTTCCGACTCCGACCTGTCGCCGCCACGGAGGAAAAAGCCGGAGTCTCGTTTACCTTCCCTCTCCGGGTCCCAATTGTTCAGCCTGTGGCCGTGTACGGGGCTCTCGTACCTTGGTAAGTATACCTCTCTGTAATCCGGCACTTTCGATCAACCGGCACCACGCCGGTCCCGTCGGTGCCGGATAAACGAAAGTTTCCTGTACTGATTTTGCAAGAAAGTGCACTTTATTACTTTCATAATTAAAACTATCTTTCTGAATTTGGAATAGTCTGCCTTTGCATGGGGATCCACCTTTCAGCTTTCGCTTAAGAACCAGCGACTCTCATCAGATTTGCAACTGCCAAGAGAATTTTGGACACCACTGGGACTCAACCCTGTGACCATGGCAATGCGAGCCACACGCCTTAATTACAGGCACCACAACAGCTCACGTCTGCTAATATACCACACCCATCTGACCCTCAACCACCCAGGTGCAATGGCTGAAACATAAGTGATAAGCACACATTATTGCTTTAGATAACAAGTCCATCCTGTCCTGACAATATGATCAGGTTTTGCTCAGGTCACAAGTAAATATGTAAGCCTAGCAGCTGCTAAGAGGTTTTAATGCAGTAGAAAAGCCTTTTTGATGATTTATAGCATCATCTTTAAAGCTACTAAATGAATTCTGAAGGTAAACAATTCTTCAGACTTCTCAAGTTTAAAAATATATCTCAATTTAAGCTGCCGGTCAAGTTAAAGAAATATTTCTATTGACAGTCAGGTCCACAGACTCCATACTTAACCTTGTACAGGTTTGTCGGGAGGGAATGGCACTCTTGCTCAGCTAAAATGCAGTAAGACTAAAGATGAATTTGATAATTATTTCAAGCTTCATATCTAAAATTATGATAAATACTGACTAATTTAAAACTGCTTCGTACGAACAATTAAATGTTACCTCGTTGCTTGCTTTACTTAATATATGCTGCCGAGAGAAAATCTTAGTCAAGCAAGTCAACTGGTGGAAAACCACATCAGAGTAAAAGAAATTAGTCTCGAAATACTCAAATTATTGGGAACATTGTGTTTCCTTTTCTACTTGAAATTCCTGATGCGTATGAGAATACCTGCAGTGGTTTTATTACTAAATCGCCACTTAAAAGTGAACAGCTAATTTACTGTGTTTTTTTTTTCACATTTCCTGACTGCCACTGCACAAACCAAGCCTTCCAGCCTATGTTTTGGGTTATTCATTCCCATTAAATATATTATTCAGAGTTCATAATTAAAGCAATTTTCACGCATATATGTTGCAATAGCCCGGATTTTGTGGTGGGCAATGACTGCGAACTGTCAGCGTTCGCCGTCATTACCCCTCTGAAACTGACTGCAACTTCAGGATTTAGTACATGCGCATCTTAAAACGCGCAAATCCTGCAGTTGCGGTCAGTCATTCACTGCTCCGCCACAGGCTGCTTGGACAGCTTGATGACATCACTACGGCATCGCCACAGGAATCCCTCATCGACAGCGCTACAAGCAATTACACGCCGAGAAACCTCAAGTTTTCACCACAGAGATCACAAGGGATCTCTGTGGGCAGCTTTCCTCGGGGTCAGTGCGAGTGCCTTTGCTTCACTGCTGACCGCAAATTACAGGCCAATATCTTTTCACACCGTACTAAAGACAACTACTGAATATCCAACTCCTGTTGTATCATTTGTCATAACGTCCACATGCAGTTCATGTTTAACAGGGTTAATCCTGAGGCCAACTAAAGGTTTAACTCAACAGGGTGACTCAAAACATCTAAAATTTGGTAGAATGGAAAAAGCCTATACAAATTAGACTCATTTCTGCAACACCATCTCTCATCAAAGATTGCTGTTGTGTTATTGAGATCGAACAATGGTACTGTCCTACAGACAGAAGAGTGAAGGACCAGGAGCCCAGACATGGTTTACAGGCCAACGCTATCACAGCATGGTCAGTGAGTCATACTTCATTAATTTAAAGGAAATTATCAGCTTTTTCCCCTCTGTGATACAATGCCCTAGCTAGTAATCTGACTGAAATATCAGTCAAACTAACCATGTAGAAGATTAGAGGAGAATTTCAGCTACAGTTGGTGCAAGTCTGTAACCACTATATAAAAAAGATGGGACACGAACCAGTCAGCTCATGCGAGAGAGAATACAAACAAGACAGAAAGAGGGTTGAAGAGGAGGAGAAATGATGTGTAAAAGACAGCCAGTAGCAGAGGAAAATAGGAACAGGAATAGACCATGCAGCCTCTCGTACCTGTCCCTCCATTCAATCAGATCATGGCTGATTTGTTCCTCACTTCCATTTATCCACCTTTGATTCATATCCCGATACCCTTACCTAACAAAAATCTCAATTGAAAATTTTTATTGACTCAGCATATGCAGCCTTATGGAGGAAGAGACCTCCAGATTTCCACTAGCTACAATCTAATCAAAGTATCAATAGTATCCTCTGGGACTGTGACCATGGTGCATTATTCCTCCTTGTCCTTCTCATGTCTTTGCAGCCTTTGAAACCGTCGATCACACCATCCTCCTCCAACGTCTCTCCTCCGCTGTCCAGCTCAATGGGACTGTCCACTTGCTTCCACTCTTATGTCCAATTGTAGCCACAGCATCTCCAACGATGGTTTCTCGTTCCGCCATCACACTGTTATCTCCAGAGTCTCCCAAGGATCTATCCTTGCCCCCTCCTTCTCTTCCTCATCTACAGCCTTGGGGGGTTAGGTTCCACTTGTACGCCAAGAACACCCAATTTTCCCTCTCCAACGCCTCTGAGCCCCTCCACTGCCTCTGTATTGTCAGACTGTTGCCCACCATCCAGTCCACAACTTTCTCCAGTTAAACACTGGGGAGACTAGAGCCATTTACTTCAGCCCCCTCCACAAATTCCACACCATCACCACCAAGCCCATCCCCCTCCCAACTCAGTCTCAGGTTGAACCAGACTGTTAGCAACCTTGGCATCCTATTCAACCCCAAGGTGAGTTTCTGATCCCATATCCTCTCAATCCCAAAGACCTATTTGCACCTACATTCCCTACCTCAGCTCATCTGCTGTATTAAATCCTCATCCATGCCCTTTTCACCCCCAGACTTGACTTTTCCAAAGCTCTCCTTGCTATCCTCCACCCTCCATAAACTTCAGCTCATCCAAAATTCTGTCAGCATCCTATCCCACACTAAGTGCTCATCCATCACTCCTGTCTTTGTTGACCTACATTGGCTTCCTGTACCCCAATGCCTCCAACTAAAAATTCTCATTCTTGTGTTTAAATCACTTCATGCCTTAACTTGCTCTAACCATCTGCAGCCCTGAAATCCACCACCACCGTGCACACCCACGCCCCGCCAAGACTTCTGTTTCTCTTTAAAACCCACCTGTTTTGCCAGTTTTGGTCACCCCTCTGAATATCTTCTCCTTTGACTCGGCATCCATTCTTTTCTAATTACACCTCTGTGAAATGCCTCGGGGTTTAATGGCTCTGTATAAATACAAGTTGTTGTTGTCGGTGTACGTGAGTACCTTCAACAACATATGTTTGGGGGCTCGAGACTTTCTTCAAAGCCTGGGATTGAGGTTAATATTTTCCTCCACAACTTTCACAAAACTTAAGGGAGTTTCCAACCAAGATGTGCCTGCAAATCCCTAGTCTGAGATTCTACGGTGAGAAGATAGCCCAACACACATCAGTATGATTCTCTCAGTACTGAACCCCAACTTTTCTGAGGTACCTGTTATTACCCTGCTGCAAATTATAACAGATTTATCAATTTGTTTTTCCAAACCAATTTGAAAACCAGGTGGGCAAGAATTTTAAAAGCTATTTGAGGTAAAAAAAAAAAAATGAAAGTTAATATAGAATACTCTTTAAATTCAGAAAGAGACTGTCTGAGAGATAGACACACACACACACACACACACACACACACACACAGAAATGCATGTGATCAAAACACCTCTAATTTGTTTACCATTGCATTCAAAAACAATGGGGCAGAAATTAGGCTCGCCACGGGTGAGTACGCACTATGTAATCACCCGTGGACGGAACGAAAGTGCCGTTTTTTTGCATGCACTGCGCATGCGCGGGAAACCGGCACTTCCATTCCCCTGAAGGAAGGGGTTCAGAGGTCGAACGCGCACGCCGGAGGGCCAGCGCGTTCGCCTCGCACTTCGGGTTTTTTTTTTTTTACAGGTTCCTCCGTGAGGGTAAGCACAGAGAAGATACACTTTGAAAAAGGAGGCGCAAGGCCTTCTTTTAACAAGGTAAGTGGTGATTTTATTCAAATTTAAACATTTTTTTCCACAGATTTACCTTTTTTAATTACTTTAAAGAAAGGTAAGTTTAGTTTTAGCCCCGTTAAAAAGTGTAATTATTTTTTTCAAAAATTTAAATTTTTGTTCAAAATAGTTAATTTATGTTATTTATAGTTATTTTAAAAATGTGATTTTTAAAAAAAAATGTATTTGTAGTTTTAGGGAGGTTTTGGGCCGATTTGTATTCATAGATTTGACAGGTCTTCCTGTCAAATCTATGAATGAAAGATGGCCTGCTGCCATTGGCTCTCCATGGCCCACGTGATCCCAGGGGACGCATCGCACTAACTACGCCCCTGGGATACACAAGCACTGCGCGCCGGCAGTTGGAGGAGGCCCAGGAGCCGAATTCCCCGCGGGCTCAGAGGTCAACGGCAGGCGCGGTAGGTAGGTGCGCGCAGGATCCTTGCACCCGCGGGAAGCCAGGCAGCCGAATTTCTGGCCCAATAACTCATAGAAAGATATTTAAAATTCAAAAAGAATGCTGAAATAGATTTATTTTTCTCAGTGCCTGTCCTTCCACATATTGTGACAGGCTTTCTCAGTTACGTTCAGTTTTTCAAATGACTTGAAAAAGGTACTAGATGAATTTTTTTTACAATTTTTATTGGTAAAGTTTCAAACGGGCTACACCTCAGAAATACACACAGCTGATGGGCGTGATCAACAATTAATTGTTTGCAGAAGCATTTAATTATGCAACTGTGCTGTCTTCAGTGTGCTTCCAGCATTTTCTGTTTTTCTTTCAAATTTCCAACGTTAGCAGTTTTTTCTTTCTTTTTATTTCTGGCTATTTATTTATCCAGCTGCAGTAAGGGTATGAAAGCAATCTTGAGCAAATATTTTTCACATTAAAATGATTATGAACTGCTTCCTTGACACCCTCCTGTGCTGCAGTCCCCAGGACCCTCCCTCCCGTTAGTAAGAGATCTGTTGTAAAACCAGCATACTTGCACATACTTCCTGTGTTTCAGCATCATATTTTGGTGCCATCCTTGGCATAGACTAACCAAATGCAAATTTATTGCCGTTTATTGGCTGATATGAACATTTATTCTAGCAGCAATATAAGTTTCTTCCAGCTGATAGGCTGATATGCAAATCTATTAGCAGGCAGCAGTAAAAACAAGGCAGCATATAATTCTCTTTATAAAACAACAATGGCCCAGAATTTGCTGGAGCAGAGCATCTCGTGGTGTGTCCCCCCTTAGTTAGAGCAGAGCATCTCATGGTGTGTCCCATTAGTTAGAGTGGAGCATCTCGTGGTGTGCCACCTGTTAGTTAGAGTGGAGTATCTCGTGGTGTGCTCCGTTAGTTAGAGCGCAGCATCTCGTGGTGTGCTCCGTTAGTTAGAGCGGAGTATCTCGTGGTGTGCTCCGTTAGTTAGAGCGGAGCATCTCGTGGTGTGCTCCGTTAGTTAGAGCGGAGTATCTCGTGGTGTGCTCCGTTAGTTAGAGCGGAGCAACTCGTGGTGTGCTCCGTTAGTTAGAGCGGAGCATCTCATGGTGTGCTCCGTTAGTTAGAGCGGAGCATCTCGTGGTGTGCTCCGTTAGTTAGAGCGGAGCATCTCATGGTGTGCTCCGTTAGTGAGAGCGGAGTATCTCGTGGTGTGCTCCGTTAGTTAGAGCGGAGCATCTCATGGTGTGCTCCGTTAGTTAGAGCGGAGTATCTCGTGGTGTGCTCAGTTAGTTAGAGCGGAGTATCTCGTGGTGTGCCCCGTTAGTTAGAGCGGAGCATCTCGTGGTGTGCTCCGTTAGTTAGAGCAGAGCATCTCGTGGTGTGCGGCCCGTTAGTTAGAGCGGAGCATCTCGTGGTGTGCGGCCCGTTAGTTAGAGCGGAGTATCTCGTGGTGTGCCCCGTTAGTTAGAGCGGAGCATCTCGTGGTGTGCTCCATTAGTTAGAGCGGAGCATCTCGTGGTGTGCTCCTTTAGTTAGAGCGGAGCATCACGTGGTGTGCCCCGTTAGTTAGAGCAGAGCATCTCGTGGTGTGCGGCCCGTTAGTTAGAGCGCAGCATCTCGTGGTGTGCGCCCCATTAGTTAGAGCGCAGCATCTCGTGGTGTGCGGCCCGTTAGTTAGAGCGGAGTATCTCGTGGTGTGCTCTGTTAGTTAGAGCGGAGCATCTCGTGGTGTGCGCCCCGTTAGTTAGAGCGCAGCATCTCGTGGTGTGCGGCCCGTTAGGTAGAGCGGAGTATCTCGTGGTGTTCTCCGTTAGTTAGAGCGGAGTATCTCGTGGTGTGCTCCGTTAGTTAGAGCGGAGCATCTCGTGGTGTGCTCCGTTAGTTAGAGCGGAGCATCTCGTGGTGTGCTCCGTTAGTTAGAGCGGAGCATCTCGTGGTGTGCTCCGTTAGTTAGAGCGGAGCATCTCGTGGTGTGCTCCGTTAGTTAGAGCGGAGTATCTCGTGGTGTGCTCCGTTAGTTAGAGCGGAGCATCTCGTGGTGTGCTCCGTTAGTTAGAGCAGAGCATCTCGTGGTGTGCTCCGTTAGTTAGAGCGGAGCATCTCGTGGTGTGCTCCGTTAGTTAGAGCGGAGCATCTCGTGGTGTGCTCCGTTAGTTAGAGCGGAGCATCTCGTGGTGTGCTCCGTTAGTTAGAGCGGAGCATCTCGTGGTGTGCTCCGTTAGTTAGAGCGGAGCATCTCGTGGTGTGCTCCGTTAGTTAGAGCAGAGCATCTCGTGGTGTGCTCCGTTAGTTAGAGCGGAGCATCTCGTGGTGTGCTCCGTTAGTTAGAGCGGAGCATCTCGTGGTGTGCTCCGTTAGTTAGAGCGGAGCATCTCGTGGTGTGCTTCGTTAGTTAGAGCGCAGCATCTCGTGGTGTTCTCCGTTAGTTAGAGCGGAGCATCTCGTGGTGTGTGGCCCTTTAGTTAGAGCGGAGCATCTCATGGTGTGCTGTTAGTTAGAGCGGAGCATCTCGTGGTGTGCCCCGTTAGTTAGAGCGGAGCATCTCGTGGTGTGCCCCGTTAGTTAGAGCGGAGCATCTCGTGGTGTGCCCCGTTAGTTAGAGCGGAGCATCTCGTGGTGTGCCTGTTAGTTAGAGCGGAGCATCTCGTGGTGTGCCCCGTTAGTTAGAGCGGAGTATCTCGTGGTGTGCTCCGTTAGTTAGAGCGGAGTATCTCGTGGTGTGCCCCGTTAGTTAGAGCGGAGCATCTCGTGGTGTGCCTGTTAGTTAGAGCGGAGCATCTCGTGGTGTGCCGTTAGTTAGAGCGGAGTATCTCGTGGTGTGCCGTTAGTTAGAGCGGAGTATCTCGTGGTGTGCCCCGTTAGACATTTTCCTTCACCTTTCTGCTCGAACACTTTTTGCCCTGTAAGTTTCTGAAGTGCGAGCTGATAACGGCGCAGCGACGACAATGGGGCATCTGGGACCTTGGTGAGCAACAGGACCAACAGTCCATCTCCTTAACCAATAAGATTTAAGGATTGAGGAAGAAACAGAGGAAGGACAGAGAAGGAAAAAGGGTGAACTCGAGTCAAATCAGGTACAGAAAGAGAAATAGAGAGGGGGAAAGAAACACTGGATTCAGCGAGCGGAAAGACAGAAGGAAAAGGAAGATAAAAAAATAAAACATTTAAAAAAAAAAATGAAATCTCCAAGAAGAATTTACTACCTGCAGGGATGACACTCAATAGTTTAAATTGTTCCCTTTCTGGGCCGGAGAGGTTGATTGGCATCACATTAACAATCATCCCGTCGTTAAAAGGGTACTATACACTGTTAAGTACCAGCTCCAATTTTCTGCAGCGCATTTAATTCGAATTTAACGTGCAAATCCAGCAAGTTCTTAAAAATAACGGGGAGGCTGAGGGCGAGCTGCCATTTTCGTGAGGCTAACGGTGGAGCGGCGCAAATTGTCCAGAAACTTGTGGTGATTTACAATTCATGGGGTATCTCTTCCTCACCACAAGTTGCTGGACGATTTCCACATTAATAACAGCGAGCGCCATTAAACTCGCCGTTACTCTGTCAGTAAATTCCGGGCCAATGTATCGTGCAACTTACTATGAGTGGCACCACAGGAGATCCATTAATATAAATAAGTATTTGTTGCATTTAAAACATACTCACGAATAAGGAAGGCAATTCAGCCCTTCTTAATTCATTCATACAGAAAAACCCTGCACTCCCCCATTGCTGCATCTAGTGTTTAAGTGAAACGACACTACCCTCTAAATAAAGAGAAAATAATTGGGAGCAGCCAACAGTCATTTCAAAAAGATTATGCTTGAAAAACCTAATAGTTCTTTAAGGAGGTGACAGATATGGTAGATGCATAAAATGCAGTGGATGTGGTGTACATGGACTTTCAGGAAGCCTTTGAGAAGGTACCACACGGGAGACTATTGGAGAAGATTAGGGAATATAGAATTCGGGGCAGGGTAGAAAATTGGACTAAAAAGTGATTAGAAAGGAGGGAACAGAGATTAGCCGTTTCTTAGAGTGGTTGGAAGTGGCTAATGATACCCCACAGGGTTCTGTTCTAGGACTACTTCTGAGAAAGAGAGAGAAAAAATGGCCAAAAACAAAGGCAGAGAATGACACAAAAACAATGAGGGGGGAAGATATAATTCTCTTCATTTGTGAACGATGTAGAGGAGATTAATTATTACATAATAAGTTGTTACATGGTATAATACATGCCTTTACAAATAATGCAAATATATTTATAGTTACCCATAAAGTTGCCCAAGTCCTGTAGAAAATGCACTCAACATGTTTTGTCCTTTGAATTCTAACCGGTCTCAGACTTGAATTTTGCTTCTTTCCTGGAGCTTCCAGTCATCAGCGGCCACAGCCCCTCCTCCAGCCGTGGCTGCTTTCTGCTCTCCAATGTGTTGCAGCTAGTAGTACAACTGCAGTCCTCTGTGCTCATGGACAGTTACTGTGCCCACCTGTACTTCTCCCGAACCTCACTGCTACTAAATCCAGATCTCTTTTCTCTTCCCTTTCCCCCCACTCCCCAGCAGTGCTGCCAAACCCAAGGACCACCTTCTCCCATACTGCCAGAGTCCAGGATCTCTGTGAGCACTGTCAATTCCCAGGGCTGTCAGCCCAATGCTGCCAAACCCCGGGAGTCTCCCTCCTATCTCACCACACTGCCAAATCTCAAGAGTCCTCCCCCCAAAATGCATACTTTGACCGAGCTTGCTTACTCCACTCACGCTTGGGTTTTCTAATTCTGCTCAGTGTTCACTGCCCTGTCTCTGCTCCTGTAACCGCCAAGTATTTTCTGACACTACCCACCAGCCGCCCACCCCGAGGCTAAGCTCCTGACCCCAAGATTTCATAAGGCCCAGAATGTCGCTCCGAATTCTCCCAGATCCTAGACTTAATTCGTCCTTTGCACTGTCCTAGATCCAGATCTCCCTGCCCCTCCAAAAACTCCCAGCCCCAAACTCATTCTCCCAGATACTTCCCCATGAAGAGCTCTCCCAGATTCAATACTCAACTCTCAAATACTCTTGCACCATCGAATTCCCCAGGCCCCAAGCCATTCCTCCAAGTGCTTCAACAGCAGCACTGCTCAATCTGATTTCCCCCTCCCCCCACCGAAACCCTTGCCCCAACTCTAGCCCACCCAATGCCTCGCCATCCAAACCCCTGCCCACTTCGTTCCAGTACGAGTGCCCTCTGCCGCATTCACCTGCTCTCTCCCACAGTTCACTTAAAGTGCAGTCTTCATTATTCTGATGGTTCCCCTTAACCTATTTCACTGAACATTTTCTGTATGATTGGACATCAAAACCCTATCAGTGTCAAACAGATAAAACAGGTGTCAGAGCTTGGTACTGATTCTAGGATCCTGAGGGCCAACGCTTCGCAAATAAAACGTCGACAGTGTTTCATCCCTCACTACTAAATCTTTTACTTTTTATCCACGAGCAACGCCACTGGAGATCAACTGCATTTAAATTTTGTAAATAATTAATTTTCTTAGCTCTTACCTATTACAAATTAGCCCTAAATGGGTCTGAATTCACACTGAATACAATAGGAATTTATGAAATCACTAAGCTGGCAAATAGTTTTTAAACCAGTTGAAAGATGTAGAGCTTTTCTTCAATGTTTAAAAGAGATAAACATTAATGAAATGCATTGTACAATGGGCTAACAAAACAGAAATTCTCAAAAATCTCCCTGCAGCTGATACAGAAAATGGAGACTCATTTCAAAAAGTTGTCAAATACAAATTAACGAGGGGTTAATTCAGCACAATTTTGCACAATAAGATACTGTGTGTCCTTTTGCAGTGCTGTGCACCTTTTTAAAGTGGAAATAGATGTAACCTTATAAAATATTGTTTATAATGCTAGGAGTGAAACCCAATACGATGTACCAAGGGAAAGTGGAGCACAGCCACGCACCGATTGACCTCCTCAGTCCCACCCCCACGCCCTCGAGTTCCTAATCCTGCATCCACATGGGTAGGGAGTTTACAACACCTCCTAGATGGCAGAGCAAGAACTGCATTGAATGAAATACTGGGTACTGGTCAACCATCCACTTATTAGGCTGCAGATAGCTTGTGGAATAGAGGGAGTAAATTATTAGAAAGAAACAGAATATGAATAAAGTAGATTGAAAACTAGACAATTAAAAGTATTTTTAAATTACAAATAATGAATCACAGTCACAAAATAGAGAGTCAATAAAACAGACTCAAGATGTGCTGTTTGTCTCAATTACTTAATTCTAATGGAATTTTCCAAGATATCTCACAAATAAGAAATCTTAAACCCGACATTTGGCTGCCTTCGAAGACAGCTCTGTAAATGTAAACAAGGAACCTCAGGATGGATTAGTTCCCTGTCTCATGAGCAAAGCAATGGCAGCATGTGAAGATGGCCAGTGACTGCAGGGGGTGACTGCATGCTTTTATTTAGACTCAGAGTCCAGTAACATAGTGTTCACCTTCCCCTCCGCACTGAACTTCCCATGACATTGGCAAAGGTCCACTGCCAGAATCATAAATGTGACTTCAGACAAACTGTACACATAGATTCGCAATGTTGTCACCAGTGTTCCGAATGCACAGCATGGTGTTAACGGGGAAAATTCAGAACAAGACTGTTGCCATGGGAAGGGGTAGCAGTTGCATTGATAAAACAAATAAGGTTACACTCATCTGTGTGTGCAATTAGATCTTATTTTTTGTCTTTTATTACCAGGATCCCAAACCCATGACTTGAACATATTTCACCATTTCTTTATTGTCACTGGGTCAAATTCCTGGAACTCCCTATGCAACAGCACTGTGGGAGCACCTTTACCAATTCAAGGCGGCGGCTCACCACTACCTTCTCAAGAGCAACTATAAGAATATAAGAACATAAGAAATAGGAGCAGGAGTAGGCCAATCGGCCCTTCGAGCCTGCTCCGCCATTCAATAAGATCATGGCTGATCTGATCCTCACCTCAAATCTAAAGAACACAAGAAGTAGGAGCAGGACCTGGCCACCCACAGGGCCTCGACCGATCCGAACTCAGCCTCATGTCCAATTTCCTGCCCGCTCCCTGTAACCCCTAATTCCCTTTACTTCTAGGAAACTGTCTATTTCTGTTTTAAATTTATTTAATGATGTAGCTTCCACAGCTTCCTGGGGCAGCAAATTCCACAGACCTACTACCCTCTGAGTGAAGAAGTTTCTCCTCATCTCAGTTTTGAAAGAGCAGCCCCTTATTCTAAGATTATGCCCCCTAGTTCTAGTTTCACTCATCCTTGGGAACATCCTTACCGCAAGCCCCTTCACAATCTTATATGTTTCAATAAGATCGCCTCTCACTCTTCTGAACTCCAATGAGTAGAGTCCCAATCTACTCAACCTCTCCTCATATGTCCACCCCCTCATCCCGGGGATTAACCGAGTGAACCTTCTTTGTACTGCCTCGAGAGCAAATATGTCTTTTCTTAAGTATGGACACCAAAACTGTATGCAGTATTCCAGGTGCGGTCTCACCAATACCTTATATAACTGCAGCAATACCTCCCTGTTTTTATAATCTATCCCCCTAGCAATAAAAGCCAACATTCCGTTGGCCTTCTTGATCACCTGCTGCACCTGCATACTAACTTTTTGATTTTCTTGCACTAGGACCCCCAGATCCCTTTGTACTCCAGTACTTTCCAGTTTCTCGCCATTAAGATAATAACTTGCTCTCTGATTTTTCCTGCCAAAGTGCATAACCTCTCATTTTCCAATATTGTATTGCATCTGCCAAATCTCCGCCCACTCACCCAGCCTGTCCATATCTCCTTGTAGGTTTTTTATGTCCTCCTCACTTTCTACTTTCCCTCCCAGCTTTGTATCATCTGCAAACTTTGATATGTTACACTCGGTCCCCTCCTCCAAATCGTTAATAAAGATTGTAAAGAGTTGGGGACCCAGCACCGACCCCTGCGGAACACCACTGGCTACTGGTTGCCAGTCCGAGAATGAACCATTTATCCCAACTCTCTGCTTCCTGTTAGATAACCAATCCTCCACCCATGCCAGAATATTACCCCCCAATCCAGTGATTTTTTATCTTGAACAATAATCTTTTATGTGGCACCTTGTCGAATGCCTTCTGGAAGTCTAAATATACTATGTCCACTAGTTCCCCTTTATCCACCCTGTACGTTATGTCCTCAAAGAACTCAAGCAAATTTGTCAGACATGACTTCCCCTTCATAAAGCTATGCTGACTTTGTCCTATTAAATTATGTTTATCTAAATGTTCCGTTACTGTCTCCTTAATAATAGACTCCAAAATTTTACCCACCACAGATGTTAGGCTAACTGGTCTATAATTTCCAGCCTTCTGCCTACTACCCTTTTTAAATAAGGGTGTTACATTAGCAGTTTTCCAATCTGCCGGGACCTTTGCTGAGTCCAGGGAATTTTGGAAAATTACCAAAGCATCCACAATCCCTACTGCCACTTCCCTCAAGACCCTAGGATATAAGCCATCAGGTCCAGGGGATTTATCCGCCTTGAGTCCCATTATTTTACTGAGTACCAATTCCTTAGTGATTTTAATCGTATTTAGCTCCTCCCCCCCTAGAGCCCCCTGTTTGTCCAGTGTTGGGATATTCTTAGTGTCCTCTACTGTAAAGACTAAAACAAAATATTTGTTCAGCATTTTTGCCATCTCCATGTTTCCCATCATTAATTTCCCGGTCTCATCCTCTGAGGGACCTACATTTGCCTTAGTCACCCTTTTTCTTTTTATATAACTATAGAAACTCTTGCTATCTGTTTTTATATTTTTTGCTATGAGGGGTAATAAATCTTCAGTGTCTATTGACACCACTATGTCAGCCAATAAGTTGGAGGTGGGGCAGTACTTACATCAGGACTTACAGCAAACAAAGTCTATTTACTCAACAAAGTCTACTTATAGAGTTTATGTAAAAAGAGTCTCTACGAACTGCAGCAAACAGAACTCATGACCGAAACTACCACAACTTCTCCCGATAAAAGCAGGGAGATTTCTCCAGTAAGTGGACAAAAGTAACATCCTGGCCTGGATTTTGCGGTCAGCGGCGAAGAGATGGCGCTTGCCGCTGACCTTGAAAGAAGCTGCCCACAAAGATTTAGTGGGCTCTAGAGCGCCGATTTCCCCTATTCTGACGTGGCTTTCAATCTGACACCATCTATAAGGGATCTCTGGCGTCCAACAGTGACATCATCAAGCAGACTGATCAGCTAATCAGACTGAAGAATTCTCACAGACAGCAAACCAGGAAGTAAAAAGCACAGATTATAAATCACTTTTAATAATTTTACAGAAAGCAAAATAAAGATTGGGACATATACATGGGATTAACGTAGAAGCTGAAATAGCAAACAAATTAAAAAAAATAAAAATTAATTATTTTAAAAATCACCCAATTTTTAAAATGTTATTGTGAGGGAATGACACCCCACACTTATAAAATTAGATTTTCAGGGCCAGAGAGGTTGTTCAACAGTAATTATGATATAGTACACAGTTAAAAACTCAGTTACGCCTCATTCTACAAGGCTTAACATTTTCAATGTTTTTTCCAACGAGAATAGTACATAAAAAGTTGAAGTTCATGTCAAATCACTGATTCTGTGTTGATTGCATCTGCGAAGACTGCAACAATGCAGCCTGTGGAGAAGCAGGGCATCACTGACAGAAACTTTCAGATTTCCGCGGTCAACTGCACATGTGCAGAAGCCAGAAGTTGCTGTCAGTTTTACACAATAATGACGGCGAGCGCTGACAGTTTTGCCGACATTACAACCGCAATTTCCGGCCAATACAAATTATGTGCATGAAATCAATCCCCGTCACTTACAGCAGTGCGGTCTCCAGGCGTCATTGACCGACTCATCTCCATTCTAGCCAGGAATAGTGGTGTTACAATATGCAGTCATAAATGTTGGCCTTCTGGCGACGCCCATTTCCCAAGAATGAGTCAAAAAAATCTCGCTGCACTCATTTCCGTAGCGTGTAACTGAAATGGCAGCTGAAAGCAGCACAGATTTTATTAGGATGCAGCACATGGCTCAGCATCATCAGGGTATTTGGGACCAATGTTCCCCCTAATTTTTTTGGGTGCGCTGCCCCTTTAAGGGGCTGCACGGCCCATTCATAGTTTCGCGCACGCACAAAATTTAACAATGTGAAAGCCGGTCCCGGGCTGCGCGGGACCGGCAGAGAGCCGCACAGCTCAGAGTGAACGTTGTTTGGAACTGCGTCTTACCGCTCGCATCCTCCGTCTTCCCCACTTTATCAGTTGTTCCAGCACACTACCTCCCAGCCTGCATCACCATGTTATTTACTGATTTAATCATTCACCCTTCTGGCCTTCTACCTTCCAACCAAACCTTCCTTGTTTTTTGTCGAGCACATTCCCCATTTCTTCCTGTCTCTTCACCTTCCCCAACTACCCTCATGCCTCCAGGCCCACAATGTTAATTATTTATTGTCCATTCAGGCCTTCCAAAAATTTCACAACAAACACATACCAGATGTGGACAACACATCAATCTTACAACTTAACACATCAGAAGAAATCTCACCAAAACACACATTACAGGACATTACAGAAATAAAGATTACCAACAAAATTAACATATCCAACTACAAAATTAGTATCAGACTCAAAGGAGAGAAAGTGAACCAGTCACATTCCAACCTGGCAAAGTAATTACAATATACACAAGTGTGAGGTGTTACATTTTGGTAGGAAGAATAAGGAGGCCACATACTACCCTGTACTTGGATAATCAGAGTCTAAATGGGGTAGAGGAGCAAAGGGATCTAGGGGCACAGATACACAAATCACTAAAATGAGCGACGTAGGTTAATAAGGCCATAAAAAAGCAAACCAAGCACTGGGGTTCATTTAGAATCATAGACTGATTCACACAGAAGGAGGCCATTCAGCCCATGTCGGCTCTTTGGTCGAGCTCTCCAATTAGTCCCACTCCCCCATTCTTTCCCCATAGCCCTGTAAATTTTTTCCCTTCAAGTATGTGTCGAATTCCATTTTGAAAGCTACTATTCAATCTGCTTCCACCACCCTTACTGGCAGTGCATTCCAGGTCACAACAACTCGCTGTGTAAACCTCATGTCCCCTCTGGTTCTTTTGTCAATCACCTTCTACAACTGGAGACAGTTTTGCTTTATTTACTCTATCAAAACCCTTC
Source organism: Squalus acanthias (assembly GCA_030390025.1). Classification (NCBI taxonomy): domain Eukaryota; kingdom Metazoa; phylum Chordata; class Chondrichthyes; order Squaliformes; family Squalidae; genus Squalus; species Squalus acanthias. Next base: position 31,039,551 of record CM059446.1, on the reverse strand, counting down.
ATGATTTTGAATACCTCTATCAAATCTCCTCTTAAGCTTCTCTGCTCTTAAGCACAATAAACCCAGCTTCTCCAGTCTCTCCACATAACTGAAGTCTATCATCCCTGAACCATTCTAGTCAATCTCTTCTGCACCCTCTCCAAGGCCTTCACATCCTTCTTAAAGTCTGGTGGCCAGAATTGAATACAATACTCCACCTGAAGCCTAACCAGTGATTTATAAAGGTTGAGCATAACTTCCTTGCTTTTGTACTCTATGCCTCTATTAACAAAGCCAAGGATCCCATATGCTTTTTTTTTTAAATAGCCCTCTCAACTTGTCCTGCCACCTTCAAAGATTTGTATACATACACCCAGAGGTCTCTGTTCCTACACCCCCTTTAAAATTATATAATTTCATTTATATTGCATCTCCTCATTCTTCCTACCAAAATGTATCACTTCACACTTCTCTGCATTAAATGTCATCTGCTATGTATCTGCCCATTTTACCAGCCTGCCTATGTCCTCCTAAAGTCTGTTACTATCCTCCTCATTGTTTACTACATTTCCGAGTTTTGTGTCATCTGCAAACTTTGAAATTAAGCCCAGTATACCCAAGTCCAGGTCATTAACGTATATCAAAAAGAGCAGTGGTCTTCATTCCAACCCCTGGGGAACACCACTGTATACTTCCCTCCAGTCGGGAAAAACAACCGTTCACCACTACTCTCTGATTTCTGTCCCTTAGCCAATTTCACATCAATACTGCCACTGTCCTTTTAATCCCATGAGCTTCAATTTTGCTAACAAGTCCATTATGTGGTACTTTGTCAGATGCCTTTTGAAAGTCCATATACACAACATCAACCGCAATACCCTTATCAACCCACTCCGTTACTTCAAAGTACTCGATTAAGTTAGTCAAACACAAGTTGCCTTTAACAAGTCCGGGCTGACTTTCATTTATTAGTCCATACTCATCCAAATGCCAATTAATTTTGTCCCGGATTGTTGTCTATAAAAGTTTCTCCACCACCGGTGTTAAGCTGACTGGTCTGTAGTTGCCGGGTTTATTCTTCTCCCCTTTTCTGAAACTGGGGTGTAACATTTGCAACCTTTCAGTCCTTTGGCACCACCCCCATATCTAAGGAGGATTGGAAAATTGTGGCCAGAGCCTCCGCAATTTCAACCCTTACTTCCCTCAGTAACCTTGGACGCATCCATCCTGACCGGGTGACTTTTCTACTTTGAGGACTGGCAACCTTTTAAGTACAGTACTACCTTTTTATCCTATCCAATATTGCTACTACCTCTTCCTTTACTGCTACATTGGCAGCATCCTCTTCTCCACTGAAGACTGTTGCAAAGTACTCATTTAGTACCTCAGCCATGTCCTATGGCTCCAAAGAGTATCTCCTTTTTGGTCACTAATCAGCCCCACCCTTCCTTTGCCTACTCTTTTACTATATGTGTTTATAAAAGACTTTTGGGTTCCTTTTATGTTAGGCGCTAATCTATTCTCATACTCTTTCTTTGCCCCTCTTATTCCCTTTTCTAGATGATCTCTGTACTTTCTATATTCAGCTTGGTTCTCTACTATATTATGTACTTTATATTTGTCATAAGCCTCCTTTTTCTGTCTCATTTTAATCTCTAGAGCTATGGTGAGCTGTAGGCACAAGTTTCCATGTGGGACTATAATATAGTGGCAATAACAGAGACCTTGCTCAAAGAAAGGGAGGATTGGGAACTTGATATTCCTGGTTACAATGTATTCAGGAAAGATAGGGAAGGAAGAAAAGGAGGCTGGTTGGCAGTATTGATCAAAGAAACTATTATAGCACTGGAGAGGGATGACATATATGAGGGGTCAAAGACAGAATCCATTTGGCTAGAATTAAGGAATAGAGGAACTATATTACACTACTGGGTACATGCTATAGGCCACCAAATAGTTGGAAGGAGATAGAGGAGTAAATTTGCAGGCAAATTACAGAAAGATGCAAGAACTACTGAGTAGTGATAATGGGGGACCAGGGAGCTCTAGCTTTAGATGCCCTTCCTGTCCCCTTGCGGGAATGTGTCTTTCCATCTTCTCTTTGAAGGCCTCCCATTGTTCAATTACTGTTCTGCCCATAACTCTTGATTCCAATCCACCTGGACCAGATCCCTTTTCAACTAACTGAAGTTCGTCCTCCTCCAGGTAAGTATTTTTATGCTTGATTTTTCCTTGTCCTTTTCCATGACTATTCCAAACCTGATATTATGATCACTGTTCCCCAAATGCTCTCCCACTGAAACATGCTCCACTTCATTCCCCAGAGCTATATCCAGCACTGCTTCCTCCTTCATTGGCCTGAAAAGGCACACATCAAGAAAGTTCACGTAAGGAATTCTGCCCCCTCTTTGTCCTTTACACTGTTACTTTCCCAGTCTGTGTTAGGATAATTGAAGTCCCCCATTATCACTACTCAGTAGTTCTTGCATCATTCTGTAATTTGCCTACAAATTTGCTCCTCTATCTCCTTCCAACTATTTGGTGGCCTATAGCATGTACTCAGTAGTGTAATATAGTTCCTCTATTGTTCCTTAATTCTAGCCAAATGAATTCTGTCTTTGACCCCTCATATATGTCATCCCTCTCCAGTGCTATAATAGTTTCTTTGATCAATACTGCCAACCAGCCTCCTTTTCTTCCTTCCCTATCTTTCCTGAACACATTGTAACCAGGAATATCAAGTTCCCAATCCTCCCTTTCTTTGAGCAAGGTCTCTGTTATTGCCACTATATTATAGTCCCACATGGAAACTTGTGCCTACAGCTCACCAACCGTATTTACCATGTTACGTGTATTTACGCACATGCACTCTAAACCCATGCCTCACAATTGCTCCCTATCTGATCCCTCTTATTTTTGAACTATTCTTTACTTTAGTGCTATTTGTTTCTCCCAGACCTCTGTGCACCTTGTTTTACCTCTCTAATGTTTCATCCTGGTGCCCATCCCCCTGCCAAATTAGTTTAAACCCTCCCACACAGCACTAGTTAACCTTCCAGCGAGAACATTGGTCCCAGCTCTGTTCAGGTGCAATGCACCCACCTTGAACAGGTCCCAATGCACCAGGAATCTGAAGTCCTCCCTTCCTGCACTATTTCTCCAGCCACTTGTTAACCTGCTTTATCCTACTATTCCTATACTCACTAGCGCGTGGCACAGAAAGTAATCCAGAGATTACAGCCATTGAGGTCCTGCTCTTTAATTTCCTCCCGAGCTCCTGAAACTCTGCCTTTTCCTTCGGGTCATTGGTTCCCACATGGACCATGACTTCTGGCTGTTCCCGTTCCCCCCTCAAAATGTTCTGTATCTTCTCAGTGATGTCATTTAGCCTGACACCGGGGGGGGGGGGGGGGGGGGGGGGGGGGGGGGAGGGGGGGAAAAGGCAGGGCAACACACCATGTAGGTCTCAGTGGTTACAACAACGCCCATCTATCCCCTATGACCACTGCATTTCTAGACTTTACTATGCCCCCCCCCCGCCGTGCACTCATTTGCCCCACGGTGCCGTGGATGTGCCCTAGACTGCACTCCGAAGTGTCATCACCCTCACTGGTATTCAGCAGTGACAGCTGGTTTTGAGTGCCACACTCCGGGAGGGATCCTGCACTACCTGCCTCCTCCTACCCTGCCAGATGGCCACCCATTTACTATCCTCCTGAACTCTCTGTAGCTGCAGGGTGACCACCCCCTGGAACGTGCGCTCCAGGAAATTCTCAGCCTCCCGTATGCCCTGCCGTGACCCCAGCCGCTCAAGCTCAAACCCTCGAACAACCCAAGGCACCTCCTGCACAAATAGTTATCCAGGACACATGAAACGTCCTGGAGTTCCCACATTGCACAGGAATTGCAGGCAACAGGTCTCCGCTGTCCCATAGAAACATAGAAGATAGGAGCAGGAGTAGGCCATTCGGCCCCTCGAGCCTGCTCTGCCATTCGATGAGATCATGGCTGATCATCCAAACTCAGTACCCTGTCCCTGCCTTCTCCCCATATCCCTTGATACCTTTAGCTTTAAGAAATATATCGAACTCATTCTTGAATATATTTACTGACTTGGCCTCAACTGCCTTCTGTGGTAGAGAATTCCACAGGTTCACCACTCTCTGGGTGAAGAAATTCCTCCTAAATGGCTTACCCCTTATCTTTAGACTGTGACCTCTTGTTCTGGACTCACCCGCCATCGGGAACATCCTTCCTGCATCCAGTCTGTCTAGCCCTGTTAGAATTTTATAAGTTTCAATGAGATCTCCTCTCATTCTTCTAAACTCCAGCGAGTATAAGCCCAATCGACCCAATCTCTCCTCGTACGTCATTCCTGCCATCCCAGGTATCAGTCTGGTGAATCTTCGCTGCACACCCTCCATGGCAAGAACATCCTTCCTCAGATATCATTTTACATAAAAGTCTATCTACTTAAGCTATATGTTTTTAGTTTAGTATCCCCTTACACCTATTTAGTAATCAATTATTTATGTATACCAGATTTTTATTTAATACAATTCGGATCCTTTAATGTTGGTATCCTCTACTTGTTTAATTTTAATTTATTCTCTTAAATCTAATTAATTACTCTGATTTATGTATTTACTTATTTGCAGTTGCCTCTTGGTTTAAAGTATTTAGCACCTCCTTCCCCCTCTGCACCGAATTCCCACGCTCACCAAATTCCGGACGCCACTCTGTTTAGCAGATTCTCCCAGCTCTGTGCGCAGAGGGATAGAATTGAAAAGCAGAGAAGTTATGTTAAATTTCTATAGAACCTTGGTTGGACCACACTTGGAGTACTATGAATAGTTCTGGTCTCCATATTATAAAAAGGATATGGAGTCACTGGAGAAGGTGAAAAAAACCTACTAGAATGATACCAGAACTGAGAAGTTGTAACTACTGTATCAGGAAAAATTGAACAGACTGGGGCTCTTTTCTCTGGAAAGGAGAATGCTGAGGAGTAACCCAATAGAAGTTTTTAAGATTATGAAAGGGCTTGTTAGGGTAGACGTAGAGCAAATGTTTCAACTTGTAGAGGAGTCTAAAACTAGAGGTCATAAATATAAGATAGTCACCAATAAATCCAATCGGGAATTCAGGAGAAACTTCTTTACCCAGAGAGTGGTGAGAATGTGGAACTCGCTGCCACAGGGAGTGGTTCAGGCGAATAGCATTGATGCATTTATGGGCAAGCTAGATAAGCACATAATGGAGAACGGCATAGAAGGACTGGAGAATTTTAGCTATGAGGAAAGATTGGATAGGCTGGGGTTGTTTTCTTTGGAACAGAGGAAGCTGAGGGGGAGACTTGATTGAGGTGTATACAATTATGAGGGGCCTAAATAGAGTGGATAGGAAGGACCTATTTCCCTTTGCAGAGAGGTCAATAACCAGGGGGCATAGATTTAAAATGGGTAGAAGGATTAGAGGGGAGTTGAGGAGGGTGGTGGGGGTCTGCCCAAAAGGGTGGTAGAGGCAGAAATGCTCATCACATTTAAAAAGTACTTGGATATGCACTTGAAGTGCCGTAACCTACAGGGCTACGGACCAAGAGCTGGAAAGTGGGATTAGGCTGGAGAGCTTTTTTTCGGCCAGCACAGACACGATGGGTCGAATTACCTCCTTCTGTGGCGTAAATTCTATGATTCTAAAGATATGCTGATAGGTTTAGATGAAAAGGGGTGGGAGGAGGTTCGTGTGGAGTATAAACACCGGCATAGGCCAGTTGGGCCGAATGGCCTGTTTCTGTGCTGTAGACTCGATGTAACTGTGTACAGAGAATGTTACCTAGCAACTGGAAATATTTAATTGACTTTAGGAATCCAAGGTGATTAGCTTCAAATTGCCTCAAGATTTCACAAGTACACTTTGTGGATTTAAAGAGTCAGCCCATTTAGCAGCAGAATAATCACAATAACATATCACACAAACACACATTATCACACAAAAGGATAAGGCAAACATAAATCAGCACAAAAAGTCATGTATACAGACATAAAGATGACTATCATAAATATAATGCACAAACACATTCAGACACAAAACAGTTACCATAAAATTACACACAAATAACCACAACACATCATACAAAGACATAAAAACACGCACACATACCCAAGAGCCATATCACAACAAAGAAACAGAAATATTTATCCCTGTATCATATCTATCAGAGATAAGAAAACATCACACACATCAATTGGCATAAACATCAGCAGTAAACACACTCAGATCGCACAACAAATGTACTGAAGACACAGGCAGACACAACAATAACCACAACTTGTATTTATATAGCGCAGTAAAACATCCCAAGGCACTCCACAGGAGCGTTATAAAACAAAATTTGACACATAAGGAGATATTGGGGAAAAGAGGTAAGTTTTACAGAGCGTCTGAAAGGAGAAAAGAGGGGTAGAAAGATGGAGAGGTTTAGGAAGGGAATTCCAGAGCCGAGAGCCTCAGCAGTGAAGGCGCGGCCACCAATGGTGGAGCAATTAAAATCGGGGATGCTCAAGGGGCCAGAATTAGAGGAGCGCAGATATTTTGGAGGATTGTGGGACTGGAGGAAATTAGAGATAGGGAGGGGCGAGGCTGTGGAGGGATTTGAAAACAAGGATAAGAATTTTACAATCGAGGCGTGGCTTAACCGGGAGCCAATGTAGATCAGCGAGCACAGGGGTGATGGGCAATGTTCCCCCTAATTTTGTTTGGGTGCGCAGTTCCTTTAACGGACCCATTCAAAATTTCGCGCATATGCAAAAAGTCTCATTGAAAAGCCGTTGATCGGCCTGCGCGAGACCTCCAGACAGCTGCGTGGTCGCACAGCTTAGCGGGAACGTTGGTGATGGGTGAACGGGACTTGGTGTGAATCAGGCCATGGGCAGCAGAGTTTTGGATGACCTCAAGTTTAGAGGGTAGAACATGGGAGGCCAGCCAGGAGTGCGTTGGAATAGTCGAGTCTAGAGGTAACAAAGGATGAGGGTTTCAACAGCAGATGAGCTGAGGCAGGAACGGAGTCGGGCAATGATGCCAACGTTGCGAACAGGCTGGTTCAGCCTCAGACAGTTGCCAGGGAGAGGGATGGAGTCAGTGGCTAGGGAACAGAGTTTGTGACACAAAAGATTATATGCTCAGAACTCATTGTGAACAACACAATGGGAGATTTACTGGTCACACTCCAGATGTCACACATGCATATTTGTGACACTCAAAAAAAGAAGAAAACCAATCGCTTCCAATCTAGAGAACATTACCCAACAACTGGAAATAACCAAGTGGCCTTAGGAATTGGGAAGCTCCCACAACAATTAGCCTCAGGATGTTACAGCAAGTACACTAGTGGGCTTCAAGAGGCAGGCCCTTTAGCAGCACAATACTTGTGCTTTACATGGCACAATTCTCATATCCTTTGAATAACATCAACTTGTATTTATATAGCGCCTTCAATGTAAAAAAATCGTCCCAAGGTGCTTCAGAAGACAAAGGATAAGAGGGATGCTGAGTCAAAGGAGGAGGTATTAGTACGGGTGGCCAAAAGATTGGACAAAGAGGTGGAGTGTCTTAAAGAAGGATAATGTGGTGTTGAGGCAATGGGGGTCAGGGAGGGAACTCCACAAGTGTGGGTCCGAGATGGCTGAAGGCACGGCCACCAATGATGTAGCAAAAGGAAGGCGATGAACAGGAGGCCAGAGAAACGGAGAATATGGGGGGGGGGGGGGGCTGTAAGGTTGGAGGAGGTTACAGAGATAGGGAGGGGCGAGGCCATCTAAGGATTTAAACACGAGGATGAGAATTTTAAATCTGAGACGTTGGGGGACCAGGAATCAATGTAGATCAGCAAATTACATGATAAACACAGAACACCTTCACAACTATTTTCAATAAAGAGATGACGGGCCTGATGGTAACGTGGATCGTTGCTGGGGAGGGTGAGCACTGGGTGGGAAATCAGGCTTGCAGGCTTTCAAGTGCCCATTTGCAGTGTGCCACATTTCACAGAAATGGAAGGTGTCAAGCAAAGGGAGATTGCACTGGGTACATTTCTGGGCCTGAGAGGTTCCTTACTCTGTGCTAATCATAGACAGACAAATATAGCTTGGGCAATGCTGCAAGAGATCTGCTGGTAATTTAAAAAAAAAAATGACTGTGGTAAAGAGATTACCCATTTGGTAGGATCTTCATTCTTTGAATGATACACATCATTCACACACCACACAAGTTCAGCCGAACGTGATGCTGCCTGGGGTAGCCAAGTGCTGAGGATGCAAATGAAAATGTGGTTGTGATGCTGCAGATTGGCGATACCACAGTGCTCTCCAATCCCATGTCTCATAAAACTCCAGGACCTGTGCCAGTTCATTTTGACCTGAAGCTAAACTAAAAGTAACCACTTAACAGTACCCTGCCCCCACTCAAAGTGTCTGGAGAACAAAAGGGTTTGTTGTGTATGGAGCATGGCAATCATCTGAATAATGAAGATGCCGCTGCCAAGTAGATGATTTCCCTTTCTTCTTCATTTCATATACCATTGGAGCACATTAAAGGTGGTATAAAAAATTTAGGAGCTAGAATGCTTCTGTATACAAGCCACAGCACCATCTGTTAGGATTGATATGCTAAAGGCATTGTTGCATGCTGCAATTAAATTTAGACAACAATGTTTAGTAAATGAATGAAGACAACAACACATGGCACCCTTGTACATGCTACCAATTGGAATAGGATTAGATGTTGCCAGGAGGCATCTTGGAATAGGTGGAATGACTCTTAACCCTGCTGCTGGGCTTCTTTCCAGCAAGATAGTACCAGTTTGCAATGTACTCAACCATCATTTGGCAATCTGTCTGTCATGCCATCTGTTTGCCTTGAACCCTTAAACTAAAGGAAATAATACTGTCAATACTGTCCGTATTGCTCTGTGCACGAAACATTAGAGGGACAATTTGCCTTTACCCAGCTCCTAAATAGTACCCAGAAAATGGGTGCAATGCAAAGAAAAAATAACTAACCCTTTGCTCCAATTCCACTCCTGAATCACGCTGCACCCAAACTTCCTTAATGGCTTATCTCATGTCGGCACCTGGCTGCGCCTGAAGAGGGCACAGCAATGTAAATTTCTAGGCTTTGCCAATTCCTGCCCTATCGCCCAACTCCTAATCATCAGCAAAGTGATGGAAGGAGTCATCAATAGTGCTATCAAGTGTATAAATACTCACCAGCAACATTCTCACCGATGTTCAGTTTGGGTTCTGCCAAGCCCACTTGACATCAAGGCAGCATTTGACTGGGTGTGGCACTAAGGAGCCTATGTAAAACTGAAGTCAATGGGGACCAGGGGAAAACTCTCCAGTGACTGGAGTCATACCTAGCACAAAGGAAAATGGTTGTGGTTGTTAGAGACCCATCGCAGTCCCAGGACATTGCTGCAGGAGTTCCTCAGGGCAGCGTCCTAGACCCAATTATCTTCAGCTGTTTCATCAATGACCTTCACTCATGATAAGGTCAGAAGTGGGGCTGTTCGCTGATGATTGCACTCAGCTCATTTGCAATTTCTCAGATAATGAAGCAGTCCATGCTCGCATGCAGCAAGAAGGGGACAACATCCAGGCTTGGGCTGGTAAGTGGCAAGTAACATTCGTGCCACACAAATTCCCAGCAATAACCACCTCCAACAAGAGAGCCTAACCATTTCCCCTGGACATTCAACAACATCACCACTGAGTCCTCTACCATCAACGTGCTGGGGTCACCATTGACCAGAAACTCAACTGGAATAGCCACATAAATGCCGTGGCCACTCGAGCAGGTCAAAGGCTGGCTCACCTACTGACTCCCCAAACCTTTCCACCACCTACGTGGCACAAGTAAGGAGTGTGATGGAATACTGTCCACTTGCCTGGATGGGCGCAGCTCCAACAACACTCAAAAAGCTCAACACCATCCAGGACAAAGCAGTCCACTTGATCAGCAGCCCATCCACCAATTTAAACATCCATTCCCTCCACCACCAGTACACCATGGCTGAAATGTGTCCTATCAACAGGATGCACTGCAGCAAGCCACAGGCCAAGGCTTCTTCGGCAGCACCTCCCAAACCCTCGACCTCCACCACCTAGAAGGGCAAGGGAAGCAGGTGCATGGGAACATCACTGTCCACCTCCAAGTCACACACCATCCTAACTGGGACATACATCAAAAGCTGGCACTAAAAAAACCTTAAACCTTGTTCTGGGAATCTCCCCTCAGTTGCTTCAGTACATCCAGTAGAGTGCTTCCTGTCGCACCCAAACTCCACGCTCTCCATAATGACAGCTAGCAGGAGAGCCACGCATTGTTCTGTCGCACTCTTGTGGGCTGTATAAAAACTGCTCCCGGTCAGTGCCGGGTGAGGAAGTTTGGTCCCAATAACTTATGGTTCTGCAAGAATCCACAGAGAAACAATATTCCAGTTCAGACTTATACGGCAGCAAGTAAAACAATGGGAATATTTCTTCAACAAAATGAAACTGGGAAGTGACCTTCAGAGAAAAAAAAAAATCACCCTGTCAGAACAACAATTAAATATTATCAAGCTACAATAAGGGCTTACAGTTCATAAACTGCAGGAAAATTGGTTTACTCTAGAAAAACGGCTACAGACATGATGGACCGAATGCTCTCCTTCTGTCCGTAAACCTCTATGGTGCTAATGCTGACAAAGTGCACTTTTCCTTTTAAGAAATTGAAAACTTTCATGTTCGACCTTTTGTTGAACAAATCTTGCCAAAGAAACCTGGTGGCAGGGCATCCTGATCTGATTAGACACTTGCTGGTAATTATTCAGCCAAGTACAGAAGGTCATGGGTTCAAGCCTCACTCCAGAGACTTGAACACATTGGCCCGAAAATTAGACCTAATGTGGGAGAGTACGCACTGTGTACTCTCGCGTATTCGGTCCCGAAGTGCCGGTTTCCTGCATGCACTGCGCATGCGCGGGAAACCGGCACTTCGGGTATTGCGAAGGGGGCGGTTCCTAAGTGAACCGTGTGCGTTACAGGTTGCGCGCACGCAGCGCACTTAGTTTTTTTTTCAGGTTTGAACGCGCAGGTAAGTGTTGAAGATTTTACACATAAAGAAAGCAGGCGTAAGACCCCCTTTTAACAAGGTAAGTAGTTAATTAAGTATTATTTAAAAAAAATTTCAACAGGTTTATCTTTTTTAGAGACTTTAAAGACAGGTAAGTTTATTTTTATAACTTTTAAAAAGAATTTAAATTTTTTCAAAAATTTAAATTTTTGTTTAAAGTGGTTAATTTATTTAACTATAGTTATTTTATTAATGTGATGGCTTTTTTTTTATTTAATTGAGGTTTAGCTGTTCTTTTGGGGGCTTGTTGTATTCATAGTTTTGACAGCTCTTGCTGTCAAAACTATGAATGAAAGATGGTGTGCTGCCATTGGCTCTAACTGGCCCACATGATCCCAGAGGTCGCATCGAATTAACTGCGCCTCTGGGACACGCACACACTGCGCGCCGGCACCAGGGAGAGGCCCAGGAACTGAAGTTTGTGTGGGCCAAAACCATAAAGGCAGGCGCGGAGTGCGATATCGCGGGGGATCCTTACCCCCGCGGCAACCATCGAACTCCAATTTCTGGGCCATCATCCAGGCTGATGCTTCAATGCAGTACTGAGGGAAGAGGACGGACGATGTTCCACAAGTGGGAGTAGACCGTCTTGGTGATGGAGAGGATATGGAGTCGGAAGCTCAACTCAGGGTCAAGTAGGATGCCGAGGTTGCGAATAGTCTGGTTCAAACTCAGACAGTGGACAGGGAGGGGCCACTTAGGTTACACAAGTATGAGGCAGAGAGTTAGGCATAGAAAGGAAGTTGGTAGCGGAGAGGCTGATGATCGGAGGTAACCAGCTGAGTGGTCGGTTTGGGGTTGGTGAAGCAGGAGAATTGGGCGGTTGGAGTCGATGAGGTCAGTAAGAAAAAAATCAGTCAGTGAAGAGATTTAAGTCATCCATGGTCTGTGAAGAAAATTTAGAAAACTCCAGGGTCTGCAAGAAGGGACAGAGAGCACTAATTCAAAGCTTTGTAGTTAAGCCACAAAGAACACACTGGAAAAGTTGAGGCCACAGTTTTGCTTCTTTTTAAAAATGTTTGCTTTTATGCTCCCTACATTGTAACAGTGACTACACGTCAACAGTACTTCATTGGCTGTAAAGCTCTTTGGGGCATCCTGAGGTCGTGAAAGACACGATATAAATACAAGCGTTTCTTTCTTGAACATCTAGTAACATTGCTTCAGTTCTCAACCATGTAATTGTAACTGTCGCAAACAGACTAGTTTTGTCTGAAAATAACTGATCAGAGAGCAGGTTGTTGCAATTATGATATAGCTGCTCATTCACTATGGCTTCCATGAGCTATTACATTAATTAGCACTGGTCTGCAGCTGTCCTGTTTCACGCCAAACCATTTTTGTGTTTTAAAAGTAAAACTTCTCAACCAGTAGAGGGAGGCGGAGAGAATTCATGTCCTCGATTGCACAACCACAGTTTACCTTGGGCGGCAAAAAAAAGAGATGAGGAGAATTTTTTTTACGTAGCGAGTTATTAAGATCTGGAATTCACTGCCTGAATGAGTGGTGGAACCAGATTCAATAATAACTTTCAAAAGGGAATTGGATAAATACTTGAAGGGGAAAAGTTGCAGGGCTATGGGGGGGGAAGGGGACTAATTGGCTCGCTCTACCAAAGAACCTGCACGTGCAGGAACCTGCACGTGCAGGATGGGCCGAATGACCTCCTGCAGTGCTGCATCATTCTATGATAGGGGGCTGGTTTCATACATCTGCCCAAACTCACTTGCCTAAAGAGAAAAGATCAAGATAAAACCCCCAAAGGAAGAAAAAGTTGACCTTAACACAATGCAGAGATGTGGCTGCTCTCCAAAGCAGAGCCATATGAGCACCCATGCTCATGCTCTGGACTCATGAGAGTTAAAACCATCAAAACGCTGTTACAAACTGATCCAGTATAAATCAATCTATGACAGAGGCTTTCAAACTGGGTCCACGAGGTGGTCATGTTTCTACATTTTTCTATATTTGTTGACTTAGGGTTTAGATAGAGTAAATAAAGAGAAACTGTTTCCAATGGCTGAAGGGTCGATAGCCAGAGGGCATAGATTTAAGGTGATTGGCAAAAGAACCAGAGGCAACATGAGGAAGAACTCTCTTACCGCAACGAGTGGTTAGGATTTGGAATGCACTGCCTGATGGGGTGGTGGATACAGATTCAATAGAAGCCTTCAAAAGGGAACTGGATAAGAAAAAAATTGCAGGGATATGGGGAAAGAGCCGGGGAGTGGGACTAACTGGATTGCTCTTCGAAAGAGCAGGTGCTACTCGATGGGCCGAATGGCCTCCTCTGTGCTGTGCTGTACTATTCTATGATTCTAAAATCATCCTTCCCCAAAAGTAAGGATCTAAACCCTGCAACTCCAATAGCCAATTGGAATCAGGCAGAGTTGCAACCACTCAAAGCTGCCAACAGATGCTTCTGGGGTGAAGATGGGCTGACCAACTCCCAACTTTAACATTTGGCCATATTTACTGGCAACAGCCAGCACCAAGCGAGAACTATTTCTTCTGCAACTGATCAGAAAAGTCAAAAAGCACGATGCCCATACATTTTGATTAGCACTGACATGAGTGTATCAATCGGAGTTTACCCATCGGTACACATTTATCCATTTCTGAGATTGTTCCCCATCCTACACTTGTTGGCAACAACTATGCCTAGTTCCCACTAGGGCCATTGGAATTGAATCCAACTGGTGCTGAACTGAAGTGCCAGTTAATGTAGGGTTAACTAGCACAAGGACTTGACATATTTGTTTACATTGGATCCACTTCTCCATTATTCTACGAATTCAACAGACGTGCTGGGTTATTTGCCAAAACAGTTGAGTTCAGATTTCAAAGGCTATACTGAAGTTGTACAACGCTCTGAACAGTATGTATCTGGATTAGCTCATATAGTTGTGGTCACTGACGTAAGGGGCCCACTGGGACCTTACATGGGGAAAAGGAGAGTAACTAGGCTGATTCGCCAGTTACTGAAAGAATGAGGAACAACTTGATAAGCTAGGATTCGGAGGCATCAAAAAGGGATGTCACACACAAACACACTTCAAGGAATAGAGAAAGTAATCTAAAACACTACTGTCAGATATGGCTAGACAAGAATTAACAAGAGTCAAGGTTATCATGGGGAAATTTAGGATGGAGGGTAGTAAGTACTTCTTTACAAGGAGAGTGACCAACAGCTAGAACGGGTCCTTAGAAAGAGTGGTTTAACACCAGGACATTAGACTTGTTTAAGAAACAACTAGATATCTATAATGGAAAGACATAATTCCATAAAGGTAAAACAATAAAAAAGGCCAATCGCATTTTGGGTTTTATAAATAAGGATACAAAGTACATGAGCAATGAAGTAATGATAAATTTGTGCACAACATTGGTTGGGCCACAGAGTACTGTGCACAGTTTTGGGTGCCCCATTACATAAAACACAATGGCCCAGAAATTGCTGGAGAGGGCATCTCGTTGCGAGGGCCATGAATTAAAAAACTTTCTTCACCCTTCAGGTCGTATTATTTTTGCACCGCAAATTGCTAGAAATGCAAAAGTAGACGCCACAATTTCACTTGTTCCCATTCTGGGCTTCCAAGGTTGAGATTCATGTCAGGATCATAAATCACGTCATTAACAGGGTTCTTATGACGGGAAATACCAGCTCTAATTATCTGCGTTAAGATTCATTCGTATTTATGGTGCAAATCCAGCAATCTCTTGAAACTCGTGGGGAAGTATAAACAGCAATCTTCCGTTTTTGCAAGGCTTAACAGTGGAGCGGCGCAAATCATCCAGCAATTTGTGGCGATTCACAGCTCATGGTGTATCTCTTCCTCGCCACAAATTGTTTTTTTTTTTATATACACTAATAATGGCAGGCGCCGTGAACTCGCCGTTATTTTTCCAGCAATTTCTGGGCCATTAACGCCATAGAGAGCGTACAGCATAGATTCATCAGGATGGCACTTGGATGAGAAACTAGAGTTATGAGGAGAGAATTGAAATACCGAGAAGGCTAAAAGTAGATTTTGATAGAGACAATTTCCTCTGGTTGGGGAGTCAGTGACGAGGGGGGTCATCCATTAAAAATTGTCACCAAGGATGAGAACGGTTAGGATCATTATTTTTAGGGTTGTGTGAGCATAGAATGTTCTGTCACAGGGAATGTTTGAACTAGAGACCACTGAGTTTACTACCTCCACTAGAACCCAGGAACCTCACATCCCTATCTGGAAACTTCAGCCCTTTATCCCACTACCCTCATTGCATGCTTTCAGGTTAAAGTGCAACTTGAACTCAGAGGTTGTTACTCTTCCTTACTCTCCCCAACATCTTCCGATGGAAGGCTATGGGGAGGTTGGGGGTGTGGGGGCGAGGGGGGAGGGAAGGTGACAGAAGCATTCATCAGGCCCTTGACCCGCCCAGGAAGATGTGGCATTGGCAATCCCAAAAGGCTTACATCGCCATGTTGGAAGTGCATGATTTGCCTATGTGCATCAGTGGGCAGGTGCTGTAAAGGACCAACGTCACAGCTGGCAGAAATGCAGACACTCACTTGGGGGTGCGGACCCTTAGTGGCATGCAACCACGCGCTCATTTCCACCCGCACCTGCCCAACCTCCCATGGGATACCAGCAGAACGCATAGGCCTCAGTGTTGTAAATGCTGCCATTTTAAACAAGGGGCCCTGTTTAGCTAGCTGTTGCTCAGCAATGCGCTATCCCACAGCGAGACATTAAACACCATTGGTTGAGAACAATGACTAATTTTAAACAGTTTAAGATGCCCAATTTCTCTAAACAAAAAGCACTTTTTAAACAGTATTTTAAAATCTATTAAAGTAAGGGAAGGAGGTATTTTTAATTATTTATTGAGACAACCCCTAATCTGGACAGCCAAAATTAGCCTCGAGAAGCTGTGGAGTTCGAAGGCTCTGACTACAGCCAACTGCTTGATCAGGACATGGAGCCAGCAAGTGCCTTAGAGAGGGTGCAGAGGAGATTTACTAGAATGGTATCAGAGATGAGGGACTTCAGTTATGTGGAGAGACTAGAGAAGCTAGGATTGTTCCCCTCAGAGCAGTGAAGGTTAAGCAGAGATTTCATCGAGATGTTCAAAATTATGAGGGGTTTTGATAGTCGATAGGGAGAAATTGTTTCCACTGGCAAGAGAGTCAGTAACCAGAGGACACAGATTTAAGATAATTGGCAAAAGAACCAGAGAACCACGAGGAGAATTCTTGTGTTATGGATTGGATATATACTTGAAAAGGAGAAATTTCAAAGAGCAGGCACAGGCGCGATGGGCTGAATGGCCTCTTTCTGTGCTGTATGATTCTAAGTGAAAACAAACAGAACTCCCTTAGCATTAGGTTAAATCACAAAATTCAGAAATAAATGAAATATTAACAGCAACATTTTTTTAAATCTCTGTAGGACTGAGATATATTGTACATGCAAACATACCAGTAACCAAATCTCAGATGAGTACATATCACAAAGTTAACTTTATTCAATATTTACAAATATATTACTTGTTTTCAGGATACATGATCACATAACAATCAGTCTCACAAAAGGACAAAAGCCTAACCTCACAAGTATAGATTAATTCGCTAAAATAAAATTTTAATCTCACTCGAATGTAAATTTTGTCCTGTGCTATAAGGTTTATATTACTCATCTTCATCCAGCTGCAGTTTTATAATGATCAGATCATTTCTATAGCAATCTGCATTAAGGATCGAATCATTTTTTATATGCACATTGAGCGTGATATAATTGCAAATAAAATGCACGATTAACTACAACGCCAAGAATCTATTCAGTTGACTTCAACACTGCATCCTAATCAACTTGTGTCTGACAGCCACCTAGTGTGAAGTCTCATGACTGCAAAGCTTGGTTTTCTGAAGGGGCGTTTAAATTCCTGTGATGCTATTGATGACTGGCATTGACTACAGAGTTAGATTGACTATGATTGAACAGTTAATCTATCCCTACGTTGTAACGTAAATCATGTAACATCTACAAGAATCACACAAACCACAATGTTAAACTGAGTCTTCACATGTTCCTCCAAGATTAAGATCTTCCAGGTTGAAATGAATTCATGTATTGTACTTTTGCTCTCAACAATATATAGGAGATTTAGATTTAACCCCAACTTATTTTACATTATTTCATCAATAATATACTTTAAGGTTAGCTTTTCCCCTTAAATGTATATCCTTAAAAAGCTTCAAAATGCACATTTCCCAATTTCAATCTCCTAGTTCACACTCTGAACTCTATATTACCCCATACTTCACGTCTAGGGAATTTGTAAAATGCTTTGATTCAAAAACCTGGTGATCAAAGTAACTGAGAAACATTTTTATAAACAGAATACTATTATTTTTCTTCAGTTGTTTTAAATTGCACTTAAATTGGTAAAAAGAACATGACAAGAAATAGGTGATTCTTATATTAAATCTGTGCCCAAGTGTCATTTTTCGATCCCTAAAACAGGACTTGAAGGACCGCAATCCATCTGCACCCTCTAACTTCTAGTTGCTTAGAAGCCAAACACATACAAACGTCCCACAGACGGGAATAGTGGCAGAACTGTTTGTACTGAGTGCACATTATTTTCACAGCAGACATTGATTTAAGGCCCACGCGACTTACCCACTGCCAAGTGATAGCATTACACATATGGGCATTTACAGATTCCAAGCTTTTCCTTGCATCTGATTTATGAAAGGAAATAAAATATTGTAGGAGTTATTAGATATTACACACCTCTTACTCAGCCTACGCACATCACTTGATCCACCTGCATTCATTGTATTTCTGCCAGTCCAATAACTTTCAAGTCTCAGCCTTAGCAAATATTTTTTAACTCAAGGATATGGTTGGAGCACTTTAAATCACTATTGTATGACCGTGGATGTATCGACGGATTCATTAATCCTGCAGGATCAGCATATTTTCTGTAACTCTAGAAGACCTCCCATGGTGTTGCTCACAAATGGTTCAGGACCTGGAAGGCGGTTTCACGACTGTTTATCACAGTCTGGCTACAGGCGAAGCATGACAACTCCACCGCTGCAGTACAGTTACTATACCGAAGTAACGTATCGTGACTGATATCAGGTTAAAAGTATTACATACCTTACAGATACTGAAAGGCACAGTATCTGTAAGGTATGTAATATTTTTAACCCATAAAATATGTAACACTACATACCTAGCACTTTCAAAAACTTGCTTAAGATGCACGTAATGGTTTTATTCTTCCCTCCTCTCTTAGTCGTTTGAATTATAATTTGCTTTGTCTACCTCGCACGATGAATTGGGAGTATCTGGGTAGTGGAATTCCACAGGAACAGGGTGAAAAGTACCACTTCCAAGATGCATTTCTCACACACTGACACAGAACTTTCAACAAGAGCTGGAACTCCCTGCAAACCAGGACCCAAGCTCTGGGACCAAAACAAAATCGAAGCCTCAAAGAGAGAGGCGTGGGGGATACTCCTAGCAGCATCTCTAAAATTAAAAGAATAATTTTATCGGTAAGTTTAGTGATTCTGTTTTCAGAATTGATATTTTTAACTGAACATACTGATCCAATTGAAAAAGGAAAATAGCAGCCAAAAGTTAGAGAAATCATTTGAACAATATATTGAATGGGCAAAACTGCGGCAAATGGATTTCCATGTAGGCAAGTGTGAGGTCATCCACTTTGGGCCAGAAAAGGATAGAACAGGGTACTTTCTAAATGGTGAAAAGCTAGATACAGCAGAGGTCCAAAGAGACTTAGGGGTCCATGTATATAGATCATTAAAATGTCATGGACAGGTACAGAAAATAATCAAAAAGGCTAATGGGATGCTGGCCTTTATATCTAGAGGACTAGAATACAAGGGGGTAGAAGTTATGCTGCAGCTATACAAAACCCTGGTAAGACCACAACTGTGTTCAGTTCTGGGCACCACACTTTAGGAAGGATATACTGGCTTTGGAGGGAGTGCAGTGTAGATTTACCAGAATGATACCTGACTCCAAGGGTAAATTACGAGGAGAGATTACACAAACTAGTGTTGTATTCCCTGGAATTTAGACGGTTAAGGTGTGATTTATCTAAGTTTTCAAAGATACTAAGGGCCACTGATAGGGTCGATAAAGAGAAACTGGTTGGGGAGTCCAGGACTAGGGGTCATAGCCTAAATATTAGAGTCAGGCCTTTCAGGAGTGAAGTTAGGAAACACTTCTACATGCAAAGGATGGTAGAAGTTTGAAACTCTCCTCCGCAAACAACAGTTGATGCTAGGCCAATTGTTAATTTTAAATCTGCGATTGGTAGACTTTGGCCCTGAATTTGCGGTCGGAGGCTTCCCGCGGGGAAATGCCTCCAATCCACAAATAAAATGCCCGCGTACCTGGTGGTCCAGGAGGTACGGAGATTCGCGGTCCTGGGTCTCTCCAGGTACCCGCGGGTAGAGGCCCACGTATCCCAGGGGCGCAGGAGGTTCGCAAGTGCCCCTGCCCAACCAATAAAAGAAAGGAACCCCCATTCATGCTTATGGGGATTCCGTATGTACGGAAACCCCATAAGCATGAATGGGAATACCCCAAAAATATATCTACACATCAAATAAAAAGAACAAAAATTACATACTTAAAATTAATTAAAATACCATTTAATTAAATATTTAAAACAAAAATGTACTTTTTTGAAAAATAAGTTTAAATGTTTTAAAGGGGCTAAAAATAACCTTACCTTATTGCACAGGTTTTTTAATGTATAAATGATTGATAAAAATTTATTTTCATGTTTTTTTAAACTCTTACGCTGGTAAAAGCAGGCGCGTACACACCCGTAGGGGCCTCAAATTACGACCCTTTGTTAACCAAAGGTATTAAGGGATATGGGACAAAGGTGGGTATATGGAGTTAGGTCACAGATCAGCCATGATCTCATTGAATAGCGGAACAGGCTCAAGAGGCTAAATGGTCTACTCCTGTTCCTATGAGATGGTTCCTCGTTCTGTTGGTTATGGTAACAATCAGATATTTCAGCAAATAAAAATGATTAACAAAACAGATCCTGATTACTTAAGCCAGAAGTGTGACATTCAGATTTAAAACATGTCAGATTACTAAGTGTATTGCACAACCAATCATTAAAGTTTGGCTGCTACACAAAAGACTTATAATTACTGTATATAGATTCATTATGTGCAAATTGATTTCATTTTTTAAACAGTGACACCATTAGTTTAATCACATCATCGATGTGCAGTAAAATAATTTTAGTAACATCACCAAAAGAAGATTAAACAGTGGATCACAACTTATGCTCCTAAACTACATATTTAGGGAGAATGAAATAAAATCAGATACTGCAGGCAGGGATAATCTTAGCATTAATTTTCTCAAAATAAACACACTCTTAACATTACTTAATGTAGCTTTGCGTACCATTCTAGCTGTGGAACCCGTGCCGGGGGGGGGGGGAAAGAGATGATAAAATAGAGCTACAAAGAGGAAGAGACATTTTAAATATTATTGCGTGGTCTTAGACATGATTTACATAGAATGCTGCAGCGGTACTGAACGCAGCTCCTACAGCAGCTCCATAATCCACACCGGTCAACATGCAGGTGATTCGCTCAATTCGGTAATCAGCCGACAGGCCAGCAATTCAACATGATTATTCAATGCAACCCGCTGGGGAATAAATCAAGCAAAGGTGGCTCACAGGTGGCAATCCCTTGCCCTTTACTGAAGCCTCCCCTTCTGGCTGAACTTTCCACCACCTGCCCCCACCCAAATCACCGACCGCGGTGGCAACGTGGCCTTCATCACAAAGTCCTGTTCCACTCCCATCATTTCTCCTTTAAAATCCTCAATGTTGTAACGTTCCCCGCAAGCCCCACTTAGAGATATCCTCACTCAGACTGCACATAGATGCTCCTCGTCCTTGGTGATTTTGATCTCTATTTCAGCTTCCTTTGCCCTCCCTCCTCTTCTCTCTAAATCTTTCCCCCTATATAAACTCTCCTAACTATATGCATGGCCAGCCTTTCTACCTCCTCATCTCCCATGGCCTTGATCGCTGGCAAGGTCATTTATGATCTGTTCCTTGTATCCTTCACCACCCACATCCTCTATTCCTTTCCAACCATACCTCTTTCTGCATCTACCCCTGGAAAAAAAACTCCCCCCAAGTCATTTACAACTGCACTTTCAACCTCCCAACTGCCTAGCCTTTGAACCCTCCATTCGCCACGCTAACTCCACAGTTGTCAATTTGCTCATCCACACCCTTACCTCCCCCTTTGACAACCATGTCCCCAGCAAAAACCTTTTCTGTTTCCCATCCATCCTGGTACTTACCCAATACCCTATCTTCACTTATCAAGTCCAAGAAGTGCAGATTTGAGTAATATCTGGTGCACCGGTTGGAAGCCATCCATCGGAAGATCTGGCTGGACCACTCTGCCGAGCCCCCTTCACCTCTGCTAAACATGGCAACATTTCAAGGATCATCCTGGAGAGCAAAGATTAGCCCCGGCTTCTTTTGTGCACTACCAAGCATCGCCTTAAACCCCTCCTCACTGTCCCCTCCATCTTCACCTCCAACAACTGCGAGGTGCTCATGGATTTCCCCGTCACCTGTTCATCTGCTTCTGCTGCGTGCGCCCGCCCCCACCACCGCCCCCTTCTCATTGCCCACCAAACCAAACAACCCCAGAGGGCCCTCCACCCTAATCCCGAAACTGTTTCTCTCTAGTTCCTCTCCAATCATGACCTCAGAGCTTATCTTGTTCATGAGACCCACCTCCTGCTCACTCAACCTCATTCCCAATAAACTGACATCCAACATCTTTTTCCTGGCCCTGTGATAGCCGAGATTGTAAATGGTTCCCTTTCCTCAGGCATTATTCCATTCCCTTTGAAAACCACAATTATCAGCCCCTATCAAAAAACCCACCCTTAACCCCTCTGTCCTTTATCACCCCTTCACCAACCTGCATGTCATCTCCAAAGTCCTTGAATGCATTGGCACCGACTAGATCCGTGCTCATCTGTCCCACAGCTCCCCATTTGAATCACTCCAATCAGGTTTCCATCCCAACTACAGTACCTAACTCATGCACAACATTCTCTGATTGTGTCCATGGTGCATTAAACCCTTCTTGTCCTCCTCTACTTCACCAGAGCCTTTGAATCAGTCGACAACACCATCCTCCTCTAACGCCTCTCCTCTGCTTTCTAGCTAGTCGACTGCTCTCGCTTGGTTCCACTCTTACCTATCTTATCGTAGCCAGAGAATCTCTACCAATGGCTCCTCTTCCCACCCCTATACTGTTACCTCAGGAATCCCCCCCCACCCGAGGGTCCATCCATAGCCCTGCCTCTTCCTCATCTACATGCTGCCCATTGGCAACACCATTATTTGCTTCCCTTCTTACCTCTGCAGTCACCTCAGGATTCCCCCAAGGACCTATTCCTTGGCCTGTCCTCTTCCTCATCTATATGCTGTCTGTCAGTTACATCACCCACAGGCACAGGGTCAGCTTTCATAAGTATGCTGACAATACCCAAGCTCAACCTCTCCATCGCTTCCTTCGACCACCACTGTGTTGTCAGACTGTCAGAACAAGGGGGCATAATCTTAAAACTAGAGCTAAGCCAATCAGAAGTGAAATCAAGAAGCACTTTTTTACATAAAGGGTAGTGGAAATCTGGAGGTCTCTCCCAAAAGTGCCAAATGATATTTACTGAAAACTTTCAGCAGCTGATGGAAATTTTATAGATGCATGATGCTGAAATACAGCAGCATATCAAAAGTGAGAGAGTAAGTGCACACAGAGAATGGCAAGTGTTTGGCCTGGTAAAACTAGAAGTGGATGTTCAGAGAAGGCAATGCATCCTGGATAAGCCATTAGGAGGAAGACCTGGCGACAATACAGGGAAGCACGCAGGAGTGGGAACCAGCCAAGAATTTCACCACCACACAGCCACCACAAAATACCCAATGAGATAAGAATTGGAACAGCAGACCCTGCCAATCTGGACCACTGGAGTTAACCTGTGGTGAGTTTGAGGGAGCAGGGCTTCAGCAAGTCAGAACTGTGGCCCTAAACCAAAAGTTAGTGAGCACCCCTTGCCTAGCACGTCTTTAACCCATCCAGAACAACTGAATGACAGATTCAGTTCAATCTATTACACAATTGCCTGGCAAAAAAAGTCAAGCTGTTGATGGGCAGGAACATGCAGATGCAGTCTCCTCAGTCCCCACACATCCAGAATAATGATATCTCTAACGTTTGGAGTGCTACTCCACTTGCCAGGGATAATTGAAAAATGTACATAAAGCATTGTTTAGCAAAAATATTAAGGGGTAAAAATTCAGTTGGTTGCGCCTCCCGTTAGCGCCTTAAATGGGCGCTAATGGGGCGTTAAGGCGCTAACGCCCGGGCGCAGCGCTGTTTGCGCCGCTCGAGAACTTAACTTGAGATTGTGCGGCGGCGCTAAAACTTACCGCTGCGACCACCTGCGCGCGCAGATTGTGACGTCATTCCGTGCTGCAACGCCCTTGGGGCGCCCCGGAGCGGAAATTGAGTGGCGCCCCCTGCCTTACCGCCTGGCGCTTCCAACGACCGGAAGACTGGAACGTTATCAATCGGTGTGGGGCTGGGGGGGGCGCTATTTAAAGGGGGCCTCTTCCTGTCTTTTTCTGTGGTCGACATTTATGCACCACTCGTTCTGAGAGAGAGAGAGAGATTCGGAGAGAGAGAGAGAGAGAGACTTCTACATTGACTCAATGCTTTGTGAGGTAGTTTTGCCTAGTTCATCCTAACTTTGCTGCTACTTTCGTTGCTGTACCTCATTACTTTTCTGGCAAAGAGAAGATGGGGGCTGCAATGATTGGGGGCGTCGTCCTGCTCCAGCTCAATCGGAGGAGAGTGAGACGCAGACAGAGAGTGGCAATGATGGCCAGACGGAGGAGGCCCATCAGGCGCATGTACAGGAGAGCTTACCCTCCCAGGGTATATCGTGAACAGCTCTCCTACATCCACATGTCCGAGGAGCTGTGTTTGCGAAGGCTGCGATTCAGCAAGGAGGTGGTCACTGAGCTCTGCCACCTGCTGCAGCCAGATCTGCAGCCTCAGCTGAGGTCCAGGACGTCTCTGTCGGTGGCAGTGAAGGTCACAGTGGCTTTGAACTTCTACGCCACTGGCTCATTCCAAGCTGCTGTTGGGGACCTCGCCAATATCTCCCAGTTTGCGGTGCATCGCTGCATCCGGCAGGTCACCAATGCCCTCTTCACAAGGAGACGAGACTTCATCTCCTTCCCTATGACCCCAGACAAGCAGCATGACCGTGCTATGGGCTTTGCGAGGGTAGCGGGCTTCCCCATGGTGCAGGGCGCCATTGACTGCACGCATGTGGCTTAGCGTGCTCCGCGAGAGAATGCAGAGGAGTTCCGGAACAGAAAGGGGTTCCATTCCTTGAATGTGCAGTTGGTCTGTGACCACAGACAGGTGATTCTCGCTGTCAATGCCCACTATCCGGGCAGCTGCCACGATGCTTTCATCCTGCGCCAGTGTACTGTGGCAGAAATTTTCGAGGCACCGCATCAGCCAGTTGGTTGGCTTCTGGGGGACAAGGGGTACGCATTGAGCACCTGGCTGATGACACCGCTCCGTGCGCCAAACACCGCTGCTGAGCTGCGGTACCAGGAAAGCCAACAAGCAACGAGGAACATTATTGAGCGCACAATCGGCGTGCTCAAACAACGATTCCGCTGTCTGGACCATTCCGGAGGAGCCCTGCAGTACTCGCCTGAGCAAGTTTCCAAATTCGTAGTGGTGTGCTGCATGTTGCACAACATGGCAATCCTCAGGACGCAGCCAATGCCACCAGGCCTTGCAGCACCACAAGAGGAGGAGGAGGAAGAGGAGGAACAGGCCGAGGACGATGATCAGCAGCAGCACCAAGGCAGGAGGGCGGCCCACAATGGTCAAACTGCAAGGGCCGTCCGTCAACGACTAATAGCAAGCCGCTTCTAGGGCCCCTGCCAGTGCTACAAACACGAATCAACCCAGCACGCAACCCCTAAGCCGGCCAAGGCACCAATAATTCCAACCACCAGCCATGTATATTTTGAATACAGAAACTTATTTATTGTACAAACTCTGTGTGTGTCAATTCCTCATGACAAACTCATAGAAATAAACACAAAAAAACAGTCAATAACATAACTGGTTCTCACAACCTGGAGATAATGTCCAAAACACTAAACAAAAGTTGGGCCATGAACCTCGGCCTTTAATAAAAAAATGACCAGCATTTTGGCACACCTCCTACTTTTTGCCCTTCGAGGGTGATCTCCTTCCCTTGCGCACTTCCCCCCTTCTAACCCTACTGCTCCTCCGTAATGGGACCTCAGTGGCTGCAGCAAGGCTGGTGGAAGGCTGCTGCTCGTCAGACCCTGACACTGCAGATGCCCCTGAAGGACGGCCTCGACCACTTCTGGGCCTGGAGGGCCCGGCTGCAGACTGCACCAACTCTGCATGGGCGGCAGCAGTCTGTCCTACAGGCGGTGGCAAGTGCAGTGGAGAAGTGACAGTGTTGGCAGCAGGAATGCTGTCATCGTGAGAGAGGACAGCAACTCCCTGCTCGCCCGACACACTGGCACTCCCACGGGGCAGCACTTCAGCATCCGGAGCAATTTGCCGGAGAACAGATTGCTGGCCTGCTGCGGCGCGGTGACAGCCCCGGGGACATGTGCACGAACCATCGAGGATGGCAGCAGTCAGTGCTCGCGTGGCCTCAATCTGAGTCTGCATGAGAGCAGGCTCAGATGGGTTCCTGGCAGCCAGTGACTGAATTGCAGCAGTAAGCTTTAGTGTGGCATCCGCCTGTGCTACAGCGAAGTGCTCCACACTCCTTGCCAGTGCCTCAATGCATTCGGGCACCCTTCCCACTGCACCCATGAGCTCAGTGTGCATGACCACCGCCTGGCTGTTCATTTCTGCAATCAGCCGCTCCTCCTCTGCGTCCATTGCATTAGGAGTGTCTGGCATACTCTCCCTCTGGGGAGAAGGCTCCCGTTCTTCCCTCCCCCCCCCCCATGGCGTTGCTGCAGCCCGCTGGGTCCTGGAACTTCACCATCATCAGCCCCTTCCCCCCTGCTCCCCCGTTCTTCCCTCCCCCCCCCATGGCGTTGCTGCAGCCCGCTGGGTCCTGGAACTTCACCATCATCAGCCCCTTCCCCCCTGCTCCCCTCCGGGGAAGGCGTGTTCCCAGTGTGGCCATGGGCTTCCTCGGGAGAGGGTGGCACTGATGCTCCGGCTTCCTCTTCCTCCTCAGCTGCAGCATCACTCCCAGTGGCAGCTTCAGGGACCATCTCCTCAGCTGGTGAATCACCATCTGAAAGCAGGGAGGTACAAGAGTGGCTTTAGCATGAGGACAGGGTGGCAGTAAGGGAGGAATAAGTGCAGCGAGTTAGCAAGTTGGATTGAAAGTGTCAAAGGCTGGTATTGTGAGGGACAAGTGGAAGGACAGAGGACAAAAAGGTGATGACCTTACCATTGCTGTCCACAACGGGGTCGGCGTCTCCAGTGGCGACGGGACCGATCACCCGGCTTGCCACAATCCTGTGGACGCGCTCCTCCAGATCGCTGAGGGGTTGCAGCTGAAGCCGCCCTCCACCCGCCCGTTGCTGCTGTCTCCGATTATGAGCCAGCTTAGCCTGCAAGAAAAAGGACAGCATCTGAGTCAATGTACAGCCATGGTCTTGCCTGATGTGCCTCCCATAGGTGAATAGCCCTTACTGTATGCAGCCATGGTCTTGCCTGATGTGCCTCCCATAGGTGAATAGCCCTTACTGTATGCAAAGTGTGGAATGTGTGTGTGTGTTTGATGAAAGGGCCATAGGTGTTGCATGAGTGTTGTGCATTGGGGTTTTAAGACCCTCTGGCCATAGAGTGAGGTTGAGATGGAGGGATGGAGAGGTATTGAGAAAAAGCCACTCACCCTGACGACCCGAGTGAGGTCGTTGAACTTTTTGCGGCACTGGACATGGGTCCTGGGCACCATGCTCCTGGAGGAGACGCTCTGAGCCACCTCCCTCCACACTCTTCTGAACTCGCGTGGCAAAGGCCTCCTGCCACTCTCCGGGAACAGCATGCATTGTCTGCGCTCCACTGCGTCAACCAGAGCATCCAAGGCCCGCTCGGTGAAGCGATGAGCACGTTCTCTCACCCTCTCCATGCTTGGCAGCAAAATGGATTACAGGTCTCTCCAGGCTGAGATTCAAGGCTGCAATGAGCAGGGTGTGGTTGGGGAGCAAGTGGCCCCCCCCGCTTTAAGAAGTGTCCGGCGCCAGTGTGTCTGTGTTCCCTCGCTAACTGGCAGCAGCTGCGCTGCGCTCGTGCGCTGAGTTAGCGCCTCACTCCTAGGCCTTTGCGCCTTAAGAGAGGTGTGCAGCGCCTAATTTAGCGCTCCACTCACCTCCCGGGGCGGTAAAAGTGAAGTTTCCTGTCAGTGCCGATAATTAGCGCCAGGCGCTAATATTTGCGCGCGGACGATATTTGCGCCCCAAATGGGGCGCGACCTAATTTCTACCCCTAAGTGTTAAAAGTCACAATCATAACAATTCTACTGCAAACAATATCAAGGAATACAGCACCATGGTCCAACCGTACTGTAAATAATGGAGGAACTGGATCAGACGACATTTAACAGATTCAGTTCTTTACTCGGGTACCATATTGCATATAGTTTCCACTTGTAATTGAAGAATTTCAAGTGCTAGACCTGCATGATGACAGATTAGTAATTATGATAGAGACAACTACTAGGTCAGTCTGTCTTGAGCAACAGGCAGGGCCATCTGCAGCCAGCTGGCTGCACTCAGGTACAACATTCCTCATTAAAAATTCAGCCTTTTCAGATCGGATACATGACAAATGACAAATGACAAACAAAAGGCCATCCAGCCCACCCCTGCTAATTAGCCCTATTCAAACTGCAGTCACTGACCCTCTAACTTACTCCTGAGGGAGGCTCGTAACTCAAGCAAAACTCCAAGATATCATTCCAACACTACAAACTGCATTATTCAAACCCATGGAGCTGCTTTCTACAGGTACATGTCTAATTACAGAAGCAGAGAACCGTAAGCGATCCTGTGGATTATTTGATCCTCTCTGTCTGCACTTGTA
Source organism: Squalus acanthias (assembly GCA_030390025.1). NCBI lineage: Eukaryota > Metazoa > Chordata > Chondrichthyes > Squaliformes > Squalidae > Squalus > Squalus acanthias. The sequence continues at coordinate 31,011,170 of CM059446.1, read as the reverse complement.
CTTATAACCTTCAATTTTTACCAGTAAACAGAAATTTGTCAAGCTCTATTTAAGAAAACAGAATAAACAAAGCATCGACTGTCTTTGATGGGAGGCTCTTCCCATCTCTCTCTAATTTCTGGTCTCACTTGGTGGTTATCTATTTTGAATTCATGTAGCCTGGTTCTGAAAGCATTGTTTAAGTTGAAAGACTTGCTTAAAGCTGCATTATCTAGAGGATGCGTTACCAAGAATAGGATGTCTACAACTCAAATTCTTTGACCCACAAAACACAAGCATTAATAGTCAAAACGGGAAATTCAGTTGAACCTTATTAATGAATGCTGGTTGGTTCCAGCAAACGGTCTATCAGCCTGTAGAGGAACGCAAAATGAATCACTAAGTTGACTCCAAAAACAGAAATAGCAGGAAGCTACACATTGTAATAGTTTCTCCTGTGTGGTATCTAATGGATATTACATTAGCTTTGAGTGACCTCTGTAAACAAGAACAGAGACACCATAAAGAGAGGATTAGTAGGTTCACAGTATACTCTGAGTAAAGTTGAAAAGCTCTATAAATGTTTTTAAACTCAAAATGTCACCCTAGCCCTCAAATAGCAAAGTGAGGACTGGCAACAATTAAACTTAAAGCATTAATTATGAAAGCAATGACTGATTTGAAAAGGACATCTGTAAGGAATTTAGAAAAGGTTAGACCACGATGCTGGACACATGCTCTGACTCACCATGCAAAACAAGTTGAAATAAGCCAAAAATATACCGAGGATGCGCAAACCCAACAAATTGAAGATAAATCACTAGACTTTTAAAAAAATACTCTGGTTATGAGAAAACTTTGTGACCAATTACTGAACCCTAATTAAAATAAACAAAAATAACTCAGTTACTCTCCTCTTGCAGAAAACCTCAGGCTATTCGCCTCAGCAATACCTGAACACATACTTGGCCCATCTGCTTCCACATGCGAGATACAGAAGTGCAGTAAGTTATGAAAACAAGGCAGAACATCGTTGAATTTATAATTTAATACTGAATTTGATCTTTCAAATCATGCAAACATATTGGAAGACCACATACAGTAAAAGGAGCCCTTGCACCCAGCTGTGGAAACCACCGTTAACAGTCTAGTGATTGTAAAAAGTGCCAGAATAGAGCTTACAGAAACTTAAAACCCCTTTCACTGCCCATACGAAAATACAAATTTAACAGTGCTCATTCTGACATTTCACAGTAAATTTCATCACCTTTTCTAATGTTAGAGTTTAACAAATAAAGAGTTTAAACAAATAAAGTAGTTAGACTGATCCAAGAAATTCTGGGCGACTTTCTTTGAACGGTGCAATCCGCGACTTGCGCTATAAATTACGCAGTTTTGTGCCCCGATCTTCTTGTTGTGAACTTACTCCAAAATTTCCTGGAAAAGTAATTTGAATACGTCGCAGCAGGCAAAATGGCGAATCAGGGACCTCAAAGCAGCATAGCCAATAGCTTTACCACATCTGCAACAGTTCAGCAGATCAATATTGGCACACCCCAAGTCGTAGAATGCTGAATTCCAAATCCTTTCACTATACTGAACGTGATTACTTGCTGAACATTGTTCGACTCATCAACACATTCAGCCGCAGTGTTCAGGATCATTCTAAGTTACAGATTTTTTTTAAACCAGATATTTAGGAAGATGACATTAGTAATTTAAGCCACCTGTAAAGTCTCTATTAATCAAAGAAGGGTGAAATTGGACCTTGCTTAATCTATTCCTCAGGCAAGAAACGGGGTCCAATTTCAGGAGCTATGTCCAAGGCTGCCTGAAATACGTCCATCATATTGGCGGCTGCCTTAAACAGGCGTTAGGATCCTTGCATATGCTAATAAGGGGTCTAATACCTGTTTAAGGACCCTCTGTGGAATTGGTCAAAAAGTGAGGGGCGCAGGTGCTGGACATGCTCCCACTCAGTTTTTTCGGTTCATTCTATAGCCGGACCAAAGTGACTGCTGGAGGCCGTCAACAGAATGCAAGTTTTTTTATTCTTTTTAACTTGCCTTAATGTGAAGCCAGGAGGAGGAGGAGGAGGAGGAGGAGGACCGCTTCTTCTGGCTCCACAGCACCACTGCCGGGCCCAGCTTACCCCCTCACATTCACCAGAACCTACCGGAGGGCCCCCAGCTCACCGGGATTATTCAGATGAGGCCCAAGGCCCAATTTAGAACAAGCCTCGGGCCTCTGGTTTCTTGCTGTGAGTGCAATCAATCATTTCGGGCCCGAAAATAAGCCTAAATTAATTTCCTCTGCACACTCACTTCATCAATCCAGGTTGGGACTTTGCCATGAATACGTAATGAGGCCAATCTTGGTAAATCCACCACAAATTCATCAAGCATTATGCTCGCTGTTCCAAGAACCCACATGGTTAGCACGAGGATCAAAAACTGTCCTTATTGTGGTAAGATTTGGAGTGGTCTTCAGTAAGCAGATGTTCTTCCTACACAAAAGCAAAATACTGGAGATGCTGGAAATCTGAAATAAAAACAGAAAATGCTGGACACGCTCAGCAGGTCAGGCAGCATCTGTGGAGAGAGAAACAAGAGTTAACTCTGATGGAAGGTCATCGACCTGAAATGTTCACTCTGTTTCTCTCTCTCCACAGATGCTGCCTGACCTGCTGAGCGTTTCCAGCATTTTTAGTTCTTCCTATACATTTGTCCAAGAGCAGGGGTTATTTCCAACAGCCGGAATCATTTTGTTTAAGGCTTCATTCCAGACCACTTTGAGAAAGCGGCATCAAAGTGCTGTATGAAACACTCCAGTTAAACCAAGAATCCGAGAGAATCGAGGGAAGAACGTGGGGCTCAATTAGAAATAAATTCAAAAATAGTAAACAGTCTACATGAGAGAGGAGCAGATTGGAGGAAGTTGCTGAATGGAGTCTCACAGGGTCAGTACTTGATCAATTTTTTTCTAATCTACATAAAGGGACCGGGATACCGAATCTGGTTGTAAACTTGTCAAATCTGTAGCCAACACTAAAATAGGAGAGCAGCACAGACAGAGCATGAAGTTAAAGATTTGCAGATGGATTTAGATCAGCTATACAACTGGACAGACAAATGAAATTTAATATTAACAAATGTATAGTATTACACTGTGTGGCACAAACACAGAATGGATGGGATAAAATTAGCACGAGACTGAGAAACAGATGCAGGCGTAATAATACACTTGTCACTTTCAGTATTTAGACAATGTGGCAAGGTAATTAAAAATCAAATAGAATTTTGGGCTATATAGCCAAAAGAGTACAGTAAAGGACTATAGAGCCTATGCGGAGGCTTTACAATGAACTGATCAGGCTAACACTTGAATTAATTCTGGTCACATGCAAAAAGGATGTACCTGTACCGGAGAGGGCTAGAAGAGTGAACCCAAGTGTAAAAGGGATGAACAATGAAGAAAAATTAGAGCCTTTCAAACTCTATAGAGCAGAGAGAAAGAGGAACATTATCCAGCTATGTTGAGGGGCAGACATACAAGGTGAACAGCAAGGACTTGTCCTGAGTGCTGATTCGGAGTTCCGGGTTTGGTTTCATCCGAGACCTGTATACAAAGAGCGCTACTTTCTTAGCAATGTCAATTTATTGAGCCTTTTCAGAACATTCAAAGCATCCTGCAAGGTGTGATGGCAAGTGTGGAGGAGTGCACTACCAACATCTCTGCAGTGCTGCTTGACCGCTTCACAGAACAGCAATACACCCTGCAGCACTTGGCATCTGCAGAGGTATCTGCAACGCAGCCCCATCCCCTTAACACAAGTCCTATGCAAAGCCCTGGGTTCTTTCTGGAATGTCACAATTGAGGATTTAGGGATCTTAACCTCTAAAGTCCGTGAGTCAATTCTGCCGGGATTCACCATGCTGGAGAGCAACCTGATGCAGGGCTTCAGTGACCTCAGTGCACGCCTGCGATCTGCCCCCACACAAATGGCAGGACATGGGGGAGTGCCCAGCAGCAGCCACATGGCAGGATTAGGCATGGATGAGGAAGCTGTCTCCCAAGGGAACACTCCATCCACTACACCAGCCATCCCACTCAAATAACCTTTGCAGAACAGAGGCAGTCCCAGACAGCAACAGTTTCAGGGAAATCTTATGGCATTGCATAAGGTGGCCCCGAGTCCCCACCATCCCAGGGACAGCAGACAACCTTTTCCCACAAGGGGAGCATCTAGAAGAAACACTAGAATAGGATGTAGGAAATGCCCTCACCACACAGTCACAAAGGGAAAGCTCTGAGGTAAGAGACACTAACACCCCACAGACACTCTTGTACTAATAAGACTTTTAACTAATAACGGCCATGGCTCAGTAGCAGTGCTCTTGCCTCTGAATCAGAAGGTTGTGGGTTCAGGGACTTGAGCACCTCGGAAGACACTCCAGTGCAGTACTGAGGGAGTGCTGCAGTGTCAGAGGTGTCGACTTTTGGATGAGATGTTAAGCCGAGGCCATGTCAGCCCTGTCAGGTAAACGTAAAAGATCTAATGGCACAAAATTGGCTGCTGCATTTCCTACATTACAACAGTGACTACACTTCAAAACTACTTCATAGGCTGTAAAGTGCTTGGGGCGTCCTGATTCTGTGAAAGGCGCTGTATAAGTGGAAGTCTTTCTTTCTTTAATAAACTTGTTAACCGCAGTCACTTCTCCATGTCCACTGCACGTACATTTTGGCTATAGTCCCAGAACCAAGTTTTTCCCTTTTTATCTCCCACACTCTGGCCCCCTTTTCCTCTTGTCCCTTCACTCGATTTTTTGGATAGACCTTTGGCTTCCTTTTGTTCTGCCCTCGGCATTCCCTCTACCTTTAGTCCTAAAACCAGACAATAAAATGCATCAAAAGAAGCCCCCAATTACAGAAACAGCCTTAAACAGCAAACTGGGCTTTCTCCGAGAAACTGCCCGTTCCTGGTGCCTCATCGGCTCTCTCCATTAAACTGCTTTAGGATAGTTGAACTTTTTGAACACAAATGTCATTTATTTAAAACTTTTTGGCAGTTATGTACTAAAAGCGATAATATATCTGAACTTACAAAGCTATCACATTTCATTTTCACTCCATTAGAGTATTTTACTCCCTTTAAATATCAGACAAGTGAATTGTGAGGATATCAAAGCAGCACATAATTGATTGGAACATTTTCATTTCATGTATTAAGCTTGTATCACAGGACTTTAAAGAGCTTTTGTAAAATGAATATTCAAACAGTTGAAATCATTTTATTTTCACGATACTATAAATGATGTATACAATGGCTGGGAGATCACAAGAGCCATCGTCAATCTCACTTGTCACAAAATAGATTCAGTTAAAGAAGCCGTCATCCTTCCAGAACAACCCTACCTGTCTTCCCATTACAGTTTCAGCCAGTTGACCGCCATCTTTGAAAAGAAATACGTTCTGATATATGTGCAAAATTCATCATCACAACCCTGAGCATCTGCCCTTTGGCCCTGGTGCATCTGAAAGTACTGTTTCAAATTTGCAATCTCTATCCTGTTAGCACCTCTATAAGATCTCCTCAGAGACATCCATCGGACATCAGCCTTCTTGCTCTTCTCTACGCTGTCTTCAGGTCAACGGCAACAACTTGCATTTATATAGTGTCTTTAACGTAGTAAAACATCCGAAGGTGCTTCACAGGAACGTTATCAAACAAAATTTGACAATGAGCCACATAAGGAGATATTAGGACAGCTTGGTCAAAGAGGTAGGTTTTAAGGTGCGTTTTAAAGAAGAAAAGAGAGGTAGAGAGGTTTAGGGAGGGAATTTCAGAACTTAGGTCTTCGGCAGCTGAAGGCACGGCCGCCAATGGTGGAGCGACTAAAATCGGGGCTGCTGCAAGAGGCCAGAATTGGAGTAGCGCAGATATCTCGGGAGGGTTGTAGGGCTGGAGGAGATTACAGAAATAGGGAGAGGCGAGGCCATGGAGGGATTTGAAAACAAGGATAAGAATTTTAAAATCGAGGCATTGCTCAACCGGGAGCCAATGAAGATCAGCGAGCACCGAGGTGATGGGGGGGGGGGGGGGGGGGGGGGGGGGGAAGAGATGGGAGGCCGGCCAGGAGTGCGTTGGAATAGTCAAGTCTAGAGGTAACAAAGGCATGGATGAGGGTTTCAGCAGCGGATGAGCTGAGGAAGGGGTGGAGTCAGGCAATGTTACAGAGGTAGAAATAGGCAGTCTTAGTGATGGAGTGATATGTGGTCGGAAGCACATCTCTGGGTCAAATACGACACCAAGGTTGCGAACAGCCGAGATCAGCCTCAGCCAGTTGCCAGGGAGAGGGATGGAGTCGGTCCTTGGATGTCAGCCTTTAGCCGGTGACCAGAACTGTATACAGTAATTCGAGGATGGCCTGACCAACAAAGTGGCTAGCTTCAGCATGACCTAGGAGATTTTACTCAATTGGTCTGGTGCTATTACCATGCAACCTATTTGCTTTCTTTACTGCTGCTTTGCAATGTTTGGAAATGGACTCAACTACCTCAAAGCATTTTTCACTTTCCCTTTTGCAACTCCTATCCCACTGATACAGTACACATACCTCCTATTTTTACTTCCAATATGCAGTACCTTGCATTTGTCCTTATTGATCATTGTTTGCCATTGATCAGTCCGGCTACATACCACATCAAGCTCTCTCTTGTAAGATCTTGGCTGTCTGCTCAGAGTCCTCCTAGCTTGGTCTCATCTGTAAATGTAACTGTTTTGCATTGAGAAGGTTATTTATGTTTACCAAGAACGGGAAGGGTCCCAAGTACAGACCCTTGAGATAGCCCATGCAATCTCTCGCCCCATTACGGCCTGGTTCCCGTTGCACCTGTCCTCTGCTTCCTTTCCTTTAGCCAGTTACTAATCCACAACTACGTCTTACTTTTGATACCCACTGATCCTAATTTGTAAAGAACTCTCATGTGGAGACACCCAGCCCAATGCTTGTTGTTCCTATTTCATGAAGCACGAGAACCCAATGCAGCACACAATTTGGTGCAGTTTTCGCTGCAAGGTGATGTATTCTTCCCTCACCTCCGCGCACTGCGGCAGGAGTGCTGCCTTGCCTCAACAAACATGTGGCTGAAGTTCCTGTGGGACACAGCTCAATGAGAACTGATAATCGGTCTCTGCCTGCAACTGGAGAAATACCACCCAGTCTGAGCTCCATTCTCAGGGGCCCACTGACCAAATATCACAGCCCTCCCCCCAAAAAAACTTTAGCCACCCCACCCCCCAGGAAGAGAAAGTGGGCCACAGTGACCACACCCAAGAGGACTATGAACAGGCAAATATCCTGCTTCCCTCACCCAACTGAACCCTAGGGATCAAGAACAAACTGTACAAACATGCCAAAAAACCTTCATGCATCAATGCACGTCCTGCAAGCACCAAGTCATCAAAACATGCAATGGCTTAAAAAAGAGTGCATGCAATCTCTCAAAAATAGAATCAAAAATTAAAATAAAAACCAAGAGCCACTGAAATCACGGGAATTCCAATTTCTAACCCAATAGGATCGAACAAGTTAATAGTCACTTGCTGCAATTGCGAAGCATCATTGATTTCTGGCCAATTAATAAATTTAATGCTCACCTTTTACCAAGGAAACAAACTAACAATCTGGACACAGTTGATCTTGCATGCCATTTGATTCCTACATTAGAGAAGCCCTTTGAGACTAATGGTCACACAGAAAGGTGTTAAATATGGAATTAATTACCACTTTATCAGGAAGAGCTTTAAAAGTACATTATTTTACTTTGTACGTAGAAGATCCGACTATTGTGTCCATAAAGCGTCAATTAATTCAACCTATATTTGAAAGTGCCTAAATATTTATTCCTGTAACTTCAAGCACCCTCAGTGAACAAATTTCTGCAGGTTCAAACTGAAATTATTGCCTGTTCCACTGATCTTCCAAAATAAAACTCGTGTACACAAGCTATTTATGTAATGACGAATCCTGCCCAGAAATGGTGCTATGGAAACTTAATTTGAAATAAATATAGGGATGGGCGATAAATGACAACCTTGCCAACGACACCCACATCCCGAGAATGAACAGAAAAAATATTGAGATCTATCGACCTACCCTATATATGTGACTGCCCAGCACCACCTGCTGGCAGTATTATAAATGAACACTGCTGTCATTTAAAGATCTTCTTGGAGAACTGGGAGAGAATTTTAATGAGACAATATCATAGGAATAACTAAACGATTGATGGGTTCATCCAGTTCACTCTGATAGAAGTATTTTTCCTATTTGGCCTCCACTATGCTCCAGCACCTGGCCGACATTATCCCACTCTCCTCCACCGCCCCTCACCCCAGATGAAAAACAGGAATGTGTCCATTTCCTTACAAGGACCCTGTACGCACTCTGCTCCATGTTATTTTATTCCAGAAAAATTATAACAGAGGCTAAAGTAGAAGTCATGTCACATTCATGGTTTCCTGAGCTTTGAATCATGATTCACAATTACCCTCATCTGGTTCGACACCAATTGTTTCAAATTCTAACTCAATGATCCTCTTACTAATTTTAAGTACTGGAATCCTGTCTTTTTTGATGAAGGTGCAAGCCCCCTTACTGTTCCCAGGACACACTTATCTCAAGGTCGGCTCTCAGGTAGTTCCTAATAAAGGTGGTCCTGTGATGACTCTCATCACTTCCGCTGGCAGCTGTTCAACATCTCCCCTGGGTAAAGCCAGACAGCTCAACTAGGCAATAATTAGTGATCCTAAGTTCATGGCCTCTCTCTCCTGCGTGCCAAATGCTGTGCCACTTAATCTTCCCCCCACCCCCATTAAGAACATATTGGTTTTCAAAACTGTCCCTGTAGCTCAATCGATGTAAGTAGAGGAATTGATCTAACTGTCTTTCGTTGTTTTGGTCCTTTGGTGACCAAAATGCAATACTATGGTGTCAGTTGGTAGCACTCTTCTTCTGAATCAGAAGGTTGTGTTCCATACCCACTAAGGACTTGAGTGCATAATCTACATTTCCATTTCAGTGCAGTATAAAGGACTGCTGCACGGTTTAATGCCCCATCTGCCTGTTCAGGTGGCCTTAAAAGATCTCATGACACTATTTGAAGGGAAGGGAGTTCTCCTGGTGCACTGGCCTTCATTCCTCCCTCAACCAAAATCACCAAGAGACACTTGTGGAAGTGTAAGCAAATTAATTAATATATGCTGACTGAAAGCTGGATAGATATAAAAGATCATAAAATGATACAGCACAGGAGGCCATTCGGCCCATCGTGCCTGTGCCAGCTCGGATAGAGCTATCCAATTAAATCCCACTCTGCTGCTCTTTCCCCATAGCCCTGTAAATTTTTTCCCTTCAAGTATTCATCCAATTCTCTTTTGAAAGTTACTATTGAATCTGCTTCCTCCACCCTTTCAAGCAGTGCATTCCAGATCATCATAACTCGCTGCATAATACAATGTTTCCTCATGTCGCCTCTGGTTCTTTTGCCAATCAACTTAAATCTGTGTCCTCTGGTTACCGACCCTTCTGCCACTGGAAAGAGTTTCTCCTTATTTACTCTACCAAAACCCTTCATGATTTTGAAAACCTCTATCAAATCTCTTCTTCAAGGAGAACAACCCCAGCCTCGACAGTCTCTCAACATCACTGAAGTCCCTCATTCCTGGTACCGTTCTAGTAAATCTCTTTTGCACTCTCTCCAAGGCCTTGACATCCTTCCTAAAGTGTGGTGCCCAGAACTGAACACAATACTCTAGCTGAAGCTTAACCAGTGTTTTATAAAGGTTGATCATAGCTTCCTGCTTTTGAACTCTATTCCTCTATTAATAAAAAAGCGCATGGGATCCTTGGCTTTAACAGCCTTCTCAACATGTCCTGCCACCTTCAAAGATTTGTGTACATACCAAATAAGGTCTCTCTGTTCCTGCACCCCCTTTAAAATTGTACCATTTAGTTTATATTGCCGCTCCTCATTCTTCCTACCAAAATGTATCACTTCACACTTCTCTGCATTAAATTTTATCTATGTGTCTGTTCATTTTACTAGTCTGCCTATGTCCTCCTGAAGTCGGTTACTATCCTCCTAATTTTTTACTACATTTCCGATTTTCGTATCATCTGCAAACTTTGAAATTATGCCCAGTATACCCAAGTCCAGGTCATTAATATATATCAAAAAGAGCAGTGGTCCTAATACTGACCCCTGGGAACATCACTGAATACTTCCCTCCAGTCTGAAAACAACCATTCACCACTACTCTCTGCTTTCTGTCCCGTAGCCAATTTTGTATCCATGCCGTCACTGTCCCTTTAATCCCATGGGCTTTAATTTTGCTAACAAGTTTATTATGTGGTACTTTGTCAAACGCCTTTTGAAAGTCCATATACAGAACATCAACCGCACTACCCTCATCAACTCTCTCAGTTACTTCATCAAAGAACTCGATCAAGTTAGTCAAACACGACTTGCCTTTAACAAATCCATGCTGACTTTCATTTATTAGCCCATACTTTTCCAAAGGCCAATTAATTTTGTCCAGGATTATTGTCTCTAAAAGTTTGCCCACTACGGACATTAGGCTGATTGGCCTGTAGTTGTCAGGTTTACCCCCCTCCCCTGCCACTTTTACAATGAGTACAACTTTCCTACATTACAACAGTGACTACACTTCAAAAGTACTTCATTGGCTGTAAAACATTTGGGGCATCCTGAGGTCGTGAAAGGCGCTATATAAATGCAAGTCTTTGTCTTTAACTTTGAGCATCTCTCCTACATAAAGCCACTGTTCCTTTGAAGACTATTCCAGGGTAATTCTGCAACTGAAAGCTCTATATTTATGAGGAAAGACTCTCAGAGCTGAACTTGTTCTTATTAGAGATAAGCTTGAAGGTATGGTAAAGTCTGAAGGGTCAGGCGAAAGCAGTCAGCTAAGATAGTATCAATTTAAGCAGCACAAATAATCACATTTACTAATAGTCAAACAACAGCCTATTTACAATCTACAGTCTTATAATAATAGTGAAATGCGCAGGGTGACATTAGAATACATGGGGTAAAAAAAACGTAGCCCCAATTTTATCCTAAGCTGCCCGGCGGGAATGGGTCGGAAACCCGTTTTACACCTGATTTTACTCTCTATTAACTTCAATGTGTAAAATCGGACAGGGTGTAAAACAGGCGTCTGAACCGAACCCGTCCCATTCCCGACGGGAGGGGTAGGTTAAAATCGGGGCTCTTGTTCCTTGACTAAACAATAATGATTTACCCAGAATGAGTGCCGCTCTCTGCCTTGTGAAAGACCTTTATGAACTAATGGATTGAGAATTAAGGTGTAGACAAGGCTCAAATGTCAACCATTCTCAGTCATTCCATTTATTAGATTTGCATTTATATTTCATTAATTTCTATACAAACATTCAGTGTTATCTATTTATAATCACAGCTATTTGTTAGCTGAACACAAAGCTGGAATGGTACTTGACTGGAGGCAATGCAGTTCTAATAGTTATCTACTAATTTTCAAGCAGTCTTCATATTCTCTGACATGTCAGTCTTTCATTACCAGACAAAATGCTTACCAGTCATGGAACTTTCTGATGTAGACAGCTGTTCTCTGAGCTTCTCCACATCGTCTGGATGAACCTGATCATACAAGGTGCTTCCAAACCATTCAGACTGTGGGTGGTTTAAAACAGGTGTAACAGAGTCTGAAACATAGATGACTCTTCCAGTCTCAGATGCAGCTACAAAAAGGAATCCATCTGCTGCCTCCAAAATAAGATGCTTCAACTCCTTGAAAGAGAAGGAAAAATATATGTTAAAATGCAGAAAGATAAAACATTCCACAATGCCTAGATGGTTGCATAATTCAAACATTTCTGTTATGACCCACCATAAACTATTAATAACTTATTCTTGATCACACAGATTAATGACCCACCATAAACTATTAATAACTTATTCTTGATCATACACAGATTAAGAGAATCACTAGATTGATTCCTGGTGAGGGGGCTGTCCTATGAGGAGAGATTGAGTATAATGGGCCTATACTCTCTGGAGTTTAGACGAATGAGAAGTGATCTCACTGAAATATATAAAATTCTTAGAGGGTTTGTAAGGGTAGATGCTGAGAGGCTGTTTCCCTTGGCTGGAGAGTTTAGAACTAGGGGTCATAATCTCAGGATAAGGGGGTGGCCATTTACGACTGAGCCGAGGAGAAATTTCTTCACTCAGAAGGTTGTGAATCTTTGGAATTCTCCACCCCAGAGGGCTGTGGATGCTCAGTCATTGAGTATACTCAAGATTGAGATCTATAGATTCTTGGGCACTAAGGGTATGGGGATAGGGCGAAAAAGTGGAATTGATGTAGAAGATCAGCCAGTATGCAAGTGCTCGAGGGGCCGTATGCAATGTTCCCTTTAAAAAAAATGTTGGTGTGCGGCCCCTGGCCCACTGAAAGTGCCACGCATGCGCGATTTTTCCTGCACGGGTGCTGCAGAGCACCACACTGCCCCGCAACTTAAAGGGAACATTGGCCGTATGGCCTACTCCTGCTCCTATTTCTTATGTAGAAGGCATGTTTCAGTAGATTTCACATGCCCTTATATGAAAGCTGCAGTTCAAATTCTCCATTTCCATTTTGTACCTTTATGGGCCTGTCGCCAGTTGCGTAGTGTTCTTTAATCATCAAATGATGTGCTCACCACACAATGCGTATATTCAGCAAGTACCTCAAAGGCCACTTTTTTTTGACTGTCGCTTTAAAACAAAACTGTAATGTACAAGCAACTCTTGTAGTGTGAAATTGGTGAGGGTGGTGGGAGACACCAGGAATTGATTCAGTGTAACTGTTTGAAACACTTGAGAAAATCAACTTTCTAAAGATCCTACTTTTCCTAATCACAATTGAAAAACGTGATTAACTGCAAAAATGCATACCCTTTCAAGATCTTTAAAATCAGCCGCCTGATATAAATGCTTTAATGTGAGTCTAGCTAGGAACCTCATGGATCTTTAGCAGGAGCAACTTTCCAGGCACAACAAATCTGAATAAATACTGTCTCTTCAAATATATGTTTGTCCCCAAGACTAAGTTCTTCTGATTTTTCCCCCCTTTTTGTGGAGGCGTGGCGTGAACTATCAATTACAAATTTGACAATTACAAGTTTTAGTCTGCTCGTGTTCATGTGCACTTTTACTAGAGGTCCTATGTCTAGTGGTGTAAGTGAAGGCGCAAGTCAGCTCCAAGGTGGCAGGCCTAGCAATGGAACATTTGAACCATGGCAATTCCAACTTGGTAAGCTGGGAAGGTCTGCAGTAATGCAGGGCGCAGTTGATTAATAAGCCAAGCTGCTGATTAACAAAATCTGGAAGCGTGCAGCTATCACTTGAGGCCAGGACTTTTCCCACACTACAATGTCGCAATAGGCAGGGTGGTCCTCCCTGCAAACGCAGCAGGAAGCCTACCAGTGCTCTGCGGTGGTAAGCTGCATCAGTTCCACTTGCTTCTCACCAAAGTTTGCCCAGATACTCTCAACTTCTATTCATTAAGATGGTTAATTTTAATTTTAACATGCCCTCTTGGCTGAAAATTTACACTCTAGGGTCCCCAGTAAGATAGATCATCTATGTTGTAGGATTTTTTTTTGTTGCTCGAATTAGCTTCTTCTACATGGCATCTTAATGGACAAACACTAGGTCACAATGTTCTGGAAAAAGTTAGACAATCTTCCATTTAAGACATTTTGTGACGTCAACATGTCGGAGGTGTCCCCTATGTGGCAATGCCGCTCCTACCCAAAATATAAAGATCGCCACTGGTGCATCTTTCTCAAAAAGCACTTTTTAAATTAATTAATTTGTCGCCCCTGTAAAATCAGAGATAGAGTAGGAAACAGATGTCTAAAGGATGTTCCTTTCAAAAATGACAACCCTACAAGGTAGGCAATCTTTCACACCACTGAAGACTGATAAAATGGCCCGCAGAACCAAAGGTAAGGCAGTCTGCAGGCGAACAGAGATTCCAGCACCAACCTGCCAAATTCCCATATCTGCTAACTGTTTCGTACCACTGTATACCTCCCTCCAGTCTGCTATCCAAACAATGTGTGCTGAAGGTATGGGAATTATCCCAGGTAGCTGTTTTACACATATTATCTACAACCCCATTTCAAGAACACCTACTAAGGAGCAATGGAACAACTTTTCATGGACCCTTTGTTAGCTAGATTGTAGCAAATTATGCATTTAACAAGTCACATGATGTACAATGCACCTTACATCCATACAAAAAGATTAGCAGAAGGAATGTGTTTTAAGCAAAATGCTAGCTTCCCTCATAATGGAAGAGTGATTCATGACAATCAAAATGAGGGACTATTTGTTGACCCAAAGGAAAATGAGACATAATTTTTGACAGGAGCCATAGTGCAATCTACATATCGCACAATCAGAATGGCAAATCAAGAAAGGGTGAACAACCTGGGCCTACCTCAAACTAACTCTACAAAGTTATTTCACGTCACAGGTGCTAAAAGGTTACATTAATTGATGCATTACCAGATTATAGTCCCATTTAGGAACCCAAAGTACTCCATCTGGATTCAACTTCGTGAATTGAGACACCAGTGGATATGCTTTGTCTGTCCAGAATCTTGCCCTGCACCAGAGTCAGTGTCTGAAGGCTGGACGCATCAGTCATCGAAGGGAATATTTAATGGCTGCTGCTGCAGTTTCAGAGAAGTCCCGATATATCAGAAATCAAGTTGTGTATCTCTGTTGAGGACATCGACCACAATCCTACTGCAGCATTAAAATCTTCAATCAATGGTAAGTGATCTCTAAAAGGCCCCAGTGTCTCCCTGTTCCTGCACCCCATTTAGTTCATATTGCCTCTCCTCATTCTTCCTACCAAAATGCATCACTTCACACTTCATCTGCCATGTGTCTGCCCATTTCACCAGTCAGTCTATGTCCTCCTGAAGTCTGTTACTATCCTCCTCATTGTTTACTACATTTCCGAGTTTCGTACCACTGTATACCTCCCTCCAGTCTGAAAAACAACCGGTCACGACTGCTCTCTGCTTTCAGTCCCTTAGCCAATTTCGTATCCATGCTGCCGCTGTTCCTTTAATCCCATGGGCTTTAAATTTGCTAACAAGTCTATTATGTGGTACTTTGTCAAATGTTTTTTGAAAGTCCATGTACACAACATCAACCGCACCACCCTCATCAACCCTCTCCGTTACTTCATCAAAGAACTCGATCAAGTTAGTCAAACATGATTTGCCTTTAACTAATCTGTGCTGACTTTCATTTATTAGCTCATAATTTCCAAATGCCAATTAATTTTGTCGAGATTATTGTCTCAAAGTTTCCCCACCACCGACGTTAAGCTAACTGGTAGTGGTTGCCGGGTTTATCCCTTACCTTTTTAAACAGGAGTGTAACATTCTTCCAGTCCTCTGGCACCACTCCCATATCCAAGGAGGATTAGAAGATGGCGGCCAGAACCGCTGCAATTTCCACCCTTACTTCCCTCAGTAACCTAGGATGCATCCCAGCCAGACACGGTGACTTTTCTACTTTGAGGACTGCCAACCTTTTAGTAACTCCTATTTATTTTTATCCTATCCAATATCCATGAATATCCCCATCCTCAATGAGGGTGGAGCCCAACACGTGAGTGCAAAAGATAAGGCTGAAGCGTTGGCAACCGTCTTCAGCCAGAAGTGCCAAGTGGATGATCCATATCGGCCTCCTCCTGAGGTCCTCACCATCACAGAAGCCAGTCTTCAGCCAATTCGATTCACTCCACGTGATATCAAGAAACAGCTGAGCGCACTGGATACAGCAAAGGCTATGGGCCCCGACAACATCCAGGCTGTCGTGCTGAAGACTTGTGCTCCACAACTAGCTGCGCCACCAGCCAAGCTGTTCCAGTACAGACACAACACTGGCATCTACCCAACAATGTGGAAAACTGCCCAGGTATGTCCTGTCCACAAAAAACTGGACAAATCCAATCCAGCCAATTACCGCCCCATCAGTCTACTCTCAACCATCTGCAAAGTGATGGAAGGTGTCATCGACAGTGCTATCAAGTAGCACTTACTCACCAATAACTTGCTTACTGATGCTCAGTTTGGGTTCCGCCAGGACCACTCGGCTCCAGACCTCATTTAAGCCTTGGTCCAAACATGGACAAAAGAGCTGAATTCCAGAGGTGAGATGAGAGTGACTGCCCTGGACATCAAGGCAGCATTTGGCTGAATGTGGCATCAAGGATCCCTAATAAAATTGAAGTCAATGGGAATCAGGGGGAAAACTCTCCACTGGCTGGAGTCATACCTAGCACAAAGGAAGATGGTTGTGGTTGTTGGAGGTCAATCATCTCAGCCCCAGGACATTGCTGCAGGAGTTCCTCAGGGCAGTGTCCTAGGCCCAACCATCATCAGCTGCTTCATCAATGACCTTCCCTCCAACATAAGGTCAGAAGTGGGGATGTTCGCTGATGATTATAGTGCCATTCGCAACTCCTCAGATAATGAAGCAGTCCATGCACAAAAGTGCGAAGTGATACATTTTGGTAGGAAGGAGGAGGAGAGGCAATATAAACTAAAGGGTACAATTCTAAAGGGGGAGCATGAACAGAGAGACCTGGGGGTATATGTGCACAAATCGTTGAAGGTGGCAGGGCAGGATGAGAAAGCAGTTAAAAAAGCATACGGGATCCTGGGCTTCATAAATAGAGGTCATGATGCGGAGATGCCGGTGTTGGACTGGGGTGGACAAAATTGAGAGGTCGCACAACACCAGGTTATAGTCCAACAGTTTTATTTGAAATCACAAGCTTTCGGAGCTATCGATTGCTCCTTCCTCAGGTGAAGTAAATTAGATACAGAATCGCCAAAGCATATATAGATAGAAAACAAAGCATGTGTACTTTACAATTGCAGACCACTAAATTAAATCATCCTGACTATCTGCCGAGGTGTGATAAAGTTAATTAAGTCAGCCAGGAAGGTACCACATCAAAGACATAGCAAGATACAACTGAGACAATGAGGTGTAGTCGCAGGGGTTCTAACGTGTCAAAAGCTGCCGTCTGTATGTAAAACGAAAAGCTTTAAAAAAAATTTACTTTTTTACTGGGAAAATTTTTACTTTTTTACTGGGAATCACATCTGTGAACAAGCTAACGGCGACTCGAGTCCGGATCACGTCATGTATCGTGACATAAACCCAAGATCCCGATTGAGACCGTCTTCATGAGTGCGGAACTTGGCTATCAGTTTCTGCTAAGCGTTCTCCAAGGCAACCTTAGAAACACACGACAACGCAAAATCATCGAGCAGAAACTGATAGCCAAGTTCCGCACTCATGAAGACGGTCTCAATCGGGATCTTGGGTTTATGTCACGATACATGACGTGATCCGGACTCGAGTCGTCGTTAGCTTGTTCACAGATGTGATTCCCAGTAAAAAAGTAAAAATTTTCCCAGTAAAAAAGTAAAAATTTTTTAAAGCTTTTCGTTTTACATACAGACGGCAGCTTTTGACACGTTAGAACCCCTGCGACTACACCTCATTGTCTCAGTTGTATCTTGCTATGTCTTTGATGTGGTACCTTCCTGGCTGACTTAATTAACTTTATCATACCTCGGCAGATAGTCAGGATGATTTAATTTAGTGGTCTGCAATTGTAAAGTACACATGCTTTGTTTTCTATCTA
Source organism: Squalus acanthias (assembly GCA_030390025.1). Taxonomy (NCBI): domain Eukaryota; kingdom Metazoa; phylum Chordata; class Chondrichthyes; order Squaliformes; family Squalidae; genus Squalus; species Squalus acanthias. The sequence goes on along the minus strand of CM059446.1, from coordinate 30,993,388 downwards.
TATATGCTTTGGCGATTCTGTATCTAATTTACTTCACCTGAGGAAGGAGCAATCGATAGCTCCGAAAGCTTGTGATTTCAAATAAAACTGTTGGACTATAACCTGGTGTTGTGCGACCTCTCAATTTCATAAATAGAGGCATAGAGTACAAAAGCAAGGAAGTTACGATGAACCTTTATAAAACACTGGTTCGGCCTCAACTGGAGTACTGTGTCCAATTTTGGGCACCGCACATTAGGAAGGATGTGAAGGCCTTAGAGAGGGTGCAGAAAAGATTTAGGAGAATGATTCCAGGGATGAGGGACTTCAGTTACGTGGATAGGTTAGAGAAGCTGGGGTTGTTCTCCTTAGAGAATGTTGAGAGGAGATTTGATAGAGGTGTTCAAAATCATGAGGGGTCCAGACAGAGTAGATAGAGAGAAACTGTTCCCATTGACAGAAGGGTCAAGAACCAGAGGACACAGATTTAAGGTGATTGGCAAAAGAACCAAAGGCGACATGAAGAAAACCTTTTTTTACGCGAGTGGTTATGATCTGGAATTCACTGCCTGAAAGGGTGGTGGAAGCAGACTCGATCGTGGCTTTCAAAAGGGAATTGGAGAAGTACCTGAAGGAAAAAAACTTGCAGGACTACGGGGAGAGGGCAGGGGAGTGGGACTAGCTTAAGTGCTCTTGCAGAGAGCCGGCACGGGCTCGACTGGCCTCCTTCTGTGCTGTAACCATTCTATGCCCGCATGCAGGAAGACCTGGACGACGTTCAGGCTTGGGCTGATAAGTGGCAAGTAACATTTGTGCCACACAAGTGCCAAGCAATGACTATCTCCAACAAGCAAGAGTCTAACCACCGCCCCTTGACATTCAATAGCATTACTATTGCCGAATCCCTCACCATCAACGTCCTGGGGGGTCACCATTGACCAGAAACTTAACTGGACCAGCCACATAAATACTGTAGCAACAACAGCAGGTCAGAGGCTGGGTATTCTGCAGTGTGTGTCTCACCTCCTGATTCCCCAAAGCCTTTCCACCATCTACAAGGCACAAGTAAGGAGTGTGATGTAATGCTCTCCACTTCTCTGGATGAATGCAGCTCCAACAACACTCAAGAAGCTCGACACCATCCAGGACAAAGCAGCCGGCTTGATTGGCACCCCTTCCACCACCTTAAACATTCACTCCCTCCACCACCGGCGAACCGTGGCTGCAGTGTGTACCATCTACAAGATGCACTGCAGCAACTCGCCAAGGTTTCTTCGGCAGCACCTCCCAAACCCGCGACCTCTGCCACCTAGAAGGAGAAAGGCAGCAGGCGCATAGGAACACCATCACCTGCAAGTTCCCCTCCAAGTTACACACCATCCTGGCTTGGAAATATATCGCTGTTGCTTTATCGTCACTGGGTCAAAATCCTGGAACTCCCTCCCTAACAGCACTGTGTGAGAGTAGCTTCACCACACGGACTGCAGCGGTTCAAGGCGGCGGCTCAGCACCACCATCTCAAGGGCAATTAGGGATTAGCAATAAATGCTGGCCTTGCCAGTGACGCCCACATCACAGGAATGAATTTTTTTTTAAATTACTCATTTAGTACCTCAGCCCTGTCCTCTGCCTCCACAAGAGAAGTTTCTTTTTGGTCCCTAATCGGCCCCACCCTTCCTTTAACTACCCTTTTACTATTTATGTGTTTATAAAAGACTTTGTGGGTTCCCTTTTTAGGTTAGTCACTAATCTGTTCTCATACTCTCTCTTTGCCCCTCTTATTCCCTTTTTTGTTTCCCCTCTGTACTTACATTCAGCTTGGTTCTCTACTGTATTATGAACCTTACATGTCACAAGACTCCTTTTTCTGTCTCATTTTAATCTCTATAGGGATGTCCTTCCTTTCTCCCTCATGGCACTGTGTCTAATCTGTACCTGAACCATCGCCTCTTTGAAGGCCTCCCATTGTTCAATTGCTGTTTTGTGGCCAATTTTTGATTCCAATCCACCTAGGCCAGATCCCTTTTCAACTCACTGAAGTTAGCCCTCCTCCAGTTAAGTATTTTTACACTTGATTGTACCTTGTCCTTTTCCATAGCTATTCTAAATCTGATGCTATCCTCTGTGCACCTTCTCCTCTCATGTTTCATCCTGGTGCCCATCCCCCTACCAAATTAGTTTAAACCCTCCCCCACAGTACTAGTTAACCTTTCTGCGAGGACATTGATCTCAGCTCTGTTCAAGTGCAACCCTCCCACCTTGAACAGGTCCCTCCTGCCCCAGAAATCTGAAGCCCTCCCTCCTGCACCATTTCTCCAGTCACGCGTTAACCTGTTTTATCCTACTATTCCTACACTCACTAGCACGTGGCACTGGGAGTAATCCAGAGATTGCTACATTTGAGGTCCCGTTTTTTAACTTCCTCCCTAGCTCCTGAAACTTTGACTGCAGGACCTCAACCCTTTTTCTTCCTATGTCATTGGTTCCCACATGGACCATGACTTCTGGCTGCTCCTCTTCCCACAAAGGCCAAATTGGTAGCTGATGGGGTAGGCTGCTTGGGGCATGATGGATCCAATTGGTTTGCTTTACTTTTGCCTAAATGGGGGTTGCAGTCCAGAGGTGGTCAGGACAAGCCCCCACCACTCCCTCCCCAATGATACCGAGGACACTGGGGAGATTCTAAGCAATGGAATACAAGTGCTAGCTTGGCTCAGTCGTCCAGTACCAGTCACGCCTCACAGTCAAAAGTTGTGGGTTCAAACCCCACTCCAGTGCTTCAGCATAAAATCTAGGCAGACAACTTCACGGAGGGAATAACAACAGAAAATGCTGGAAACACTCAGCAGGCCAGGCAGCATCCGTGGAGAGAGAAACAGAGTTAACGTTTCAGGTCTGTGACCCTTCGTCAGAACTGGAAAAAGTTAGGGATGTAACAGGTTTTAAGCAGATGCAGAGGCAGGGAAAAAGGGGGGATGGGGAGGAAGGAACTAAAGGGACGGTCTGTGCCAGGATTGAAGGCAGGAGAGATTAAATGTTGCAAATGGGGATGGCAGAATCATCAACAGCTGTCGCCTAAAAAAATGGGGGCAGGGGTTATAGTCTGAAATTGTTGAACTCAATGTTGAGTCCAGAAGGCTGTAAAGTGCCTAATCGAAAGATTCACTGAGGGAGTGCTGCATTGTTGAAGGTGGTGTGTTTCGGATCAAACATTAAACCGATCTCCGTCAGCCTGTTCAGGTGGACATAAAAGATTCCATGGTACGATACAAGGGAGAGCAGGGAGTTCTCCCAGTGCCGTGGCCAACATTTTTCCATCAACTTACACCAGCAGAAAACAGGTTAACTGGTCACTCAAGACACTAGCAATCAGCCCTTGCCATGCACAAATGGCTAAAGCACTTGAGTTCACAACAGCGACTGCCCGTCAAAAGTAATTCATTGGTTGGGAAACACATCCTTAAGACTTGATAAGGTGCTATATAAAAGCAAGTTCCTTCTTTCAACTCCCTGGAGCTAAATTCTCCAGGATTGACATATTCAGACTCGAGAGTACACTGGCCAACAACACATTGAAAAGTCTCACCACCTGATCGTGTGGCATTGGGTCAATGAAACCTGGCATTTCATTATCTTCTTCACCAGACTTGAGCTCCAAATTGTTCTCTGGAGGTGGGGGGTGGGGCCGGGAGGCTGGGGAATCTACATTGCTATTTCCTCAGGAACAACAATTTTAAGGGGGGGGGGTGCAAGAACAAAGAGACATGTGCACAAATCTTTGAAGGTGGCAGGAGAGGTTAACAAAGCAGTTAATAAAGCACATGGAATTCTGGGCTTTATAAATAGAAGCATAGAGTTCAAAAGCCAGGAAGTTATGCTAAACCTTTATAAAACACTAGTTCGGCCTCAGCTGGAGTATTGTGTCCAATTCTGGGCACCACACTTTAGGAAGGACGTGCAGGCTTTGGAGAGGGCACAGAAGAGATTTACTAGAATGGTTTGAGGGATGAGGGATTACAGTTACATGGATAGACTGGAGAAGCTGGGGTTGTCGTCCTTAGAGCAGAGAAAGCTTGTCCTCCTTAGAGCAGAGAAAGCGAAGAGGAGATTTGATAGAGGTGTTTAAAATCATCAAGGGTTTAGATAGAGTAAATAAAGAGAAACTGTTTCCAATGGCTGAAGGTTCGATAACCAGAGGGCTCAGATTTAAGGTGATTGGCAAAAGAACCGGAGGCAACATGAGGAAAAACTTTCTTACGCAATGAGTGGTTTGGATTTGGAATGCACTGCCTGATAGGGTGATGGGAACAGATTCAATAGTCGCTTACAAAAGGGAATGGGATAAATACAGAAGGAGAAAAAATTGCAGGGATACGGGGAAAGAGCAGGGGAGTGGGACTAACAGGATTGCTCTTTGAAAGAGCCGGAGCAGACTCGAGGGGCCAAATGGCCTCCTTTTGTGCTGTACTAGTCTATGATTCTAATCTGTAGAACAGTTCAAGTAGGAAGCTCCTGTGCTGCTGCACCTGCAGTGGCTATATTAGTATGATTTTCTGAATTGAGGAAGTGAGTGTATCAAACCTCAAATAGAAATTGCTGTCATTCGGGGAGAGGGACATCTGTGAGTCCATGCCTTCTCAAGAATGGATACCCTAATATCATCCAAGAGTGAAAAGGACATGAAACGGATCATAGAAACAGCAGGTGGCATAAGGGACCTACAATGGATAAGCACATCATCACTTGCCAACCCACTGTGGAACTCACCTTCAGAATGGGTTGTGCTCAAAGAGATGCCCAATGCATCATAAAGTGATAGAAAGAAAGAACTTCCATTTACACAGTGCCTTTCACAACCTCAAGACATCCCAAAGCGCTTTACAGCCAACGAAGTACATTTGAAGTGTAGTCACTGTTGTAATGTAGGGAAAACGTGGCAGCCAATTTACGCACAGCAAGGTCCCACAATCAGCAATGAAAGTAGCCAGATGATCTGTTTTAGTGATGTTGGTTGACTGATAAATGCTATCGAGGACACGTGGGGGGGCGGAGTCCCCAGCTCCTCTTCAAATAGAACCACAGGATCTTTTACATTCAACTGAGACGGGGCCTCAGTTTAACGTCTTATACGACAATGCAGCACTCCTTCAATACTCCACTTAAGTGCCAGCCTAAATTATGTGCTCCAGTCTCTGGAGTGGGACTTGAATCCACTACCTTCTGTCTCAGAGGTAAGAATGCCACCACTGAGCCATAGCTGACAGTTGTAAAAATGCTCCAAACTATGCTTTACCAACAGAAACTGTCTTCCCAAAACTGCACTGTGCCACCAGAGACCATTAACGCTTTGGAGAGCCAGTCCCCAAAGTAGTAGCCACCCGCAAACCTTCTATTTGCTGGCACTGGTGGAACATTTTGTTTTCCACAGAGACGTCCTGCTACCAGTCAGCTGGAGACTCCCATGATTCTGGGGTCAAGACAAAAAAGGTCTCAGCCAACTTGTCTAGAGGACCAGTATACAAGACTCTCCGCTTAGCACCAGTTGAGGAGACTGCGCAAGTTAGATCCCAACTCGAGCAGAGAGCCAATCCCAAGCAATAACAGCGAGTTCAAAGACATTGCCATGGATGTGACTAGTATGGAAGAGTGTGGAGGCGATGGTATACAGTATTAACTACTTCATGGGTGGGACAAAGAGAAGATAGGAATGAGCTGGTTATGTGAATGAAATTTCTTACTGCTTTAAGGATGCCTTTCCCCCAGGCAGACATTGCAAGTACAGATCCTGTGCCATGTACAGAGGCATCTAAGACAGCAACCATGACCACTGAGGAGTGAGAGTGAACTTTAGAATTTAACATAGTTAAGTACAATGCCATGCGTGACCATTAGAAAATATATATTCTTTGAAAAAGCTTTGAAAATGACAATGATGAGATGAAGGTCATGAACTAACAAAGCTAAATCCCACATGTTAAATATTATATTGGAAATTCCAATGTGAGCTCCATTAGTTTCAGACAAGTAGACCCTTCCCCTTTTTTCCTAACACATACACATAGGAAATTTGGATTGGGAGCTACCATTCATGTCGAGGCTTTTACTAAGTTGTAATGCCTAGCTTGCATTTGGATTCTCTCTCATTGCCCAGTCCAAGTGGTATCAATAGTTAGCCAAGCCAAATCAATTATAGCAAGACCATATTACGGTAATGAGTGAAGGGTAACTTAATTTCTATTTGCCCGAAGTTATAAAAGACCAAATAGGACACAGATGTATTAATTAGTACTACTTTATTTTAAAAATCTCTATAACACAATTAGCAACACCATAAAGTTAGATATTGATGGTTACAATAAAGAAATTGATATTTAACATCAATCAACAGAACCTAAATCACAGGCGCAAGATTAACTGAAGTGCTTCACAATATCTCAACATTAGCTAGATTTTAATTATAAGTTACAAGGTTCAAGTTTACAGAGGACTTATCAAAGTTAATTTTATTCAACAGATCTAGTATGTTGCTAGTATTAATGTTGTCCCTTAACTCAAACTATTCCTTCATAGTTGGTTGACTGCTGTGACATTGGGCTGCTCTGCCATCCTCTGGGATGCTCAGACTTCACCGCTGGGGACACCTGCGTCATTATCAGTGGCTTCTTTCTTTGGTCGTCATCTTCTCCCCCTAGCTTATTTTTCTGTACTGTTTTACCACACTTTGGTTTATTTAACAATAAACCTTTCTTAACCTTCTAAAGAGAGCTGGATGGTTAAGAAAGGTTAAATGTTTAATCAAAGTTCGCTCTATGCATTTGAAGAGATTTTAGAAGCTCATTGCAGCTCCCTTTAAACTTTGCTCTATCTTTTCCCAAACCACATGGAAACTTCTGAAAACTGCCAAGCAATGGCCTTACATACTTTAGCGATCCTAAAGGAAATCCCACTACAGGACATGACCAATAAAAATCATCCACTCAAATCACTTGGACCTTTTTGCAAGGTGTCATTTAATTGGACAGACACACATCAGAAACTGGAATTGCTCGGTTCCCATTAGTTTCACAAAGAACAGACCTTCTATTAAGTGTTTCCCTGCCATTTGGTAGGCCACACAAATCATGATAAAGGAGACATCTTTCCTGACATCAGGGTTCCCTAGAGTGCTGTTAAGCTATCTATCTGAACACAATGGCACATCAGTGTGTTGGTCTGCTTCTTTGTCAGATCCTGATCAAGGGTGGCAGCAGAGTTTTAATGAGAAATATGCGCTGCACCAGCATGTTTATCGGTACTCAGGATTTCCCAGCGTGCAAGGATTACCCTTCTAACTTTCCCCAAATGCCTGCAGTGTGTTCAGGATGACTACTTCTCCTACAAGGTGAAGAACATTTTTTACACAACCAGTTTGAATTGATGACAAAGGACACCAAATAATTAAACAACAGAAACCAAAATAATATTTGAGAAGGAATACATTGAAAAAACTGACACGAGAGCAGGGCAGGCCTTTATAGTCATAGAGTCATAACGGCACAGGAGGCCGCCATTCGGCCCATCAAGTCCGTGCCGGTTCTCTGCAGAGCAATCAAGTCAGTCCCATTCCCCCGCTCTATCCCCGTCGCCCTGCAAGTTTATTTCCCTCAAGTGCCTATCCAGTCTCCCCTGTATCTCTTGCCCAAAACCTTAAATCTATGTCCCCTAGTCCTTGTACCATCAACTAGTGGGAACAGCCTTTCCCCGTCTAGCCTATCCAAACCCGTCATAATCTTGTACACCTCTATCAAATCACCCCTCAACCGCCTTTGCTCTAATGAAAACAAATCCAGCTTCTCCAACCTGTCCTTGCAGCTAAAATCCCCCATCCCCAGAACCAATCTGACAAATCTCCTCTGCACCCTCTCAAGGGCCTTCACATCCTGCCTAAAGTGTGGTGACCAGAACTGGATGCAATACTCCAGTTGTGGCCTAACCAGCACTTTATAAAGATTCAGCATAACTTCTCTACTTTTGTAATCAATACCTCTATTTATGAAACCCAAGATCCCATATGCTTTGATAACCACTCTCTCAATATGTCCTGCCACCTTCAGGGACCTATACACATCAACTCCCAGGTCCCTCTGTCCCTTGCACCCTTTAAAACTGTGCCATTAAGTGTATATTGCCTCTCCCTGTTCCTTCTGCCAAAATGCATCACCTCACACTTCTCTGTATTAAATTCCATCTGCCACTTGTTTGCCCATTCTGCTAGCCTTTCTATGTCCTGTTGCAGTTGATTGGTATCATCCTCACTGTTTGCCACACCCCCAAGTTTGGTGTCATCGGCAAGTGTTTGGGACTGAAGCTGGTCACACCGTGTCCAGGATCACGACATCAAGACAAACTTCCTAAAAAAAAGGAAAGCTGCTCAATAGTGTGACCCTGTGCCAGTCCACTGCAGCAGTGTGTGGAGGCCACAATTTGTAGGTGCCATTGCCTCCCACCTACATACCCACCTCTCCCATACCCTTTGTTCAAATCCCTCCATCCCAGTTTCTGCTCTTCTCACAGGACTATGGCAGTCCTGGCCAATGTCACGCTCTATAGGGATGACTGTGACACGCTATTCCTGCTTATTCTTCTCAACCTTTCTGCAGTGTTTGATACAGTTGGCCACATTGGCTCCTCCATTCATCATTCTTTGGGGCCCTGGATGAGAACAGCAACTCGTCACAGATCAGGAATAGAATGTGGGACTTTCTTGGCTGTCTGCTGTTTTCATTACATAAAAGAGTACTAAATTTAATTCTAACTGAAGTGATACAATTTGAAAAGCATGCTATGTTCAGTTTACATTGTGCTTAACTAAACAGATACAGATGACTAGATTCAAATGTGTGGTAAGAAAATAATGGCTGTTTTCTTAGTAGCTTCAGGATTCACTGCCTAACTTAATAGAATTTCTAATCCTAACACTAACCTTTTCTGTTAGGAACGAAGGCTTGTAGGCACCATCAGTGGAAGTATTTCCTGTTCCCCTTAAAGACTTCATATGAGACACAGCCATGCGAAGAATGGTCAGTTTATCAGGTTTGCGTGCTAAAGCACTGCATGTTGGCACCATGTCAGACAATTCTGTGATGTAGGCAGTCATCTTGTTTCGACGCCGTCTCTCAATTTCACTGTGATTCTCTCTGCAGATTATAACATAGTATCAATTATAGTATTGATAAGCTATAAAGGAAAAATCAGAAAATGGAAAACAATCCAGTTACAGCTGCCAGTAAATGATTTCCTGTGACACTGCCATGTTTCGGGATTTCTGACTACACTGCCATGGAAGGACCTTGGTGTAATAAATGTTAAAAATGCGGAGTTAAAGTGAGCTCTCAAAGGTTAAATTAAGAGGACAGCAGGGCTCGAATATATAGATTAGAACTCAGACAAGATGTCTCAACCAGCATGCTCCAGACAATGAAAGTTAGTTGTGACATTTCAGTCATCATTCACTCCTTTCCTAATAGAGATGACTCGATTCATTTAAGCTCAGCGGGGGTAGTTACTAGGATGATCTGGCGAGATTCTGCTTCCTGGGGTCAGAATTAACAGAAAGGAGAGAAAAAATATCCATGTTGAGGGTCAGTCAGGTCTAATGAAGGCTGCTAGAAAGCAGGTCTTGGCCTGAGCTGGGAATTCTGAGCAGGTCAGTTTTCCCAGCTAGAAGCTGACCCACAAGGAAATAAAACAAAAAGTGAATGTTCCATTTGCTATTCAGGATACTACAGTGTACTTTTTGTGTTGCTACAGGAAACGTTGTAATTGTTACTAGAATTGCTACTTTTGTTCAGTCACGCATATCCTGCGGAATAAGCCAGTTTCTTAATTTATCATCTACGTTGTCTTGCCAGAGGGCTCATCAGTTCCACCTACTGAAAGTTTGGGGAAATGCGTGTGCAAGTACACGCTGTCCAGTTTGTATGACAAGGAGGACACTTTGTTTCATCCCCCTGGTTTACACTATCATATACAGTAGATAGATATTGGCTAGTGCAAGTTAACTCCAGAACGTAAATGGCATGAGGGCCACCTACGGGAGTAACTTGTGCCATTGAACCTGTGAGAATATCTACGGCAGCTCTGAAATTTGTAACTGACCACTGAGTTGATTTTTTCTAACATGAAAAGCACTTCACAAAATTGTGTAACTGAAATTCAAGTCATTAATTCATTCTAAAAAAGTATTTGCATATTTCTTATGTATATAGTACTTACTTCATAATGCCTAATTCCCTATATAAATGAAGCATGTAAACAACATAATTTAAAAAAAGCAAACAATTATTGATTTTCATAATTCTGCACAACCACGTTTTCCATTTTACAAAAATACCGACAAATGCGCTCTCTCCTCACACACTACATACTCCCCATTTATTTCAACAATTGAACTTAAAACACATCCTAGACTGAACTGATTTACTTTTACATTACACTGGCCTTCCACCAAAACAAATTCTAGGAAGTTAATTTTTTTAAATACATGATATTTTGATTTTTATATCAGATCATTATTCTATGTGACAAGCAGGACTGTCTTCAGGAAAATCGAATGCGCACTGGACTGTGATGGCTGTCATTGATGGTAACAGTCTATAAAACTCAACAGATGCATTTTGTATCCCATTAGGCCATACACTGCACCTTCTGTGCGCATGTTTAATATTTTTCATTTTTAGTACAGTTTTGTAAACCACTTCAAAAATTAAACCAAATGGAGAATTTAAAAAATGCAAACCTTTGCTTAGAGAGCAGTTCATGGAAGGAGGTAAACAAAAACCTGAATTTATATAGCATCACATCACATCTCTCAAACAGCTTCACGTATAATGAATGACTGAATGCAGTGACTTATGTAGGCAAAAACATTTTGCACACAGCAAAATCCCACAAAAAAGCAACAAGAGGAATGACAAATTAATCTGTTTTGGTGGAATTGTTTAAGGGAGGAATGTTGGATGTCAGGAAAACTCCCTGCTCCTCTTCCAATGGCGCCACCTGGACCACAGGGACAGGCGGACAAAACCTCAGTTTAACACAACATTCAAAGGACTTCTGGCAATACAGCACTCCATCAGCACTGCAACTGGAAAGTCAGCCAAGACTATGTGCTCATGCCCTGGAGCGGGCCTTGAACCCACAACCTTCTGACTCAGAAGCACACGTGCTTATGACTGAGTCAAGCTGATGTATTAAGTGAGGTTGTTTGCAACAGTCACATCTGGAAACTACATTAAAAATTTATCAAAATGTTTTTTGGGATATTCAGTTCAAGATAGTCACCAGAGGTCAGGAAGTTATTACAATGAACCCATAAAATCTCTGACAGGTAACTCAACTCAATGCAGCAAAACTTGCATGCTACACATGAAGTAATTTTGTTATAATAAATACCTCTATACATTGTGAAAAATGACATTCCAAATGATCTGATTCAACATTGAACTCAGCCAATATATCAACCTAGGTACCAAAACTCAAGTTACATGCTCACAGAAACACCAATAGTATTGTACTTCTTCACTCCTTTAAAGGAAACGTAATCAGGTTCCATTAGAGCACAAAGGTCATTCAATACGTATAATCATCATCACATTTATATCTTGCAACAGTTAACAGCAAAAAGCAACATCACAGAACACTGAAAAAGCCTTAATCATAAGATGCCTATCTTTGCAATATACTGAAGTTGTCATTAATTCACATGAAAATAATTGCTGGGTGTTATTTATAAAAAAAAACTGCTGACATGTGAACAAGATTTAGGAGCAGATGGTAAAAGTGCTTTGGAAGCTTTTTCCTACCCTGTCCAGTTTTTCTCGTCATCAGCACTCCGGTCGTCATCTGACCTGGAAGCAAAAATCAACTCCCTACGCTAGAAAGAGCGAGTTGGCATTGTGGGAAGAGGACGAAACTACTTGCTCTGGCCCGCTGCTAAACCCAGTAGGGTTACTCCTACCTTGCCCATTTTTCTTTATCATCGGGGTCTGATCAGCATACCTACAAACAAAATAGGGCAGTCAATTCAAAAGGAGCTAAAAACAGATCCATGCACTCTGTACATTAGTGAGAACAATCACTGCATGACCCCACTAAGATATGTGCTCAATGATACAGCATTTAGAATTAGAAACCAACTCTGAAGAATATCAAAAAAGGAGGTCTATAAACATTTTACACACTAATTATGGTAACAAATGCCCGAGAATAATAAAGTAACGCACTTAACACAGTCATCCGAAAATCTTCAAAAGATATAATCAAGGGATGCATCGACGTGCACTACATTTATACACTTCCTTGTGGTCAATAATTGAGCAAGATATGTAAAGACCTGGGAGCAGATTGCTTGCTTAGCCAAAAACCAGTACATGACATTGTGGAGAAACCAATGTAACATTCCAATTTACAGCAATACCATTGATTCAAAAACTCCCTAATTTTTTTTAAAATGTCCTGAATATATGAAGTAGTGTAACACTTAACTTAAGAGTACACCTTAAGAGTAATAATATTGAATTGTTTCCTTTAAGGAGCTAATTACAATTTGTAGACAAAAATATTCACAGTTCCAAATTAGAACTGTCTTCTTATTTTGTTAACCATGACCCGGAATTTCCTCGGAACTGCTCCCACTCCACCGCTGTAACTTCATCGGAAGTCGTCAACAGGGTTTCCATCGCACCTCCGGGGACTTACGGTGGCAAAGCGGGAGCAGCTCGGAGGAAATTCCGGGCCCATGTAATAAAGGCTTATGCTAGAGTAGATCTGGTTAACTATGCATAAGCTGCTGTAAATGTTTACATGTTAAATTTGATGTTGTTTATTTAGATTTTCAGAAAGATTTTTCAAATAATAAATTGAAGTGAATTAGAAATTCAGAAAGTGAGAGTTGAACACTGGACTGCATAAGAATCTAGTTAAAAACTAGGAAGCAGCATACTCAAAACAGGTGTAACATAGATCAGGACAAGGCGTTAAAGGGAATCCTAAGACTTCAGTGCTTTCCCTGTTGTTTCTAAACTAAATTAATGATGTGGTTACTAAACCATCTGTACACTGGTCAAATGTGCCAACAATAACAAATATAGGGAGAAATAAGAAAAGGATCTCTGCTTAGATTTCATTCACAAATAGGAGCAGGAGTAGGCCATACGGCCCCTCGAGCCTGCTCCGCCATTCAATAAGATCATGGCTGATGATCTACCTCAACTCCACTTTGCCGCCCTATCGCCATAGCCCTTGATTCCTTTAGTGGCCAAAAATCCGTCGATCTCAGTCTTGAATATACTCAATGACTGAGCCTCCACAGCCCTCTGCGGTAGAGAATTCCAAAGATTCGCAACCCTCAGTGAAGAAATTTCTCCTCATCTCAGTCCTAAATGGCTGACCCCTTATCCTGAGACTGTGACCCCTGGTTCTAGGACTCTCAAGCTAGAAGAGCCTCTCAGCATCTACCCCATCAAGCCCTCTAAAAAATGTTATACATTTCAATGAGATCACCTCTCATTCTTCTAAACCCCAGAGAATGTAGTCCCACTCTACTCAATCTCTCCTCATAGGACAACCCTCTCACCACAGGAATTAATCTAGTGAACCTTTGTTGCACCCAGGCAATCTTGTAGAGGAGAAAGCTGAGCTCAGGGTTAAGTTGGATGTCACGGTTCTGTTCCTCTGGGCTTAGCATGAGATTGCAGCTGAAGAGGCTGATGGAGTTGAGGCTGGAGGCACATGGGTATTTGCTGGAGTGAATAACAACGGCTTCAGTTTTACCAATATTTAGATGGAGGAAGTTTTGGGTCATCCAATTCTTAATGTCGAAAAGGGTGTTGGAGAGTGTGGAAACAGTTGTTGGATTAATGGAAGAAGCAGAGAGATAAAGCTGAGCGTAATCTGCAAAGATGTGAAAGCATCTTGGCATCTTCGGATGATGTTGTTGAGAATTGCACGTGAAGAGCAGGGGCAAAAGATGGAACCCTGGGTTACACAGGTTGGCCTTTCAGGCATTGGAGGAGACGCCATTGGAAGCTTAATATGCTTCAATAAGATTAACAACTTGTAAATCCTAGGATCCTCTACCTCTCCACCACCTCTGTCGACCCCTCCACTGTCTCTAAATCATCAGACTGCTTGTCCAACATCCAGTACTGGATGAGTAGAAATTTCCTCCAACTAAATATTGGGAAGACCGAAGCCATTGCTTTCGGTCCCAGCCACAAACTCCGTTCCCTTGCCACTGACTCCATCCTTCTCCCTGGAAACAGTCCGAGGCTGAACCAGACTGTTCACCACCTTGGTGTTATATTTGACCCCACATATCCACGCCATTATTAAGACTGCCTATTTCCACCTCCGTAACATCGCCCGACTCCACCTTTGCCTCAGCTGATCTGCTGCTGAAACGCTCATCCATGCCTGTTACTTCTGGACTTGACTATTGCAACGCACTCCTGGTTGTAACTCCCATCTTCCACCCTCCATAAACTTAAGCTGCTTGTTTTCAAATCACTCCATGGTCTCACCCCTCCCTGTCTCTGTAATCTCCTCCAGCCCTAAAATCCTTGAGATCTCTGTGCTCCGCCAATTCTGGTCTCTTGAGCATCCCCGATTTTAATCGCTCCACCATTGGTGGCCATGCCCTTAGCTGCCAAGGTCCTGATCTCTAGAATTCCCTCCCTAAATCTCTCTGCCTCTCTCTTTTCTCCTTTAAGACGCTCCTTAAAACCTACCCCTTTGACTAAGCTATCTCATGTGGCTCGGTGTCAAATTTTGTTTGATCAGGCTCCTGTGAAGTATCTTGGGATGTTTTACTATGTTAAAGGTGCTATATAAATACAAATTGTTGTTGTTGGTCACTTCAAAAGATGGTTTTCTCCACTGGTTCTCCATGCTCAAGAGAACCAACTAAGATTCAACACTCTCTAAGGCTTCCCTCCCTGTCTTCAAAAACCGTCAAAGATCTTTTTCTGTGACTGTGCTAACCCTTCTTTTCCCTTTCTTCCACTTGCCCAGTCCACTTGTCACCCACCACTCTGTAAAACACTGATGTCTCAGTGCAAGTTGGCTAGTGTAGCTAAGGTCGGCCAAGATTATCACCACAAAAAAGTAGGAACTCAGGGATAAATGGAAATGAGTGCAAATCTGTTATATGGCAGCCTAGGTCTCATCGTCAGCCCCCAACCCCAACTTTAAGGTGGTCCCATTTCTTCTGACCTGGAGTAAACACTATGCACAAAGTGATGCCTCATTTCAGAGCTTTCTGAATTAGTTCTTACTCATTTCCTATGCTGCATATTAGTTTGATTTTCTTGATTTTTACATTTCATTTTATAAAATCAAAACATACAAACATGTTATTTTCACCACCCAAATGCTGTTAAGGGATACTGTCAAGTGTTTGGCAAATCCTTTTTGTTTATTAACTGTCACTACATCTTTATTGGATCCAGACCACTTGGTGACCATGGTAAACAAAGGCCATTTTATAGCAAAAGAGTTTGCCATTTTAGATCAAATACCAGTAAAGTTGCACACGATGTACAGGGCAACTCAGTTTAGGAATTCCATAGCAAATGCATCAACGCCCCCCAACCCCAATTCACTAACTCCTAACTCACTCACCTTGAAAATTTGCTAGGCCCTTCTCCATCTTCATCGTCAAATTCCAGTCTAAGGAAAAATATATTTCAATCAAAACTTTCAATCCATTAAAGTACTAAATAGAGCAAAGACTTGTAACATAGCTAGTCAAAGAATTATCTTTTTATACACTCCATTTACAGTCTTCTGCCATTTCTCACCATACAATTTCAGTCATGCGGGGGTAAATGTTCTCGATTTGAAACTTATACTTTAGCTAGCATGACAAATATTTTGAATTGATTAAAAGCCACGAAATAGTTTTAGAAACAAATGGAAATAGCAGCATATTTATTACTGGAGAGCTATTTTGTAACCATTTAGTAGTTGAGTAACTCTTGCCCACCCATGATAGTACACTCATTTGTAACTACATTAGTGCTACACTAAATATTAAAGCAATGTTCTAGTTATATAATGAGTTTGAATTCAATAGTTTACTAGTGATATTCCAAATATATAAGAAAATGTTTAACTTTTCTCTGGGTTTCTGGCTTCAGTTGGCTTTCGGATTGTGTACAATAGAAAAACATGCAATGTTGCTTTGACTTTGAGCAACAAAAACCCCATGAGACACTGTGGTTTATGCTCATCTGCTTGCACTTTGCAATTAAACTTAGTATGAAAAGTTGTGTTTTCAGCAGTTTAAAGAAAAGTTCATGCTTCGACAAACATGAGTAAGTTAACCCAATATCTACATGATTCACTAGAATTTTTAAATCAATTATTTACAGGGCAATGAAAATACCTCGAGCATTTTAATGAAACATTTTAAGTACAAGTTATAAACTGCACCCATAGTTCTCAAACTTCCAGCATCATGAACACAAACATTGAACATGACCCCCTTACAACAACATGCTGCTTTTTAAGCTAGGTGGATGACAATGTTATCTACAATTTACATATCATTCAATTATTTAAAATCCTTGTTTTGTGAAGTCATCTATAGCTTCAATTTAAATTGGAAAAAAAGAGATATGCCTAAACCCTTTATGTTTAGTGACTAAAGGTTCCAGTAAACATTCAAATACTTGACAAATTTTTGAACCAGAAATAAAATTGTTTTTTAAAAAACTAAAATCACCCATAGAACTAGAACCTTGAAATGTTTTTAGTTACTTTACAACTTAGTTAAATGTTCAATTCGAACTTTTAAATGGGCAGCTAGTTCAACTTAAATTTTCAGTGATGGTGGAGAATATGATTCATGAACCTTATTCCTACTAGCACAGACCAATTTGGAGCACTACACTCAAGAGAGCGAGAGCAAGAGAGACACGTAGCTTTAACATATTTTAATTTTTCTTAGGTTTCAGAAACCCAATTTCTTTATACAATTTGGCAGTATAATTCAGGTATTAAATTGAGGAGCCCCAGCTATTTTTCATTGAAATATGAATAGTCAATAGTATTTTTTCAAAAATATAGGATTACAGAGGGGATTGGGTTGGATACAGTAACACATAACCATCCATCACACACTCAAAATTGAAATTCCAAAGTTACTTTTTTTCTAAATAGTGGTAAATTACTATATCGTGTGAAGTTATCACAAGATTAGGGTCATGTAGCCCACCAAAAATGACCTGGTGTGTGTTTTCAGATTTTCTATTTCAGATCTCCAGAATTTGCTGTTTTCCCTTTTTTATTATCCTTTGAACCAGTTTGAATGCGATTTTCACTCGAATGAAATCCTTCCAACGTTAAGCAATGATGTTTACATAGCCAAGCCCAGGGCTGGCATATTCTGCACCAGTGCCATTACATGAACGGTCACAAAATGGAAAGTGTAGTTGTGAACAATGCTCTCTGGATAAAATCATTCTAGTAACTGAGCATAAAATGATCAAACAGTCCTGCTGTAGATAATTTGCAGTCTCTTAACTACAAATACTTTTAAGCTGGAGTATCCCCATTAAAATTGCAGGTTATTTATATTAATCTCAAAGTAGATTTACTTGCAAAATGTGGATTTCCCCCACCCCCGGCAACGATCAAAATGTCCAAGTGTGGGATTTGTGCACTTTCACTGCTGATCTTTATTCCATGATCCTGGTCCCTGGCAATCACAGAGCCAGTAAAGGGGATCGAGCAGAGGATACACACACACCCAAAAACTCAACTTACTTTTTCTGCTTACACACACTGACTGACTGTATTTCCGACATTTCTGTTTTTGCCTAAAAATACAAAAAAATTCCAGTTTCTGATACCAACCAAATAGAAGACCATAAACCTTGAAAGTAATTGTTTGCAATGTACAGTATTTGTCATTGCAGATACGCTTCTTTAATGAAACTCTCAAAACTTTTTTTTTTACTATTAATGATAGTCAGTTTTGAGATGGTGCACCGTTAGCAAATATGAAACAAGCACAGAAGGTGACTTTAGTTCAGCAACAGTGACATATGCGAGCACTGGCTGCCAAGATTTTGATAAATTGAAGAGAAAGCCAATTAATGCAAAGATCAATGGACAGAGACAGCAGCTGACTTTAGCAGTCGTATCACTCCCGAGATCAGAATTACAGCAACATGATAAGATTAATAGGCTACAGATTTGTTCCGCACTGATAGAGGATTAATCTTTTTAGAATCTGCTGGCTGTAATTTAATAGATTCAAAAATACAACAAAGAAATGAAACTTTACTATATAATCAATAAACTACAAACTAAAATGTGATTTATAGTTCAAAATAATTATTTGGAAAGAAGGAATATTTTTTAAAGTTTGAAAACTTTTTTTTAATGATTTACTTAGGTAGCCCTGGGCCTCTCGCTGACAGGGTCCATGGGCGGCTGTATGGTGCGTCAATGTCAGTACCTGTCCAACCAGCAGAGGGTGCAAGATAACAGTTAATTTTCGCAGTACTTTGCTTTTGTTAATATCCCATTTTTCCACTGGATTGGCTTCTTGCCTTTGCTTAGTACTGTGAATGATGCTCCAGGAGAGGTTATTGGGGTAGGAAAGGACACATACGAGTGGGTGTAAAATACATATACCTATAACACACCAACCCGCCTCTCCCACTGCAAATTACATGTTATAGATGCAAAACACTTCACAAAAAATTAAAGTTGCGATCTTCTAACCTAGAAACCAGAAATCTACAAGCAACTACCATTGCCCTCAGACACTTACAAGCAGCCACATTTATCTGGATTTGCCTTTTTTGACCATTTCCCCACAGGGAGTAGTTCAGCAATAGCCTTAAAGGAGCAGCTAAATTAAAAACAGAGCTCGACCATAGCAGCTAAATATCACAACAGTGCTCCAGACTACGCATTAGCAATGCCTCAGGAGATGCACTTATACAGCAGATCTCCTGAGGAGGAAACTCGATTATGTAACAATAACGATAGTTATGCATCATGACCACTGATTCATGCAAAGTCAAATCCTGTTTTTATTACATGGGATTTTAACTGGTATTTTGGGAATTATATTCTGGAATTCTGATCATTTTCCATGAACACCATAAATCAGTGACATGAATTAGAACTATCGAAGTTTACAGCACAAAAGGAGGCTATTCAGCCCATTGTGTCTGTGCTGGCTCTTTGCTAGAACAAGCCAAAACTAAACCCAGTGACCCTTGCTCTCCCCATAGGCTTGTATCTTTCTCTGCTTTAAAAGATTCAGTGATCTCTAGCTCAATCATTCCCTGTGGTAAAGCATTCCATGTTCCAACAACCCTTTGTGTGAAGAAATTTCTCCCAACTTCTCTATCTCGGATAAGTTTAAATTGATGACCTTTCATCACTGGCCACCCAACCAAAGGAAATAATCTTTCCTTATTCATTCTATCAAATACGTCATAATTTTTAAAACTGCTATTAAATCAGTGGGAATCGTCACAGTAGCTCAGTCTCTCCTCATAAGTATAGTTTACCCATCCCTGGCATCAGCCTGGTGAATCTACACTGGACACTTATTATAGCCATGTTAGCCGTGACTCAGTGGGTAGCACTCTAGCCTCCGAGTCAGTAAATTGTGGGTTCACGTCCCACTCCAAAGACTTGAGTACACAATCCAGGCTGACACTCCAGTGCAGTACTAAGCAAGTCGTGTGAGATGTTATAATTCGAGGCCCTGTCTGCCCTCTCAGATGGACATAAAAGATCCCATGGCACAATTTCGAAGAAGGGCAGGGGAGCTCTCCCCGGTGTCCTGGCCAATATTTATCCCTCAACCAAAAACTAAAACAGATGATCTGGTCATTTATCACATTGATTGTTGTGGGAGTTTGCTATGTGCAAATTGGCTACCACATTTCCTACATTACAACAGTGACTACACTTCAAAAGTACTTCATTGGCTGTAAAGCGCTTTGTGACGTCCCGAGGTGCTGAAAAGTGTTATGCAAATGCAAGTCTGTCTTTCTTTTCTATAAGCTAGCTTGTCCTAAAACTCTACCCATCAGTCCCATCCTCACTGATCTACATCAGCTCCTGGTTCCCCATGACTCAAATTTAAAATTCTCATCGTGTTTAAATTCCTTCATGGCCTTGCTCCATCCCTGTAACCTCCTCCAGCCCTACAATGCCCCCAAACTCTCCGTTCCTCTGACTCTGCCTCTGGTGTATCCGCCCTCCCTTCACCCCACCATTGGCTGCCCATCACTCTGGAATTCTCTCCCTAAGCCTCTCTGCCTGTCCAACTCCCTCTTCTTTGTTAAGACCCTCTTTAAAACCCACCTCTTTAATATAAATCCAAGGCATTGTTACACATCTGCTGTAGCTTTTGCTTTTTATTCCAAATCTTTAGAAGATGCATTATTAGATGCATTAGAAGTGTATCTTTCCTCATGCTAACGTTAGTCCAATTTTCAAAAAAAAAATTGAATTTTGAAGTCACATAATTAGTGTATCTGTGCTTTACTGGAAGCTAGAAAAGATAAATGTCCTAACGCCTATGAAACAGAGAGACACATAGAGAAGCAGATGGTGTCTTTCCTCATTCTGATTTGACTTTTGAAAACCACAATTTAAATTTTGTAAGTAAACAACAACTCTTTGGAGAGAAAGGGTAGGAGGGAAACAGGTTGAGGGCAAGACCTCGCCACTGCACTAACTTCCCTTAGGAGCAATAGGGAGGGGGGAGGGTGGAGGGGGAAGAGAGCAGGAAAGGGATGGAGGGTTACGAGTGATAACAGAGTACGGAGGCAAGAAGAATACAGGGATTGAGAGGATGGTTCAATGCGAAAGAGGCAGGCCAATGAGATGGTGCCAGGAAGGGAGTATTGGGAAAATTTAGTGGGACATAATGGGAGTGAAGACATGGGGTGGGAAGCGACCTGCTGAAGGGCATATTTTCTCAAATGCAGCCTACAACCATTAATGGTTCCTTTCCCTACTGCACCAGCCACCACCTCCCATCTAAAATGAAGAAAAAGACAAGAGTGAAGAGGACAGAGGGAGAGAGAGAAATAGATAAAGAAATAAACAGGAATACGAAGAAAACAGAGACAGGGAAAAGATACACCATATTCTCCAATTTATAACAACTTGTATTTAGATAGCGCCTTTAACATAGCAAAACGTCCCATGGCACTTTACAGGAGCATTATCAGACAGAATTTGACACCGAGCCACAGAGAGATATTAGGACAGGTGATCAAAACCTTGGTCAAAGAGGTAGCTTATAAAGAGCAAGCTTATAAAGAGCATCTTAAAGGAGGAGAGCGAGCTAGAGGCAGAGAGGTTTAGAGAAGGAATTCCAGAGCTGAAGGCCTAGGCAGCTGAACGCACGGCTGCCAATAGTGGGGCGATGGAAATCGGGGATGCACAAGAGGCCAGAATTGGAGGAACGCAGAGATCTCAGGGGATTGTAGGGCTGGAGGAGGTTACAGAGATAGGGAGGGGCAAGGCCCTGGAGGGATTGAACACTAGGATGAGAATTTTAAATTTGAGCCATTGCCAGACCAGGAGCCAATGTAGGTCAGTGAGCAGAGGGGTGATGGGTGAACGAGACTTGGTGTGTTGGGATAAGGGCAGCTGAGTATTGGATGAGCTGAAGTTTATGGAGGGTGGAAGATGGGAGGCCAGCCAGGAGAGCACTGGAATTGATTTAGCATGCAATGTGCACATGTGTATATTTTGCATGAGACTGACCATTAACCGATCTAGAGTCACTTTGAAACAGTAATCAAAGTTGGTAATACTGATCATTCATCAGTGTTTTGACTAGCATTCCTGGCACTAACTCTAGAAGGCAAAAGAAAATCTCAAACAATGCTTTCCCCAAGTGTTGCACACAAACAACCAATTTTCACATAGGAAAGGAATTTTGCCCATTGTTTTACTGTAAGTGCTAAGAAAGAGCCAGGCTTAATTAGTCGAAAGTGCCGAGTGTAAACACTAGGTGCGGAGTTTTTCAAGTGTTAGTAAGATCGGATTCTATAATTTAGTCACAATCATTCAATTCTGAATCAGGAAATGTTTATATGAATTTCATCATGGTGTAAATGTAGCTTAAGTGAGAAGTCGCACAACACCAGGTTATAGTCCAACAGCTTTATTTGAAATCACAAGCTTTCGGAGCGGCTGCTCCTTCGTCACCTGACGAAGGAGCAGCGCTCCGAAAGCTTGGTGATTTCAAATAAAGCTGTTGGACTATAACCTGGTGTTGTGCGACTTCTCACTTTTGTCCACCCCAGTCCAACACCGGCATCTCCGCATAAATGTAGCTTGATACAGTTCAATACTTTCATTCCCACTGCAAAAACAGCTACCATAGGTAAGCCTGCATTCCCCGTGATCAGAAACTTAACCTTACCCACTTTGTGTATGGGAAATAATACACCAGGCAAACGTGTAAACATGCTACCAACCGCTTCAAAAGACGGATAATATAATCTACCCCAGACGTTTTTCATAACAAACTAAACCATTAAATAGGTTTATTCATGAAGAGAGTTCTTTAGAGAAAAAGTAGTATTGGGGAGAGCGTCCATAGAACGCAAAGTATAGAAACAGCTCGCAACCAGTCAGGTAACATCCTCTGAATTCTTCTTACAGAATTTCAGATGAAGTACTTCGGAAAACACAAGCAATTCTGTTTCTCAGCAAAAGCGGAATATAATCTTTGCAAGAACTGTGTAAGCGCAAGGTTACAAAGTGCAATTTGATGTGGTACTTCACAGCAAGACAAACCAAACTGCTGATGCACAAATTTGTTTTAAAAACATATTTTTATATTTGTATAATCCATTTGCAAAACAGGCAGTGATTTAAAGAGGGTACACCACAATTTTTACAACCTATAAACCACCCTGCATGTGGATTACTACGTGGGGTGTTTGATCAGGAATAAAAAATATGTATCGTTTGGGTTTGGCAAATTGACAACCGGAACTGTCAATAAATACCAAGCTCATTTTGTTCACACCGAGTTCAAAACGCCTTTACTTTCATTGATTTTTGCTTCAGAGCAGAAGCCAGCAGCCTGCTCCCTGCAGCCCACCCTAATCAATGCATTAGCGCATTGCTATCCCTTTAAAATTCAGACCTCGTCCAACAGCAAATATGCAGGTAAAACTGCAAGCTCCAATTAGACTGATATTTTTAAACTCTTGCGTTTAAAACTAAAATGAAAACCAAAGAAGCTATGAACAAAATGTCATTATTGTCACAATTAAGCATGAAAATAACTCTGGCTTGTCTTAAAGCTACAAAACGTTGTTCCATTTTATTTTTGCTTGAAAATACCTTTAAAATTCACCTGCTTCCCTTTTCAAAGAAATTAGGCTCATAAAAGCACTTTTTTTTTATTCCTTACAAGAGCTACATGAATATTTGGCTTACATATTCCACGAAATCCCCTACCCAAGAAATTCACTTTGAGAGAACACTGTTGCCAAGGGACACAAAAAGCCTCCACTATCATTCTCCGTGACAGTGCCAAAAACATCGTTTGATTCCAAGAGACTGGAAAAGGGCTGGCGAGAGCTCCAATGGAACAGGTTACAAATGATTGTTATCCTCTACTTTACTACCCCGCAGTATTTTAAAACTATCTGATTTTGAAAATAAATGTAATTAGCTATTTTAGTCTGTCAAATCTCTGATCCCTTTAACATTTTCAACCTATCTAAAATGAATGTGGGAACAAAGCACTAGGCTACACTTAGTGCACAGCAGTGCCATAGTTTGTAATAACTGCTAATCCCTGGGCCCAGGAAACTTGAGGGTTAAAAAGCGAACAGATAATAGATTTCAATGTATAGAATGGAGTTTTCTTGTACCGAGCAGTGAGGAAATTGTAGTTACGTTTTTTTCCAATTAATGGAAGAGCATAAATTTGGGGAAAGTTTGAATGGGAAAAAGACTTCAAGAGAATTTATGGAATATTAGTAAGACTTGAGGAAGTGGGGCACACTGAGCACACCGCTGAAGATCAGAACAAGTTTTGGTCCCAGGAGCAAAAGCAACACTCTTGATAGGGCAGGAGCATTAGATAACAAAAACAAAAAATTGAGGATACCTTTGGCAAGCAGCCAGCGCAATTCCAGATCAAAGCAGTAACCTGGGTGAGGAATCCATCACCTCTGCAAATCCACACAATACTCCAGAATAGATTACTTCATCCTGAAGCAACCATACCTACCTGGTCAATGGAGCGAATTAAGAGAATGGCAACATATTCAGAAATGGAATGGACTCCAATAACTACATTCCGCATCCACAATGTGCACAAATGACTTCAGCTCCCCAATATTCTCCCTCCAATGAGGAGCCAGACAGAGTTAAGCGCCTCTCAGGAAGCAATGGCATAGGGATCATTAAAATCATTTTTTACCCATTCACCACTAGAGACAGTGTACAGTCACTGCAGCCCCAACTCCAGCAGATCACAGCCTACCCTTCTCTCCAAATGAGTGAAATAACTATGGGCACATTATTTAAATACACACAATACGAGCCTCCACCCTCAACATCCAAACTATCTCCTGCAAGAATGCAAACAAGCACAGGAGCAATATGTAAGCCACAATTAGCATTCTGCCCAAGCCTACCTCAGTGCAGTAACCTGTTTCCAGCATGACTGCTAATGAGTTTAGGGAAGACATTTATGTCCCCCGCCCAACTAAACCCCAAATAGCTATGACCCTTAAGCACACTGTGCTGGCAGCATTTGAACAGCCACATCAGTAAAACCAAGCTACCAGTGTACAATGTATTCTTCTAAAACACTATGGAAATTGCAAAATTATCCACCAAAAAATAAACATATGCAACTTCCTGAAATGTGCATGAATGTAATTTGTTTAAAATAGTGAGCAAAAATTGAAAGAACAGCTCAGATCAATGAAGTACACAAATTCCACAGGGGGATGGACAATGTGGCCGAGCACAATTTAGAAGAAAATAGTATTCCTCCTTGCATCGGTTTGGTCGCTTGCCGATGCCTGTAAACTTGAAAGTATGAAAATCTACTTAAAATCATATACTGTGTAAACAGTACGACATACATTGTGTGATGTCCTTTGAGAGATTATACATAGCAGCCTGGCAAGGTTCTAAAAGACATTTTTAATGCACTGCGGGGCAGCTGATTAATTGCAAACAGTAGGTTGAGGAGTGTCAAAACTCTTGGTTAAGTCCAGGTTATCAATTTGAGTGGCACAGTGATGGTGGCACAGTGATGGTAAAACCTGTCAGGCCAAAAAAGCCATGTGAATCCTTGGAACATGAAATCACACGAAAGAAAGAACTTGTTTGTATATAGCATATTAACACATCCTGAGGGTGTCCCAAAGTGATTTATAACCAATGGGTTACTTTTAAATTGCAATTACTGTTATTATCTAGGCAAATCAGGCAACCTTCTTAGTGGAAATAGCACTGACTGTGCAAAAGTGTAAAATGGTCTCTGGTAAGTAAGCCAATTAGTATTAACCCTTGAGAGGAATAGATGTAGAAGGCCAAATAAGAGAAAGCTGAAATGATAGCAGACTATAGTTGATAGTAAACTGTATTGATAGTAGACTAACTGATAACACGAGACAGGATTTATGTGTTTCTCTTACCGCCCCCCCAACCCCCATGAAAGTATGAAAGACTTGGATTTGTATAGCACCTTTCACATCCTCAGGACATCCCAAAGCACTATGAAGCCAATTAATTACTTCTGAATATGTCACCATTATTCTTCTGTAGGCAAATTGTACACACCAAAGTTCCCCAAACAGCGATGAAATACATTTTAGTGACACTGGTTTAGGTATATCACAGAATCACAGAATCCCCAGTGCAGATAGAGGCCATTTCGGCCCATCGAGCCTGCACCGACACATATCCCACCCTATCCCAGTAACCCCACATATTTAATCCCCCTAACACTAAGGGTCAATTTATCATAGCCAAATCAACCTAACCCGCACATCTTTGGACTGTGGGAGGAAACCGGAGCACCCGGAGGAAACCCACGCAGTCACGGGGAGAATGTGCAAACTCCACACAGACAGTCACCCGAGGCCGGATTCGAACCCGGGTATAAATGCTGGTCAAGACACCAGACAACTCTCTTCTAATCCTTTTTAAATTGTGCCATAGGATCTTTTACATCACAGGCAGACCAGATTTTCTTTTTTAAAATGATGGCACCTCTGACAGTGCAGCACTGGAATGTCAGCCTAGATTATGTGCTTAGGTCCTAGAGTGGGGCTTGAACCCACAACCTTCTGACTCAGCTGCAAGAGCACTACCCCTGAGCCAAGGTGACAGTTGCACATGGTGTCAGGGTTTCATCTCACTTTCTGTGTTGTGGCAAAGACGTAGTTCCATTCACCAATAGTGACAGGCAGGATCTGGGTGAACTAGAAGGGGGAGTAAGTAGGCTGCCAACAGGAAGTAGTCCGATAGCCATATACTGTTGACACACCACATGGAGTTTCGGATCAAAATCCCCAGAGAGGCAACACTGAACTAATGACCCTTCTGGTCATCACGCCAGTTGGTCAACGTTGTTTCTCGGATATGATACACACTTCATTTCTAAATCTTTATAACCTAGAAGGTTAATAACTGCAATATTTTTAAGAAAGTGAGTTGTGCTTAGTTTTTTCCTCATGTAGGGACAATGTTGTACCAAAGCAGGCTAGCTTTCAACTTGTGTAACTCATCCATATGCTATATCGCCTAAATGTACAGTATCCCTTGGACCTTTGATGCTTTGTTCAAAGTGAAGATCGATAGTACTGGGGAATTAAATACTTTATGCATCCACTGACAACATCAAGCATTCCCAAGTCAAATGAACTATGGCTCAAATGCAACAGTGCATCCAGACCATTAGCCCAATTCCAAAACAGAAACATCTTCTGCAACTCAGAATGCATAAAATAGCTTTACAATTCCCTAGAACCTCTCACCTGTCAACTCACCTTTATTTGCCTATGTTATAATCCTCGTCTCACCTTTGTCCTGTTGGTAAGACCCAGCAGCAGTAACAGCAGACAAATCTGTAATGGCCTCATTTTACAGACGATATAAAACGGTAGGGCAAAATTCAGAACAAAGACACAACCCACACAGTAGATCTTGGTGAATTGTATAGCAACATCCCAATTTTTTTCCTTTTGGAACACAAAACAGAAGACTGCACTCTGGGCTGAAATACCTTCCTTCAATTTCGGTCAGGTTCAAACATTTGAGTAAAATAACATACAAGTTCAGCAAACTTATATGTTTACTAAAATTCATAGCAGTCCTCTATAACAGTGAGACACTTAACATCGGACAGGTTATTTTAAATCACTTTAAGTCATGTAGAAAATATAATTTTTGAAGTGGTCACAATAAACTGTTACCTTAATAAAATTCTCTCAAATTGTCTGTCTTACTTTTGCTACCATAAACTGCATTCTCCAAGAGTGGATTTTTAAACATCACAGTTCCCCCCCGCCCCCCCGACTGTTTTCATATCTCCACACCACTACCCCAATCTTCTCAAAACTATTTCCATTCCACTACAAGAGGCTGGTGGCTTTTATCTCTGTTGACATTGACATGGTCTAGAAACTTTCCACATAGTATGCCTGGATAATATACCCAATGCACCAAACCAAGTAGAGTCTGCTACAATTGCTATGTAACTAGCTCCTCTTGATCCTACATTTCCATGCCTCTAAAAAGTTGAACTAAACACACAATGTATCTGCCAGGGAGCAACCCTACAGAAGAATTTCCTCAATAAAATTTTAGTTGAAACGGGCAACGTGTGACCCCTTTCAATCAGCAACACAAGATTTATTTAGGGGAAGGAGACACGCAAAAAGGGAGATGGAGCATCTCACATCTCCAATGTGTACCAGAACAGAGCTAGGTCAGGTGTAGATGAACTGTGATGTCTTCAAATTTATACAATGCTTTGTGTGCGCTTCACATAAGCCCTGAAAATAAATATAGCAAAATATAAATAGCAGCATTTCAAACTATAACACAATCTTAATAACTCACTACGGTCAGGCACAGCTCCAAATCTAACTTTGTTGGACTTCCAATGGTCTTTCAGTGGCATTGTTCCATTTGTCTCAATTCTGAAAAATGTAGGAGCACCATACAATGGTCTCTGAAGGAACACAACCGCACAAGGCCGCACTCCAAATGCAATCTGATCTGGTGTGGTTTTCTTCTTCTCGTGGGAATTTACAAGAGGAAGCATGGAACTTGTATGCTTGTGGTGCTGATCTCCATTGTTGATGGGTCTTTATCAAGAACCAATGGCAAATAAAGAATGGAAGTTGAGGCCCCCCAAATGATTCAGTTAGCAAAAATAATGCGTAGCTGAGCCAAATATACCAGAAAGAAAAGAGCTTGGATTTATAAAGCACCTTTCACATCTTCAAGACATCTCAAAGTACTTTACAGTCTGAAGTGTACTTATTATAGGTAAATATTGCAGCCAATTTATACACAGCAAGATCGCACTAACAGCAAATGAGGTAAATTACCAATTAATTGGCGGTGTTGGTGCAAGGATAAATGTTGCCCAGGATACCTGAAGAACTCTGAATAGTGCCATGGAAATTTTAAACCCTCGTGAACAGGTCGATTTGGCCTTGTCCAAAGGACAGCACCTCCGACAATGCTGCACTTCCTCGGTATTCCACTGAAGTGAGCACCTAGATTATGTGTTCAAGTCGTGGAATAGGGTTTGAACTCATCACCTACTGACTGTCTAATGACCCCTGCTGGAAAGAGAGTGACTGCGTGTGCGTGTGAGAGAAAAAGAGAACGCGTGTGCGTGGCAGAGAGCATGCATGGCAGAGAATGTGCCTGTGAGAGAGAATGTGTGTAAGAGAGAGTGTATGAGAGTGTGTGTGTGCAGCGCACGCGCGCGTGAGAGAGAGAAAAAGAGAGCGCGTGTGCGTGGCAGAGAATGCGCATGGCAGAGAATGTGCCTGTGAGAGAATGCGTGTAAGAGTGTATGAGAGAGAGAGTGTGTGTGTGTGTGTGTGTGTGTGTGTGTGAGAGAGAGAGAGAGAGAGAGAAAAAGAGAGCATGCATGGCAGAGAATGTGCCTGTGAGAGTGTGTGTGTGCTTGCGCGCGTCTGTGCGCTTGCGTACAATGCAAGGAGTGGATCAGGCTCAGCTGCAATTCCCTCAGTCCAACATCCAGGCAATGCTGACCATCAAGGCTTACACAGTGCAAAAGGCCACTCAAGACTGGTATTGAGAGACACCTATTGAACTGTACACCAGCAAGTCAGTGTCTTCAAGAGAATCGCAACTACATTCGAGGGGGAATGAGTGTACGTTTGCATTGTGAAAATGCAAATTGTGGTTTAGGTTATAGTTCCCAGTTAATATAATAGCTACATCAAAATGCATAATAGGGCTTGAACCCATCACCTACTGACTCAGAGGAATCAGTGCACATTCAGTATCAATGACACGACCACAAAAGTGAGAAACAGAACCACAAGTATACAAACCCTGAGGTTAGTACACGCTAGAAAATACATAGATTATACTTCATAACTAAATGTCTTTGGAATGTAATTCTGTACACGTATTTTAGAGCGATAAAATTGCTTTTAATTCAAGCTTTAAAATAAGTGATAAAAATTATTCAAAAAAGCAAAACAATAAGCTCTAGTTGTAGGAGGAGTTGTATACTCAATACAAATCACTGTGGTCAGGAATTTCAGATCATAAGCCACAATTAGAGGGACAGAGAAAATAGGGATAGGGACAAACAGGCAATGGGATGGGGGTAACAGGGAACAATAGGGAAGGGAGGGCAAAGATCCACCTCCCAACCCAGGATCAAAGGAATGGAGAAGCAGGACAGGCAACTATCACTGTGACGTTTGTGACCCTCACAATCAGCAAGAAAACCCAGAATCAGCGATCACATCCCAGCCCACCCTCAATTACAGTGAGGTCCCCTACCTCAGGAAGACCCCCCCACCAACCCTCAGGTACAGTGAAACCCTCCCCCTCAGTTAGCAACCTCTCCATTACAGTGAAACTCCTCAGTTAGACAGCGACCCCTCCCCACCAGTTACAGTGATCACCTCAAGTATTAAATCCCCCAGTTAGTCACCCCCCCCCGCCAACCCAGGTAGTAAATCCCCCAATTAGTGACACCCCCTCAGTCCCAGTGAGACACCGCCCCCTCTCGGTCCCAGTGAGACCCCCCCCCCCTCGGTCCCAGTGTGAGACCCCCCCCCCCCCCCTCTCGGTCCCAGTGAGACCCCCCCCCCCCCTCTCGGTCCCAGTGAGACCGCCCCCCCCCCCCCCTCTCGGTCCCAGTGTGAGACCCCCCTCTCGGTCCCAGTGTGAGACACCCCCCCCCCCCCACCTCTCGGTCCCAGTGAGACCCCCCCCCCCCCACCCCCCCACCCCACCCCACCACCACTCTCGGTCCCAGTGAGACCCCCCCCCCCCCCTCTCGGTCCCAGTGAGACACCCCACCCCCCCTCTCTCGGTCCCAGTGAGACCCCCCCCCCCCTCTCGGTCCCAGTGAGACCCCCCCCCCCCTTCTCGGTCCCAGAGAGACCCCCCCCCCCCTTCTCGGTCCCAGAGAGACCCCACCCCCCCCTTCTCGGTCCCAGTGAGACCCCCCCCCTCCCCCCTCCCTCAGTCCCAGCGAGACCCCCCCCCTCCCCCCTCCCTCAGTCCCAGCGAGACCCCCCCCCTCCCCCCTCCCTCAGTCCCAGCGAGACCCCCCCCTCCCCCCTCCCTCAGTCCCAGCGAGACCCCCCCCTCCCCCCTCCCTCAGTCCCAGCGAGACCCCCCCCCTCCCCCCCCCCCTCAGTCCCAGCGAGACCCCCCCCTCCCCCCCCCTCAGTCCCAGCGAGACCCCCCCCCTCAGTCCCAGCCCCCCCCCTCAGTCCCAGCGAGACCCCCCCCCTCCCCCCCCCTCAGTCCCAGCGAGACCCCCCCTCAGTCCCAGCGAGACCCCCCCTCAGTCCCAGCGAGACCCCCCCCCAGTCCCAGCGAGACCCCCCCCTCAGTCCCAGCGAGACCCCCCCTCAGTCCCAGCGAGACCCCCCCTCAGTCCCAGCGAGACCCCCCCCTCAGTCCCAGCGAGACCCCCCCTCAGTCCCAGCGAGACCCCCCCTCAGTCCCAGCGAGACCCCCCCCTCAGTCCCAGCGAGACCCCCCCTCAGTCCCAGCGAGACCCCCCCCTCAGTCCCAGCGAGACCCCCCCCCTCAGTCCCAGCGAGACCCCCCCCCTCAGTCCCAGCGAGACCCCCCCTCAGTCCCAGCGAGACCCCCCCCCTCAGTCCCAGCGAGACCCCCCCCTCAGTCCCAGCGAGACCCCCCCCTCAGTCCCAGCGAGACCCCCCCTCAGTCCCAGCGAGACCCCCCCCTTCAGTCCCAGCGAGACCCCCCCTCAGTCCCAGCGAGACCCCCCCCTCAGTCCCAGTGAGACCCCCCCCCCTCAGTCCCAGTGAGACCCATCCCCCCTCTCCCCCCGCCGGCCGGCCCGGTGCCGCTGTTTGACGGGATGAGGGAGTCGAAGCCGCGCAGATTGTAAAGCTCTTACCCCGACCGCCGCTTCCCTCCGCGGGCAGGCACCGCTCCTATCACCCTCACCTGCCCGGGGCCCGGTGTGGCGGGGTTGGCGGGCGCTGTCAGCGCCGCGGCCTCGGGAAGCTCCGCGCTCATCTCGGCGGCCATGGGCGGCGCGAGCCCTCACCGCCAGCCAGCACCCAGCGCGCAGGCGCGGCCCGCCGCGGCCCCGGATGGTGAGGGGGCGGGGCCGCGACCACAGGCCCGCTGCGGTTGCCAACCCTCCCGGAATGCCCGGGAGTCTCAAGATTAATCTCAACCCGCAGCAGCAGAATCATAGGGGCATCGAAAACAAAAATCACTGTCTTTCAACACTTGTGTTTATTAGTTATGTTATGTTGGAGTTGGGAAAGTAAAAGCTGCTTGACTGACAGTTAACAAGAATCATCCAATTTGCCATGAGTCTCTTGGCTTTCCAGTTGGCATGGGAAGGCATTGCACCATGAGAATGGGCATGATGGGCAACTAATGCGGGGAGCATGGCAGCAGGGCAGTTGGAGGGAGCAGGTCGTGTGATGAAACTTCCAGCATTAAATCCAGACAAAGTTGGCAGCCCTGTTGTCCATTCATGGAGTGAGGCTACTTCTTTTAGTTTAATCTCTTCTGGTTTTAAGGCAGCTCCCTCTGAAGGATGTGCATCACTCTATGTACATGAATTGAGTTAGAGAACTCTCACCCTTTTTGATCACTGGTAACATTATAGAGTGAATTCACTGATGTAACGTTCCAGACGGAGAGCCTCCCCATATGGGAGCACAGGCCAGAGACTCAGCTCTAAGATTATGCTCATAGGGTTAAATGAATAGGGGTGAGAGCAGGCTCCTGTGAAGCATAAGCCCCGGCAGAGAACTTTTGGGCCGCATGGCCTATTTCTGTGCTGTAAATTCTATGTAAAGGCTTTGTAGCAGGAGCGCAGCTTCATTGAATTTAATCTTATATCCCCGACGTTGACAGCTCTATCTATCTATCGGATTAAAAATGTTGAGATCAGGTACTCTTCTGGTCATCTGATTGGTCTATTCAATCCGTGTCACCTTCTAGCGATCTGATTGCTCAATGGAAATCACCTGACCTATAATTCAAATTTTCTTTCAGCAATTTGGGTGGTTCTTAGGAATCACATGACCCGAAGGGCTGGGGATTCCTAAGAACTGTTTTGTCCAGCACTGGCATCTGCTCTTTCACTTCACTTCATCCAAGTTGCACTCTCCCGTCTGAAACTGTGTCAGCCGTGGCTCAGTGGGTAGCACTCGCACCTCTGAGTCAGAAGGTTGTGGGTTTACAGGCCTACTCCAGAGACTTGAGCACAAAAAGCTAGGCTGACAGTCCAGGGCAGTTCTGAGGGAGTGCTGCACTGTCGGAGGTGCCGTCTTTCTGATGAGACGTTAAACCGAGGCTTCGTCTGCTCTCTCAGATGGATGTAAAAGATCCCGCAGCGCTATTTCAAAGAAGAGCAGGGAAGTTATCCCTGGTGTCCTGGGGCCAATATTTATCCCTCAACCAACATCACTAAAACAGATTATCTGCTCGTTATCACATTGCTATTTGTGGGAGCTTGCTGTGCGCAGATTGGCTGCCACGTTTCCTACATTACAACAGTGATTACACTTCAAAAGTACTTAATTGGCTGTAAAACACTTTGGGACGTCCTGAGGTTGTGGAAGGCGCTATAGAAATGCAAGTCTTTCATTAAGCGGGCATCTGGTATTACTCGGGGTTGAAACGCACATTTAAAAAGCACTGTTGGAATTTTGTAAAGAGAATTTACACCTCATTTTATTTTGTATGTGTGTTTCTTCTTGTCACTTTGCTGTTGAACAGTTAACACTCGAGTGTTAACTGTTCGACAATTGCCATTTCTGCCCCAAACTAATTAATAGTAACATAACGGCTTTCCTCAGGGGAATCAACCTGTACTTGTGCTTTTTGGAGCAAGAGGAGGAGAAAGAACGGAAGCATACAACATATGTCAGGCTGCGCCAAAGGTGCTCTGCACCTATCCACTGATACCTTTGCATCCACATTTCCAGAGTGAGGGGAAGATATTGCAATATAATTAAAATTCTCATCCTTGTTTTCAAATCCCTCCATGCCCTTGCCCCTCCCTATCTCTGTAATCTCCTCCAGCCCCACAACCCCCCGAGATATCTAGCTCCTCCAATTCTGGACTGTTGCGCATCCCTGATATTAATTACTCCACCATTGGCGGCCGTGCCTTCAGCTGTCGAGGCTCTAAGATCTGGAATTCCCTCCCTAAACCTCTCCGCCTCTCTAACTCTCTCTCCTCCTTGAAGTCGCTCCCTAAAACCAACCTCTTTGACCAAGCTTTTGGTCACCTGTCCTAATATCTCATTATGTGGCTTGGTGTCAAATTTTGTTTGATAACACTCCTGAGAAGCACCTTGGGACATTTTACTGCATTAAAGGCACTATATAAATGCAACTTGTTGTTGTATATCAGAGGAGTTTTTTTTTAATTGTTCATTCGCGGGATGTGGGCATCGCTGGCAAGGCCAGCATTTATTGCCCATCCCTAGTTGCCCTTGAGAAGGTGGTGGTGAGCCGCCTTCTTGAACCTCTGCAGTCCGTGTGGTGAAGGTACTCCCACAGTGCTGTTAGGGAGGGAGTTCCAGGATTTTGACCCCGCGACGATGAAGGAACGGCGATATATTTCCAAGTCAGGATGGTGTGTGACTTGGAGGGGAACTTGGAGATGGTGGTGTTCCCATGCGCCTGCTGCCCTTGTCCTTCTAGGTGGTAGAGGTCGCGGTTTTGGGAGGTGCTGCCGAAGAAGCCTTGGCGAGTTGCTGCAGTGCATCTTGTAGATGGTACACACTGCAGCCACGGTATGCCGGTGGTGGAGGGAGTGAATGTTTAAGGTGGTGGATGGGGTGCCAATCAAGTGGGCTGCTTTGTCCTGGATGGTGTTGAGTTTCTTGAGTGTTGTTGGAGCTGCACTCATCCAGGCAAGTGGAGAGTATTCCATCACATTCCTTACTTGTGCCTTGTAGATGGTGGAAAGGCTTTGGGGAGTCAGGAGGTGAGACACTCGCTGCAGAATACCCAGCCTCTGACCTGCTCTTGTTGCCACAGTATTTATGTGGCTGGTCCAGTTAAGTTTCTGGTCAATGGTGACCCCCAGGATATTGATGGTGGGGGATTCAGCGATGGTAATACCGTTGAATGTCAAGGGGCGATGGTTAGACGCTCGCTTGTTGGAGATAGTCATTGCCTAACACTTGTGTGGCGCAAATGTTACCTGCCACTTATCAGCCCAAGCCCGAATGTCATCCAGGTCTTGCTGCATGCGGGCATGGACTGCTTCATTATCAGAGAGATATGAATGGCACTGAACACTGTGCAGTCATCAGCGAACATCCCTACTTCTAACCTTATGATGGAGGGAAGGTCACAGGTGAAGCAGCTGAAGATGGTTGGGACAAGGACACTGCCCTCAGAAACTCCTGCAGCAATGTCCTGGGGCTGTGTTGCTGGGGCTGTGTTGATTGACTTCCAATCACCACAACCATCTTCCTTTGTGCTAAGTATGACTCCAGCCAGTGTAGAGTTTTCCCCCGATTCCCATTGACTTCAGTTTGACTAGGGCTCCTTGCAGCCACACTCGGTCAAATGCTGCCTTGATGTCAAGGGCAGTCATTCTCACCTCACCTCTGGAATTCAGCTCCTTTGTCCATGTTTGGACCAAGGCTGTAATGCGGTCAGGAGCCGAGTGGTCCTGGCGGAACCCAAACTGGGCATCAGTGAGCAGGTTATTGGTGAGTAAGTGCCGCTTGATAGCACTGTCGATGACACCTTCCATCACTTTGCTGATGATTGAGAGTAGACTGATGGGGCGGTCATTGTGCGGATTGGATTTGTCCTGCTTTGTGTGGACAGGACATACCTGGGCAGTTTTCCACATTGTCGGATAGATGCCAGTGTTGTAGCTGTACTGGAACAGCTTGGCTAGAGGCGCGGCTAGTTCTGGAGCACAAGTCTTCAGCACGATAGCCGGGATGTTGTCGGGGCCCATAGCCTTTGCTGTATCCAGTGCGCTCAGCTGTTTCTTGATATCACGTGGAGTGAGTCGAATTAGCTGAAGACTGGCTTCTGTGATGGTGGGGACCTCAGGAGTAGGCCGATAGGGATCAT
The DNA here is from genome assembly GCA_030390025.1 of Squalus acanthias. NCBI lineage: Eukaryota > Metazoa > Chordata > Chondrichthyes > Squaliformes > Squalidae > Squalus > Squalus acanthias. The sequence continues at coordinate 30,957,547 of CM059446.1, read as the reverse complement.
CCACTCGGTACTTCTGGCTGAAGGTGGTTGCAAACGCTTCAGCCTTGTCTTTTGCACTCGTGTGTTGGGCTCTGCCATCATTAAGGATGGGGATGTTCATGGAGCCTCCTCCTCCCGTTAGTTGTTTAATGGTCCACCACCATTCACGACCGGATGTGGCAGAACTGCAGAGCTTTGATCTGATTCGTTGATTGTGGGATCGCTTAGCTCTGTCTATAGTATGCTACATCTGCTGTTTAGCATGCATGTAGTCCTGTGTTGTAGCTTCACCAGGTTGGCACCTTATTTTCAGTTACACCTGGTGCTGTTCCTGGCATGCTCTTCTATCCTACTCATTGAACCAGGGTTGGTCGCCTGGCTTGATGGTAATGGTAGAGTGAGGGATCCGCTGGGCCATGAAGTTACAGATTGTGGTGGAATACAATTCTGCTGCTGCTGGTGGCCCACAGCGCCTCATGGATGCCCAGTTTTGAGCTGCTAGATCTGTTCTGAATCTATCCCATTTAGCACGGTGGTAGTGCCACACAATACGATGGAGGTTGTCCTCAGTGTGAAGACGGGACTTTGTCTCCACAAGGACTGTGCGGTGGTCACTCCTACCAATACTGTCGTGGACAGATGTACCTGCAACAGGCAGATTGGTGAGGACCATACAACTGCTTGGACAGGTCTGGATGCATCCTGCAATACAGTCTGGCTAAGGTTTCAAGTATATTGATAGTGTGCTGCATGCTAACAACCTCAGCCCGCACAACGACATGATCATAGAGTCCATGAGGAGGCCAGCTGGTGCAAGCGAACCAGCACAAAGAGCATGTGGAGCATGAAGAGTCTGCAGAAGAGAATCCATTGCACATAGCCAGAGCCATTCATTAAGAACTCATAAAGAAGATCTTCTCCTAATTTGAAAAGCTGTCTGTCACATGAACAGCCCTCTCTACTTCTTCCCAAGAACTCAGCCTTTACCTACATACTGTGCCTTAACTCTCCCACTGAACTCCCATTCCTGCCAGTTGCTCAGACATGACTGGAAACAATCTGTGCATTAAATCAACTGCAGTGCAACTAACTCTTATTCTTACCCTACCTGTGTGAATGTCTATTGTTTTGTCCTTCGGTGCTTTCCGTTGAAAAAGAAAGCAAGACTTGCATTTATGTCAGCCGTGGCTCAGTTGGTAGCACACTCGCCTCTGAGTCAGAATGGTTGTTGGTTCAAGTCCCACTCCAGGGACTTGAGCACATAAAGCTAGGCTGACACTCCAGTGCAGTGCTGAGGGAGTGCTGCACTGTCGGAGGTGCCATGTTTCGGATGAGATGTTAAACCGAGGCCCTGTCTGCTCTTTCAGGTGGACAGAAAAGATCCCATGGCACTATTTCGAAGAAGAGCAGGGGAGTTATCCCCAGTGTCCTGGTCAATATTTATCAATCAACATGACTAAAAACAGATTATCTGGTCATTATCACATTGCTGTTTGTGGGACCTTGCTGTGCTCAAATTGGCTGCTGTGTTTCCCACATTACAACAGTAACTCCACTTCAAAAGTACTTCATTGGCTGTACAGCGCTTTGAGACATCCGGTGGTCGTAAAAAGAAAGACTTGCATTTCTACAGCGCCCGTCAGGACGTCCCAAAGTGCTTTACAGCCAATGAAGTACTTTTGAAGTGTAGTCACAAACAGCATTGATATAAATGACCAGATAATCTATTTTAGTGGTTGGAGGATAAATATTGGCCCAGGACACTGGGGAGAAACTCCCCTGCTCTTCTTCGAAATAGTGCCATGGGATCTTTTACGTCCACCTGAGAGGGGAGACGGGGCCTGGGTTTAACGTCTCATCCAAAAGATGACATCTCTTGGTGCCAGCATGTGACATATGTCCACTTAAGCCTAATCTGGTGCTTAAGCTGGCTCCTGCCTCAGAGACAGCAGTAGGTGAGGTGAGTAGCTGTCGTGTGTATCAGAGCTCCTTGGAACTGAGATATCCCTTGGCCCCAGCAGCTGAAGCCGGACCAGCGAGATCACCGAGTCTTGCACGCTTTCTAGCACTTGTGCTGGTATTGGACTGGGCTGGTGGGAGAGTTGTTACACGTTGCTGTTCTGAGAGACGGAACCGTCACTTTGCTCATTCCAGTTACGCCTCTGCTGCTGGGCTCTCCCTCACCAGAGCCACTGATTAGTGTGACCACAGAACTAAAGACAACAATAAGATCAGTAAAGTCCTGGCTCATACTTCTCTGTGGTCAATCCCCAAGGCTGTCGAAGCTGGAAGAAATAGCCCATCCCATCCTAGGACCCCATGGCTCTATGGAAGCAGTCTAAGCATCTCTGGAAAAAGCACAGACTGCCGTTAGAGCCTCTGACATGGAGCCTTGACTGCAGATGTCCCTGGAATTGCCACACACTGCATGGACCACAGTTTTGCACAACCATCATACAAGGTTGCTCACAAGTGGCTGGTGGTCCACACCATCCTAACCACCATCTGTACTATACTGCTTGACATTGTCTCCAATCATAGAAATTTATAGCACAGAAGGAGGCCATTTGACCCATCATGTCTGTGCCGGAAATGCCTGTTTGACAAAAATAAGTATTCTGTCTAAATTTACATCACCTTCCTCCTCCGTATCCTCAAGAGAAGGTTCTTGAGGAAGCTTTAGAACACAGGTGACAAGGCAAAGGTACTGAGGAGAGAGTTCCAGGGAACAGGATCATAGAAGCATAGAAGATAGGAGCAGGAGCAGGCCATTCGGCCCCTCGAGCCTGCTCCGCCATTCAATGAGATCATGGCTGATCATCCAAATTCAGTACCCTGTCCCTGCTTTCTCCCCATATCCCTTGATCCCTTTAGCCTTAAGAAATATATCTATCTCCTTCTTGAATATATTTAATGAATTGGCCTCAACTGCCTTCTGTGGTAGAGAATTCCACAGGTTCACCACTCTCTGGGTGAAGAAATTCCTCCTCATCTCAGTAGCTGGCAGGCCTGGCTTCAGAATATAATAAACCGAAGAATTTGAACCTTTTGCCTTATCTAGTGCCACAAACTCCTTTCCAGAGTGTTGCAGATCATGAAACTTACCTGGAATACTGTAGTGAGCCTCATTTCCCCCGCTAGGGTTATTGCAAGCCTGCTTCTTGCAGGTGCACAGCATGTTGGAGGCCAGACTAGTAGGAATTCCAGCAGATTAGACCATCCCACCGGACCTGTCTCCATTTGTGATGTCAGGCTGCAAGGGAGCGGATGCAACAACAACCACCCACCCCACCTTCACAGGAAATCCCAGTGCAAATTCCAACAGGGTGGAGACTTGTCATGATCAAATGTGCCCTGAATCTGTCGCAAAGTTAAGAACATAAGAACATAAGAAATAGGAGCAGGAGTAGGCCAATCGGCCCCTCGAGCCTGCTCCGCCATTTAATAAGATCATGGCTGATCTGATCCTAACCTCAAATCTAAAGAGCACAAGAAGTAGGAGCAGGACCCGGCCACTCAGCCCCTGGGCCCGCTCCGCCACCCACAGGGCCTTGACCGATCCGAACTCAGCCTCATGTCCAATTTCCTGCTCGCTCCCCGTAACCCCAAATTCCCTTTACTTCTAGGAAACTGTCTATTTCTGTTTTAAATTTATTTAATGATGCAGCTTCCACAGCTTCCTGGGGCAGCAAATTCCACAGACCTACTACCCTCTGAGTGAAGAAGGTTCTCCTCATCTCAGTTTTGAAAGAGCAGCCCCTTATTCTAAGATTATGCCCCCTAGTTCTAGTTTCACCCATCCTTGGGAACATCCTTACCGCATCCACCCGATCAAGCCCCTTCACAATCTTATATGTTTCAATAAGATCGCCTCTCATTCTTCTGAACTCCAATGAGTAGAGTCCCAATCTACTCAACCTCTCCTCATATGTCCACCCCCTCATCCCCGGGATTAACCGAGTTCATGGATTTTTGAGGGTAATTATATCAAGAAAGCTCAGCAGGCCATTTCTTTAAAAGCTATTTGTAATTAAAAGCTTTACTTAACTGTGAAAGGTACCATTTCAATCTTCCTCTGTTTCAACTCAAACTTCAAAACAAGTAAGGGGTATTCCGCAAAACCCTGGTCCTCTCTTCTATCACCCCCAACACCAATTCCCATTACCACGGCACCTTCCCATGCAAGCACAAGAGATGCAAACTCCTGCCCTTTCACCTCCTCCCTTCCCACCGTCCAAGGCCCCAAACACTCCTTCCAGGTGCAACAGCGATTTACTTGTACTTCTTTCATTTAATATACTGTATTCGCTGCTCACGATGCAGTCTCCTCTACATTGTGGAGACCAAATGCAAATTGGGGGCTGGATTTTCCTGGGTCCCACCCGCACAGTGCGGGGGGACCTGGGAGATGGCGGGAAACCCAGAAGGTCGGGTTTCCCGGCACACTGTTAACTCCACAGCGTGTGTGCGACGTCAGGGGCGGGTTCCCCACCCGGAATTCAGCCTGATTGGAAGGTTGACTTCCAGTCGTGCGGGGAACCCGGAGGAGGAGGCTGCAGCAACAGGTAAGTGCTGGGCGGGTTGGGGGGTGGTTCCAAGTCCGGGGCGGGGGGCCGAATCACTATCCAGGGGTGGGGGGTGATCTGATTCCGGGAGGTGCGGGCTGATGGTGGGGGAGCTTGGGGGGCCGGGAGGAAACACTCCTGCTCCTCCCGGCCCACAAGGACTGCTCCCCGAGGCTGAGCCCGTCTCGTTTCAGCCACTGGGAATCCCGAGCCCCGGGATCCCCGGCCGCCTGCAGTAAAGCCTGCAAAGTAGAGGCTTCAGGCCTCATTATAATATTTAAATTTCTAACTCGCCTCTTGGCATCGGGTTGGCAGCCACCCCCCCACCGCCTTCCCCCCCCACCCCACCCCCCCATCCCGATTGAGTGAAAGGTGAAAGTGAACAGGTTGGAGGCGGGTTTGGGTCGGGGTTCACATTTTTGCAACTTTCACTTCCCCCCCCATGCCTCCAACCCACCTGCTCTTACCTCAGAAAATTCCAGCCTGTGTGATCGCTTTGCTGAACACCTCCGTTCAGTCTGCAAGCGTGACCCTGAGCTTCTGGTCGCCTGTCATTTTAATGCTCCGCTCCACTCCCACTCTGATCTCTCTGTCCTCGGCCTCCTACACTGCTCAACGGAAGCTCGAGGAACAACAACATCTTTCTATTAGGCACTTTACATCGAGTTCAACAATTTCAGAACATAACCACTATTCCCATTTTGTCGGACTGCAGGTGCTGCTAATGAAGCTGCTGTTGCCATTTACACCTCCTCTAGACCCATTTTTGTTTCTTTACTTGTCCCATTACCACCTCTTTTTGCCTTGCACCATCATCCCTTTTGTCTTTTAATCTTTCCTGCCTTCCACCCTATCACAGATCTTCCCTTTTGTTCTTTCCTCCCCTCCTCCCCTTTCCCTGCCCCTACACTTGCTTAAAACCTGTTACATCTCTAACTTTTTCCAGTTCTGACAAAAGGTCAGTGACCTGAAACGTTAACTCTGTTTCTCTCTCCACAGATGCTGCCTGGCCTGCTGAGTGTTCCCAGCATTTTCTGTTTTTATTTCCGATTTCCAGTGTCCGCAGTATTTTGCTTTTGTAATAATCCACAGGCCTGGACTAATAATCCAGAGAATGCGAGTTCAAATCCCTCCATGGCAGTTTGAGAATTTGAATTCCGGTTAAAAAATCTGGAAATAAAAAGTAAAAGCTATCGTAAAAACCCAAATGGTGCACTAATAATCTTTACAAGGGTGTGCTAGAGTATTGGTTATATTACTGGACTGGTAATCCAGAGAATGTAAATTCAAATCCCACCATATCAGTTTGAGAATTTGTATGCAATTCTTTTCTAAGATAATTGATAAAAGAACGAGGGAGAAGAGGAGAATGTTTCTTGCGCAACGAGTTGTTGTGATCTGGAATGCACGGACTGAAAGGGCGGTGGAAGCAGATTCAATAGTAACTTTCAAAAGGGAATCGGATAAAAACTTGAAAAGGAAAAATTTGAAGGACTATGGGGAAAAAGCAGGGGAGTGGGACTAATTGGGTAGATCTTTCAAAGAGCCGACACAGGCACAATGGGCTGAATGGCCTCCTTCTGTACTGTATGATTCTATGAAACCCCACCCCCTCTCACCACAGTATTGCTATATGCCACAGACCAACAGGACTCCCCGATATTTAGAATTACATTGGTGCAAATGACAAGTATTTCAGTACAATCTGCTTATAATATGCCTGCCCATATATGGTCTGGTCTCTGCGAAATCGGGGGCACGTTAAAAAAGGGCGGGGTCATGGCGAAGTGCGGCCCTGATTAATTTCTGCCCCCACCCTCCCCGGGTTCCTTGGTGGAGAGAGGGTGTGCAGTTCCAGCCAACTCCTGCACTCAGAGATCAACATATCTGAAAAGGGAAGAAACAGTGAAACGTTTTGGATGCAGACACTTTGCCAGACCAGACCTGCTGCGCATTTCCAGTATTTTCTGATTATATTTCAGATTTCCAACACTTGCATTTCCTTTTATATCAATAACTGCAGTGATATTCCTCTGGTAAATTAATTGGATCATTGATTGTAAAACACATATAGTACGCACTATTTTCTATTTATATTATGGCATTACACCCAGTTATTTCATATGTGTAATCCTGCTCTAGACGGACGTTTGAAAAGCACCCAATTACTCACACTGAAGGCGTTGAGGGAGATTTTCCTGGGTCAGTGCCCGAGTGAACTGCATCATCAGGGCACAGGCAATACCAGAATATCGGGCGGGTTCCTTTACAGATGTGCACACTGCCCTGTCCGATTCTCCAGTATTCGCTGTGCCCCTGGTCACAGTCCCAGGAAAATCTCTTCTATTGTTTCTCAGTTCATGCAATCAGTAGTGCGGCCCTCGCCATTTATAGCGGGCGTGTTGGTGATAACGCAATTTGCCCGCTCTACACAGCGGACGGTAAAACTAAAAAATGAAGTTACTGACCTATTTTAAAAAAACACAAAGGGCTGGATTTTGATACTGGGGTCGGGTTGGTGTCGTGAATCCCACTTTTTGGGTTGTAAACCCGCCTCCATCGACTTGTGGCCAACCCACTGTATTTTCACTTGATTGACCTTGTTGAGCCCGCCCAGTGGGCTCAGCAGGCCAATTAAGGGCCACCCAGCAACAGGTGACGTCACAGATTGGCATTTCATCTGTCAAGAGCTTTTGATAGATGAAATATCAGCATTTGACAGCTCTGTGAAGCTGTCAAACACTGACAATATGATTTCTAACTTCAGTCCTTCCTCTCAGGCTGAGTTAGAAATCATTCCAGCACAGAAAACAGAAGGCTGCAGTTTTTGACAGCACCACGGCTTTTCTGCTTTCTGTGCCGGTGAGATTTCTGACTCCCGAGAACTGAAGAACTGACACCTGCAGGAGTAAGTTAAGGTAAGTAAAACTTTTTCCCACACTTTGCACTTACCTTACACACTTACCTCTGCACACATGCACCCATCACTCACCTGCCCACCGGACATATCGACCCCTCCAACCCCTGCAGACCCACGGTCCGCCCCGATAACTTGGCGTGGTTGGCACCTGTCGGGAAGCCCACATTTCAGCGATTAAAATAGGGATTAGGCAAAAAACTGCCTGTTAACTACCTGTTAACAGGCAGTTAATAGTCACTAATCCCCTTCCCGCCTCGGGGAGTCGGGTCCCAGCACAGGTCGGGTACCCGCCACCAGCGAAACTGGCATGGAGGCAGGTTGGGGGCGGGATGGGGTCGGGACCCCCGAATCTGCAACTTTAACCCCCCACACGCCTCCAAACCCGACTCCACGGGTCAGTGAAAATCCAGCCCATAGTCTCCACTTAGCAACTGCCCCTTCTAATTGTTAGCAGGTGCACCAGAATCTCATCACTGAGGTAATCGCACTTTAACCGAACCCATAACTGCTCCATCACCAAGACCGCCTACTTCCACCTCCCGAACATCGCCCGTTCCCACCCTTCCTCAGCTCATCTGCTGTTGAAACCCTCATCCATGCATTTACTACCTCCAGACTCGACCTTGAAGTAACGCCTTGATTTCAAAATTCTCATCCTTGTTTTCAAATCCCTCCATGGCTTCGCCCCTCCCTATCTCTGTAACCTCCTCCAGCCCCACAATCCCCCGAGATCTCTGCGCTCCTCCAATTATGGCCCCTTGCACATCCCTGATTTTCATCGCTCCACCATTGGTGGCCGTGCCTTCAGCTGCCTAGGCCCTCAGCTCTGAAATTCCTTCCCTAAACCTCTCCGCCTCTCTCTGCTCCTTTAAGACCCTCCTTAAAATCTACCTCTTTGACCAAGCTTTTGGCCACCTGCCCTAATATCTCCTTATGTGGCTCGATGTCAAATTTTGTTTGATAACGTTCCTGTGAAGCGCCTTGCGATGTTTTACTACATCAAGGCGCTATATAAATGTAAGTTGTTGTTGTTTAACGAGGTCTGAATAGCTATTTGCAACTGCTTGAAGACCCGACTTTGCCTGAAATCAGCACAGTCTTTTACATAGAATTATATAGAATTTTACCTGCATTGCTACTTTTAAGAATTTGCGAATCTGTACTCCTCGATGCGCCTCTACCCCATTGAGACTCATTTTACAAGGAATAGGTGGCCTCCTTATTCCTCCTACCAAAATGCATCACCTCACACTTCAAATTCATTTGCCAATTACACGCCCATTCTGCAAGTTTGTTAATGTCTTCTTGTATTTTGTTGCAGGTTTCATTGCATAGAATGTACAGGACGGAAACAGATCATTTGGCCCCACTGGTCTATGCCGGTGTTTATGCTCCACACGAGCCTCCGCCCACCTTACTTCATCTCATCCCATCATCATAACCTTCTATCCCTTTCTCCCTCATGTGCTTGTCGAGCTTCCCCCTCAATGCATCCATGCTATTCGCCTCAACCACTCCACATTCTCACCACTCTCGGGGTAAAGAAGTTTTAAATGGGTAAGTACAGGGTAAGAACTTATTGAACTGTCTGAAATAGTCGATATGCTTGATACGTGATAAGTGGCGCCGTTGTAATTGGCACCTATGGTGATTGTTAAATGGTGGCCGCCATTTGCCCGATATAGCTGGCCACTCGTGATAAGCGTGAGGACTGTAACTGATTTTAACACTAATTGTTGCAATCTAAAATGTACTAACCACGTGAATGCTTAATTTCCATTTTCCTTGTTTACTAATTAATTTTACTTTTCAAATACGTGCTTAGAAATCGAGATAAATCTCTGGATTAATGGATTTCACAAGGGATTAAGAATAAACTACATTTGCATGCACACCAGTCACTTCTTTTGTATTCTTCTTACATTAAAATTTGCATTTTGCTGAAGGATTTAATGAGCTTTATTGACAGAATACTAATTTGTACTTAAGGTGCCGGCGTGTCAATGACTCAGCTGCCTCAACGCCACTTATTTCTTGATTCCAGTGTCGACCAAAACCTTACATCAAGATTGTTTCACCAATCAGAGGCAACATTTTGTACCTTTTTCTGACCCTTGGGAGTAAAACTGCTTTGAGGTCCATTAATACTAACAGTTACCATGGTATCGGGTCCTAGCAGTTTGCGAGGATGAAAAAGAAATTTGAATTCATTGGTTAGGAATCCACACACTAATTCCCAGTGGAAATGATGCTCGCTGGAGTGCAGACTTTTAGCCAATGACACTCTGTTCAGCAACATGATGCACAGTATCGTGCACCACTGTGTGGATTGGTGAATCGACCTCCGCCCGTTCCTCTGTTGTGCTTCAGTGTATGGCCTGTGCACTGGCGAGAGAATGGCCCCATCCTGTCAGCCCCTTCTTTCCTACTCCCTCCAGATCAGATAACATGATATTATCTCTTCCCCCCCCAACCCCCCCACCCACTCCCCCCCGCCCAATGTGTAATAAAGGCAAATTAGTTCCTGGGTTACATTAGCAGAGGAATGATGAAGTTCAAGTGAAAGAAGTTGTACTGTTGTTGGAAAAGACATTGGTCAGACCTTGTGTGGAGTACTCTCTCTCTCTCTTAGGCAGTCCCTCAGAACCGAAGATGACTTGCTTCCACATTAAAAATTAGTTCTCAGGTGACTGATGAGTCCAATGCGGGACCTACAGTCTCTGTCACAGGTGGGGCAGACGATGGTTGAAGGGGCGGGCGGGTGGGGTGCTTGGGTTGACGTGCGCTCCTTCCGCTGTTTGCGCTTGGCTTCCGCTTGCTCCCGGCGAAGAGACTCGAGGTGTTCGGCGCCTTCCCGGATGCTTCTCCTCCACTTTGTGCGGTCTTGGGCCAGGGATTCCCAGGTGTCGGTGGGGATGTTGCACTTTTTCAAGGAGGCTTTGAGGGTGTCCTTGAAGCGTTTCCTCTGCCCACCCGGGGTTCTCTTGCCGTGTCGGAGCTCTGAGTAAAGCGCTTGTTTTGGGAGTCTCGTATCGGGCATGCGGACGATGTGACCCATCCATCGGAGCTGATCGAGAGTGGTCAAAACTTCGATGCTGGGGATGTTGGCCTGAGCGAGAACACTGACGTTGGTGCACCTATCCTGCCAATGGATTTGCAGGATCTTGCGAAGGCATCGTTGGTGGTACCTCTCCAGTGCATTGAGGTGCCTGCTGTACATGGTCCATGTCTCTGAGGCATACAGGAGGGCGGGTATCACTGCTGCTCTGTAGACCATGAGCCTGGAGTACTGGTGCCGTTCTGGTCACCCAATTTACCTCCTGAGAGGTTACAGAGGGGCAACAAAAATTATTCCGTGTATCAGAAAATTTCTCGGACGCTAAACGGCCCACTATATGGTGGGTAGGAAGTGCTCGCACACTCTTCCAGCTAGAAATGTGCCAGCCATATATTGGTACAGGAGGTCGCGCTGGTGTCAGGTGCACACGCCGGCAGCATTTTGCAATTAAATTCTTGCAATTTCCTTTTTGGACCGCCCCAGCGATTCACTTGGCACATGCTGACCTCCCTCAGTGCAACGCGGCGCTAACCGGAAGGCCCTCGTGACAGCGCTATTTAAAGGCATAATGTAGTACTTACAGGTTAGTTGCTGGTTTAGTATTTCTGGCTACTGCTGGACTTCCAGGTGTTTTTTTGCTGTGTTCTATCACTCTGGAAAGTTCACTTTGTCCACACAGAGAGAGGTTTCGCTGCTTTTGCACTGTTGCTGCTCTTTGTCTCACAAAATAGTCTGGCTCCAGACTTGGGTAGTCTGGCAGGACTGCCTTTGCAAATAGAGGACGAGGGGGAGCAGCAAGGAAGACACCACAGAGCAAGAGAAGCTGCCAGAAGAGAGAGGAGAAAAAGAAAGGAAAGAAAGATTTGCATTTATATCGCGACTTTCACACCCCCGCAACGCTTTACAACCAATGAATGACTTTTGAAGTGTAGTCACTGTTGTAATGTAGGAAAACGCGGCAGCCAATTTGTGCACAGCAAGCTCCCACAAACAGCAATGCAACAATGGCCAGATAATTTATCTTTAGATATTGGCTGCTGGATAAATATTGGCCAGGACATCAGGAAGAACCTGAGAGGACAGAATGGGGCCTTAGTTTAACATCTCATTGTGAAGACGACACTTCCAATAGTGCAGCACCCCTTCAGTACTGCACTGGAGTGTCAGCCTAGATTTTGTACTCAAGTCTCTGGGGTGGGACTATGAATCCAACAGCTTTTGCCTCAGAGGTGAGAGTGACATGGCTGACACCCAAATGTGCATGATAAGAGGGACTCCAGTCTCCCAGCGTGCACGGGCAAGATGAAAACTGAGCAGCTCCTTAATTCTATTCTATTAATTAATATTTATATGAGAGGGCTGGGACTGTGTTTTGCCTCCAGGCTGGCCTTGCTGTGGTAGTCACTGAACGTGCTGATTACAGTCAGCTCCAAGGAAACGAAGCAGCACACTCTACTGATTTTAATTAAAGAACATTAACTCAAAGTCACAGTTCATGTGTATCTGTTGAAATACTGACCGTGCAGAACAGATTTCTCCCCGAGTTTAACCCAGATGTCATGCACTTGTGGCGATTTGCTCCGACTTTTTATTGTACAGATTAAACAGTGCAATTTCTAGACAAAAAAGACCAAGGTCCAGCTAGTTCACCTTCTACCATCCTGGTAGTCGCACGATACAACGATAATGGAGTTGTTGTCTAATCATAGCAATCAATCTCTATCAATTAGTCGACAACAGACCCAGATTTGACAGGGGGAAAACTCCAGTGGTGGAGGCTGGTTCCCCCCGAGCACACGACACTTAATTCTCAAATTACTCATGTACTGCATCTCAAAATGTTATTTTCTGAAAGAAATCTCATTTGCATTTGAGATTAAATTTATCACTTAGGGCACAGCCAGTAAATCCAACTTGACAACGATTGGAACATTAGCATAAAATGCAAATCCTAATACCGGGCATTTGTGGTACATCATCTTTATTACCCACCCCCTCTATTTTTCTCCCTCCCCCCTCGAGGCCTCTCATGCTATGCACCATTGCTCAGCCAGGAGGGTGGGCTGTGACTATCTCCCAGTCACTGTGTAGCCGGATGCGAGCAGATGTACAACAGAGATGTGGGTAAAGGGCTGGATTTAATTTGAAACAATATTCACTGGAATAGGAAATAGGAAACATGATAGCAAAGATGAAGAAGTGATTTAAGTATGATCCTTCACTGAAAGCTTCCAGTCAGTGTGAAGCTCTATTCAGCAAAGATAGTCAAATATTTTGATTCATCTCTGCCACATTTGCCTTGAAGTAAAAATAAGAGTAGCTTGTGAGGCTACGGGGGTAATTGATCAACGGGATGAGAATTGGGTCGGTACAACAACAGCTGGGCGATCCGCTCCAGCACATTACTACCCAGGTGGTGAAGTTGAAAATGACCCCTCACATGTGGAATATTGTGTGCAATTTTATACACACTGCAACAACAACTTGCATTTATGTAGAAAAGCATCCCAGGGTGCTTCACATAGGGCTGAGTAAAAAGAAGCTGGGATTGTTCTCCTTAGAGAAGAGAAGGTTAAGGGGAGATTTTGTAGAGGTGTTCAAAATTATGAGAGGTTTGGGTGGAGTAAATAAGGAAAACTGTTTCAACTGACAGGTGGGTCGGTAACCAAAGGACACAGATTTAAAATAATTGGCAAAAGAAGATGAAGTGAGATGAGGAGAATTTTTTTTACGCAGCGAGTTGTTATGATCTGGAATGCGCTGCCTGAAAGGGCGGTGGAAGAAGATTCAATAATAACTTTCAAAAGGGAATTGGACAACACTTAAGTGTCAGCCGTGGCTCAGTGGGTAGCACACTCGCCTCTGAGTCAGAAGGTTGTGGGTTCATAGTCCCACTCCAGAGACTTGAGCACATAAAGCTGGGCTGACACTCCAGTGCAGTGCTGAGGGAGTGCTGCACTGTCGGAGGTGCTGTGTTTCGGATGAGACGTTAAATCTGCTTTCTCAGGTGGATGCAAATGATCCCATGGCACTATTTTGAGAAGAGCAGGGGAGTTATCCCCGGTGTCCTGGCCAATATTTATCCCTCAATCAACATAACAAAAAGATTACCTTGTCATTATCACATTGCTGTTTGTGGGAGCTTGCTGTGCGCCATTGGCTGCCGTGTTTCCTACATTACAACAGTGACTCCACTTCAAAAGTATTTCATTGGCTGTAAAGCGCTTTGGGACTAATTGGATAGCTCGTTCAATATGTTATATAGCTCCTTCTGTGCTATATAATTCTATGATTCTTTAAGAGGGAGATGCAGAGGTGCAGGAGTTTGAGGAGGAAATTTCAGAAAGTGTGGCCTAGGCAGCTGAAGCCGCAGCCACCAGTGGTGGGGTGAAGGAGCCTCCTGCACAGGAGGCTAGAGTCAAAGGAGCAGAGATTGCGGGCACTGGAGTTCTGGGAGCCAATATAGGTTAGCAAGAACAGGGTGATGGGCACGTGGGACTTGGTGCAGGATAGGATATGGGCAGTGGAGTTTTTGCACTCCTTTTAAAAGAACATTGATGAATTGTAGATAGTTCAGAGAAAAGTGGCAACATTCTAATTCAGGGACCATGCTATGAGCAGAGACTCGAGGATCTTGTTAGGAGTTACATACGAAAATTTGAAAAATGACGGACAGGGTAAAACCTACTGGTCCATCCAGCCTGTCCCACATAAAAATGGGGAGAGAAATTGGACTCTGTATCGCCCGATTTTTAGTTGCTAATCAGCCACCTAATGCTCGAAAATGGGGTCTGAGATGCGCGCGCACACTTCTGATTGGAAGTGCGTAGGACGCCATCTTGGTAAAGGGGCTTGCGCGCATGCACCTAACAACCGCCGGCAGCATACAGAGCAGGCAGATTATGACGCCAATCAATATGTTATGCTGAGTTGATGCCAGCGCTGCCTTTTTCGAATGCCACACTCCAGCCTACACCCAGTCTTAACCTTACACAGCTGAACATGACGTTAAGCATCATGAAGGACCCCCCACCAGCGCTACTTAAAGGAATCATGAACTATTTACAGGTTATGATGCGGAGATGCCGGTGTTGGACTGGGGTGGACAAAAATGAGAAGTCGCACAACACCAGGTTATAGTCCAAGGGGTAAAAATTCACTTGGTTGCGCCACCCGTTAGCGCCTTAAGAGGGCGCTAATGGGGCGCAAAGCCGCTAACGCCCGGGCGCAGCGATGTTTGCGCCGCTCGAGAACTTAACTTGAGATTGTGCGGCGGCGCTAAAACTTACCGCTGCGACCACCTGCGCGCGCAGATTGTGACGTCATTCCATGGTGCAACGCCCTTGGGGCGCCCCGTTGCGGAAATTGAGTGGCGCCCCCTGCCTTACCGCCTGGCGCTTCCAACGACCAGAAGACTGGAATGCTATCAATCGCTGTGGGGCTGGGGGGGGCGCTATTTAAAGGGGGCCTCTTCCTGTCTTTTATTGTTGGTGGCATTTTTGAACTACGCATTCTGAGAGAGAGAGGGAGAGACTTCTGGAGAGATTCAACGTTGTGTGAAGGAGTTTTGGGTACTGAGCAGCACTTTGCAGGTTCATTTTGATTTGCCATTCCTTGTATCGATTTAGCAGAGACCGTGGGAGCTGCACTCTGAGCTCTTTGCCTGGTGCTCTCCATTGTTCTTTCCAGCACATTTGATGTGCAAGTCTCTCCAGGCCGAGATTCAAGGCAGCAATGAACAGGATGTGGATGGAAAGCAAGATAAACCATCCCCTTTAAGAACTGGCCCGTTCCATTGTGTGTGTGTTCCATTGCTGACTGACATTACATGAGCTTCGCCAGCGCTCCGAGTTAGCGCCTCACTGCTCGGCCTTTGCGCCTTAAGAGAGGTGTGCAGCGCCTGCTTTAGCGCTCCACTCACCTCCCGGGGCGGTAAAAGTGAAGTTTCCCGTCAGTGCCGATAATTAGCGCCAGGCGCTAATATTTGCGTCCGGACGATATTTGCGCCCCAAATGGGGCGCGACCTAATTTCTACCCCCAACAGTTTTATTTGAAATCACAAGCTTTCGGAGCTATCGATCGCCCCTTCCTCAGGTGAAGTAAAGAAATACAGAATCGCCAAAGCATATATAGATAGAGAACAATGCATGTGTAACTTACAATGGTAGACGACTACATTTAAATCCTGACTGTTTATCTGCCGAGGTGTGACAAAAGGCAATCAGGTCAGCCAGGAAGGTACCACATCAAAGACATAGCAAGATACAACTGAGACAATGAGGTGGAGTCACAGGGGGTCCAATGTGTCAAAAGCCGCAGTCGGTATGGGAAACGATAAACTTTAAAATTTTTACTTTTTTACTGGGAATCACATCTGTGAACAAGCCAACGACGACTCGAGTCTGGATCACGTCATGTATCGTGACATAAACCCAAGATCCCGGTTGAGGCCGTCCTCATGAGTGCGGAACTTGGCTATCAGTTTCTGCTCGATGATTTTGCGTTGTCGTGTGTTTCTAAGGCCGCCTTGGAGAACGCTTACCCGCAGATCCGAGGCTGAATGTCCTTGACTGCTGAAGTGTTCCCCGACTGGGAGGGAACACTCCTGCCTGGTGATTGTTGCACGGTGTCCGTTCATACGTTGTCTCAGTGTCTGCATGGTCTCGCCGATGTACCATGCCGCGGTGCATTCTTTCCTGCAACGTATGAGGTAGACAACGTTGGCCGAGTCACATGAGTATGTACCATGTACCTGGTGGGTAGTGTCCTCACGTGTGATGATGGTATCTGTGTTGATGATCTGGCACGTCTTGCAGAGGTTGCCGTGGCAGGGTTGTGTGGTGTCGTGGTCGCTGTTATCCTGAAAGCTGGGTAATTTGCTGCGAACGATGGTACTTCTGAGGTTAGGCGGCTGTTTGAAGGCAAGTAGTGGAGGCGTGGGGATGGCCTTAGCGAGGTGTTCGTCGTCATCGATGACATGTTGGAGGCTGCGAAGAACATGGCGTAGTTTCTCCGCTCCGGGGAAGTACTGGACGACGTAGGGTACCCTGTTGGTTGTGTCCCGTGTTTGCCTTCTGAGGAGGTCTATGCGATTTTTCGCTGTGGCCCGTCGGAACTGTCGATCGATGAGTCGAGCGTCATATCCCGTTCTTACGAGGGCGTTTTTCAGCGTCCGTAGGTGTCCATCGCGTTCCTCCTCGTCTGAGCAGATCCTGTGTATTCGCAGGGCTTGTCCATAGGGGATGGCTTCTTTAACGTGGTTAGGGTGGAAGCTGGAGAAGTGGAGCATCGTGAGGTTGTCCGTGGGCTTGCGGTAGAGTGAAGTGCTGAGGTGTCCGTCTTTGATGGAGATTCGTGTGTCCAGGAATGAAACCGATTCTGAGGAGTAGTCCATGGTGAGTTTGATGGTGGGATGGAACTTGTTTATGTTATCGTGTAGTCTTTTCAGTGATCCTTCGCCATGGGTCCAAAGGAAGAAAATGTCGTCGATGTATCTGGTGTACAGCGTTGGCTGGAGGTCCTGTGCAGCGAAGAAGTCTTGCTCGAACTTGTGCATGAAGATGTTGGCGTATTGGGGTGCGAATTTGGTCCCCATGGCTGTTCCGTGTGTTTGGGTAAAAAAATGGTTGTCGAAGGTGAAGACATTGTGGTCAAGGATGAAGCGGATGAGTTGTAGGATGGCGTCTGGAGATTGGCTGTTGTTGGTGTTGAGTACTGAGGCTGTCGCAGCGATGCCGTCATCGTGGGGGATACTGGTGTAGAGTGCTGATACGTCCATCGTGGCGAGGAGTGTTCCTGGTTCAACTGGTCCGTGGGTGCTGAGTTTCTGGAAGAAGTCTGTGGTGTCACGGCAGAAGCTGGGGGTTCCCTGTACGATGGGTTTCAGGATGCCCTCGACGTATCCAGAGAGGTTCTCACACAGGGTTCCGTTGCCTGATACGATAGGACGTCCGGGTGTGTTGGCTTTGTGTATCTTTGGGAGGCAGTAGAAGTCTCCCACGCGGGGAGTACGTGGGATGAGAGCGCGTAGAATGCTTTGAAGGTCTGGATCGAAGGTCTTGATCAGTCTATTGAGTTGGCGGGTGTGTTCTTTGGTCGGATCTGCGGGTAACTGTCTGTAGTGTTCCAGGTTGTCCAGTTGTCGGTATGCTTCTTTGCAATAGTCCATTCTGTTCTGTATGACGATGGCTCCTCCTTTGTCCGCTGGTTTGATGACGATGTTGCGGTTGGTCTTGAGAGCATGGATGGCGTTGCGTTGTGCTCGGGTGACATTCTGGACTGTCTTGTGAGTGCGGCTGATGAATCTGGCGTTGATGCATCTCCTGACAGCTTGAGCATACATGTCAAGCTTGGGGCAACGACCCTCCGGAGGGGTCCAATTTGACTCTTTTTTCTTCCAGAAACTCAGCACCCACGGACCAGTTGAACGAGGAACACTCCTCGCCACGATGGACGTATCGGCACTCTACACCAGTATCCCCCACGATGACGGCATCGCTGCGACAGCCTCAGTACTCAACACCAACAACAGCCAATCTCCAGACGCCATCCTACAACTCATCCGCTTCATCCTTGACCACAATGTCTTCACCTTCGACAACCATTTTTTTACCCAAACACACGGAACAGCCATGGGGACCAAATTCGCACCCCAATACGCCAACATCTTCATGCACAAGTTCGAGCAAGACTTCTTCGCTGCACAGGACCTCCAGCCAACGCTGTACACCAGATACATCGACGACATTTTCTTCCTTTGGACCCATGGCGAAGGATCACTGAAAAGACTACACGATAACATAAACAAGTTCCATCCCACCATCAAACTCACCATGGACTACTCCTCAGAATCGGTTTCATTCCTGGACACACGAATCTCCATCAAAGACGGACACCTCAGCACTTCACTCTACCGCAAGCCCACGGACAACCTCACGATGCTCCACTTCTCCAGCTTCCACCCTAACCACGTTAAAGAAGCCATCCCCTATGGACAAGCCCTGCGAATACACAGGATCTGCTCAGACGAGGAGGAACGCGATGGACACCTACGGACGCTGAAAAACGCCCTCGTAAGAACGGGATATGACGCTCGACTCATCGATCGACAGTTCCGACGGGCCACAGCGAAAAATCGCATAGACCTCCTCAGAAGGCAAACACGGGACACAACCAACAGGGTACCCTACGTCGTCCAGTACTTCCCCGGAGCGGAGAAACTACGCCATGTTCTTCGCAGCCTCCAACATGTCATCGATGACGACGAACACCTCGCTAAGGCCATCCCCACGCCTCCACTACTTGCCTTCAAACAGCCGCCTAACCTCAGAAGTACCATCGTTCGCAGCAAATTACCCAGCTTTCAGGATAACAGCGACCACGACACCACACAACCCTGCCACGGCAACCTCTGCAAGACGTGCCAGATCATCAACACAGATACCATCATCACACGTGAGGACACTACCCACCAGGTACATGGTACATACTCATGTGACTCGGCCAACGTTGTCTACCTCATACGTTGCAGGAAAGAATGCACCGCGGCATGGTACATCGGCGAGACCATGCAGACACTGAGACAACGTATGAACGGACACCGTGCAACAATCACCAGGCAGGAGTGTTCCCTCCCAGTCGGGGAACACTTCAGCAGTCAAGGACATTCAGCCTCGGATCTGCGGGTAAGCGTTCTCCAAGGCGGCCTTAGAAACACACGACAACGCAAAATCATCGAGCAGAAACTGATAGCCAAGTTCCGCACTCATGAGGACGGCCTCAACCGGGATCTTGGGTTTATGTCACGATACATGACGTGATCCAGACTCGAGTCGTCGTTGGCTTGTTCACAGATGTGATTCCCAGTAAAAAAGTAAAAATTTTAAAGTTTATCGTTTCCCATACCGACTGCGGCTTTTGACACATTGGACCCCCTGTGACTCCACCTCATTGTCTCAGTTGTATCTTGCTATGTCTTTGATGTGGTACCTTCCTGGCTGACCTGATTGCCTTTTGTCACACCTCGGCAGATAAACAGTCAGGATTTAAATGTAGTCGTCTACCATTGTAAGTTACACATGCATTGTTCTCTATCTATATATGCTTTGGCGATTCTGTATTTCTTTACTTCACCTGAGGAAGGGGCGATCGATAGCTCCGAAAGCTTGTGATTTCAAATAAAACTGTTGGACTATAACCTGGTGTTGTGCGACTTCTCATTTTTATTTACAGGTTAGTTACTGGATTATTTGTTCTGGCTGTTGGTGCAATTCTACGTATTTTTGGAACTTTCCTATACTTGCCTAAAGTTTCAGTAGTCTACAGGGAGTGGTCTGGCTGGTGCTGAAGTACTTTTTTGTTGATTTAAAAGCTTGTACTGAAACAAGTTGCTTCCAGACATGGATGGCCTGGTAGGCCTTCCTCTGGGAATTGAGCATGATGGGAGAATGAAGAGAGGCCACGCAGAGCAGGACAAGTTCAGGAGGAGGAGGGGGAGAAAGGCTGTCAGCAGGGGGCCATATACACCGAGGGTCTTAGGGAGCAATTCTCTTACCTCAACTTCAGCGTTGACCAATGCTTGTGTCGTCTTCGCTTCACTAAAGAGGTCGTGACTGAAATCTGCCAACTGCTGCAGCCACAACTGCAACTTCAGAGCAGGGCAAGGACCGCATTGCCTGTGGCTGTCAAGGTGACCGTGGCTCTTAACCTTTATGTGTCTGGCTCCTTCTAGGCTGCTGCTGGAGATATTAGCAACGTCTCGCAGTTTGCAGTAAACTGCTGCATAAGGGAGGTCACTGAAGCTCTCTATACACAGAGAGACAACTTCATCTCATTCCCTCTTGCCAGAGAGAAGCAAGCGGCGCGAGCATGAGGTTTTCCGTGTATTGTAGGCTTCCCCATGGTGCAGGGCTCCATTGACTGCACGCACATTGCCCTGCGTGCGCCTCATGTGAACTCATGTGAAAAGGGATTCCACTCCCTCAATGTGCAGCTGGTGTGTGAGCACAGGCAGCTCATCATACAGGTGAATGCCAGTATCCTGGCAGCAGTCACAATTCCCTCATTCTGCAGCAGTCCTCTGTGCCAGCTGTATTTGACCCACCACGGCAAGTCAAAGGCAGCCTACTGGGCAACAAGGCTTATCCATTCATGACATGGCTCATGAATCCGGTCTGGAACCTGCGCACACGTGTACAGCAGTCCTACAGTGAGAGCCATGCTGCCACAAGAAACATTATAGAGCACACCATCGGCGTCCTCAAGCAACGCTTCCGCTGCCTGGACCACTCTGGAGGAGCCCTGCAGAGCTCTGCTGAGCAGGTATCAAGATTTATGGTAGTATGCTGCATGCTACACAACCTGGTCATTATGAGGGAACAGCCCTTGCCACCACCTATCAGGTGAGAAGCTGAGGAGCAGGAGCACGAGGAGGAGCAGGTGCAGGAGGAGGAGGAAGTGCAACAGGAAGTGGAGGAACAGGAAGAGGAAGGGAGGCTACAACGTGGACAGCCCCTTTCTGCCTGTCTTCTGTGTGCCTTTGCCTATCCTAGTGCTCCGATGAGGGGCACTTCCCTAGTGGCTGCAGCATGGCTGGTGGAAGGCTGCTGACCTTCAATTGAGGAGACTGCAGATGGCCTTGGAGGGCGACATCAAGCAGCTCTGGGCCTAGAGGGCCCCGCTTCAGACTGCACCACCTCGGCCTGGGCGGCAGCAGTCTGTGCTAGTGGCTGACAGACAACAGCAAGGGCACCGGCAGCGTGACAGGGGTGGGAGCAGGAATACTGTCATCCTGAGAGAGGACAGCAGGTTTGTGTTCCATGGAACCACTGCAACTCTCCTGGGGCGATGCCTCAGCAATCCTACTGATGTGTTGGAGAACCGATTGATGGACTGCTGTGATACCCTGGAAGCCCCTTTGAACACTGGTACCAGAGCCACAATGGTAGCAGTCTGAGCTTGCACTGCAATACTCAGACCTTTGATAGAAGCTGTTTGTGTTGCAATGGAAGCTGTGACATCGATCATCAGACGGTGCAACATAGTGGGTTCGACTGGTGTGCTGATGGAGGTGACCACCCGTTCCATATTAGAAAGGATGGGCTCCAAGCTCTGCGCAAAGCCCTGTGCCGAGCTGGTGCTGGACTACTCCATGCTCCTTGACATAGGGTGCAGGCTTTCTGGTAGGCTTCCCAGTGCACCCAAGTATTAGGTTGTATACACCCATCAACCTTCTTCTGTAGCCTGGCCATAAAAGTCTTCATCTGACCCCTCTGCAGAAGAACTAGTGTGCACCGTCACTCTCTGGCAAGCTGGCACCTGTGCTGTCCTATCCCCCCGCACCTGTGCCCGGGTGTCCCACCACATGCAGATCCCTCCTCTATCCTAGCCTCTAAAATACGTGCAGTGTCAGTGTCTGAGCTGGTGGCTGCGAATGTAAGGTCGAGTGACAGTGTCTCTTCATCTTCACTCTCTTCCTCCTCTGACTGGGAAGGTTCCAATTCTTGGGTAGCTGAAATGAAAAAAAGGATAAGGGTTGGGTTGTGCTGAGGGGAGAGAAGAAAGTAAGGAGAAATGGCTTACGCCATCTGCAGCTTGTGAGTCAGAAGAGATTGTAGGATGCGGGAGAAGTGAGAAGATAGAAGGAGGATTAGGTATGTTGATACCCTCAGCATCCCTCCAGCCCAACCAGTGACCACAGCTTCAGTGATGCCCCTTCCCATGATGGCCAGCGCTGTCTCCTCCATGGGGGTTAGAACATGCAGGCGTGGTTGTCCTCCTCCAGTTTTTTTCTGCTGCCTCCTGTTATGCACCACCTTCTCCTGCAAGAAAGAGGGAAGTGTGTTAGTGAGTGTTTCGCAATATATTTTGGTGATGTGGCTGTCAAGGCCTCAACAGTAACCTTCAGGCATGTGCTCACTGTTGCAAATAATTAATTTGTCACTAATGACTTGAATTGTAGGCTTTAATTATGGATTCAACCTAGAAAACTAGTAAAAGTCAACCAACAGCATCCAGAGAGCTGACAACACAAAACCAGCACTGAATGATACGTCTATATCATATAGTTACACTGAAAATGCAGCAGGACACGGGCTTGTCATAACTTCAGCTTGAGGTGAAGCCAACATTCCATTAATTCAATAATGAAAGATGGTGGCTGACATGAATCTTGTATGAAGTAATACTGGGCGGCCTGCTGGTGGCGCTGTCCATGGAGAGTATAAATACTTGGGCATGGGCCCAGCTTGCTTAGGACATTCATCAACAGGAACTAGTGAAGGACACAACTTGACCTCCATGTTGGAAAACAGTTGATTAAAGCTTTGTTTAACACTTAGACCAAGTGCCTAGTAGTTTTCTTACGTCAGTGGCAAAGGTTACATGGATTTTCCCTCATTGCTTGTGAACAAATTGCATACTCTTGTGGATACGTATTGGTTCTCCCTCCCCCAGTTCATGCTGACAATCTTCACCACCTACAGCCCCACCATGATGTCTGGCCCCGCTCCTGACTTTGGTGATGTCGTTACTTGTGGCTCTGCTCCTCCACTGGCTGTTCATCTCGGCCATATGGGTGACATCAAACACTTCCTGCAGTCTAGTGAGAACGCATAGCCCTCTCATGTTGCAGGTGCTGTTCAATTAGGAAAACAGAATACAGCATCAGCCAGCTGCTTGATACGTCTATGGACAGTAAATTGGCTGATACGACTGCTGTTTTCTGTGTTAGCCTGGAAGGAGCCAGAGACAAAATTGAGGCCATGGTCGCCTTGAAGGCCATTGGCAACACTATCCCTTTGTTTGATGTTTGTAGGTCTTCCTTCAGCATAGCGCACAGATTTGTAATTTTTTCTTCAAGGCTGCATTTATTGCCCATCCTTAGTTTTCCTGAGAAGGTGGTGGTGGGCCGCCTTCTTGAAACGCTGTAGTTCTGGTGGTGCCAGTGCTCAGGCAATGGTGTTAGGTAGGGAATTGCAGTATACTGACCCAGCAATGATGAAGGAACAGCAATATATGTTCAAGTTTTTTGGTGCGTGACTTGGAAGAAAATTTGGAAGTGATGATATTCCTACAATGTTGCTACTCTTGTCCTTGTCAGTGTTTGAGGTCACAGAGGAGGGAGGTGCTGTAGTGACCTTGATGAGTTGTTGCGGTGCATCCTGTAGATTGTACATACGGGAGCCACAGTGCACCAGTGATGGAAGGGGTGGATTTTGATCCAGTGTGTTAGAAACTAGGGGCACCTAAAAATGTATATGGCTACGCGAATAATACTGTGTTTACATGATTGTATGTTTCTGTTCGAGACAAGTAAGGGGTTAATATATAAGTTTCATTTTCCTGGAAAACTTGCATTAGAATTTGAGACAGTCTTTTTAATTAGTTAGATTAAAGGGGAGATAGTTTGGATAATGGCAGGATGAGCAAGACAGCTCTGACTTGGGCCCCTTGATTGAAGACCAGGCCTAGTACCAATTTTACCCAAGAGGATGGTGGCAAAGGGAGATAAGACAAATTCCAATGGAGGAACCCTTCAAAATGTAAAAACAATAAAGATAAATTGGATGAGATCATGAAACACCTTTTGGGGAGGGCTTTCATCCAAAAATTGAGATAAAGAACTCGACGCCCCATTGGGTGAGGAGGTGTATGGGGAACCTCTATAGGTTAAATGGTCTTGTCAATAACTTGGCCTCAGGCCCAACCCTAAAAAGGGAATAAAAGAAACACCCCGAGGGCTTGCCCACACAGACGGTGGAGGGGAGAGCCGAGCAGAAGTTGGGCTGGTCGAACGCTCTTTCAAGAGTGATCCCATGCTCATCAGTCATAAGCAAAGGAAGAGAGGCCACAAGTCAGAGAACTGTTCACGTACGCCAGCCGTCTGTCCAATCGGGTCCGGTACCAGCTGCTTGTCACGGTCGTATGTTTTTGCTGTATTACTAGTGTGTTATATTCCGTCCTAAACTCCGATTAAACACAATGTACCCACCATATTGATTTGCACTCGATCCTGTTTACCAGAGATACGCGAATCTCTACAAGTGGCAAGAGCACCAATCAAGAGAACAGTGTCAGCCTCATGTAAGATTTACACAAGATTATTGGGGTTACTTTACGAGCCACACCTGCTAGCAGTGCCAATCGGAAAGTTGAAGTTCCAATAACCCCCATCATTTTACATTACTTATATATAGAGATGTTTATTCATTTTTACAGCTATTCTGTTAGCTTCTATTTTTAAAATGGATGCTGAAAATGTGGCTAAATTAACAAATACACAGCAAAATGTGAACTGGCACTAGCATTGAGAAGCAATAAGATACCCCAGATATTTAGCACGCATGCATTAATTAGCAGACACATTAACACATCACAGGATTTCACTCTTATTGTCAGTCGTGTCTCAGTGGGTAGCACTCTTACCTCTGAGTCAGAAGGTTGTGGGTTCAAGTCCCACTCCAGAGACTTGAGCTCATAATCCAGGCTGTCACTCCCAGTGCAGTGCTGAGGGAGTGCCGCACTGTCTGAAGTGCCATCCTTCGGATGAGACGTTAAACCGAGGCCCTGTCTGCCCTCTCGGGTAGACATAAAAGATCCCATGACCACTATTGAAATAAGAGCAGGGGAGTTGGTGCCCAGAAGGTTCGCCTGTAGAGGCAGCTGAGACTCGGGCAATGGCTCCTGCTCAGTTCCTCCACTAGGTTAAATGGAGGCCAGTGGATTAGTGGAAGCAATCTCCACAGTAGTGAGCTTTCTCTCAGCAGAGACCTACCGGAACAGCAGTTCCTGCCAGGTGAGTACATGGCTAAGCTGCAACGCCCTATAAATACGGGCAGTGAGAGAGCATCGCACATGTGACACATGAAGCTTGTACTTTGATGCGCTGGACCCATAAATGAACAATTATGCTGGCAGCAACTATGGCCTTGGTGCCCGTGGCCCTCAGTGCCTTCCCACCTGACTGGACGGAAAGCATGTGCTGCTCCATACTCCCCATGTTACTGGCCACTGTCGCTGCTGGTGTAAAGGTTGAACCAGGAGCAAGGCTGAGATGCAAAATTACAAGGAACCCTGCACGCACTGATGTACTGACAGATATCATTTTAAGAAAGTACAAAAGAATAAAGCATCGTTAATATCCTTTGTTCACCACAGCGCCCAGAAATTAAACATGGATGGTTCCCGCGGGGGTAAGGATTCCCCGCGATATCGCACTCCGCGCCTACCTTTTTGCTCCGGGCCCACACGAATTTTAGTTTCAAAGCCTCTCTCTGTTGCAACCGTGCAGTGCTTGCGTGTCCCAGAGGCGCAATTAGTTCGTGCGAGCTCTGGGATCACGTGATTCAGTTAGAGCCAATGGCAGTACACCATCTTTCATTCATAATTTTGACAGGAAGACCTGTCAAAGCTATGAATACTACAAACCCCCAAAAGAACAGCTAAACCTCAATTAAATTTAAAAAAAGCCATCACATTAATAAAGTAAGTATAGTTAAACAAATTAACCACTTTAAACAAAAAATTAAATTTTTGAAAAAATTTAAAATCTTTTTAAAAGTTATAAAAATAAACTTACCTTTCTTTAAAGTCTCTAAAAAAGATAAACCTGTTGAAAATTTTTTAAAATAACACTTAATTAACTACTTACCTTGTTAAAAGGGGATCCTACGCCTGCTTTTTTTGTGTGTAAAATCTTCACCACTTACCTGCGCGTTCAAAGCTGAAAAAAAAACTAAGTGCACTGCGTGCGCGCAGCCTGTAGTGCGCACGTGGTTCACTTAGGAACCGCCCCCTTTTCAATTCACGAAGTGCCGGTTTCCCGCGCATGCGCAGTGCATGCAGGAAACCGGCAATTCGGGATCTAATACGTGAGAGTACACAGTGCGTACTCTCGCGTATTAGGTTTAATTTTCGGGCCAATTATCATTACAATAAGACGAAAATTGGAATTTGATTGCTTTCTGCAAATCCCGGTTATTCCAGGCGTGATGGTCCAGCCATCATGGTGCGTGGGGCAGGCTTGACCGACCAGCTGGTCTTTTCCTGTCTGTCAGTTTCGTATGTTCATAGGTTCGTAGATCTGTAGCTAGTTACTGGACGTTGAAGTACTGCCCATTAATTTCTTTCTATTCATTTCTCATAACCTTTAAAGTGAGACTTCGTGGCGTTCCGGATGGAAGTCTTGTTTCAGTTGAGGTATAATGCTACCTAAAGAATCCTTCCAATTATACCAAGCACTGTAAGGTCAGACGCAGGCATCAGTGGCAGTGCTATGTGTTGCCAATACATTGTTTTCATGAAAATGGCTGGGGAACTGCCCTCTGCAGTAAAAGAAGACCGTTCCTCCCCCGCCCATAGTACATTAAACACGGCTATTTAGAAATAAAATTAGTCGAGTACCAATGGAGTCATTATCATCGGAACTGCACCGACTCAAGTTGTGACCTTTGAGGATACTAACGCTGCAGCAACCTCTGTCATTCATTGGTACGTCTGCCTTTGTGGACATCTGTTCAACCAACTTAATCCCGATTCACTGAGATGAAAATCCAAGAGCCTCATCTCAGGAACGCTTTAGTTCAACATCACATTCAGTTGTTCACAGACAGATTGTTGAGCGAGTGTGTTGAAGAGATGCTTACCCCTTCTCATTCCCAGGAAAGTAAACCTCTTGTGTACCCAGGCAGAGCATAGCAGCAGGTCAATGACCCTTCGTCAGAACTGGAAAAAGTTAGAGATGTAACAGTGTTTAAGCAAGTGTAGGGGCAGGGAGAGGGGGAGGGGAGGAAAGAACAAAAGGGAAGGCCTGTGATGGGGTGGAAGGCAGAAGAGATTAAATGACAAAAGGGATGATGGTGCGAGGCAAAAGGGGACGGTAATGGGACAAGTAAAGAAACAAAAGTTGGATCTAGAGGAAGTGTAAATGGCAACAGCAGATACATCACCAACAGCTGCTGTCTGAAAAAATGGGGGCAGAGGTTATGGTCTGAAATTGTTGAACTCAATGTTGAGTCTGGAAGGCTGTAAAGTGCTTGATCGAAAGATGAGGTGCTGTTCCTCGAGCTTCCATTGAGCTTCATTGGATCAGTGTAGGAGGCCGAGGATGGAGAGGTCAGAGTGGGAGTGGAGCAGAGAATTAAAATGACAAGCAGCTGGAAGCTCAGGGTCACACTTGCAAACTGAATGGAGGTATTCCACAAAGCGATCATCCAATCTGGTTTGGTCTCCCCAATGTAGAGGAGACTGCATCGTGAGCAGTGAATACAGTATACTAAATTGCAAGAAATACAATTAAATCGCTGTTTCACCTGGAAGGAGTGTTTGGGGCCCTGGACAGTGGGAAGGGAGGAGGTAAAATGGCAGGTGTTGCATCTCCTTCGCTTGCACGGGAAGGTGCCGTGGGAAGGATAGGGGAGGATGTGTTTGGCAGTGGGATCATGCTGGAGGTGGCGGAAATGGCAGAGGATGATCCGTTGAATGTGAAGGCTGGTGGGGTGGAAGGTGAGGACAAGGGGAACTCTATTGTGGTTCTGGGAGGGAGGGGAAGGGGTGAGAACAGAAGTACAAGAAATAGAACGGACATGGTCGAGGGCCATGTCAACCACAGTAGAGGGGAATCTTCGGTTGAGGAAAAAGGAAGACATATCAGAAGCACTGGTGTGGAAGGGGCATCGTCAGAACAGATCCAACGGGGATGGAGA
The DNA here is from genome assembly GCA_030390025.1 of Squalus acanthias. Taxonomy (NCBI): domain Eukaryota; kingdom Metazoa; phylum Chordata; class Chondrichthyes; order Squaliformes; family Squalidae; genus Squalus; species Squalus acanthias. The sequence continues at coordinate 30,929,323 of CM059446.1, read as the reverse complement.
AACTGGGAGAATGGAATAGAGTCCTTCAAGGAAGCAGTTACAAATCATTATCAGGATTGCTGAAGAGGGGTGACCTAAGTTTTTTAATATGTTCCTGATGAATTGAGAGAATATTATACATTACAAGAAGAATTGAAAGATAAATAACTTGTTAGTGACTTGTGGCATTGTGGATCATTACCCCTGCTGCAATGGAGTTTGAGAGTCATGACAGAATCCACAAGGGTCTTTGGGGGTTGACAAAGTCATGGGATCGGAGAAACAGATTCATGTGGTGGCCAGACACCAGCAAGAATATCACAGAGAAATGGGGCTGGATTTTCTGCCCCAATACCACCTCACCTTGGGCAGTAATCGGACAGTCAAGAGCGAGAATGATGGAAGGGAACCTGGTGGCCTCTGGTGTCCTCTGTCACTTCCAGGATTTTTCACCAGAAGAGATGGTGGACACTGAGTGGACATAATCAAATTATACTTTAATATACGTTACCCACTGTATTTCCCACCATTACTGGCCCAAAAATTCGGCCCTTCCCGGGTGAGTACACAGTCCGTACTCACCCGTATTGCTTCCCGAAGTGCCGGTTTCCTGCATGCACTGCGCATGCGCGGGAAACCGGAACTTCCGGTATGGTGAAGGGGGCGGTTCCTAGGTGAACCACGTGCATGCTAGAGGCTGCGCACACGCAGCAAACTTAGATTTTTTTTCAGGTTTCTACGCGAGGTTAAGTATTGAAGATACTACGCTAATGAAAAGGAAGCACAAGACCCGTTTTGAACAAGGTAAGTGGTTAATTAAGTATAATTTTAAATTTTTTCAACAGGTTTATCTTTTTTAGATACTTTAAAGAAAGGTAAGTTTATTTTTATAACTTTTAAAAAGTATTTTAATTTTTTCAAAAATTTTAATTTTTGTTTAAAGTGGTTCATTTATTTAACTATAGTTATTTTATAAATGTGATGTTTCTTTTTAAATTTATTTTAAGTTTAGCTGTTCTTTTGGGGCTGATTTCAATTCACAGATTTGACAGGTCTCCTGTCAAATCTATGAATGAAAGATGGTCTGCTGCCATTGGCTCTCCATGGCCCATGTGATCCCAGGGGACGCATCGCACTAACTACGCCCCTGGGACACGCAAGCACTGTGCGCCGGCAGTTGGGAGAGGCCCAGGACCCGAAGTTCCCGTGGGCCCAAAACACAACGGCAGGCGCGGTAGGTAAGAGCGCGCGCGATCCTTACCCCCGCGGCAAGCCGGACAGGCGAATTTCTGGGCCAATATCTTAGCAATGTTGGAAATCAGGAACGCTGTTGTATTCCTGGTGTCCAGTGTTCCAGTGAGAGGGGGGTTATAAAAATTAAAGGGCCACTTTGCTTAGTGCAATCGATCAGAATGGAAAATCTAGGCCAGTGTTTGCATGTGAGTTGTATCAGGCTGATAAACCAACTCAAAGGGATAAATTGTTGATTTGACCAGAGCCTTGGCAGAAGATTTCAGTGGAACTGTGTGAGCCCAGTGGACAAATCATTATTACTTTTACTATTATAACTATTACTTGAAGATTTGTTGAACTGGGTTTTCCCTGTCAGATATAACATGGCTGGTAAACTTAAGAATATGTTTCCTTGTTGGGATATCACTGAGGAGCTTGCCACAGATAGTGGGATGCAGTTTATAGCTGGAGGTTTTCAGGAATTCAGTGTTCAGTATGAGTTTGTACCTCCTGCTGTCAGTCTTCATTATCTGCGATGAAGGGGCTGAGTGGGCTGCACAAACTCTGAAGCAAGCAGATCCTCTCTCCTTCCAATTGTAGCTGCAGGCCACAGCTCAGCTTGGTGATGATATGAAGACAGATTTAAACCATCATTCCGATATTGAAAGAAAGAAAGAAAGAAAGACTTGCATTTATATAGCGTCATTCACGACCACCAGACGTCTCAAAGCGCTTTACAGCCAATGAAGTACTTTTGAAGTGGAGTCACTGTTGTAATGTAGGAAAACATTATATTGCACAATATTGCACAAACATTTGAAGTCAAAATGGGGAAACAAATTAACAAAGTGACTTGACAAGAAAGCGAAAGAGGCCGACTAGGATTTTTTAATCAAGTACTCTAGGGTTGCCAAGTCTGGTTGGACGTATTCCTGGAGATTTCATCACGTGACCTCCCACCTCCAACTGCTCCGGCCCCATGCTCCCGCCATTGGACGTCTGACATGTCAATCCTCACAGGCATCTCCTTCCCATGGCTAATCGGAAAGCAAACAGATCTTTCATTACCCGACTGGATCACTCTCGACTGTCAGTCAAGCAGCCTTTTTTCCTCCATCTCCAATATTTTTATAACTAATAAACAAAAGTATTCAAAGAAAATGAAAAAAAAACAGTTTTTTTAACGCCCCTTATGACTTTTCTCCCAGGTTACTCACAGTCCTGGAGATTAATCTTCAATTCCTGGAGACAATCCAGGAGGGTTTGCGACCCTAGAGTACTCTCAGAGCTAGAACGTAATGATGAGGTGAGGGTCAAGCTTGATGGGTAGAAAGGAAGGGGAAATCCTGCTTCATGAAAGGCAAGACCTGATCCACTGATTGGATACAGTGCAAATGGCTAATGGAACTATATTCAGGAACCAGAGACATCTGCAATTCATTGCAAGTTCAAAGAAGCGTGGGTTGGATTGAGAATTTCAGGCTTCGAGTGAGTTACCACCAGCAGATGATGAGCCTGAGGCTGAAGGTCCCACTGACCACTTGTTGAGTGTCCCTCCACATGCTTTGCTTCCAGTACGAGAAACAGAACCGCCATAGCAACAAGTACAGAATTACGAGAAAAATTATTTTTTGTAGAGGCAGTGATATCTTAGTAATAGGAGCAGAGCTAGGACAACCCACCCCACCCCAAGTCCAGTTTACATGTGCTTTTTTCATCAGCTCAATAGAAAGTCGGTGAGTGGGTAACTAGAGGACATGAATTAAATATCATCACCAGAAGAGTCAAGGTAGAGATTAGGGGCATCTTGTTTACGCAGAGGGTTGTTAGCACGCCTAATGCCCTTCCAGAAACAGAGCCCAAAGGGAATGGGATAAATATTTGTAAAAAAAAAAGTTGTGGCGAGAGGACAAGGGGATAGGACTAAGCAGAAAGCTCTTTCCGAGAGCCAGTAGGGACATGATGGGCCAAATGGCCTCTTCTGTGCGGTAAAATTGCATGATTCTATAAGGGAGATATGGTGAGAAGTTGTTGTCAATCGTAGGATGAGCCAATCTACCTTAAGAGATTGATGGAGAAAGGGGTGCACCTATGTTCCGGAAGGATAGGTCTGTGTAAGCTTGTAAAACTAACAGTTGTTCATCAATAATTCAGTTCAAAAGAAAGAAAGGAAAATCCTGTATTTATACAGGACTTCTCCGAAAGTCTCAATATTTCACGTGGCAGCCATTTTTCACACAGCAAGATCCTACAGTGAGATGAAGGACCTTTTTTTGGTCATGTTGGTTATCAAAGAACTATAGAAGTTTACAGCACAGAAGGAGGCAATTCAACCCATGTGTCTGTGCTGGCTCCTTGCTAGAACGATTTAAAACTAATCCCATTGCCTTGCTCTCTCCCTATCTCTTCCTCTGCTTCAAGCATTTACCCACATTTCCCTTCAAAGATGCAATGGTCTCTGCCTCAACTATTCTCTGTGGCAAAGTATTCCATGCTCCAACAACTCTTTGTGTAAAGAGATTTCACCCAACTTCTCTCCTCAGACTTAGTGATGATTTTATGTTGATGACCCTTTGTTACTAACTCCTCAACCAGAGGAAATAGTCTTTCAGTCCGTCACGTTGTTTGCCAATCCCGCTATTATTATGGTGTCAGCAAACTTTGAAATCAAGTCAAGTCATCTATATATACACAACAATGGGCCCAGCACTGGGCCTTGGTGCACAGCACCTCCAAATCTATTCCAATCCAGGACACTGCTTTACAAAAGATCATTCATGTCCACCTGAACAGGTGGGTGGTTTTAACAATTCAATGAAGGAATGCACATCTCACATGGTAGTATTCCCTCAGGACTGCACTGAAATGTCAGAATGTAATGAGCTTCAGTTTAAAACAAGTGAAGAGTTGGTCCAGTTTCATGAGAGAACTAAACCAAGCTAAGTAACCTAAGCAAGCTAGCTGATCTTTAGGAAGGAAACAGTTGATGTGTTAATGTGTTTCTTCCTCCGAAATCTCGTCTATATGAACTCAAAAAACATTTCCTATTGTTCCTAAAATTACTGGAGATTTCCAAATTTCAGAGATTGGCAAAGGGTCACGAAGAGTGGATCTTCTCATTTTTGTCATATGGTCAAATAAATAAACAAAACACTTTCCTTCTCGATATTTCCTTTCCTGTCTTCTGTTTTCTAATCGAATACATTATTTTTCCTGCCTGTCCTTTATTTCAATACCAACTATCTTAATTTCAATCCAATTTATATGTAATTGCTGACTTGAATGTTGTTTGACCATTGAGGTGCCTTATTTCTGCTCCACAATGGATACATGTCCACCGTGAACTATATATTAATATAGGATTGGCATAGTCTAGCCTGCCTTGGGCACCATCCATATAGATGAGGTGACCTATTTCTCACATGTGAAAATATACTTGCACTTTCTCATGTTGGTGAAACTTTTTAGAAATCTGTTACTTAATGATAACAATAAATAAGATATATAGATCAGTACAATCTTCCTGCATATTCAAACTAGTTAGAATCGTAGAAACATAGAATGGTACAGCATAGCAAGAGACCAATCAGCCCATCGTGCCTGTGCCGGCTCTTTGATAGAAACATAGAAACATAGAAGATAGGAGCAGGAGTAGGCCATTTGGCCCCTCAAGCCTGTTCCGCCATTTAATGAGATCATGGCTGATCATCCAAATTCAGTACCCTGTCCCTGCTTTCTCCCCATATCCCTTGATCCCTTTAGCCTTAAGAAATATATCTAACTCCTTCTTGAATATATTTAATGAATTGGCCTCAACTGCCTTGTGTGGTAGAGAATTCCACAGGTTCACCACTCTCTGGGTGAAGAAATTCCTCCTCATCTCAGTCCTAAATGGCTTACCCCTTATTCTTAGACTGTGACCCCTGGTTCTGGACTCCCCCGCCATCGGGAACACCCTTCCTGCATCTAGTCTGTCTAGTCCTGTTAGAATTTTATAAGTTTCAATGAGATCCCCTCTCATTCTTCTAAACTCGAGCGAATATAAGCCTAATCGACCCAATCTCTCCTCATCCGTCATTCCTGCCATCCCAGGTATCAGTCTGGTGAATCTTCGCTGCACTCTCTCCATGGCAAGAACATCCTTCCTCAGATAAGGTGACGAAAACTGCACACAATACTCAAGGTGTGGTCTCACCAAGGCCCTGTACAACTGCAGCAAGACATCCTTGCTCCTGTACTCGAATCCTCTCGCTATGAAGGCCAACATACCATTTGCCTTCTTAACCGTCTGCTGCACCTGCATGCTTACCTTCAGCGACTGGTGCACAAGGACACCCAGGTCTCGTTGCACTTCCCCTTTTCCCAATCTATTGCCGTTCAGATAATAATCTGCCTTCCTGTTTTTGCCACCGAAGTGGATAACCTCACATTTATCCACATTATACTGCATTTGCCATGCATCTGCCCAATCACCCAACCTGTCCAAATCATCCTGGAGTTTCTCGGCATCCTCCTCACAGCACACACGCCCACCCAGTTTTGTGTCATCTGCAAACTTGGAGATATTACATCTAGTTCCCTCGTCTAGATCATTAATATATATTGTGAATAGCTGGGGTCCTAGCACCGATCCCTGCGGTACCCCACTAGTCACTGCCTGCCACTCGGAAAAAGAGCCGTTTATTCCAACTCTTTGCTTCCTGTCTGCCAACCAGTTTTCTATCCAAGACAGTACCTTACCCCCAATCCCGTGTGCTTTAATTTTGCACGCTAATCTCTTATGCGGGACCTTATCAAAAGCCTTCTGAAAGTCCAAATACACCACATCCACTGGTTTTCCCTTATCTATTCTACCAGTTACATCCTCAAAAAATTCCAGTAGATTAGTCAAGCATGATTTACCTTTTGTAAATCCATGTTGACTTTGTCTAATCCTGTCACTGTTTTCCAAGTGCTCTGCTATTACATCATTTATAATGGACTCTAGCATTTTCCCCACTACCGATGTCAGACTTACTGGTCTATAATTCCCCATTTTCTCTCTACCACCTTTTTTAAATAGTGGGGTTACATTAGCTATCCTCCAATCCATGGGAACTGTTCCAGAGTCTATAGAATTTTGGAAGATGACCAGCAATGCATCTACTATTTCTAGGGCCACTTCCTTAAGTACCCTAGGATGTAGATTATCAGGCCCTGGGGATTTATCGGCCTTCAATCCTGTCAATTTCCCTAACACCATTTCCCTACAAATACTGATTTCATTCAATTCCTCCCTCTCATTAGACCCTATGTTCCCCAACATCTCTGGGAGGTTACTTGTGTCCTCCTTTGTGAAGACAAAACCAAAGTATGTATTTAATTGGTCTGCCATTTCTTTGTTCCCCATTATAAATTCCCCTGATTCTGACTGCAAGGGACCTACGCTTGACTTCACCAATCTTTTTCTCTTCACATATCCATAGAAGCTTTTACAGTCAGTTTTTATGTTCCCTGCAAGCTTACTCTCATACTCTATTTTCTCCCTCTTAATTAATCCCTTTGTCCTCCTTTGCTGAATCCTAAACTGCTCCCAATCCTCAGGTTTGCTGCTTTTTCTGGCCAAATTATATGTCCTCTCCTTGGATCTTATGCTATCCCTAATTTCCCTTGTTAGCCATGGTTGAGTCACCTTTTTTGTTTTATTTTTATGTCAAACAGGGATGAACAAATTCTGTAGTTCATCCATGCAATCTTTAAATGTTTGCCATTGCCTATCCACCGTCAACCCTTTCAGTAACGTTCCCCAATCCATCCTAGCCAACTCGTGCCTCATACCATCGTAGTTTCCTTTATTTAAATTCAGGACCCTAGTCTCTGAGTCAACTACTTCACCCTCCATTTTAATGAAGAATTCTATCATATTATGATCGCTCCTCCCCAAGGGGCCTCGCACAACAAGATTGCTAATTAATCCTTTCTCATTACATAATACCCAGTCTAAGATGGCCTGATCTCTAGTTGGTTCCTCGACATATTGGTCCAGGAAACCATCCCGTATACACTCTAGGAATTCCTCCTCCACAGTATTGTTACTAATTTGGTTAGCCTAATCTATATGTAGATTAAGGTCACCCATGATAACTGCTGTGCCCTTATTGCACGCATCTCTAATTTCCCATTTAATGCCATCCCCAACCTCAGCATTACTGTTTGGGGGTCTGTATACAACTCCCACTAACGTTTTCTGCCCCTTGGTATTTCTCAGCTCTGCCCATACAGATTCCACATCATCAGAGCTAATATCCTTCCTTACAATTGTGTTAATCTCCTCTTTAACCGATTAGTCCCACTCCCATGCTCTTGCTCCATAGCCCTGTCAATTTTTTCCCTTCAAGTATTTATCCAATTCCCTTTTGAAAGTTACTATTGAATCTGCTTCCACCGCCCTTTCAGGCAGCGCGTTCCAAATCATAACAACAAGCGGCGTAAAAAAAATTCCTCATGTCGCCTCTGGTTCTTTTGCCAATCACCTTAAATCTGTGTCACCTGGTTACTGATCCTTCTGCCAGTTGAAACAGTTTCTCCTTATTTAGTCGATCAAAACCATTCATGAATTTGAACACCTCTATCAAATCTCCTCTTAGCCTTCTCTGTTCTAAGGAGAACAGCCCCAACTTCTCCAGTCTCTCCATGTAACTGAAGTCCCGCATCCCTGGACCATTCTAATAAATCTCCTCTCCACCCTCTCAAGACCTTGACATCCTTCCTATAGTGTGGTGACCAGAATTGAACACAATACTCCAGCTGAGGCCTAACCAGTATTTTATAAAAGTTTATCATAACTTCCTTGCTTTTGTACTCTATGCCTCTTTAATAAAGCCACGGATCCTGCATGCTTTTTTTTAACAGCCTTCTCAACTTGTCCTGCCACCTTCAATGATTTGTGTATGTACACCCCCAGGTCGCGCTGTTCCTGCACCCTCTTTAAAATTGGACTGTTTAGTTTATATTGCCTCTCCTCTTTCTTCCTAACAAAATGTATCCTTTCACATTTCTCTGCGTTAAATTTCATTTGCCACGTGTCTGCCCATTTCATCAGTCTGTCTATGTCCTCCTGAAGTTTGTTACTATCCTCCTCGTTGTTTACTACATTAGTTATTTATCATTCATTCCAGTTGAATTGAACTTCGACTGGTTTGAAGGCCTTTTCACTTGACGGATACAAAATATTTAATTGTCGTCATTTTTGTTGAATATTTAACGGTATTAACTTGGTGTCAACCATGGCTCAGTGGGTAGGCATTCTCGCCTCTGAGTCAGAAGGTTGTGGGTTCAAGTCCCACTCCAGAGACTGAGCACTAAATCCAGGCTGACAGTCCAGTGCAAGACCAGTGGACGATTTGCTCCAGCAGTTGACGCCCCAAGTGGTGATGGTGCAAATTACACCCACTGTAAAAAAATGATTCATGTTATTGTTCTATTTTGTTATTGTAAGTTATGTTTGGCAGTTAAAACGTGAATTATATCTATTGTCCTGTTATTTTGCCACACTTCAAAGACAAGGAGACGTGGAACATAAACAATACCTAAAGCAGCGGCATCAAACATACAGTCCGTGGGCCGGATCCGGCTGTGATACAGTTTCATCCAACCCGTGCTGTGCTTAAGGTTGTCGTGTGTCCCGACATGGGACACAACTCTCGTGGGCGCTGCCTCTAACAGCCCGAGAGAAATACGCCTTTTAAACTTCAGACTGCTGCATCGCTCCCCCACGCCTTCCCACGCCCCTCACCTATCTCCAGCCCCGTCGGCACAGAGAGCCAGCACACGCATAGGGGGCGATTTTGCCAATGGGGGCGCGTTGGAGGCGGGACTGCTGCTTGTCGGGTTTTAGTCCCGCCTCCATCGACTTGTGGCCAACCCACGCTATTTTCCCTTGATTGACCTTGTTCAGCCCGCCCAGTGGGCTTAGCAGGCCAATTAAGGGGAAGCCGGTTACAGAGAACGTCAGCGTATGACGTTTCATCTGTCAAAAATGTTTGACAGATGAATTGTCATCGTTTTACAGCTCTGTGAAGCTGTCAAACACTGACATTCTCTGTTGCTTGATGAGTCCTTGTATTCAAGACTCATCAAACCTCTTTTGTGAGCAGAAATTAGGTGGCTGTTGCATCAGAGAATGCAGCAGCCATTCTGTCATCTCTGCCGGTGAGATGCGGGAGTCTTGGTTCCCCAACTGTTGAAGCCTGCAGGAAGAAACAAAGGTAAGTAAACATTTTCTATCACTTTCCACTCACCTCACATACTTACCTCTCCACACTTGCGCCCATCACTCACCTTCACAGTGCACTTTTGCACCCCTCCGACCCCTGCAGACCCACTGTTCGCCTCAGTGACCCTGGCGGGGTTTCCCGACGTCGGCAAGTCCGCGCCTCTGTTGGAAAAATGGGGATAATCCTCTTAACTGCCTGTTAACTATCTGTTAACAGGCAATTAAGTGGCTGTAATCCCCTTCCCGCCTCGAGGAGACGGGACCTGGCGCAGGTCGGCTACCCGCCTCCTGGGAAGATGGCACGGAGGCGGGTTGGGGGCGGGATGGGCACCCACCCCACGATTCTGCCATTTTCCCGGCAGTCCCGCCTCCAAACCCGCCTCCCCAGGGCTGGCAAAATCGCCCCCCATAGAGTCTGGACTGGGGGGTTGATTGGGGCATTAACATTGGGACTCGGAGTGGGGGATGGGCAGGAGACTGAGACTGGGGGGTCTGCCAATTGGGATGGGGTCAGGCGATCGGGACTGGGGTGGTTGGGAGATTGAGACTCAGGTTGGGGAGTGCAGAAAACTCAGATTGCAACTGGGGGAGGTCAGGACACTGAGATTGGGAGGCGGGGTCAGGACACTGAGATTGGGAGGCGGGACCAGGAGACTGAGATTGGGAGGCGGGGTCAGGACACTGAGATTGGGAGGCGGGGTCAGGACACTGAGATTGGGAGGCGGGGTCAGGACACTGAGATTGGAAGGTGGGGCCAGGAGACTGAGATTGGGAGGCGGGGTCAGGACACTGAGATTGGGAGGCGGGGCCAGGAGACTGAGATTGGGAGGCGGGGTCAGGACACTGAGATTGGAAGGTGGGGCCAGGAGACTGAGATTGGGAGGCGGGGTCAGGACACTGAGATTGGGAGGCGGGGTCAGGACACTGAGATTGGGAGGCGGGGCCAGGAGACTGAGAGTGGGAGGCGGGGCCAGGAGACTGAGATTGGGAGGTGGGGTCAGGAGACTGAGATTGGGAGGTGGGGTCAGGACACTGAGATTGGGAAGCGGGGCCAGGAGACTGAGATTGGGAGATGGGGCCAGGAGACTGAGATTGGAGGTGGGGCCAGGAGACTGAGATTGGGAGGCGAGGCCAGGAGACTGAGAGTGGGAGGCGTGGTCAGGACACTGAGAGTAGGAGGCGGGGCCAGGAGACTGAGATGGGGAGGCGGGGCCAGGAGACTGAGATGGGGAGGCGTGGTCAAGACACTGAGAGTAGGAGGCGGGGCCAGGAGACTGAGATTGGGAGGCGGGGCCAGGAGACTGAGATGGGGAGGCGGGGCCAGGAGACTGAGATGGGGAGGCGGGGCCAGGAGACTGAGATGGGGAGGCGGGGCCAGGAGACTGAGATGGGGAGGTGGGGCCAGGAGACTGAGATGGGGAGGCGAGGCCAGGAGACTGAGAGTGGGAGGCGTGGTCAGGACACTGAGAGTAGGAGGCGGGGCCAGGAGACTGAGATTGGGAGGTGGGGCCAGGAGACTGCGATGGGGAGGCGGGGCCAGGAGACTGAGATGGGGAGGCGGGGCCAGGAGACGGGGAGGCGGGGCCAGGAGACTGAGATGGGGGTTCTAGCGATTGGGATGGGGTCTGAAGATCGGGGGTGGGAGGGTTGGGAGATTGAGACTCGGGGCCAAATTCCTCAGTTCAAACTCCACTGCAGGACTTGAGCACATAATGTATGTATGCCTCAAGCAAAACAGATTAACTGGTCATTTATCCTATTTGCTTTTTGCTGAACTTTGCTGTGGACAAATTGGCTGTCGCATTTGTATCTATAACCCTTCAAAAAATTATTCATTAGTTAGGAATCACTTTGAGACATCCTGAGAGTGTGATGAGGTGCTACATTAATGCATTTTATTTTTCTTTTCTAAATTCAATGTCCTTCTATTTCTAGTCATCCATTTTCTGCAGTCCTTTTGAGGATTTCATTAACAGTCATCAAACCTAACCCAGGGATATTTTCACTGTGCTCATGGTGACTATAGAAGGGGTCCAGACCAATACTCTGTGAGGTGAATGATCAATACTGGTCATGCAAGGTCTAAAAATGGCCTTGCTGCAGATCAGCTGCCTTCCCTTGAGTGTTTGTGTTTGAAAGCTGATTTGCTTCAGTTGCTGCTACTTTTAACCTTTTGCTCCTCTGGAGCTCTCATGATTAATTGGGCTCAATTTTAGCTCCTGATTTAACTGGCAGAAATCAGGCATGTTGGGGGGAGGTGGTCAGTTAAAAAGGAGCAGGAGAATTAACCCCTCCTTTCCTGCCCTGATCTGGCCGACTGCAATTTTAAATGTCAGGTGGCAAGGACACCCGCCCCAAGCCGGTGGGATCCTCTTTAATTATGCAAATCTGGCTCCGATGATGTCATCTGGGCTGGATCTGCTATTTTAACCAGAGGCCAGAGGAGGGGGGCTGTGATGGGTTCCCCGCCAGGCCAAACCTGCCGGGAGCTGGATTGGGGGCCAGAAGAGGAGGTAACTTTTCAAAATCTTTTTAGAGTTTCCTTGTAGGCCAGGAGGAGCAGGAATAAACCTTGGGCCTTCCCTACCCTGGGCTTCCCCCACCCTCCCTGACCACCTACCTTGTACTGGGGACCGTTCCCCTGGGTCCGCTGTGGCCACCCTCTGCTGTCCGATTTTAATGGCTCCACGCTGACCTCCCGGCTGTTTTGGGCTGGGAGTGAGCAAGTTAACGAGGCTCAACCGTTAATATCGGCCATGGCTCCCTGCTACCGCTCCAGGACGGAATAGCCTTGCGCTAGGCTGTGTTCCCGCCCCAGAGTTACAATCGAGCCCAGTGTTTCTGAACACCCCCAAAAGACAAGAAACTGATGGTTGATCCTAATCAGTATCAACAAAACAAACTTATTTCAAACCCATACCATCTTTAACTGGTGTGACTGTCTTCTTTCCCTTTTTCTTACATCTACAACTCTGGAGAAAATCTGACCTTACATACAAATGTGACTGATTATATTTACTGTACTATATTTAATGGAAAGTGTGTGTGTCTATGGCCTAGAAATTCGGTCTCGCTTTTGGGCGTTTAACACCGTCCTAAGCCTCCAATATGGTGGGCAGGAATCGCATGCTCATTACGAGCCAGAATTGCACCGCCCGCCATACTGGTAAAAGCCAAAATATCAGAGTCCAGGTTGCTTTGCATATCCAGTAAATAACTCATCTCCTCGTGGGCATTCACAACCCTGCAGCAACACAGCCAAAAAGAGGCAGCAATTATCAATATAACCACAACAGTCACTGCGGCTTTCTAACGCCTAATCATGCTCACTAGAGACAAACGCTGGTCTGTGTGTAAGCCTCAATGTAATGCTCATTCCCTCTCATTCTGTATCCTGTACACTGAGCCAAGCTCTCTCTATCCTTCTGTGCCAAAAATATATAAGTTCATCACTGTGTGACTGAGAATAACTGCAATTAAAAGACAATAAAGTGATTTTGTCTATAGCAGTCTACAAGTACTGAACTTTCATTTGTGATTAACTTTACTCTTTGGGGGGGAAGAGTTTCATTGACTGTAGGATGAATATTTCACTTGTGAAGGTAAAGGCCAATAAAACGAGTGCGAAAAGGATGAATTGTTCAGTCTCAGTCACACCGGGGAAATGTTCCCGACTGCAACATTCATACAGCTCCCCTAGTGGTCACCTAAGGAGCCACATTAATGGTGGCCCTGGCGTTACCTATGGGTAAGACTATAGCTGTGAAAATCCCTGGGGTGGCAGGCTGCTGGAAGTGCCGAGACCCTCCAGCGCTGACCCTGTAGAGAGAGCAAGGATTTGAATAATTCAGGTGGGTGCCTGCACCACAAGGGTCGTACGTCAGCGGCAACTAGTGGGGGAGGCTGCAAACCGCAGTGGACACGGCCCCCCCCCGCCCCACCCCCCCGAGAAACAGGTCCATCGTAGCCTTTATAAGGGGGCCAAAAGATACTTGAAAATATTTTTAAACCTTTGGGAGCCCAGGCCACGACCCCCGGTCTGGACCCCAGAGAGATTTGAAGGGTTTTGATAGAGTAAATAAGGAGAAATTGTTTCCACTGGTGGGAGGGTGGGTAACCAGAAAACACCGATTTAAGGTAATTGGCAAAAGAACCAGAGGGGAGATGAGGAGAATTTATTTTATGCAGCGAGTTGTTGCGATCTAGAATGCGCTGCCTGAAAGGGCGGTGGAAGCAGATTCAATAATAACTTTCAAAACGGAATTGGATAAATACTTGAAAAGGAAAACATTTGCAGGGCTATGGGGAAAGAGCTGGGGAGTGGGACTAATTGGAGAGCTCTTTCAAAGAGCTGGCACAGGCACGATGGGCCGAATGGCCTCCTTCTGTGCGGCATGATTCTGTGATTCTCTGTGGCGGGCTGCACATGCACCAGTTATTGCCTTCACTGGTTGCACCTGCCCACTGACAGGTTCCCAGCTGGGGCATTCCCTCCCCCCTCTGACGTGGGTGACTTTGTTTAGAGCTGATGGAGGCTTTGCCCTCAACAAAACCCTCTGGAAACTGGGGGTAAAGGTAAGGACCCAGCATGTGTGGGTCCTGGCATAATTTCTGGCCTTCCTGCCACACCTGCTTCCCTTCTGGTGCGAGTGCGACAGAAGGACCGCAGATCTTCGGCCCCTATCTTTTATTTATCTATGAGGCAGCTTATCACAAGGATACAGTTGGGATTGAAGGTTATGATATCAACTAGTCAGGTCAGTTGGCAGACAGGGCTGGATCCTTCCAGGACCAATCAGATGTTACTTTTTCCCACTATAGGTTGTGCATGAATTGAAGGCAGACGTTTTAAGATGAGCTGATGGTTTCTGAAAGTCATAACTGCAAGTGTATTTATTTAGTGTTTGGTCACGCTGCTTGTCCGACATCCAGTATTGGATGAGCGGAAATTTCCTCCAATTAAATATTGGGAAGATTGAAGCCATTGTCTTCGGTCCCCGCCACACACTCCATTCCCTAGACACCGACACATTTCCCTCTCCCTGGCCACTCTCTGAGGCTGAATCAGACTGTTCGCAACCTTGGCATCCTATTTGACCCTGAGCTGAGCTTCCGACCCCATATCCTCTCCATCACCAAGACTGCCTACTTCCACCTCCGTAACATCGCCTGTCTCCGCCTCAGCTCATCCGCTGCTGAAACCCTCATCCATGCCTTTGTTACCTCTGGACTCAACTATTCCAATGCTCTCCTGGCCGGCCTCCCATCTTCCACCTTCTATAAACTTGAGCTCATCCAAAACTCTGCTGCCCGTATCCTAACTCGCTCCAAGCCCCGTTCACCCATCATCACTCCTGGGCCCACTGACCTACACTGGCTCCTGGTCTGGCAACACCTCAATTTTAAAATTCTCATCCTTGTGTTCAAATTCCTCCATGGCCTCGCCCCTCCCTATCTCTGTAACCTCCTCCAGCCCCACAACCCCCCGAGATCTCTGCGCTTCTCCAATTCTGGCCTCTTGATCATCCCTGATTTTCATCGCTCCACCATTGGTGGCCGTGCCTTCAGCTGCCTGGGCCCCAAGCTCTGCAATTCCCTCTGTAAACCTCTCCGCTTCTCTACCTTTTTCTCCTCCTTTACGATGCTCCTTAAAACCTACCGCTTTGACCAAGCTTTTGCTCAGCTGTCTTAATATCTCTTTATGTGGCTCGGTGTCAAATTTTGCTTAATAATCACTCCTGTGAAACGCCTTCGGACATTTTTACTACGTTAAAGGTGCTATATAAATACAAGCTATTGTTGTCTCCACCTCAGCTCATCAAAGATGACTCTAGGTGTTCCAACGAAGCTCAATGTAAGCTTGAGGAACATCACCTCATCTTTCGATTAGACACCTTACAGCCTTCTGGACTCAACATCGAGTTCAACAATTTCAGACCATAACCTCTGCCCCTATATTTTTTTCTTTTTTCTTCCTCACATGGCAGCTGTTGATCATTCTGCCATTGCCATTTACACTTCATCTAGAGTCATCTTTTGTTTTTTAACTTGTCCCATTACCGTCTCCTTTTGCCTTGCACCATCATCCCTTTTGTCTTTTAACCACTCCTGCCTTCCACCCTATCACAGACCTTCCCTTTTGTTCTTTCCTCCCCTCCTCCCTCTCTCTGCCCCTACACTTGCTTAAAAATCTGTTACATCTCTAACTTTTTCCAGTTCTGACGAAGGGTCATCGACCTGAAACGTTAACTCTGTTTCTCTCTCCATAGATGCTGCCTGACCTGCTGAGTATTTCCAGCATTTTCTGTTATTTCAGATTTCCAGCATCCGCAGTATTTTGCTATTGTATTTGTGCTCCCATATTGAGGATTTTACTACAGAGTAATTCTGTGCTGTGTCACGCTGACTGTTGAACTGTTTGAGGTGGATTTTCAACTTGCTGTCTCTTTGTAAAATAGGGTGACCATATTTTCTAAACCAACTCCGGGGACACACAGGGTGGGGAGCACTGCAAAGTAGCCAGGATGGAAAACGTAGATTGCGCAGCGTAGCGAAGCAAAATCGTTTAGCAGCCTATATTTTAAAAGCTGCACAAATACACTATAAATGCAAAACAAATATGCATATAATTACCGCGGATGGGACGTCACATTATTGAAGCGCATTCAGACACCGTTTATACATAATACAACACTGTTTGGTTTCGCAGGACCTTCGATCTCTGCCGTTGCCCTTGACTCTCGGCTGCTACCACTGCTGCAGGCTCTTGCTGACTCCTGTCCTTCTGTCTCCGCTGAGCTCGAGCATCGCCGACTGATTTTTTCAAAAATAAATACATCATATATCAACGGAGTCATTGGGCGTAACCGTCACCAACCGTCACCGACCGACCAATCAGCTTCCGAAATGCGATCATTTCGAATTGCGGGGGGGGCTGGGGGGGAGGGGGGAGGAGATGACGAAATCTAAATTATGTTATTGTACACAAATACTCAGTAAAATAAATTAACAATCTCATCTGTTTTGCAAAGATTTGTTCATAAGTTAAATAAAAAATCTATTTTTTTCTTGATCATAATTATATAATGCTGTTTGACAGAAAGCAATTCACATGTGCATAAACTCTGGGGGAATTGCTATCTTAGAAATTAAGTAAGCGCAGTGACTCTGGTTATTATATCACACAAGCCTGCCGACTGCCTGCCATTCAAATTGGTACATCCCCTTGCAAAGGAAGAGGAGGAAAAAAAGTGGGGGTTTGATTGTCGAGCGAGGCTGGGTCGGGAGCGCAGCCAAACTCGCTAGCGGCGGAGCCCGCCCCTCGGCGCTCGATTGACGTGGGCGCTAACCAATAGACCATCCCCTTACACCGCCGAGCCCGTCTCAGGGCTGGCCTCAAGTCCAATCGGCGCTCACGGTGGCCGTGATTGACAGGGGGCGCTCGGGAAGGAAGCGTGTAACCGGGGATTCTCATTTAATGTTGGATGAAAATGACAAGTGCAGTTCATGAAGATTCAGGGTTGATTCGCTGTAAAGGTTGCTGTACAGGCTGGGCATTTACAGTAACCGGGGACTCTTCCAGGGACAGTGTTTGCCCGGGGACACAGTACCTCGTCCTGGGAATGTCCCCGGAAAATGGGGACGTATGGCTGCCCTATTGTTAAACTGACATTACGGATCGGAACCTGTTATAGACACCACTCGATTTTCGGTTCTGTTGATTTGACCCCTGTGTGTATGAGCGGAGCACCCCCGTTATTTTCTACAACTTTGAACGTTGTTACAGGCTTGTTATGGAGCTCCCTTTGTTACCATATATTAGTACAGTCAACGTCCACATAGAAATGTGAGGAACGGCGATGGCCCGGAGTTTGCGGTCAGCGGCGAATGAAACGCGCTCGCCATTCATTACACTTACGGCTGCCCACAGACTTTTCATGGGCTTTTGGGCAGCAACTTACTGTCATTGGGTGTCTGACACAGCATGGCGCCTTTTACAGGAGATCTGGGACCTTTGTGAACAGTCAAGCAACAGTGTGTCTCCTCAACCAATCAGATTGAAGAATCCTTACTGAGACATGAAGAGGGTAATTTTAACCCCCAAAAATGGGTGGGTTTGGGTCGGGTGGGATGTAAAATTTTAAAAATCTCAAACCTGAACCCAGCCCACCTTGAACCCGCCCACTTCCGGTTTTAACGGAGGCGGGACGGGGGGGCGGCAACCAACCCGGTTCCAGGAGGCAGGTTACTCATTTAAGTATTTTAATGAGGCCGCGCGCCTCATTTTTTCTCTGTTTCAGATTCAACCCTGTCCGGCCAAGTTTCCTGGTCCACGGGAAAGGCGGCAGCTGAAGGGAGGCGAGGGCTGCTGCATGGAACAGGTAAGTGCTTTTCCAGCTCTGCTTGTGGGCCAGGAGGATCAGGAGTGTTTCCCCCTGGCTCACTCCACCCCCCCCCAAGCTAACCTGTTATCCTTCCCAGCAATTGGACCCCACCCTCGCGATCCGATGTCCTCCCTGGCTCGGCAATCTCTTCCCGCACCCCCCATGTCCCCCACGGGCCCCCGTGATCTTCTCCTCTCTTCCCCTGACCTCTCCCTCTGTCCTCTCCGCTCCCTGGCTGAAGCCTGGTGCCAAAGGCCTACCTGCCCTGACAGCCAGCCAGCCTCTCGATCTGAAATAACAACAGAAAATGCTGGAAACACTCAGCAGGTCAGGCAGCATCCATGGAGAGAGAAACAGAGTTAACGTTTCAGGTCGAGGACCCTTCGTCAGAACCTGCCTTGGTTCCATAACCCTCAATACCCTTGCCTAACAAAAATATATCAATCTCAGTTTTGAAATTTTCAATTGACCCTCAGCCTCAAAAGCTTTTTGTATCTGTAAGTCATGTTTTCCTGTACATGATTTTTGAATGATTAAAGCGTACCATGATTTTTTTCCTGTACAGGAAAATAAAACGTTTTGATTGGTCAAAAGAATGATGGAGACTAAAAGTGGCTGTTGGTGATAATAATGGATGAGTGTTTAAAGCATTCATATAGGTTCTTCATCAGCTTTTTTAGCGAAGGTTTTAATCCTTTTATTTTAAATGTAACCTTGCTGCAGCAATGCCTGCCACTTTCCAGTTTACAGTAGAACACTTGTCCCTGAATTCTACTGTACAACAACTTGACTATTGGGCCAACTCAAAAAAGGCTACAATTTAGGAACATAGGAATTGCTAGACGAAGACTTGCTAGAAGTAGTCTACAACACACCCAGAATTGAGTGGAGGAAACCCCCAGTGGTGGAGAGCTTTGAGAACCATTGGTCCAAAGTCACCTTTTTCCTCCCAAGCACGTTACGCTTACAACAACAACAACTTGTATTTATATAGCTCCTTTAACATTGTAAAACGTCCCAAGGCGCTTCACAGGAGTGTTATAAAACAAAATTTGACACCGAGCCACATATGGAGAAATTAGGGCAGGTGACCAAAAGCTTGGTCAAAGAGGTAGAATTTAAGGAGCATCTTAAAGGAGAAAAGAGAGATAGCGAGGCGGAGAGGTTTAGGCAGGGAATTCCAGAGCTTAGGGCCTAGGCAACAGATGGCACTGCCACCAATGGTTGAGCGATTATAATCAGGGATGCTCAAGAGGCCAGAATTAGAGGAGCGCAGATATCTCGGGGGGTTGTGGGGCTGGAGAAGGTTACAGAGATAGGGAGGGGCGAGGCCATGCAGGGATTTGAAAACAAGGATGAGAAATGTAAAATCAAGTCGTTGCTTAACTGGGAGCCAATGTAGTTCAGCGAGCACAGGGGTGATGGGTGAACGGGACTTGGTGCGAGTTAGGACACGGGCAGCCGAGTTTTGGATGACCTCAGGTTTACGTAGGGTGGAATGTGGGAGGCCAGCCAGGAGTGCGTTGGAATAGTCAAGTCTAGAGGTAACAAAGGCCACATGTCACGTCTCAAATTACTCATGTACTGTATCCCAAAATGAACATAGCCTGCGACATGACTTCTGCATTGGTGACCCTGACTTACTATTTCATGGGAAGTATTGATCACAGGTGATGCATGTGGAATTTGTCAAGTTCCTTTATGCGGTGGCTTTGGCTCCTTTAGGTCTTACAGCTGTATTGAAGTTTCGGGAAGATCACTGCATTAAAGAATGTCAGTTCTGTCTTCCAGCTGATGCCGTGCTGACTTTGTAAGTGTTCATGTAGATATCTGTGTGACGAGCTTGCTTTCTGGAGAAGTGCACGTCCTTTCTAATCAAGGAGCCCATTGTTAGACAGTATACTCAGTATACCCCCCACCGCAGATAGATAAACTGAGTCATGCAGCCAGCTCCTTGCTGTTCAATATTCAGACACACAAATGCATGAGCCTGTCTAAGTCCATTGAGCATTTAGTGTCGAATGGTCACTCTGCAGCAGTGCAACATCAACAAAGCAGTGGACCAGACTGCAGTGCCCAAAATAACATCAACCAAGAATGGAAGAAGCACTTGCATTATCTTGTCCTTCATAAATCATAAATGTCCCAAAGTACCTCACAAACATAAGTCGCTGTTGCTATGTAGGTGTTAGAATGTTTTAAGATGACTTATATGGTCAATCTATCCCAGCATCCTTTCGCTTAGGCTTTTTAGGGGAAAAAATTCGGTATCGACCCTTTTGGGGCGCTAACATCGCTTGTGACTGCGAAATTGCGTTTTAGCACCCCAAGAGGGAGGTGCAGCACTAAATCAAGTGCTCCACTTCTTTCTTAGGGCGCTAACGTCGGAGAGCGGGGTGGAAACTTCAGCAGTGCTGCACACTGGGCCGTGCAGCGCTGCCACGTTCAAAGGCTCCTTCCCTCCCTTAAAGGGAAGGGCCATTGCTGCAGGCTCTGCAATTTAAAAAGTATCTACCTGGACCACCAAGGCAGCCGTGATCCCACGCGATCAGCCCGGCACTCAAGCAGAGATTTGTACCTTTGATGAGCTGGAGATTGGATATCTTTATGTAGGACCTTCAAATGGAAATGTTTCTCCCTATATTGTTGGTTGCAGATCTTTCAAGTTTACCAAAGCAGTTCCATTTTTTGGTTAATATCCCAGTCCAGCTTCATTAAACCAGTCGACAGGATCATAGGAACTGCTCGAGAAAAGAAGACCCAACTCCATCTAGTTCGCCTTCTACCATCCTGGTAGTCACATGATACAACGATAATGGAGTTGTTGACTAATCATGGCGATCAATCTCGATCAATTAGTCTACAACAGACCCAGACACGAGGTGAGGAAACCCCCAGTGGTGGAGAGCTTTGGGAACCATTGGTCCAAAGTCACCTGTTCCTCCCGAGCTCGCTACACTCACCACACGTCATGTCTCAAATTACTCACATACTCCGTCCCAAAATGTTATTTTCTGAAAGAAATCAATTTAATTTGCATTGAATGAATCAACACTCTCTGCTTCCACCGTCTCACATGGGCCAATATCTAGCAATCATATTCAATGATACGTGTGTGTGGAAAGGGAAGGCCGAAGAGGGGTTTTTCTGACCAATGAAAAGGTATGGGGGGTGAGCAGAAGAGTCCGATGAGATTATGAGGCTCATATGAAGAAATCACAGGTTCAGGCTTGATGGGCTGAATGATCTGTTTCGGTGCTGGAAACAATGTTCCCTCTAATTATTTTTTGTGCGCGGTCCGATTAGTGGCCGTGCATGCGCGGTATCTCTTCCAGCTTGTGAGCTGGTGAGCGGCCTGCGCGGGACCTCCTGATCGCTGTGCGGCCGCGCGCCCACGCAGCTTAGGGGAACGTTGGCTGGAACATTCTGGATTTTCCGATTGGTGTAATTTTACTGATGACATCAAAAGATACACCAATTGTAAAAATCTAAGCTTTTATGTTGGCCCAAAACAATGCTGAATAAGCATGAATTTGCTGATCTAAGGAGCCATGTTTTATAAACAGGAAGAAGGAGGATGTTGCTTTTTTTAAAGTACTTGATTTCTGTTGCTAAATGTTGGAGGAACTCACTTTGTTGAGTTACTGTTACAAAGAACAGTCGCTTCTCAGGCACTTTATTGTTGCTCCATCTTATCAATTTGATCTCAAAGGAGCGAAAGTGAATTACACAGTATTTATTAATCTGATCTCTGTCGTTTGCATGTGGTTGTTGCAATCTATCAGCAAGCAGCAAGTGAATTATGGTGAAGCTAATCAAGTTAGCGTACTTTAATTTATGGAACATAGGGACAGGAGGAAACCATTCAGCCCCTTGAGGCTGTTCTGCCATTCAATTAGATCATGGCTGATCTGTACCTCAAGGAAAACAATCAGGGAAATAACAACAAGGAAAAGATGAGAAACAACAAAAAACAATTGTCCTGAAGAATGGGCCTGCCTTCAATAAGTGGAATGGAGTCAGCAATTGATTGCGGTACAGAGCTAGCCAAAGAAAATGAATCAATCAAATGTCTTTCCAGCAGCTGGGCAGCTGTCACCATGTTACAGCGGAACAGACGATCTCGGTCACAGGCAGCTTCCCACGCCTCAAATGTTCGTGTCATTGACGATGGTCAGAATGGACTCTGTTTCCGAATGCAAAGATTGTTCAAGGGACAACCTTTGGAATGAAGATGAACCAAGTTATTGATCCGAACCGTTCATCCCAGAGTTTTGATGAAACATACCAAAGTGAACAAGGTCATTTATTATTAGAAAAAAAACAGATGGGAAAGGACAGGGCAGCACAGTGGGGTAGAACATTCTCCTTTCACAGCTAAGGTTTATTTTTGAAGCCTTGATTAATAGGCTCCTCCTTCAGCCAGTCAGAAGTGTCCCAAGTAAAATTAGTTTGGGCACACTCACACCAACTGCTTGTGGATGTGAGCCCACAGGACAAATTTACCACTAATTGGTACACAATTTCATACCAGTGCAGTTGGTGGTGCTCTGAGGTTAGAGTTAGGGTCCATTGCTTGGGTAGGGTAGGGGAAGCTTTGTTTTGGTCTCTAACCTTTGCTGTACTGAACATGGATGTGCTTAACGCTGAAACTGGTTGCCTAAAAGTCACAGAATCTTTTCCTGAGATTATTTGATAACGTACCATATAAGGGAATTATGGCTAAAAAGGATAATGGCACATGGAATTAAGGGAAATGTGACCACATGGAGTAGAGATGGTGGGAAATTTCTTAGACTGGAAAGATGTCATGGGTGTTGTTCCGTAGGGATACATGTTGGTGCCACTCTCATTTGCTAAATATATAAATAATCTGGAATTGGGAATTACGGGAACAATACTGAGATTGGCTGATGACACCAAAGTGAGGGTATTGCTAATTGTGATGTGGATTGTAAAAGACTGCAAAAGGGCATAGATCAGCTAGCAGGATGGGCAGACAGGTGGCAGATGCAGTTCAATGTAGAAAATGGGAAGTAATATATTTTGGAAGTAAGAATAGTGAAAGGATGATGGTAAGATTTTAAATAGAGTGGAGGGACCTTGGTGTGCAGATGATGGCAGCACAAGTGAATAAGGCCATAAATAGAGCAAACAAATCCTTGGTATCCAAATCACATGAGAAAAGGATGGGAAAGGGCCAGTCCATCAAGCCTGCCCTATCCAGACATGCTGCAGTCACATACACCACTGGCTCAGTCCCCTAAACATGTAGTCACTGGGAAATGCAAAAAATAGAGGAAAAGGAACGGGCCAGTTTAGCAAAAACTACAGGAAATTATTCCCCAACTCCCCAAGGCATTCGAGCAGAGCTCCTTCTAACCCCAGCTGAACCACAACTTACCCTCTATAACTGAAAGTGTCCTCCGTTCCCAGGAACATGTCCAGCTCCCTTTAGAAGAACTGCAGGGAATCTATACTCACTGCATGCTTTCAGTAATCTGTGGTTATAGTAAAACTTGGTACAACCTAAGTATAGTATATTCCATCATCCTACCAATGCAACCTAAAACCCTATTTTCCTTCACAATGGTCTTACCACATTACCTGTGCATCCTTAATAACTTATCAAGAGCGTCTCCCTCCTGCTCTGCAACCTTTAATCGGTACCCCTGCATGTATTTTCCGATGAGTTGTCCAATTCAATGCAACTTATATGCCCAATGATATCAACCAGATATCCATTTTGTGTGGCTCTTCTGGTGTCCTACAGACAATAATTCACTTTTCATGTCCGTCAGCCATAGCTCAGTGGCAGCACTCTCACTTGAGTCAGAAGGTATGAGACGTTAAACCAAGGACAATTAGCAGTCACCGTTGGTAACAGTCATGTGCAGTGCAGCGCACTCCACCCGCCCCCCCCCCCCCCACCCCCCCCACACGGCACACATGAAAATTTGGTGAGCCGCTTGCTGCCCTCTCAGGTGGACGTAAAAGATCCCACAGCACTATTCAAAGAACAGCAGGGGAGTTCTCCCGATGTCCTGGCCAACATTTATCCCACAACCAACACCTAAAAACAAATTATCTGCTCATGATCACATTGCTGTTTGGGGGATCTTGCTGTGCACAAATTGGCTGCCATGTTTCCTACATAGCAACAGTAACTACACTTCAAAAGTACTTAATTGGCTGTGAAGTACTTTGGGACGTCCTGAGGTCATGAAAGGCGCTTTATAAAGTCTTTCTTTAAACAGGTTACCGTGATCATGTCACCAATAGTGGTTTGCACCCTGTCATTCCTGATGAGGTCAAGCTCAAGTCTGGTATGAATATCTTTGGCTAGAATGCTTCTTTTCTAAAAATTGCAGAGAAATGCCAGCACTTGCAAAGCACTTGGTAGCAGCGTGAAGTTGAGTTTGATATTTGGATGATGAATCAGACCAAACATTGTTTAAGAAGGGAATAGATAAACTGGATCACAGAACGATGTTCAGTATTAACACAAACTACCAAACCAGGGGACATGGATTCATACTTAGATGAGAAAAGGTGGATACACTGTTAAGGTCTAACTTCTTATTCAAAGGTTAGTAAACACGTGGGATTGCCAACCCAGTGAGGCAGTGGAAGTGGAGACTATTACAAACGGTAAAACAATGATGGATACATTTTTGGAAGACAGGGCTATTGGAATGTATTGAAGATAAAGTGGGGCAAGAAGTCTGTGAGCTCTGGGACAGACCTGATGATGGAGTTTGATATGTAGATGGAGAGGTGGGTGTTCATTGAAGCACGTCTAGTGACATGTCATGGGTAACCAGGGCGTCCTGGAGCTTGATTGCCTGCCTTAGGAAGTTGGGGAGGAACTTGTACAGAACATGTATTGGCCATGAATAGCACTACTGGCAGTCGAAGAGGGTGGTCCTGTTCATGGCAGGCCACTTAGTTTGCCAAACTCTGTGAAGACATAAGATAAGACATTATGAGTAACTAAGCACAATTACACATTTGGTTGTAATTTTTTCTGCACATGGTCTATGAAACACTTGCACACACTTGAGCACATGGAGACATTGCTGGAACACACTGGGGTAAATGTTCATTCTCAGAGGACCCAAAGCCCTGATACGTGCTCCCACCATATGACGCACAGCCCCAGGAGCACTGAAGGTAAAATATACCCCAGAATTTAAATTTAAGATGGTATTTATCAAGTGGTTGATCAGCAAACCCGAGCGCCAGTGGCTTTCAGTGCTGGCTGCCTATATATTACACCATTTTATGTTCATGGGCAGTTCCTTTCTCAGTACAGCCCACCACCTGCTCCTCTCCTCCCCTTGTTGTTGGCCACAAAACATAACAGCAGCATGAATTAATAAGACAGCTTGATCAAAACTTCATACTTCACCTACCAAATATGACTATCATGTCTACTCTTTGAGTTACATTTTCAAGTATTTGACTGTTAAAATATCTTGTTCAAAAATTTATGGTGCTGTCTCTTATATGTTCATCTAATAAATATATCCTTCAGGCCCTTATTGGAAAAGAGGAATTTCTTGGCCTTTTTGAGGTGAAGGAATGTTTGCTGGACTTCCTCTTGGTGGTGGACCCCAAGGTTACCCTGACTGTAATTTCTTGCCTGGAGTATTTGGTCCTCACTATAGTCATAGGATGTCCCCTGGAGGATTATCTGTACAACGATGACCTAGTTAACAGCAGTCAGTACGGATTCAGTAGGGGAAGATCTCGTCTGACCATCTTCCTTGACTTCTTTGAGGAAGTGACAACCCAAGTGGACTGGGGAAAGCCCTATGATGTGGTGTATCTGGATTTCCAAAAGGCTTTTGATAAGGTTAAACAACAAAGACTATTAATTAAACTCAATGCTGCAGGGTCTCAGGTACATCCTGGAGAATGGATAAGAAACTGGTTAAAGGGTAGGAAACAAGCACTCATTAGAGGAATTATGTTGGAGTGAGGGGAAGTAATAATTGGGGAGCCTCAGAGCTCAGTGCTGGGACCACTACTGTTTCTAATTTAAATAAATGAACTGGATTCAGAAATTCAATGAAAATTGGTCAAATTTGCAGAAGATACCAAACTAGGAGGGCAGAGGAATCAGATGAGGCAGCCCAGAAATTACAGAGTGAGTTGGACAAAATATGTAAGAGGGCAGAACAATGGCAGTTGGAATTTAATGCAGACAAACGAAGGTGAAAGCGACCAAGGAGTCTTAATACAACTAGCACAGAGCAGTGAACAACAAAGCGAATAGGACGTTGAACTACGTACAGTAGAATATAAGTCAGGGAAGGGAATGATCAAAGGTTATAGGGCTCTAGTCAGACCGCACCTTGAGTTCAGCGTCCAGCTCTGGTCACCAAGAAGAGAGACATTCAAACACTTGAGGCAGTGTAGAGAAGAGCCATGGGCCTGATTCCCATTATCAGGGGTCTGCATAATGATGGAAGGCTGGGCTTTTCAATCTGAAACAGAGGCACCTGAGAGGTGATCTTATAGAGGGATAAAAAATTGTTGTGGGTATAAAA
The DNA here is from genome assembly GCA_030390025.1 of Squalus acanthias. Lineage (NCBI taxonomy): Eukaryota > Metazoa > Chordata > Chondrichthyes > Squaliformes > Squalidae > Squalus > Squalus acanthias. The sequence goes on along the minus strand of CM059446.1, from coordinate 30,902,918 downwards.
AAGTTAATCCGGACTATTACTTTAAATTAAACTGCAGGAGTGGAACTAGGGGACACAGGTTCAAACGAGTAAAAGTTAATTTTAGGACTAATTCAGGAAATTCTTCACACATAGAGAGATCAACATGTGGAATAAATTTCCAGATAGAATAGTGGAGGCAAAAACCAGAGAATCATTCAAGAACCAATTGAATGCTAAGGGAGAGGGAGAGGGAATAAGTTAGGATGGGCTGAATGGCTTTCCTCACCCATAATTATCTTGTGTTCTAGTGATTCACAAATCACAGACAGAATACAAACTAAATGGCACATAATGAGTGTTTTATAATTGCTTTATTAAATTCTACAAGACTTGGGTCATTAACCATAATCTTCGCGAAGAGAAAAATATACCCCAATAAATACAGCCTCAACACTTTTGTGACACTCCCAGTTACTCTCTTAATTGGAATACACAAACTTACTCATTGTATATGATCCAGGGCAGGATGTGCCAGCATTTAATCGCCATTGTACTGACCCAAGCCACTTATTGGAATCATTTTTTAACATATGAAAAAGTTGCACTTCCACGTGTAGCTACCATTAACTCGCATTCTCTGCTTGTTCCTAGAATTTAACATTTCTACATCTCAGAAATATTTTACCTGAAAATCAGCTTTTTTTCCAAACAATATCCTGCAGTTATAATACATACATCCTAGTGGTATGCCAGTTACTGAACAGAATGGGAGCCTTTTAAATAGAAACATTGACCGAACAATTGGATCGCGCCTGAATGGGTGTGTGATCTGGGTGCAGGGCGCATTACATGGCATTACATTAATGAGGCCAGCCGAGGGCCCAAGGTGAGTCTGGTGGGTGAGGGGACAACGGGTGGTTGGCGGCTGCGGCCCGCAGGTTTAATGTGGAGCTGGGAGGGGCACTCCTGCTGCCACATTAAGGCACGTTCTTTTTTTAAAAAAACGTACCTTTCTGTTAGCAGCCATCCAGCAGACCGGTCCCTTTCAGGAGCTCTGGCTGGGCCGCATGTCGACAATCAATCGGATCTGCTGCATTCGGGCAAACCAATTTCTAGTTTGAGTCCTAAAAAGGCACGAGACCCCTTATTGGTGTATTCAAGGGACCTCATGCCTGTGTTAGGCCGCTGCCTGAACCAATATTGTGTTGGAAACAAAAAAAAATATTGTGTTGGACATATTTCTGACGCTGTTCAGGTGCGTGAGGTTGGCCCCCTAAATTGAACCTCTTTTTACTCGTTTGCCGGGCAGAAGACAGGTGCAATGAGGTCCAATTTCACCCCCATCATGTCTTAAATCAAGAGAAAAAATTGTTACAGATATAGGGAGATAAAATAATGGTAAGTGTTGAAATCTTTTTGGCGCCCCTTAGACCCCAACTATAGTAATAATCAGGAGCGGAATGAAGTGACCATTTGTCTACTGTTTGTTAAAACAAACTGTATCATCTTCCATAATGTGACTTTTTTGGCAAACTTCCTATTGCAGGATGTCAGAGAAGTGACTGTGGATCGTTGTCTTTGCTTGGTGCCAGCTGGAGATGGCAGATATGGCTGGAGGTGGCAGATATGGCTGGAGGTGGCAGATATAGCTGGAGATGGCAGATATGGCTGGAGGTGGCAGATATGGCTGGAGGTGGCAGATATAGCTGGAGGTGGCAGATATGGCTGGAGGTGGCAGATATAGCTGGAGATGGCAGATATGGCTGGAGATGGCAGATATGGCTGGAGGTGGCAGATATGGCTGGAGGTGGCAGATATGGCTGGAGATGGCAGATATAGCTGGAGATGGCAGATATGGCTGGAGGTGGCAGATATGGCTGGAGGTGGCAGATATGGCTGGAGGTGGCAGATATAGCTGGAGGTGGCAGATATGGCTGGAGGTGGCAGATATAGCTGGAGATGGCAGATATGGCTGGAGGTGGCAGATATGGCTGGAGGTGGCAGATATGGCTGGAGATGGCAGATATAGCTGGAGATGGCAGATATGGCTGGAGGTGGCAGATATGGCTGGAGGTGGCAGATATGGCTGGAGGTGGCAGATATGGCTGGAGGTGGCAGATATAGCTGGAGGTGGCAGATATAGCTGGAGATGGCAGATATGGCTGGAGGTGGCAGATATAGCTGGAGATGGCAGATATGGCTGGAGGTGGCAGATATGGCTGGAGGTGGCAGATATGGCTGGAGGTGGCAGATATAGCTGGAGGTGGCAGATATGGCTGGAGGTGGCAGATATAGCTGGAGATGGCAGATATGGCTGGAGATGGCAGATATGGCTGGAGGTGGCAGATATGGCTGGAGGTGGCAGATATGGCTGGAGATGGCAGATATAGCTGGAGATGGCAGATATGGCTGGAGGTGGCAGATATGGCTGGAGGTGGCAGATATGGCTGGAGGTGGCAGATATAGCTGGAGGTGGCAGATATGGCTGGAGGTGGCAGATATAGCTGGAGATGGCAGATATGGCTGGAGATGGCAGATATGGCTGGAGGTGGCAGATATGGCTGGAGGTGGCAGATATGGCTGGAGATGGCAGATATAGCTGGAGATGGCAGATATGGCTGGAGGTGGCAGATATGGCTGGAGGTGGCAGATATGGCTGGAGGTGGCAGATATGGCTGGAGGTGGCAGATATGGCTGGAGGTGGCAGATATAGCTGGAGATGGCAGATATGGCTGGAGGTGGCAGATATGGCTGGAGGTGGCAGATATGGCTGGAGGTGGCAGATATGGCTGGAGATGGCAGATATAGCTGGAGATGGCAGATATGGCTGGAGGTGGCAGATATGGCTGGAGGTGGCAGATATGGCTGGAGGTGGCAGATATGGCTGGAGGTGGCAGATATAGCTGGAGGTGGCAGATATGGCTGGAGGTGGCAGATATAGCTGGAGATGGCAGATATGGCTGGAGATGGCAGATATGGCTGGAGGTGACAGATATGGCTGGAGGTGGCAGATATGGCTGGAGATGGCAGATATAGCTGGAGATGGCAGATATGGCTGGAGATGGCAGATACGGCTGGAGGTGGCAGATACGGCTGGAGGTGGCAGATATGGCTGGAGGTGGCAGATATGGCTGCCACCTTTTGAAGTGTTCCTGATTCCCGCTCAAGTGTAAGTCAGGTGTTTACACTTGCGCTTCAGTGGGGTATTTTCATCGATGGCAGATGCAATGGATCTATCTACATGAATGTGCATTCTCTGTGATCCATTGATTTTAACTGTCTGTGATCAATTTGTTTCCCTTGTAACTAAAGATAGGAACGTACAAAAATGATGGTCAGGAAAAGACCATCAAGCCTGCCCCACACTCATGATGGCTGGAACATCATGACTAGACACCCCCTACCCCGCAGACATGTAATCTCCTTGGAGAGGCAAAAAAAAACCCAGAGAAAAGCCCAGAGCCAATAAGAGGAAAAATACTGTGGAAAATTCCTCTCCGACCCTTTCAGGCGACCGAAACCAGTCCAGTCCTTCTATATGGAGTGATCGCTGCCCAGTCAAGCACCGGTCCAGCTCCCTCTTGAAGGCAAACAGAGAGCCAGCACTCAGCACATCAGCTGGGAACGCATTCCAGGGGCTCACGACTCTCTGGGAAAAGAAGAACCTCCCAACATCCAGTCTAATCCTACTCTTGCATAGTTTCAGCGCATGTCTCCGGTCCTCCCGAATCTGCCAAACTGAAATACTCCATCAATAGGCACGCTAACCAGCCCTTTCATTATTTTAGAGACCTCTATCAGTCTCTAAGTCTACGCTGCTCTAGAGTAAATAGACCAAACTCTTTACGCCTATCTAAGCAATTAGGAATCATCCTCGTAGCTCACCTCTGAACCTTTTCCAAGGCCACTATATCACCCACCATGTGAACGGACCAAAACTGGGCCCAGTACTCCAGATACGGTGTAACCAGCGACCTGCATATTGGAAATTCTTGTTGTGATCTCTTGTGCAACCAATAGGTCTGTGTGGATCGCTGAAGTCAGGAAATATTATTCTCTCCCTTAGTATCTGTCCATGTTGGAGAACTAGTGAGTGAAAGTATCTCACTACCGTCAGGAGTTGGGGGTGAAGGAAAGAAAGTGGGTCAGACTGGTGGCAGCTATGTTTTTTCTTGGCCTGCTGGTAATACTGTCCTGCACATCAAACCGGGCAGTTTTACCAGAAAGAGGGGCAATCCCCACCCAATGGTTCACCCTGTAAATGGGCTGTTCATTTAACAGCGAGCAATGCCCTGGCAGTCACTATTTCCACCACATTCCCCTTTGGAATGTTTAATATTTTGGGGATGCAATATACCATCCGGTCAGCCATTTCAAGAACTAGAACACTGCAGTATTATCCCATGTTCATGGTTACTGACAACACATATCACTTAAAAATCTTCAGCTGTGCCTCAGTTGGTAGCACTCCAGAGACTTGAGCACACAAATCCAGGCTGACACTCCAGTGCAGCACTGAGGGAGTGCTGCACTGTCTGAGGTGCTGTCTTTCAGATGAGACATTAAACCGAGGTCCCGTCTGCTCTCTCAGGTGGATGTAATAGATCCCATGGCACTATTTGAAGAAGAGCAGGGGAGTTATCCCCAGTTTACTGGCCAATATTTATCCCTCAATCAACATGACTAAAAACAGATTATCTGGTCATTATCACATTGCTGCTTGTGGGAGCTTGCTGTGCGCAAATTGGCTGCCGCATTTCCTACAATACAACAGTGACTAAACTTCAAAAGTATTTCATTGGTTGTAAAGTGCTTTGCGATGTCCTGAGGTCATGAAAGGTGCTATATAAATGCAAGTTCTTTGTTCTTTACTTCTGCGCTGGGCTCTTCTGTTAGGATAATCGCAGCAACCATCACAACTGAAACCTACACCCCCTTCACATGCAAACAACCCTGTCACTGATAGACTCCACATTATGATGGAAACGAGCCCTCCTGCTCCTCACTGGCCCCCTTGTCTTGTGATGACAGCAAAAAGAATGACTCTGGCAAGAGGAGCGTATGATTGCGACCAGTCGGAGGTTGAAGCGCCCATCACTGGATGATTTTTCCTGAGCAATGACAATGACATTAGTCACTCGAGGCTCCCATTACAGGAAAAGTCTCGGCTGGAGGCTGGGCTTTGGCCAGCTGCCAATGGCCGTGTAGTTTCTCTCTGAAGATTGACTTTGCTGAAGCTAATCTTATTCATTTAGACATCCAGGAAAATGACACATCACTCAAAGCTTTTCCGACCAACATACTCCTATTTTTTTGACTATTTACTTATGGTAAAAAATATAATTTTAACAATTTGATCTTGGTGCTCTTCTTACATAAATTCCTTTTGTATTTTGTAGATGAGGAGGGCATTCCCTGACCTGAAGGCACTGCCTCCTGACCGTTTCACTGTGGAAGCCCCCTCTGAGTGCTTACCCAGCAGATACCAAAAAAGCCATGGATAGGTCGACGTGGAGCTGCAACCGGCACCAGCGAGGAGATGGGAAGTGCTGAATGAAAGTGCCTTCGGCTGACAGCAGCAATGTGGGGCTGGAAGCGACGGTCACTGCGGAGTGCGCAGAGGAGGCAATGTAGTAAGTGGCAATGGGAATGCAGCCGGGCGCCTTGAGCCGAGCGAGTGGAAAGCTTTAACCTGCCACGGAAGGAGTTGCACTCTGTGACCGGGGGCAAGCGGGGCTGTGTGCGGGAGAATGAGCCGTTCTGCCGTGTGTAGCTTGGAGATGAATGAGTTCTCGGGTGAAGTGATCACCAGCCGGCAGCACCTGATTCTCATGTCTGGGAATAAAGTCTGATGTTTGCAGTCGCATATAAACTTTCCACAGATAGGTTAGCTGCCTTTATTTCTAATTGGAATTGGGACGGTATCAGAACAGATTATCTGGAGATGGGATGCAGAATATGTGAATAATTTATATTTAGCATCATAAGGCTTAGAAAACGGTGTAACGGTGTTGCCGTGTTCCGAGTGTAGCCCAGTAACTGGTTTGGGGAAAGAGACACTGTGATGTTATGCAGCTGTAAAGTTGTGCAGTAAGTGTGGATGGAGCATTGCATCTGCTCTTCTTTCGTGGAAGTTGTCTGTAAGGATTGAAAGCAGCTGTTCCTCTGAAACATCTGTGCTGTTTGTTCTCTCGGGTCGCTCAGACTCCAGTAAATGCAACTGCTCAATGCGGCGTTTAACAAAAAGAATTAAGCGAAGGTTTCGGGTTAACTTTTTGTCTTTCTCGCATGCTGAAACTCCACAGCGTGTTGGAGGGTTTTCTGTTTCTGATGTTCTGCAGGCGGGGGGAGAGATAACAATGGGTGGGATCCGAATCTTTACACACGAGCCAGTTTGCACAGGAATCTGCTCCCACCCACCACTCAGTCTGCTCATCATCAACTAAACATTGATTTATTTAGCGGAGGGTTAAAGGGGCACAGAATAATTGGCCTGTGAAGAGGCCATAAGGAGATTTATTAAGCGGCGAATGTAGAATGTTGTTTAATATAATGAACCTCAGGAGGGAAACAGACCAGACAGTAACCAGAGAGTTTAGATTTATTTTTCCATTGATTAAACAGTACAAAACCTTCGGGGAAACCCGTTCTTCAGAACCCCCCTGTTATATAACCTAAAACACAAAGCAAAGATAAATCAGAATTTGTTTTTTTCTAGTTTATTTTATATTAAATGTATATTCATCTTTTTTTATTGGAAGATTGTAGAAGAATTATTGGAAGTTGTAGAGTTTTGGGAGGCCGGCTCAGGATTACATTTAACACAAATAAAACAATTGGATGCTTTGGCCAATGATCTCTCTTTCTGAAGTTATTTAAACCTGTTCTGCTCTGCTCCACCGGTGAGCAAGTTATTAAAGCAAGGAAGTAGATTTGCAGCAAAGGGAGACGTCAGCTGGAGTGTGTCACCGGGCTAAAGGATTGGTGTGTTGGAATTTCATCACTGAAATGAGAATCGGCAGATGAGATGCCAGCGGATGAATGATTCCCTCAACCGCGGCAGCTCCTTTCTCGGGTGATTTGTAAAGATGTCAGACGAGTTCTTGCTTATTCCTGACATGGAGCTGGGAAGTATTCTCGGCACAGAGGGGCCTGAGGTCTGTCTTCTCCACAATTGTGAGAAGTGGCACAACACCAGGTTATAGTCCAACAGCTTTATTTGAAATCACAAGCTTTCGGAGCGCTGCTCCTTCGTCAGGTGAAGTTGCAGGAGCAGCGCTCCGAAAGCTTGTGATTTCAAATAAAACTGTTGGACTATAACCTGGTGTTGTGCCACTTCTCACATTTGTCCATCCCAGTCCAACACTGGCATCTCCACATCATGGCTTCTCCACAATTATTAGCTGGTCCTCAAACCAGAGTTAGAAACAGAGAGAGTGTGTGCTCCTTTACTGATGTACCATCACTGACCCCTGCACACACACTGAATATAACCTTGTTAGACTTTAGAAGATGCGTACATTTATAATTGAATAAACAGTCTGTTTCTGTGTTTAATTTATGGGGGAATCTTTAGTTATCATAAATTTGTGGTTAAATATTAGCAAGGTTGTCAAACCACATTTTTCAAACAATATCTTCTCCCACTGCCTTATGAACCCCTCTTTCCGTGCACAATCCCCAGGCCTACAGGCTAAGTAAATGTCCTGATCCTCGGCCTCCTTCCTGAGCTGGATACTGAGGTAGGCGAGAGCAGTATCGCCCGGCCCCTCCAGTTTCAATCCTCCTTTGGGCCCTGTTGATCAGCCCAGCTGAGATAGGGAACTCAGTCGGCGGAATCCCGAGTGAGAGCCAGTGCTCTTCCATTTTGAAGACTATCAAACTAGTGCACCAATGCGGTACCACCACCAGATCTTTTGTTAAAATGAGTGCTTAGATACTTAACAACTACAACAGAGCATTTTCTGAAATATGATTGGTTTCTTCCTGTCCTGTTGCAGCACTTTGGTATGTTGTTGCATGGCAGGCTATACAGAAATAGACGGTCTCATCTGGGTTGTAAACGTGGTATAAATATCGTGGAGTAAAACATCATTCACTTCATGTACATTTATTGTTATCTGTCCATGAGTACATCCCTGTGCTCCCTGTCACTCACCAATTCAATCCCCCCTTCCACTCTGACATCTTCATCTTTGGTTTCTTGCACTGTTCCAATGAAGCTCATCACAAGCTTGACACCTGAAACTATAACTGGTCTGTGCTCTCTACAAGTTGGGTTTCAGGCCTTACTATTGACATTTTAAAATAATGTCAGACTTTAACTTTAACATGCTTTGATGGGAGATGCTGGGAATGGGTGTATCAGGGGAGGGGGATTTAGAGATGGGTTGGGGCTTGGGTTGGAGAACACAACACTGGGGGGACAATATGAACCCTTGGTGTCAGCCTGCTTTCTTCTCCTGGGCTGTTGGATTCTGTTCCACTTTACCAGCTTTTCCTGTTTCCATTTCAGATCTGTCCAATCATAGAATCATAGAATTTTTTTCTTTATTCGTTTATGGGATGTGGGCATCGCTGGCAAGGCCAGCATTTATTGCCCATCCCTAGTTGCTCTTGAGAAGGTGGTGGTGAGCCGTCTTCTTGAACCGCTGCAGTCCGTGCGGTGAAGGTACTCCCACAGTGCTGTTAGGGAGGGAGTTCCAGGATTTTGACCCAGCGACGATGAAGGATCGGCGATAGACTTCTAAGTCAGGATGGTGTGTGACTTGGTGGGGAACTTGGAGGTGGTGGTGTTCCCGTGCGCCTGCTGCCCTTGTCCTTCTAGGTGGAAGAGGTTGCGGGTTTGGGAGGTGCTGCTGAAGAAGCCTTGGCGAGTTGCTGCAGTGCATCTTATAGATGGTACACACTGCAGCCACGGTACGCCGGTGGTGGAGGGAGTGAATGTTTAAGGTGGTAGATGGGGCGCCAATCAAGCTGGCTGCTTTGTCCTGGATGGTGTCGAGCTTCTTGAGTGTTGTTGGAGCTGCACTCATCCAGGCAAGTGGAGAGTATTCCATCACACTCCTGACTTGTGCCTTGTAGATGGTGGAAAGGCTTTGGGGAGTCAGGAGGTGAGACGTTTGCTGCAGAATACCTAGCCTCTGACCTGCTCTTGATGTCACAGTATTTATGTGGCTGGTCCAGTTCTTGTCAATGGTAGCCCTAAGATGTTGATGGTGGAGGATTCGGCGATGGTAATGCCATTGAATGTCAAGGGGCGGTATTTAGACTCTCGCTTGTTGGAAATAGTCATTGCATGGCACTTCTGTGGTGCGAATGTTACCTGCCACTTATCAGCCCAAGCCTGAATGTCATCCAGGTCTTACAGCACAGAAGGAGGCCATTCAGCCCATTGTGCCTGAGCCAGCTCTTTGAAAGAGCTCTCCAATTAATCCCACTCCCCAGCTTTTTCCCCCATAGCCTTGAAAATTACTCCTCTTCAAGTACATGTCCAATTGCCTTTTGAAAGCTCCTATGGAATCTGCTTCCACCACCGTTTCAGGCAGTGCATTCCAGATCTTAACAACCCTCTGAAATTTTTTTCCTCATTTCCCCTCTCGTTCTTTTAAATCTGTGACCTTTGGTTATCGACCCACTTGCCAGAGGAAACAGTTTCTCCCTACTTGCTCTATCAAAACCCCATATAATTTTGAATACCTCTATTAAATCTCCCCTTAACCTTCTCTCCTCTAAGGAGAACAATCCCAGCTTCTCCAGTCTCTCCACATAACTGAAGTCCCTCATCCCTGGTATCATCCTGGTAAACCTCCTCTGCACCCTCTCCAAGGCCTTGACATCCTTCCTAAAGTGTGATGCCCAGAATTGAACACAATACTCCAGCTGAAGCCTAACAAGTGATTTGTATGGTTTAGCATGACTTCCTTGTTTTTGTATTCAATGCTGCTATTTACAAAGCCAAGTTTCTCATATGCTTTCTTAACTGCCTGATCAATTTGCCCTGCCACCTTCAAGGATTTGTGAATTTGTGCCCCCAGGTCTCTCTGCTCTTGCACCCCCCTCAAAATAGCACCATTTGGATTATACTGCCTCTCCATGTTGTTTGTTCCAATGTGCATCATTCACACTTACCCTCATTAAATTGCATTTGCCATGGATCTGCCCATTTCACCACTCTGTCTATATCCTCCTGAAGTCTGTTACTATGTTGTTCACTTTATTATGCTGCCAAGTTTTGTACCATCTGAAAACTTCAAAATTGTTCTCCCTATATCCAAGTCCAGGTCATTTATATATAACAAGAAAAGCAATGGTCCTAATACCAACCCCAGGGGACCCCACTGTATACCTCCCTCCAATCAGAAAAACATTAATTCACCATTACTCTCTGCCTCCGATCTCTTATCCAATTTTGTACCCAAGTTAACACCGTTCCTTTAATACCATGGGCTTGAATAAGTCTGTTATGTGGTACTTTATCAAATGCCTTTTGGAAGACCATATATACAACATCTACTGCACTACCTTCATCAACCTTCTCTGTTACTTCATCAAAGTCTGTTTGTTGGTTGAGGGATAAATACTGGCCAGGACACAGGGAGAACTCTCCTGCTCTTCTTCGAAATAGTGCCATGGGAACTTTAACACCCACCTGAACAGGCAGAGGGGCCTCGGTTTAACGTTTCATTATAAAGACGGCGTCCCTGAAAATGCAGTGCTCCCTCAGTACTACACTGGAGTGTCAGCCTGGATTATGTGCTCAAGGCTCTGGAGTGGGGCTTGGACCTTCTGACTCGGAGGTGAGAGTGCTTCTACTGAGCTTGGACCTCCTGACTCGGAGGTGAGAGTGCTTCTACTGAGCTTGTACCTTCTGACTCGGAGGTGAGAGGCTTGTACCTTCTGACTCGGAGGTGAGAGTGCTTCTACTGAGCCATGGCCGACCCTTAATTTGAGCTTTGCAGAATGTTTTTCTTAAATTTACTCTCGACCCAATGCAATGACTTTAAATTTTAACACTTATGAAGAGGGGTTTGAGAAATCGGGACTTTTTCTTTTACTAGACATGAGAAGATTAAGAGGTCTTCAGGGTTATGAAAGGGTTAACATGTTGAACTCTCTGCACAAACTGTTTTTGAGGCAGAGTCCATTACAATTTCTTTTAGAAGGGAATTCGTTTTTATTTAAGAAAAGAGGGATATTGAAGGTGATTGGGAGCGAGCTGGTGAGTGGGATTACATTATGTGGTAAACAGGCTTGATGGGCCATATAGGCTGTTTATATGCTGTAGTGTTCTATGATTCGATTCTCACTCATTCTTCTGAAAGGCTAAGGTGGCAAATCTTTAGGGAGTTTCAATGTTCACTAGTGGGCAGTCGGCTGTTGATAAATGTAGGTTCATGACCAAGGAGTGAAATTAATATTTATGGAACTGGTTCATGTCTAAGAATATTCCTAAGAACATTCAGGCCGGAATTTTCCAGGGGGTTAGCGGGCAGGATTGGTGGCGGGTCCGGTGGGAAAGTGTTTTTTTTTTCACAGAGGGTTGGGAACCCGCTGTCAACCCACCACCACGCGCCTTTCCCAATGTCGGGTCTGTCAAAGCTGAGCAGACCCGACCGGCAGTGGTGGGGGACCTAATTAAAATGATTAGCATCTAATTGCCAGATGCTTAACAGGCTTTTTTCACTTACCTTTTGTCTTTACCGTCATGACCATGGGATCCCTGCTGTGCACAGTCCACGGCTGTCAAGCTGAGGCGGGAGTTCAGTGGCCATTGCTTCAGTTGATTACTTGACAGCTTCAAATGTACAGTAAAAGCTCCCACCTGACTGATATTCACTTTCCTCAGGCAGAAGCTTTTTCTCACTCCATTTCCAGCACACATTCTGCAGACTTTTCACTTTCCACTCTCCAACCACTCTTAACTCATTGGAAGAACTCCCTCACCATTGACAGAATGCTTCTGTCATCTCGACTTCACCTGCCATCTATTCCATCAACATGGGTGCCCTTTATACTCCCTCACCTTGGTCCTCAGAATCCCACCACGATCAGCCCCAACACCAGCAGCACCAGGCACACCAGCAGCGCCAACAACAACACCAACCTTCTCCGCAATCAACTGACGCTGCACAGGACAGAGGGCATCAGCACCCGACCACATCGCTGCCCGGGACGCCAGGGATGGCCTCACCATGACCCACTTCCTCTAATTGGCCGGAAAACACGCTGGGCAGGCTTAACAAGCCCTATTAACGTAAATTCATTTCACAGAGCAGGATGGAGCCAGCAGCGGGGTCAAGACCCGCCACTGACGTCGGCCGCCATGGACCCGCTGAGGTAAGTAAAATCGCGGCCTCTGTGTTGCCCGGATGGCTGTCACTAATGTTTGGGTCTGTGTGCTACTGACTGAGATGAACCCAGAGAGTTAGCAGATTAATCCCTACCTCGTACATAGTTAGTTTCTTGTGCTGGCTCCGTCTCTGCCTCGAGTCAAAAGGTTCAAGCCCCACTTGAGAAAAAAGAAAGACTTGCATTTCTACAGCGCCTTTCATGACCTCCAGATGTCCCAAAGCACTTTACAGCCAATGAAGTACTTTTTGAAGTGTAGTCACTGTTGTTATGTCGGAAACGCGACAGCCAATTTTGTGCACAGCAAGCTCCCACAAACAGCAATGGGGTAATGACCAGATAATCTGTTTTAATGATGTTGATTGAGGGATAAATATTGGCCAGGACACCGGTGATAACTCCCCTGCTCTTCTTCAAAATAGCACCGGAGAGAGCAGCCGGGGCCTCGGCTTAACGTCTCATCCAAAAGACAGCACCTCCGACAGTGCAGCACTCCCTCAGTACTGCACTGGAGTGTCAGCCTAGCTTTATATGCTCAAGTGTCTGGAGTGGGACTTGAACCCACAACCTTCATGACTCAGAGGCAAGGGTGCTACCCACTGAGCCACGGCTGACTCCAGTCCTTGAGCATGTCAGGCAGTGAGGGAGGCCTGTATTGCCAGAGATGGCATTAAACAGTAGCCTCGCTGCCTGTTCAGGAGAGCATCCAAGCTGTACTGGTAAGACGTGAGGTTTGGTAGCCTGAAAGGTTGAGATGAAATCGACGAACGGGCCTTCCTCATCTGAACCTAGCTGGAGATATTGTGTGGAGAAAAAAAAGCAGCAAAATGTCCAACCAACGCCCTCCCCCTCGCCATGCCCGGACACTGCAGTCCGTTTGATTCAGCACCGTGTGTCAGAGGGGAGGGTCTCAAAGCCCAACCTGAGGCTACGAACCAATTAGGAACCTGAAAATAAGCTAGATGCAGTCTCAACGTCGGAGATAAGCAGCTGTTATTAACACACTGAAGCAAATCTGTGAACAGACAAACGGCCACAATTTCAATGAATGCTCAGACAGGCTGAGGTCAGAGCTGGTGTGTAACACTTCAGGAGGTACTGCTGCTGTTCAAAAAGCTCCAACTCAGCACCACGCTCGATGTCCTCTAAAGGTCATTGTCTTTTTATTAAGGAAATATCACAACCTTCAAAACTAATCTAACCCCAGTGGCTGAGCACCGCTCCGTCAGAAACCTTTACCATCCGGGAATGTCTTGTTACTTTTGATAAAGTAAACAAGGAGAAACGGTTTTCACTGGCAGATTTGGGGGGGAGGTCTTATGAGGAAAGATTGAGGGAGCTAGGGCTTTTCTCTTTAGAGCGGAGGAGGATGAGAGGCGACTTAATAGAGGTTTATAAGATGATGAGGGGGATAGATAGAGTGGATGTTCAGAGACTATTTCCTCAGGTGGATGTAGCTGTTACAAGGGGGCATAACTATAAGGTGCATGGGGGGAGATATAGAAGGGATGTCCGAGGTAGATTCTTTACTCAGAGAGTGGTTGGGGTGTGGAATGGACTGCCTGCTGTGATAGTGGAGTCGGACACTTTAGGAACTTTCAAGCGGTTATTGGATAAGCACATGGAGCACACCAGAATGATAGGGAGTGGGATAGCTTGATCTTGGTTTCGGACAATGCTCGGCACAACATCGAGGGCCGAAGGGCCTGTACTGTGCTGTACTGTTCTATGTTCTATGAGGGTCGGCAACCAGGGGATACAGATTTCAAATAATTGGCAAAAAAGCCAGGGGAGATAAGAATTTTTTTTACGCAGCACGTTGTTATGATCTAAATTCCTCAATCCCTCAACCAAGATCACTAAAACAGATTATCTGGTCATTGTCACATTGCTGTTTGTGGGAGCTTGCTGTGCGCATTTTGGCTGCCGCGTTTCCTACATTACAACAGTGACTACACTTCAAAAATACTTCATTGGCTGTAAAGTGCTTTGGGACGTCCGGTGGTCGTGAAAGGTGCTGTAGAAATGCCAGTCTTTTTTACTTTCTTTCTTTTAATACTGTAGAAAGCCTGGAGGAGTATAGAAAGTAAAGGGGTGAAATTAAAAAGGAAATTAGGAAAGCAAAGAGAGGGCATGAAAATATATTGGCAAGTAAAATCATGGAAAACCCAAAGATGTTTTATAAATAAAGAGCAAGAGGATAAATAAGGAAAGAGCAGGGCCTATTAGAGACCTAAAAGGTAACTTGTGTGTGGAGGCGGAAGATGTGGGCATGGTTCTTAATGAATACTTTGCGTCTGTCTTCATAAAAGAGAGGGACGATGCAGACATTGTAGTGAAGGAGGAGGAGTGTGAAATATTAGATGAGATAAACATAGTGAGGGGAAATATTAAGGGGTTTAGCATCTTTGAAAGTAGATAAATTGCCAGGCACGGATGAAATGTATCCCAGGCTATTAAGGGAGGCAAGGGAGGAAATAGCAGAGGCTCTGACCATCATTTTCCAATCCTCTCTGGCTACAGGTGTGGTGCTGAAGGACTGGAGGACTGCTAACGTTGTATCATTGTTTAAAAAGAGAGAAAAGGATAGACCGAGTAATTACAGGCCAGCCAGCCTAACTTCAGTGGTGGGCAAATTGTTGGAAAAATTCTGAGGGACAGAATTAATCATCATTTAGAAAGGCACGGATTAATCAAGGGCAGTCAACATGGATTTGTTAAGGGAAGGTAGTGTCTGACAAACTTGATTTAATTTTTTGAGGAGGTAACAAGGAGGGTTGATGAGGGTAGTGCGTTTGATGTAGATTACATGGATTTTAGCAAGGCTTTTGACAAGGTCCCACATGGCAGACTAGTCAGTAAAGTAAAAGTCCATGGGATCCAAGGGAAAGTGGCAAGTTGGATCCAAAATTGGATCAGTGGCAGGAAACAAATGGTAATGGTCGATGGGTGTATTTGTGACTGGAAGGCTGTTTCCAGTGGGGTTCTGCAGGGCTCAGTACTAGGTCCCTTGCTTTCTGTGGTGTATATATCAATGATTTAGACTTCAATGTAGGGGGCATGATTTAAGAAGTTTGCAGTTGATACAAAAATTGGCTGTGTGGTTGATAGTGAGGAAGAAAGTTGTAGACTGCAGGAAGATAGCAATGGACTGGTCAGGTGGGCAGACAAGTGGCAAATGGAATTCAACCCGGAGAAGTGTGAGGTAATACATTTGGGGGAGGGCTAACAAGGCAAGGGAATATGCAATAAATGGTAGGACACTGAGAAATGTAGAGGAACAGAGGGACCTTGGAGTGCATGTCCACAAATCCCTGAAGGTAGCAGGACAGGTAGATAAGGTGGTTAAGAAGGCATACAGGATACTTTCTTTTATTAGCCGAGGCATAGAATATAAGAGCAGGGAGGTTATGCTTGAACTGTATAAAACACTAGTTAGGCTACAGGTAGAGTACTGTGTGCAGTTCTGGTCACCACATTACAGAAAAGATGTGATTGCACTAAAGAGGTACAGAGGAGATTTACGAGGATGTTGCCAGGACTGGAGAATTTTAGCTATGAGGAATGATTGGATAGGCTGGGGTTGTTTTCTTTGGAACAGAGCAGGCTGAGGAGAGACTTAATTGAGGTGTATAAAATTATGAGGTGGATAGAGTGGATAGGAAGGACCTATTTCCCTTTGCAGGGAGGTCAGTAATCAGGGGGCATAGATTTAAAGTAATTGGCAGAAGGATTAGAGGGGAGTTGAGGAGAACTTTTTTCACCCAGAGGGTGGTGGGGGGTCTGGAACTCACTGCCTGAAAGGGTGGTAGATCAGAAACCCTCATCGCATTTAAAAAGTACTTTGATATGCACTTGAAGTGCTGTAACCTACAAGGCTACAGACCAAGAGCTGGAAAGTGGGATTAGGGTGGATCGCTCTTTGTCGGCCTCCTTCTGTGCCGTAAGTTTCTGTGATTCTAGATTCTATGATCTGGAACGCGCTGCCTGAAACGGTTTTGGAAGCAGATTCAATAGTAACTTTCAAAAGGGAATTGGATAAATACTTAAAAAGGAAATATTTGCAGGGTTATGCGGAAAGAGCAGGGGAGTGGGGCTAATGGGATAGCTCTCAGAGAGCCGGCACAAGCACGATGGGATGACTGGCCTCCTTCTGTGCTGTAAGATTCTATGATCAAGTGTTTTTTTGCAGTTTAATTTCTTGTCCTCCGCCTCTCCTGAAGATACTGACTCCAGCTGTGGTCTGGCTCCACATCCCTCCGCTACTTCACCCAGGTGTCAATTCATCACATGGGCAACCTATTCAACCATGGGGGCCATCACAGCCTGTTCCCACCTGACATCCACACACGTGGCCTTTATAACAGTATCGCTGGACCACAATTGAGCGCGGGTACTCGAGCTGCTTTCTCTTTGTCTCAGTTAGGGTGAGTGAAGACATCTTACTGTTCTGGGTGAGATCAGTTAATATCAGACAGGCCAGGAATTCGCCCTGGGCCCTTCTGGTCTACATTCGCTCACAAAGCCAATGTGGGGGAGTGGGAGAGTTTTTGTGAAGCCCCTTTGCTGTCTGTTTAGTCGGCACTATTTATTTCTTACCCTTTTTTTGGCTCCTCTGCTCTTTCCTCCCCCACCCCCACCCCAACCCCCCAACGGTACATGCCTAAAGTTTCTGTAACTGACTCAGAACGCAGAGAAATTTAATCTGAACCAGAAATATAAATTCAATCCAAAGCTTTCTCGTCCAGTACAAGCTGCGACACAAACACATCCTGTTTGTTTAATGCACGACCTGTTTTAAATTCAGATGAGCACTTTCGAAATGGTTTAGAAGCTTCTGAAATCTGATCACGTTTTCCTAATATATGGATGACATTAAGTAGATGGTAATTAGGATAGAACCAAACCTGGGACACTAATGGATTCTGGTAGACAGATCACAAATACGAACCGACAATCTCTTGAGCCAAGCCAAGTCTGATGTGGGCCAAGTTATTTCCCCTCCCCCTACACCTTTCTCTATTAGTGTGTCGGCTTGCCAAACTTGAATGCATAGGAGTATGAAATTCATTATTTCTGATTATAAAACAAAAGACAAGATTTTTCTTTGAACATTTAAGTATCACTTTCTGGGCATTGATTCTTTCCATAGCTACTACCAATAAGCTCCCCGCTGGAGTGGAGCTAATTTACAGAACAAACGGGAAACTGTTCAACCTCCGCCACCTCCAGTCCAGATCCAAGGTCGTCCCATCCTCTGTCGTCGAATTACAGTGTGCAGACGACGCTTGTGTCTGCGCTCACTCGGAGGTCGAACTCCAAACCATCGTCAACACCTTCACCGAAACGTACGAGAGCATGGGCCTTACACTAAACATCCGTAAGACAAAGGTCCTCTACCAACCTGCCCCCGCCAAACAGTACTGCCCCCCGATTATCAAAATCCACGACAAGGCCTTGGACAACATGGACCACTTTCCATACCTCGGGAGCCTACTGTCAACAAGGGCAGACGTCAATGACGAAGTCCAACACCGCCTTCAGTATGCCAGTGCAGCCTTCGGTTGCCTGAGGAAGAGAGTGTTTGAAGACCAGGACCTCAAACCCGGCACCAAGCAGAGCAGCAATGATACTCGCCCTCCTGTATGCCTCAGAGACATGGACCATGTACAGCAGGCAGCTCAAAGCACTGGAGAGGTACCACCAACGCTGCCTCCGCAAGATCCTGCAAATTCATTGGCAGGATAGGCGCACCAACGTCAGTGTTCTCGCTCAGGCCAACATCCCCAGCATCGAAGCTTTGGCCACGCTCGATCAGCTCCGATGGACGGGTCACATCATCCGCATGCCCAATACGAGACTCCCAAAACAAGCGCTCTACTCGGAGCTCCGGCACAGCAAGAGAGCCCCAGGTGGGCAGAGGAAACACTTCAAGGACACCCTCAAAGCCTCCTTGAAAAAGTGCAACATCCCCACTGACACCTGGGAATCCCTGGCCCAAGACCGCACAAAGTGGAGAAGAAGCATCTGGGAAGGCGCCGAACACCTCGAGTCTCTTCGCCGGGAGCAAGCGGAAGCCAAGCGCAAGCAGCGGAAGGAGCGCACGTCAACCCAAGCACCCCACCCACTCGCCCCTTCAACCACCATCTGCCCCACCTGTGACAGAGACTGTAGGTCCCGCATTGGACTCATCAGTTACCTGAGAACTCATTTTTAATGTGGAAGCAAGTCATCCTCAGTTTCGAGGGACTGTTTAAGAGAAGAAGAGAGCTACTACCAGAGTTGCATTCTATATCAGATTTAGCTGCATAAACAAACGTGACCTCTTTGATTCCTCATGCCTGAGATCCACAAGAATTGTAGAATCATAGAAATTTACAGCACAGAAGGAGGCCATTCGGCCCATCGTGTCTGCGCCGGTCGAAAAAGAGCTATCCAGCCTAATCCCACTTCCCAGCTCTTGGTCCGTAGCCCTGTAGGTTACAGCATCCCAAGTGCATACCCAAGTACCTTCTAAATGCGATGAGGGTTTCTGCCTCTACCACCCTTTCAGGCAGTGAGTTCCAGACCCCCACCATCCTCTGGGTGAAAAAACTTCTCCTCAACTCCCCTCTAATCCTTCTACCAATTACTTTAAATTTAATGATAAGAATTGGACATAATTTCTGCAAATAACTAAATGTAATGGTCCAGTGAGGCAGAGGCTTGTCTTTGCCCAATAGATAAATCAGGTGGTTAGTACTTCCTTTGGCTATTGTTTTACAAATTACATTCAACATTATTTGTCCCAAACTCTGCATAATCAGCAAAAGCAGACAAGGGCAGGGGGAACTGATGTAATATTTCAGAAGGGAAAACCTTGCCCTCGGCAGTTGACCTTGACTCTCTCTGCTGGATGACTTGTGGTGAATTCCTTTGATGGTAATTTGCATGTTCTCAAACATCCCGAAGTATATTGATTGAAATACAATGTCATCAGGAATTTAACCTTCCACTGATCCAAAGAGATTAAATGCTTGCAAACCCTTTGAGCAGGTAATCTAGTACTGAGGGAGTGCTGCAATGTTGGAGGTACCATCTTTCGGATGAAACGTTGAACCAAGGCCCTCATTGCTGTTTGCTTGACTTTGCTGTGCACAAATTGGCTGCCATGTTTCCTTACATTACAACAGTGACTGCACTTCAAAAGTACTTCATTGGCTGTAAAGCGCTTACATTTTTTTCCTTTCACTTGCATCACTTGACAATAATGTGCGACTTAATCAAGTCCAAGTTGAACTGGGAACTCCTTAAAGAAGGTGTGGTGACATTGCTTATGTAAATTTGGGAAATGTTGCTTCAAGACACATTGGGGCGCACTGGGGGTAAAGTGGGTGCTCCTGAATTTTTAGGCCAGAATTTCTAATTTCTAACACCTATGAGTCAGAGAGAGACAAAGTGAATGATACAAAAGCACAGGCAGTTTCTTTCCTCATTCTAATTTGATTTCTTTTTCTTTAAATAAAGCAAATTGAATTTTGAAAGCAAACAGTTTCTTTGAGGGAACCGGGAAGAGAGGAGGATAGTGAGAGGGGAAGAGGAAAATAAATTGAAAGTGAGGGGCCTCTGGCCTCTCAGCACCTGCCATTGGCAGTTGTGAATGGGGAGATTGAATGGAGGTTTAAGAGTGAGGTGAGTAACAATGGAACAAAGGAGGAAGGGATGATAAAGGGGTTGAGCAGGTAGTTCATAGGGGAAGGTGAAGGGTTATTGATGGGAGTGAGGGTGAGCAAGGGGAATGGATAGTGGGAAGGTGCTGGGGTAGGGGAAACAATAGGAGAAAAGGGGTGGGGGGGGGAGGATGAATGATTGGGGAGGGGATAGGAAATAAGCCACTGAAGGCCGTATTTATCCTGCAAGCCCCATTCGAACTGCAGCCATTAGTTGCTCCTTTCCCCACCGCCTCGCCCTCACCCCCACCGCCTTGGCCTCTTCCCCCCACCCCCCACCGCAATGGGTGGGTAAGCGCCCAATATTCTGGCAGAAATGGACAAACAGGCCAAGTTGCATGCAGAGTGGTGCTTTTGCCTGAATGGCCCATACAAATGAGATGCCCTTCCGCCGTGCACAGGGTCAGTGCTAGAGGGCACACTGTAATGTAGGTGTACAGCATGGTCTCACAAACAGCAATGTGATAATGAGCAGATAATCTGTTTTAGTGATGTTGGTTGAGGGATAAATATTGGCCAAGGACACTGGGAAGAACTCCCCTGCTCTTCAAATAGAGTCATGGGATCTTTTATGTCCACCTGAGGAGGCAGACGGGGTCTCAGTTTTAACGTCTCATCCGAAAGACGGCACCTCCAACAGTGCAGCACTCTCTCAGTGCCGCACTGGAGTGTCAGCCTAGATTTTTGTGCTCAAGTCTCTGGAGTGGATTTGAACCCACAAACTTCTGACTGAGGCGAGAGTGCTACAAACTGAGCCACTTTCACATTTTGTTTACTTTATTCCGTTCAGCTGCCTCTGCTGCATTCCTCTCTTTCCCTTGCCCACCAAAACGAACCTCTCCCGGGGTCACACTGAAGGGATAATTACAAGTCCTAGCCCTTCTCGGGCTACCCCAGATCAGGCGTATTCCCCAGACGTTACCCTTCAACTAAAGTTAGAGATAGCAGAATCCTATAAGATGCTTAATTGGGTCTAAAGGTCCAGACTATCTCTCCCTAAAGGAAAGAAACGACTTGAAGATATTACCGTCCTCCAGATAGCACTTTTAATAACTTTAACTAGACTGTAACCTTCCGGATATTATGAGGGTCCGGAAAACCTCCCAGAATTCTGCAACTCCTCACAAGAGAGTGTACAGAGATTTGAGTTTGCGAGGTTGATACAGAAATACTCTGTGAGACAATTCTAAAAATATATAGATTTATTAAGGAACCGACATTTAGTTAACAGCTGATGAGTCAATCGCAACTTTAACAGTTCAAAATACAAATAGCTTACAATTCTATTCTCAGAGATCCTTATTCTCAAATCTTAACTTCGTTACATTTTTACATTTCTAAGTCTTATTCTTAATCCAGAATATCCACCAAAATCAATTAAAGTACCATTTGATCCCCGAGACTCAGAGTTAAAAACTTACAGAGCCTGCCTCTGAAGCTGAGAATCACCTGCCCTTTCCAACGACTTCTGTTTTCCCATTTGAAAATCCCATATCTTATACTCTTTTTGCAGTGGTATCTCCTTTGAAGTTTTCTGCTGATGTAAGCTAATTATCTCTAGTCAGTCTTTCTGTTGACTTCTTTCTATTCTTACTGTTAGTTCAGCTGCTAACTCTCAGAATCCTGTTTGCTGTATAGGTATTTCATAACTTATCATCAAATATGGTTTAACAGATTTATCTATTTGATGCCATTCTTACGAGGTCTTCTATTGAATTCTTAATATCCCCTTAACTGGTTATAAGCAGATGTCATGTCTACTAACTGTTCCATTTTCAATACAAACACAATGTGATTGCTTGGTACATCTATTGATATTATATCTTCAAAGTGTTCTGTAGGTATCATATTTACAATATGTAAATCAAAACCACTTCAACCAGGGTGTTCCATGCATTTCTTAGCTACTTCAATTGGTTGTATATATAATTGTGTTTCCTGTTTCATTTGATGTTACTTTTACAAAGGCACATGGTTTTTTAATGTTCTATGTTCCTGTTCGAAGTGTTTGCTTTTAACACTTTAAACTAGGTATAGCTATTGTGTTGGTTCCAAACTGCAGACTCCTTGGAAGAAAGCCTTTGCTTCTTCAATAGGGCCATTGTCTCTGTGTCAATAACCATTTCCCATTTCAAAAGCTTGTATGGTGTTTACAGCTTTGTGTTAACACTTCATCTTATCTCAGAAGCCTGTATTTCTGTTTACAGCTTGTGTCATTGCGGCTTTTAGATTTTTAACCCCAGTTTGTCATATATTAATAATGTCAGAATTCTGTTCATAGGATGGTATATTTTTCTGAAATATGGCTCATTCCTTTACAACCCTACGTCTAACTCATTGGCTGACACAGTGGTGTCAATGGACACTCCATAGTTATCTCTCCCCTGCCCCGCTTCACACCCTCTCCTATCCATGAGATCAATCACCTGCTCCCTTGACCACATTCCCACAAAACTACTGACCACCCAAGTTCCCTTCCTGACATTGTAAATGGATGTCCCTCCTCAGGTACTGTCCCCCTCCCTTTCAAAACGACCTTCATCACCCTCCCCCCCCCCCTCCCCACCCCCCACAACCCCAGAAAAAACAGCCTTGACCCACCTGTCACTTAATGTGGACTAGGATGGGAGCAAAAGGTTTTGGACGAATTGCAGTTTGTGAAGGGGGCCAGCAAGTAAAGTGTTGAAGATGATGAGGATGTGGAGAAGGGGTTTCAGCAGCAGTAAGGGTAAAACAGGGACGGAGGCTGGCAATGTTGACGAGGTGGAAGAAAGTGGTGATGGCTAGAATATGGGGCTTGAAGCTCAGCTCAGGATCAAACAGGACACTGAGTTTGTGCGCCATTGTGATCAGCCCAAGTGGACAACCAGGGAGATGGATAGAGTCAGGACCTAAGATTTTAGTAGCAGTCTAGCAGGACAGCTTTGGTCTTGCCAATGTTGTACTCAAGGAGGTTTTTGCTCATCTTGATACCTCAGCAGTCCGACAGGTCAGAAGTGATTGAGGAATCAAGGATGGAGATGGAGAGCTAGATCTGGGTATCATGTGAAAGCCTACAAACGATGTCACCAAGGGGCAGAATGTAGATCAGGAAAAGGTGGGGGGGAGGGGGAGCGAGAATGGAGGCCTTGGACACACCCAGGCAACTGGGTAAGGGTAGAAGAAGCCATTGCCGGAGATGTGCTGCCTCCACTGGGACAGGCAGTAGTGGAACCGGGGAGAGACGAGAAAAAGTAGAGGATGATGGAGTGGATGACTCTGTCAGACGTCTGAGAGGCCAAGGAGAATGAGGAGGTATAAAGGATGTCATTGGTGACTTTGATAGAGGCTGTGTCAGTGCTGTGAGCAGAGGGGAAGGTGGAGAGGGTTTGATGGATGTGTAGGACGTGGAGCTGGTCGGTGAGAGCACATTTGAGTACATTAGAGAAGATAGAAGCACGTTTAGTAATGAAACGCTCAGATAATTGTGAAATGCTGATCCTAGAGCCACAAAAACCTTAGGTACTTTCTGAAAAATAGGGAGAGAAAAAATAAATGTTAATTTTATTGTTAATTGAAGTGTCAGCCGTGGCTCAGTGGGTCGCACTCTCGTCTCCGAGTCAGAAGGTTGTGGGTTCAAGTCCCACTTCAGATATTGAGCACAAAAATCTAGGCTGATACTCCAGGGTGGTACAGAAGGAGTGCTGCACTGTTGGAGGTGCCGCCTTTCGGTTGAGATGTTAAACCGAGGCCCCGTCTGCCCTCTCAGGTGGATGTAAAAGATCCCATGGCCACTATTTTGAAGAAGAGCAGGGGAGATATCCCCGGTGTACTGGGCCAATATTTATCCCAGATTATCTGGTAATTATCACATTGCTGTTTGTGGGAGCTTGCTGTGCGCAAATTGGCTGCTGTGTTTCCTACATTATAACAGTGACTGCACTTCAAAAAGTATTTCATTGGCTGTAAAGCACTTTGGGACGTCCTGAGGTCGTGAAAGGCGCTATAGAAATGCAAGTCTTTCTGTCTCTCTTTGTCTGTCTTTCTGTCTGTCTTTGTCTGTCTTTCTGTCTATCTTTGTCTGTCTTTCTGTCTGTCTTGCTTTCTTAAAGGATAAATTTTGATTGTTATGACTTTAAGTGCTGTCAAATGTTGAGTTCAATATTTAATTAATTGAAATCAGTGTTCCAACAACATGGACATTCTTATAATTCCCTGCATGCACATTTAATTATTGATTAATTATTCTGTCTGCAGTAAATGTGAATAGACAAGGGATAGCCTGAAATAAAGATGAAACTGAGGGCATGATCTTCTCGAGTAAAATGCCTCATTTCATTGTTGGCTACCTTCCTCTTACAACCACATGTAATGTTACTCACCACTATTCCCAAAATGGATTATTTCAATTTATAATTATTTATCATAAAGAGGTTTCTTTTGTGCAGTCTGAATTCTCGAGGATTTTAGATCTCTGTGTTTTGTGTTCACATAAAGGCCGGAAGAGACTTGTAAAACAAAACTAGAAAATGCCTGAAAGGAGAGAACTGATGAGTTAACGTTTCCGACTGGAAGAAATTTAGGTGAACAGCACTTATAAATGAACAGAACGGGGAGGGGGGAGAGGGGGGAAGGAGAGGGGGGAGAGGGGGGAGGAGAGGGGGTAGAGGGGGAGGAGTGGGGGAGGAGAGGGGGGAACGGCTTCCTGCATGAGTGTTCAGTATCATCCTCCTGCTGTGCCATGACTCACATACAATATACAGCACAGAAACAGACCATTCGGCCCAACTAGACTGGGCTGGTGTTTATACTCCACACGAGTCTCCTCCCAGTCCACCTACATCATCTTTCCGCATCTTTCTTTTCCCTTTTCTCTCATGTACTCGTCTAGTTTCCTTTTGAAAGTATCTAAGCTGTTTGCCTCAATCACTTCCTGTGGTAGCGAGCTCCACTCTGAGGAAAGAAATGTCTCCTTATTTCGTTAACTCAGTTTCTCTCCCCACAGATGCTGTCTGACCTGCTGAGTACTTCCAGCACTTTCTGTTTTTACTCTTTATTTCGCTATTGCATTTATTAGTGACTGTCGTGTATTTATGGCTCCTAGTTTTGGATTCTCCCACAAGTTTACCCAGAATTAGTTGGTATCTTACCAGAAGAGATGAATTCAGTGTCATCCTAAATGAAGTACATTCTAATCGAGGGCATGGCACATAGAATAGAATCATAGAAATTTTCAGCATGGAAGGAGGCAATTTCGGCCCATTGTGTCCTGCGCCGGCCGACAAAGAGCTAACCCGCCTAATCCCACTTTTCAGCTCTTGGTCTGTAGCCCTGTAGGGCTTCAAGTGCACATCCAAGCACTTTTTAAATGTGGCGAGTGAGGGTTTCTGCCTCTACCACCCTTTCAGGCAGTGAGTTCCAGACCCCCACCACCCCCTGGGTGAGGAAATATCCCCTCTAAACCTCCTCCTACCAATTACTTTAAATCTATGCCCCCTGATTGTTGATCCCCCTCCTGCGAAGGGAAATAGATCCTTCCTATCCACTCCAGCTACATGATGATGTACAATGCAGTTGCTGTGAACGTTTGACTAGCAACGGAAGATTTTTTTTCAAAAACACACAGAAACCAAAAAGAAAATAGATGTTTCACACTGCAGCCTTTGAACAGCTGGGCTTGCAGACGCGACGCTGCCTTTTTGCAGGGATGTCCCCCGGGCCGGCGGCCCTTTGATTGACAGGCGCGCGGGCTCCTCGCGCGGCGGTGACGCGACACCCGCGGCCGGCAGCCAATGGGAGCCGGAGCCGCCGTGTGTGACGTCAGGGGCGGCCTGAGCGGGCGGCTTTGTCCGTGTAAACAGGGCCGGCGGACACAGGCCGCTCGCTCTTCTTCACTTTCTCTTTCTGTTACTTTTGGCCTCCTCCATGGACAAGCCTCCCTGCGGGCCAATCCATTAACGTGTCTAACTGCCTCTACTGCTTAAAATCCATAACACGCGCTGCTCTGGTGTTTCCGGCTTTCAAATATTGTAATACAACAACAACAACAACTTGTATTTATATAGCGTCTTTAGAAACATAGAAACATAGAAAAATAGGAGCAGGAGTAGGCCATTCGGCCCTTCGAGCCTGCTCCGCCATTCAGTATGATCATGGCTGATCCTCTATCTCAATACCATATTCCCGCTCTCTCCCCATACCCCTTGACGCCTTTTGTGTCTAGAAATCTATCTCTCTCCTTCTTAAATATATTCAGTGACTTGGCCTCCACAGCCTTCTGTGGTAGAGAATTCCACAGGTTCACCACCCTCTGAGTGAAGAAATTTCTCCTCATCTCAGTCCTAAATGTCCTACCCCGTATCCTGAGACTGTGATCCCTCGTTCTAGACCCCCCAGCCAGGGGAAACATCCTCCCTGCATCCAGTCTGTCTAGCCCTGTCAGAATTTTATACGTTTCCACGAGATCCCCTCTCATTCTTCTAAACTCTAGTGAATACAGGCCTAGTCGACCCAATCTCTCCTCATATGACAGTCCTGCCATCCCAGGAATCAGTCTGGTGAACCTTCGCTGCACTCCCTCTATGGCAAGTATATTCTTTCTTAGGTAAGGAGATCCAAACTCCACACAGTACTCCAGGTGTGGTCTCACCAAGGCCCTGTACAACTGTAGTAAGACATCCTTGCTCCTGTACTCAAATCCTCTTGCAATGAAGGCCAACATACCATTTGCCTTCCTAACTGGTTGCTGCACCTGCATGTTTGCTTTCAGTGACTGGTATACAAGGACACCCAGGTCCCCTTGTACATCAACATTTCCCAATCTATCACCATTTAAATAATACTCTGCCTTTTTGTTTTTCCTACCGAAGTGGATAACTTCACATTTATCCACGTTATACTGCATCTGCCATGTATTTGCCCACTCACTCAACTTGTCTAAATCACCTTGAAGCCTCGTTGCATCCTCCTCAGAACTCACAATTCCATCTAGTTTCATGTCGTCAGCAAACTTGGAAATATTACATTTGGTTCCCTCATCCAAATCATTGATATATATTGTGAACAGCTGGGGCCCAAGCACTGATCCCTGCAGTACCCCACTAGTCACCGCCTGCCACCCCAAAAAGACCCATTTATTCCTACTCTCTGTTTCCTGTTAACGTAGTAAAAAGTCCCAAGGCGCTTCACAGGAGTATTAAAAGACAAAAAATTTGACACCGAGCCACATAAGGAGAAATTAGGGATTAGGGCAGGTGACCAAAAGCTTGGTCAAAGAGGTAGGAATTAAGGTGCGTCTTAAAACATAGAAACTAGGAGCAGGAGTAGGCCATTCGGCCCGTCGAGCCTGCTCCACCATTCAATACGATCATGGCTGATCATCCAAATCCAGTACCCTGTCCCTGCTTTCTCACACAGAATCCCCATCGAGCCTGCACCAACACATATCCCACCCTATCCCCGTAACCCCACGTATTTAATTCCCCCTAACATATCCCATCCTATCCCCGTAACCCCACATATTTAATCCCCCCCTAACATTAAGGGTCAATTTATCATAGCCAAATCAACCTAACCCGCACATTTTTGGACTGTGGGAGGAAACCGGAGCACCCGGAGGAAACCCACGCAGACACGGGGAGAATGTGCAAACTCCACACAGACAGTCACCCGAGGCCAGATTCGAACCCGGGTCCCTGGCGCTGTGAGGCACCAGTGCTAACCACTATGCCACCGTGTTGCCCTTAAAGGAGGAAAGAGAGGTAGCGAGGTGGAAAGGTTTAGGCAGGGAATTCCAGAGCTTAGGGCCTAGGCAACAGAAGGCACGACCACCAATGGTTGAACGATTATAATCAGGGATGCTCAAAAGGGCTAATTTGAGGACCGCAGATATTTCGGGGGATTGTGGGGCTGGAGGAGATAGTACAAAGATAGGGAGGGGTGAGGCCATGCAGGGATTTGAAAACAAGGATGAGAATTTTGAAATCGAGGTGTTGCTTAACCGGGAGCCAATGTAGGTCAGCGAGTGATGGGTGTGATGGGTGAACGAGACTTGGTGCGAGTTAGGACACGGGCAGCCGAGTTTTGGATGACGTCAAGTTTACATAGGGTAGAATGTGGGAGGCCAGCCAGGAGTGCATTGGAATAGTCAAGTCTAGAGGTAACAAAGGCATGGATGAGGGTTTCAGCAACGGATGAGCTGAGGCAAGGGCAGAGATGGGCGATGTTACGGAGGTGGAAATAGGCGGTCTTAGTTATGCTGCGGATATGTAGTCGGAAGCTCATTTCAGGGTCAAATATGACACCAAGGTTGCGAACAGTGTGGTTCAGCCTCAGACAGATGTTAGGGAGAGGGATGGAGTCAGTGGCTAGGGAACAGAGTCCGTGGCGGGGACCGAAAACAATATTTAATTGGTGAAAATTTCTGCTCATCCAGAACTGGATGTCGGACAAGCAGTCTGACAATTTAGACACCGTGGAGGGGTCGAGAGAAGTGGTAATGAGGTAGAGCTGGGTGTTGTCAGCATACATGTGGAAACTGACACTGTGTTTTCAGATGATGTCACCAAGGGGCAACATGTAGATGAGAAATAGGAGGGGGCAAGGATAGATCCTTGGGGGACACCAGAGGTAACGATGCGGGAGCAGGAAGAGAAGCCGTTGCAGGTGATTCTCTGGCTACGATTAGATAGATAAGAATGGAACCAGGCGAGTGCAGTCCCACCTAGCTGGACGATGGTGGAGAGGCATTGGAGAATGATGGAGTGGTCAACCGTGTCAAAGGCTGCAGACAAGTCAAGAAGGACGAGGAGGGATAGTTTACCTTTGTCACAGTCACAAAGGATGTAATTTGTGACTTTGATGAGAGCCGTTTTGGTACTGTGGCAGGGGCGGAAACCTGATTGGAGGGATTCAAACATGGAGTTGCGGAAAGATGGGCACGGATTTGGGAGGTGACAACACGTTTAAGGACTTTGGAGAGGAAAGGGAGGTTGGAGATGAATGAAAGTATAAAGTGTTCTCTCGTTCTGGAACTGGGTCCAATGGCACAATGAATGAATGATAAGCCAGATTCGTGTTTGAGAGTTTGTAATGGTTGTTATCATGTTCAGTTGGTAGCAAATTCGAAAAATAATTCAGAGCTCATCATTTCTCAGCCATCTCCACTCAACGACCAGGATTGAGGGCTAGCAAGGGGAGTTTCCTTTTTTTAAAGTTTCCTTGTGGGCCAGGAGGAGTGGGAGCAGGAGGGCGGAGTGCTCCTCAAGGCCCCACAAGGAAACTTTGGGCTTCTCTTGCCCTGTTCTATACCTCTCAGATTTCCCTCTCCATTGACGTCAATGGTGCATAATGTGCGATTAATTCTATCACCCGTCTAACACTATCGCCCAAGTTAAAATTACCGACGCTAAGTGCAACAGCTTATTACCCTGTGAGTGACTAATGTATGTCTCTGGTTGTTTTACCCCGCTGCTTCCCTTCGGTGTCAGTGTACGGAGTGTTTCTTCGAGAACTTGTCCTAGTTCTTCCAATGGGGAAGCACCCAGAAGGAGGAGTACGTAACGTAGCTGCCTGCTGGGATTGAAATGACCCTGCAGCTCCTCGTACTAGATCAGGAGATGACCTTGTAACTGGTGACTCCACGTTTGGTGCTGCAATGGTGGGCTGCTCCTACGCATCTTTTGTCATTTGTATGGAAGGGGTGGATGGCCCAGATGTGGTGTTGCCTGACAGACAGAGGCCTCATCTTGTACATGCTCCAGCTATAAGCCCTGATGGTGGGCATTCTCGCACCACATCCACTAATCTGCATGGGGCTAGACCTCTGGGCAGCTAAGAGCGTTGAGAAGATTGGGTCTATTGGTCCAATCCACCAACATGTGGAAGCTGGACGAGAGAGCCTGCTGTACGTTTGAGCCCAAGGCCTCGAGCAGTGGGAAGCATTCAGGAGAGATACTCTCAACATGTGAGGGACCTCTCCCACAGGGGGCTCTGCTGCCGAAGCCAATGCATTTGCCACGTGCTCCATGGGTGGACTGCAGTTCCCATAAGCTATCACAGATGCAGCTACTGCATTCCACCACAGCCACAGCCCAATGAGGCAGGTAAAGGGGATAAGGGAATAAAGTTCCTACAATTTCTACAGGACTCCTTTCTAACCCAATATGTAAAAAGCCCAACAAGGGAGGATTCGCTATTGGATCTAGTTATGGGGAATGAGCCAGAGCAGATAAGTGAAGTAAAAGTAGGGGAACATATAGGCAATAGTAACCATAATATAATACACTTTAAGATGACCATAGAGAAGGACATAAGAATGACAAAAATCAAGTTAATAGATTGGAGAAAAGCTGATTTTGAGGGACTGAGAATAGAACTTGTGAAGATAAAATGGGCAACAATATTGGCAAACAACGATGTAGAACGACAATGGGAAACATTTAAAATGGTGTT
This sequence comes from Squalus acanthias, assembly GCA_030390025.1. Classification (NCBI taxonomy): domain Eukaryota; kingdom Metazoa; phylum Chordata; class Chondrichthyes; order Squaliformes; family Squalidae; genus Squalus; species Squalus acanthias. The sequence continues at coordinate 30,872,466 of CM059446.1, read as the reverse complement.
CAGCAGAGTGCAGGAAAAATATATTCCGCTGAAAGGAAAGAACAAACTAAACACTAATGAGACTCCATGGATGAATAAAGACATAAGGAAACAATTGAGGGTAAGGAAAGAGGAACACATTAAGTACATAGACCGCAGAGGAGTGCATGATAAGAGAGAATACAAAGGGATTAGGAGAGAACTCAAAAAAACAATTAGGAAGGCAAAGAGGAACAATGAAATTAAATTATCAAGGAACATAAAACAAAATAGTAAAATATTTACAGGCACATCAATAAAAAAAGGAAGGTTGGGATGGGAATAGGGCCATTAAGGGATGGACAGGATAATACCACAGGTAACGATAGAGAGATGGCAGAAATATTTTGCTTCGGTATTTACCAGGGAGATAGAACAGGTGGACATGACATTGGATGATGAGACGAGTAATGAGATAAGTGCATTTAAAATAAAAACAAAAGGGGATATATTAAAAAAACTGATCAAACTCAAAGAGGATAAAACCCCTCGTCCAGATGGATTGTATCCACACATTTTAAAAGAATCTAGGGAAGAGATAGCAGAGGCATTACTACACATATTTAATAATTCATTAGAAAAGGTATAGTGCCAGAGGACTGGCGGATAGCTAACGTAATATCTATATTTAATAACGGGGGTTAGAACATGTCCAGGGAATTATAGACCAGTCAGCTTAACATCAGTGGTAGGAAAAATATTGGAATCCGTACTAAAGGAGAGAATAGAAAAACATCTAGAAACAAAAAGTATAATAATGAATAGTCAGCATGGATTTCAAAAGGGAAAATCTTGCTTGACCAACCTTATTGAATTTTTTGAAGAGGTAACAGAGAGAGTAATGTAGTAGATGTAATTTATCTGGATTTTAAAAGGCCTTCGATAAGGTACCCCATAATAGACTGATGAATAGGGTCAGAGAATGCGGAGTCAGGGGACAAGTAGCAGAATGGATTGCTGACTGGCTTCAAGACAGAAAGCAGAGAGTAGGAGTAAAGGGTAGCTATTCACAGTGGCAGAAGGTGGGTAGTGGTGTTCCACAAGGATCAGTGCTGGGACCACTGCTGTTCACAATTTACATTAACGATTTAGACTTTGGAATCAAAAACACAATTTCTAAATTTGCGGATGATACCAAATTGGGGGGGATAGTCAATACTGAGGAGGACTGCAACAAGTTACAGGAGGACATTAATAAACTTGCAGAATGGGCATATAATTGGCAAATGAAGTTCAACACAGACAAATGTGAGGTATTACATTTTGGTAGGAAGAATAGTGAGGTTACATATCACTTGGAGGGTGCGAGTCTAGGTGGGGTAGAGGAACAAAGGGATCTCGGAGTATAAATACACAAATCACTAAAAGTTGCGCCACAGGTTAGCAAGGCCATTAAAAATGCAAACCAAGCATTAGGGTTTATTTCTAGAGGTATAGAATTGAAAAGTAGGGAAGTTATGCTAAACCTGTATCGAATCTTGGTTAGACCACACTTGGAGTACTGCGTGCAATTCTGGTCGCCATATTATAAAGAGGATATAGAGGCACTGGAGAGGGTGCAGAGCAGATTTACAAGGATGATACCAGAAATGCGAGGGTGTACCTATCAGGAAAGGATGAACAGGCTGGGTCTCTTTTCTCTTGAAAAAAGAAGGTTGAGGAGTGACCTAATAGAGGTCTTTAAAATTATAAAAGGTTTTGACAGAGTGGATACAGAGAGAATGTTTCCACTTGTGGGGAAGAGCATAACTAGAGACCACCAATATAAGATAGTCACCAAGAAATCCAATAGGGAATTCAGAAGGAACTTCTTTACCCAAAGAGTGGTGAGAATGTGGAACTTGCTACCACAGTGAGTGGTTGAAGCGAATAGTATGGATGCATTTAAGGGGAGGCTAGAAGCATATGAGGGAGAAGGGAATAGAGGGTTATGCTGATAGATTTAGATGAGGAAAGATGGGAGGAGGCTCGAGTGGAGCATAAACACCGGCATGGACTGGTTGGGCCGAATGGCCTGTTTCTGTGCCGTATATCCGATGTAATGTAATCCGATGTAATGAGGTCTGAATCTCTGGGCTCTGGAGCTGAGGCAGGATACATAGATACATAGATACATAGAAGATAGGAGCAGGAGTAGGCCATCCGGCCCTTCGAGCCTGCTCCGCCATTTAATGAGATCATGGCTGATCCTCCAATTCAGTATCCCGTCCCCGCCTTCTCTCCGTAACCCTTAACCCCTTTTGCCTGTAGAAATATATCTAATTCCCTCTTAAATATATTTAATGAGCTGGCGTACACTGACCTCTGTGGCAATGAGTTCCACAGGTTCACCACCCTCTGAGTGAAGAAATTCCCCCTCATTTCTGTCCTAAATGGTTTAGCCCTTATCCTTAAATTATGTCCTCTAGTTCTGTTCTCACCCGCCAAGGGAAACATTCCTTCTGCATCTAGTCTGTCTAGACCTGTCAGAATTTTATACACTTCTATGAGGTCCCCTCTCAATCTTCTAAACTCCAGTGTGTACATCCCTAAACTACATAGTCTCTCCTCATAGGTCAATCCCGCCATTCCTGGTATCAGCCTGGTGAATCGCCGCTGCACCCCCTCCATGGCAAGAACATCTTTCCTCAGATGAAGCGACCAAAACTGTACACAGTACTCGAGGTGTGGTCTCACCAGTGCCCTGTACAGCTGCAGCAAGGTATCCCTGTTCCTGTATTCCAACCCTTTTGCTATGAAGGCCAGCATACCGTTTGCCTTCTTGACCGCCTGTTGCACCTGCATGCTCGCCTTCAGTGACTGGTGTACAAGAACACCCAGGTCTCTCTGTACTTCCCCTTCTCCCAATTTATTGCCATTTAAATAATAATTTGCCCTCCCGTTCCTGCACCCAAGGTGGATAACTTCGCACTTGTCCACATTATAGTGCATCTGCCATTTATCCGCCCAATCACCCAGTCTGTCCAAATCGCTCTGGAGCTTCCTGGTCTCCTCCTCTGAGCCCACCCCCCCTCCTAGTTTAGTGTCGTCTGCAAATTTGGAAATGCTGCATCCGACTCCCTGATCCAGGTCATTAATGTAAATTGTGAACAGCTGGGGACCCAGGACAGATCCCTGTGGTACCCCACTTGTTACTGCCTGCCATTCAGAAAATGAGCCGTTTATTCCAACTCTTTGTTTTCTATCTGACAGCCAGTTCTCTATCCACGTCAATACTTTCCCCTTTATCCCATGAGCTTCAATTTTCCATGCTAATCTTTTATGTGGGACCTTATCGAAGTGGGCTGATACTCTGAAAAGCAGATTCCTGCTCTTCCGCTGCCACCATCACAGGCTCCTGCTCGCTGTGATCTGGGATTCACGTGGTGCTCAATCCTCAAGCTAATGATCCAAACCAAAGGGGGGGCCTGGAGTGAGTAACAGAGTGCTGTGTCATTCTAGCCTTTTCTATTGCACTTGGAGCTTGGGCTGGTTGCTATAGAAATAAAAGGGGGGCATTTATTACAAAGCTGGCTGCAAAACATCCTTTCAAGGAATGCTTGTGTAGCTTATACTGTGTGGACTGATGGTGTGCTTCAGCATGTGCCTGTGTGATGATGAGTGAGTTGGGGAGAAAGAATAATAGGAAAAGAGTGGCACGGGCCTTGAGTTTAGGAGTGATCTCCACCTTCACCCCTAACCACTCCCTCTGTGTTCTCAATCTCCAGAAATTCAAAGCGAGTTGAGGGTTTAGCATTGAGGGCCCTGGTTAGGATAGGAATGGCATATCCAAAGTGCATTGTGCCTGTCCAGTCTAAGCTGGGGCCAATTTTGGTAGCCATCAACATGTCCCAGGGTACCCCCAGCACAGGCGTGCCCCCTGGCTGGGCTTAGCACTGGAAAACAGGGCAGAAAACTCGAACAGCTGCAGGCCTCTGGGGCACTGCTAGCCGAGGGCCTCACCCACAGAAGGCCCCACAGCTCAAAGATCCAGTGGGCGCAGCACAAAGCTTGGGGCAGCTCTTTAGCTCACTGCCAGGCCCTCTCCGAACCTCTGGTTGATGCCTCAATGCCATGTGTGTGGGGCGTCCCTGTGTCTGGGCAGCTCATGACTGTACAACAATAACAACTTGCATTTATGTAGCGCCTTTAACATAGTAAAAATGTCCCAAGGAGCTTCACAGGAGGTAGGTTTTAAGGAGCGACTTAAAGGAGGTCGAGAGGCGGGGAAGTTTAGGGAGTGAATTCCAGAGCTTAGGGCCTAGAGAGCTGAAGGCACGGCCAGCAATGGTGGGGCGAAGTGAGGCGGAGCAATTCAGGTGCAGTCCCTTCCTGCTTCATTAACATGTCATTGCTGGGCCTGTGCAGGCCCTACTCTGCCTTATTCCGCCCCCCTCGCCCCCATGCAGGCCCTACTCTGCCTTATCGCCCCAGAGATCCTGTGACCAGTTGCTGACACTGACCACTCTTGTTGTTCTGATGTAGGATTTATCTATCAGTGAAGCAGCAGCGCTTAAAGGTGGCCCTTCGTGAAGCGCTCGGCTCACAGAATTCAAATGGCGACAAAAAAAATAGCAAATAAGAAAGATAAGCAGAAATAGGATGGAGTTCCCGGGCTTCAAAGCCTGGATTCCCATAGCTCGGGAGTTTCGTGTGACCTTCGAGTTGCAGGTTAGACCTTCTTGCCAGAAAGTGTGAAGAGCGTGCAGTACTGAGCCAAGTAACATTAATCACATCATCCCTCGGTCCCCACTGTACATTCTGCTGGTTTCAATGAAGAGGTTTAGCTATCTGAGGGTGTAATGATTTTCCTGGAGACTTGTGCTATTAGAATGGTGCACCTGCGGCATAGCGATCGACTTGTACCATGAAAGTCTCAGGAAATTAAGGCGTAAGTGAGCTGCTCTGTTATTCACGGCATGTCAAAATTTCCCCCGCCCACATTAAAATCAACGGCGGTTTCCCTGAATTAACGGTACTTTGATCACTTAAACCGTTAAACAATGGCACAGATGGGCTCTGATTAAAAAGGCAGTTCGGTGAGTTTATGCATGGCACTGTCTAACCTTTGCATAAAAAGCTTCAGGTTAAAGTAGGAGAGATCTGGAGTTAAACTCCAACTAAATTTAAATCAGTTTGGACAAGCCTTTTATTGTCACTTTTTAATGCATTTCCAGGTTATGGAACAGTTTAAGGTTCTCCCTGGACTTCTTTGTAAGGCATTAAGTTGAAACACGATCCCATTGTCCAGTAGAGTGGCTCCTGATGATAAATCTCTTTGGCCGTTGATCTACCCACTGTCCAGACCCTGGATCTGCTGCCGAGGCAAACGCTTTTATCCTGAGCACTCTGAATAAGCTCTTTGTCGGAAAGAGACAGGCAGAGTTTCTTCCATAATATCTTTGTCCTTATCCGAACACATTACTGTAACTTGACAAATACCGAGTCTGTTAGATTCTTGGTTCTCCCTTTCCTGTTGGGACATGTCAAACCCAAACTAATTGAACTGTTGCAATTTTGGGCTCCCACGGTGGTAGAGCACGGGTGATCCTTTCTCTCTAAAATAGGTTCTGGCCCCTGACGCCAAAGTGCGTGCGGGGGGTGGGGAGGGGGGGGGGGGCGGAACGCTGGTCTACATCTCTCTGTGGATTCGCTGCAGCCTATTCTAATTAGCAATGCAGAGACATATGGGCCCAGAAATTGCTGGGACAGAAACGGCGAATTCAACGCGCACGCCATTATTAGTGCGTAAAAAACGCAGCAATTTGTGGCGAGGAAGAGATTCGCCTTGAGTTGCGAATCACCATGAATTGCTGGATGATTTGCGCCACTCTGCCGTTGGCCTGGCACAAACTGTAGCCAACAACCTCCCCGAGAGTGTCAAGAAATTGCTGGATTTGCACCGTAAATGTGAATTAATCTCTCCGCATATATTTAGGGCTGCTATTTCATGTCATAAGGACCCTTTTAATGATGTGATTTATGCTGCTGCAATGCCACTTCATCTCAGAGGCCCAGTAAGGGAACAATTGAAACTGTGCAGTCTCACTCCTGCAGGTAGTAAATTGTTACTGGAGGATTTTTTTAAAAATTTACATTTTTGAATTTTTCTCTTACTTTTCCTTTGAGTCTCTTTTTCCGCTCTCTGAATCCAATCTTTCTTTCCCTTTCTTTATTTCTCTTTCTGTACCTGATTTGACCCTAATTCATCCTATTTCATTCTCCGTCGTTCCTCTGTTTCTTTCTCAATCTTTAAATCTCATTGGTTAAGGAGATAGAACGTTGCTCCCGTCGTTCACCAAGGTCCCAGATGCCCGGTTGCCCTCGCCGTGCCGTTATCAGCTCGCACTCTCAGCAACTTACAGGGAAAAAATCTTTTGAGCAGGAAGAAGACTAACTAACTGGGCACGCCACGAGATACCCTGCTCCAGCAAACTCTGGGGCAATCTCTCTAAAATAGTACTGACCCCGACACCAAAGTGCGTGTGGTGGGACATCTCTCTGCTGCTAGGCTGCGTCACTTCTGATTCTCCGTTGTAGCATAATTCTAATTGGAAATGCAGGAAAATATGGAGTAAATTATCAAAGGCGGGATTGGCAAAATTTACGGTGTACGTCTCCGATCTGTCCATTGCAGGAAAATCTGGGTCACTAACTTGAAAGTAGACTGATTATAAACTTCGGAACTACAGCCTTAGAGCTGCCAAAAGACTGGGCCGGGTGAGAATACAAGTCATTGCAGTTTAAATTATTTGTCCACTTAATTTAGAATCTTTAAGAAATATGAGAGCCTTCACTTTACCAAATCATCATTAAAGCACCATCATGAGGTCTGTGCGTATACATGACACAGTGACACAGTGCCTTCAGAACCATGTTACCTGATGACGGGTCAATGGGTGTCAAATATAATTTCCCATTAAAATGCTAATGACGTTGTCATGGCTACAATCTCTAAGGGACCACAATGGCATTCCAATTATAGCCATAGCTATAAACTAGCAGCCAGGGACATCACGAACTTAAAGAGAAACAGAATTCAAGAGGGAATGACTTATGGTTTGATCAACGTGGAGCTTGATCAAGTTGCTGATATAAGCAAAGCTTTCAAGAGTGGTTTCATGGAGTGTCAGTTCGCTGTGCAGGACAGGACTGCACAAATCCAAACAAGAGGAACATTCAAAAACGCATTTGTAAATCCCTGTCTGCATTTTGCATTTCACATTTGCATTTTCTGTTTGACACAAAGCGTCCTCCTCTGAAGAGGGACTCTGAGTGCAGTTATACTGCCAGCCTAGTGTCATTGTGTGACGTGACCCTGGAGGAGAATAGTGTGAGGCAACCTCACACTGCTTGATTTTGACACTGCATGGAGTATAACTCCAGTGTATCAGGTTTAATAAGTACTCAGGGAGATCCTTTTAATTAGCATTTTATAATCTCACATAGAACTATTCTAAATACATTGAGAAAATGAACAGTGCCATGCACCCTCTGAGAACACTCTGAGCTCAGTGTACATACGGATAAGTACAGGTGTAAAGCTCTCATGGCTGGGAGAGTTCAATGTGGAGCCAGGAGCGGCTAACACATATAAACTAATTAGCCTGCTTGATCAGCACCCTATCCACTGGCTTAAACATTCACTCCCTCCACCATCGGCATACCGTGGCTGCAGTGTGTACCATCTACAAGATGTACTGCAGCAACTCGCCAAGGCTTCTTCATCAGCACCTCCCGAACCCGCAACCTCTTCCACCTAGAAGGACAAGTGTAGCAGGCGCATGGGAACACCACCACCTCCAAGTTCCCCTCCAAGTCACCCACCATTCTGACTTGGAAGTATATCGCCGATCCTTCATCGTCTCTGGGTCAAAATCCTGGAACTCCCTCCCTAACAGCACTGTGGGAGTACCTTCACCACACGGACTGCAGCGGTTCAAGGAGAAGGCGGCTCACCACCACCTTCTCAAGGGCAACTAAGGATGGGCAATAAATGCCGGCCTTGCCAGTGATGCCCAGATCCAAGAATGAATTTTTAACAATGGTACACTCCGGTTTAGATTGGGAGCTGCAGCCTTCATCTAATTCAAACTAAAAAAAAATTGTAATTTTCCCACTCTTCAGTTCCAGAAACCTACGGTTCTGTGAGATTTAAAATCATGATGTTACAAATAGCTGGTAGATTTCTATACTTTCCACAATTGTGTCATGTTTCAAATACTCTCAATTCACCAGCCCATTTTGGTGAATTTCGCAAATTCTGAATTCGCTCACCGTGCGATTTCTAAACAGAAACTACAGTTTTTTGAAGGAAAGTCGATAATTTAGAAATTCAAGCAGAATGATTTTATTGCAGGATCCCTGTTTACCAACACTAAAATAATCCGGTGACTTTAGTTGCAAAACAAAGGACATTTACTATTGCCTTTGCCAAAACACTGCTGTTTCCAGGAACTGGACCACAATCCCTGTGTGGCTCCATCATTCTTCATTCTTGCCGACAGGCGATGAACACGTTAATTTATTAGTTACCACTTCATTGCAGCCTCACTCCACAACTCGTAGACTTTCCAAAGTTTGGCTTCAAAACATCGTGGTGATGCTTATGATGGGAGAGCACAAAGCACAAAGACCAACCTACCTGATTCACATGATTTTCTATCCAATTAATGGGCTGCAAATTGGGATCGCTGACCTTCATACCAGAATTCCCAATGTGTGTATCTGTAATTTAAAAAATAAATCATTCTCTGCATATGGGCATTGCTGACAAGGCTGCATTTATTGCCCATCCCTAGTTGCCCTTGAGAAGGTGGTGGTGAGCCACCTTCTTGAACCGCTGCAGTCCGTGTGGTGAAGGTACTCCCACATGGCTGTTAGGGAGGGAGTTCCAGGTTTTTGACCCAGCGACGATGAAGATTCGGCCATATATTTCTAAGTCAAGATGGTGTGTGACTTGGAGGGGAACTTGGAGGTGATGGTGTTCCCATGCGCCTGCTGCCCTTGTCCTTCTAGGTGGCAGAGGTCGCGGGTTTGGGAGGTGCTGCAGAAGAAAGCACCTGTGAAACTCTGCACCGACAACACCATATGGTAAAATCTACCCCCGTTGTGTAATAAATTAAAGTAATGGTCGATTGAGAATAGCTTTAAAAAGCGATGGTAACTCGTCTTTTAATGACCTGAAAGCCTTAATTTCACAAGTATTCGTCAATGTCACTGACGGGCAGTGGAAGGATTTAACACATAACGTCTGTTACAGAACTGCATGTGCATGAACTACAAAGGTACACTCAATATTCGTTCCCAGTATACCCCATAATAATCTTTCTCCAGAAGGCACAGCCAGCTGACACATGTCCGGGAAAGGAGGATCAGAGTTATTGGGCTTGTAGAGATGTTGCACTTGTTAGCATTGCATAAAATTCCTTTGTGTACTATTTCTAACTAAACATGTGCACAACCGCATTAAAACAGCACGCAGGAATTTTATGTGAACTTATTAACTAGAAGAAATGAAACCCCCAGAGCCCCATAGTGATAATTAACTCCCCCTCCCCCCGAAACTGGACCACTAGCTGAAACAATCTATAAATTTCACGTAGGATGTACACTTTCTGTGAAAAATTCACTTCTGTTGTCATGATTTTTGGTCACACTTTTCTGTCAACATTTCCCATTGTAAACGGTCACAATGTAACTGCATTCTCTGGCCACTAGGTGGCAATGGGGAATATTTCTTAAGTCTCTCTCCCAACTCTGTCTCCATCTTGTATCTTAAAATAAAAACTTATATTCATTATTCTAGTCCAAGAGCTGGAAAGTGGGATTAGGCTGGATAGCTCTTTTTTGGCTGGCACAGAGATGATGGGCCGAATGGCCTCCTTCTGTGCAGTAAATTTCTGTGATTCTATGATTAACTGACCATGCCCAATGCCACAGGCAATTTACTGGTAAACTGTAAATGTGAAGATTTTGAAAAATGTTCAGCTTTTCATTGAACACCTCAAATTAATTTCCAATTCCATAAAGGGCTCCAATTTCATAAAGGGCTACAGTCCGACCTCGCCATTCAACCCATCAGGTCTGTGCTGCTGTTTCGGTTAGCGTAATGTGTACAATTTTGGATGCCCCATTACAGAGAGGATATGAAAGCCATGGAGAGTGTTCAACATAGATTCACCAGGATGATGCCAGGGATTAGAGATTGGAATTACTCGGGGAGACAATGTCCACTGGAGCAGAGAAGGCTAAGAGCAGATTTAATTGAGGTTTTAAAAGGCATTTGATAAGGTTAATAGAGAAAGACTATTTCCTCTGGTTGGTTAATCGGAGGCAAGCAGTCATCAATTCAAAAGTTGTCACTAAGCGAGTGAGGAGAGAGATTCGTTAGAGCATGGAATGCTTTGCCATAGGGAATAGTTGAGACAAAGATCATTGCGTTTTTGAAGGGAAAAGCGAGCTGCACGTTGGCAGGTGACATTCATTGAAGAAAAGTGTAGCATCCACACCCCAAAAAACATTGACAAGTGTGCTCAATGAACAGTGCTGAAGTGGCTAAGGATGAAGCTGAGAGTAACTAAGGAGTATATTTGATACTAAACTTATCCAACCAATGCAGAGCAGCATTCAACAAAGCCAATAAATTGGATGTTTAATTGCACATAGCCAAAAGAGCAGACTGTAATCCAGAGGAGGTAATGGTGAAACATTATAGGGCTCTGGTCAGACTGTACCTTGAATATAGCGTCCAGCCCTGGTCACCAAGAAATAAGAGACATTTAAGCACTGGAGGCAGAAGAGTCATGGGGCTGATACCCAGTGTCGGTTAAAGAAACATAGGCTTTTCAACCTAGAAAGGAGGCATCTGAGAGGTGATGTAATAATGGGATACAAGGTTGTTTAGAGTATAAAAAAAGTTAACCTGGAATATTATTTTAAATGAAATTGCAAGAGCAGAATTAGGAGGTACAGGTTAGACTGGAGAAGGGTACTATATTCTTCTTCACACAGGGAATTATCTGTAAGGGGGCATCTCTGGATGAATTAAGATGGCTTCCTCATCTGTAATTATCTTGTGATCTAGTGGACCAGTCACATAAGCATCATGGTTACAAGTGCAGGATCATGGTTACAAGTGCAGGGCAGAGGCTGGGTACCCTGAGTATCTCACCTCCTGATCCTTCAAAGCCTCTCCACCATTCAGATTCTCAGGCCGTCCCAAAGCACTTTAATGAAGTACTCTTTGAAGTGTAGTTATGAAGGGATAATTACAAGTCCTAGTCCTTTCGGACTACCCCAGATCAGGCGTATTCCCCAGACGTTCACCTTCAACTAAAGTTAGAGATAGACGAATCCCATAAGACGCTTAGTTGGGTCTAAAGGTCAGACTATCTCTCCCTAAAGGAAAGAAACGGTCTGAAGATGTTACCGTCCTCCGGATAGCACTTTTAATAAGTTTAACTAGACTGTAACCTTCTGGATATTATGAGGGTCCGGAATACCCCCCAGAATTCTGCAACTCCTCACTGAAGAGTGTACAGAAATTGAGTTCGTGAGATGATACAGAAATACACTGTGAGATAATTTAAAAATATATAGATTTATTTAAGAACCGACATTTAGTTAACATTTAGTTATGGCAATCGCAACTTTAACTGTTCAAAATACAAATAACTTACATTTCTTATCAGAGATCCTTATTCTCAAATCTTAACTTCATTACATTTCCACACTTCTACTTATTTCTTAACCCAGAATATCCACCAAAATCAAATACCTTGATTACCCGAGACTCAAAGTTAAAAACTTACAGAGCGTGCCCGTGAAGTTGAGAAACGCTTGCCTTCCCAGCGACTTCTGACTTTCCATTTGAAAAGCTCTTATTTTGATATTTTTTTTGGTGGTTTATCCTTTGAAGTTTTCCTGCTGATGTAAGCTAATTGTCTCAAGTCATTCTCTATTGAATTGTTTTCTATTCTTACTGTCGTTTCAACTATTGCAACCAGACTTGTGTCTCTACCTTTAGGTGTTTCAAAAACTTATAATTTTTATGGTTATTATTGATTTATCTATTTGATGCTATTCTTAGGAAGTCTTTCTATTGAATTTCTAATATCACTTAACTACTTGTAAGCCAGACGTCGTGTCTCCTAACTATTCCATTTTCAATACAAACACAATATAATTGCTTGGTGTCATCTATTGATATTATATTTTCAAAGCCTCCCTATTTGTACCTTTTACAACTTGTAAACACTTCATCTAGGGTGTTCCATGCATTTCTTATTTACTTCAATTGGTTGTATTAAGAATCATGTCTCCTGTTTCTAAGTTTAACATAAAACTATTTTATGGCAGGTATTTCTTTTACTTGATGTCATTTTTTCAAAGGCACTTGTTTTTTTTTAATGTTCTGTGCACCTGTTCGACGTGTTAGATTTTGATACTTTACTTGGGTCATTCCTATTGTTTTGTTCCAAACTCTAGACATTCTGGAAGCACCAATGGTTTGCTTCAATAGGGGCTTTGTCTCTGTATTTACAAACCAATTCCCATTTCAAAGCTTGTTTTCACAGCTTTGTGTTAACGAACCATCTTATCTTATAAGCCTGTATTTCTGTTTTACGGCCTGTGTCGCCGAGGCTTTCAGATTTTTAACCCCAGTTTGTCATGTTTTAATATTATCAAATCTGTTTATAGGATGATGTATTTCTTGGAATATGGCTATTTCCTTCACAGTTACTGTTGTAATGTAGGAAACTCAGCAGCCAATTTGTGCACAGCAAGGTCCCACAAATGGCAATGTGAGATATGACCAATTAATTTATTTTAGTGGTATTGGCTGAGGGATAAATGTTGGCCAGGACACCAGTAGAACTATCCTGCTTTTCTTTCAATAGTACCATGGGATTTTTTATGTCCATCTGAGAGCAGACAGGACCTTGGTTTACGTCGCATCCAAAAGACAGCACCTTCGACAGTGCAGCACTCCCTCAGTACTGCACAGAAGTGTCAGATGGGATTATGTGCTTAAGACTAACAAGGTGGACATGACATTAGAAGAAAAGATCAGAAAAGATATCAAGACATTTAAGATAGAAAGGGGGAGATTATTGATTAAGTAATCAAACTTAGAGAGGACAAAACCCCTGGTCCGGATGGATTGCATCTACTCATACTAATAGAAGCTAGGGAAGAGATAGCAGAGGCACTAGTGAGATTACTAGCCCTAAATATCTGAGGCGGGTTTAGTTCATATATACTGCGCAAATACAACAACTTCACGTCATTCAGTACATGTCAATAGTGAGGTAGACAGCGTGATGCGATTTTCGCGAAGCTAATGGCGGAGCAACGACACTCAGACAGCAACCTTTCGATATTTGTGTTTAACCGCCTATCTGCCTCTCGCCTGAAGTTGCTGTACCATTTACGCATAAATAACGACGAGCACCATTAGCCCCACTCCAGAGACTTGAGCACATAAAGCTAGGCTGATGCTCCCAGTGCAGTGCTGAGGGAGTGCTGCACTGTCTGAGGTGCCGTCTTTCGGATGAGACATTAAACCGAGGCCCGGTCTGCCCTCTCAGGTGGATGTAAAAGATCCCATGGCACTATTTCGAAGAAGAGCAGGGGAGACATCCCCAGTGTCCTGGCCAATATTTATCCCTCAACCAACATAATAAAAACAGATTATCTGGTCATTATCACATTGCTGTTTGTGGGAGCTTGCTGTGCGCAAATTGGCTGCCGCATTTCCCACATTACAACAGTGACTACACTCCAAAAGTACTTCATTGGCTGTAAAGCGCTTTGAGACGTCGAGTGGTCATGAAAGGTGCTATAGAAATGCAAGTCTTTCTTTTCTTTCTTTAACGATGGGATCTGCTCATTATAGGGGCTCGAGTTTTATTGTTTTGACTCTCCTCTGTAAGAACTTGATGACTGTTGATGTTGCTGGAAATTTGCCCCTTTGATGCTATAAAGACTGACACTGTCTTTATTCTGCACTTCTCGGTTTTACAGTCCACCGCTTATAGCGGACGAAACACGTTAGCTATACACGGTGGGGACTGTACCTGAGATGTGAGAGGACTTTCATCTTTACTGCCTGGGCATTCTGAGCATAGATAGGGAGATCGGGCAAAAAGGATCACACACCCATAACGGGTGTTCAGTCCTTCCAGCCTGATTTTCGTCTCTGTGCTCAGCCCAGGCCTCAAATCTACCTCCCAGAGTGGAGCGTACAGTATTTATAGAGTCAGGAGGAAAGCCTGCAAATGAAATGGTGAATGAGGCCGAATGGAGGCGGCACTGTAGTCAAAGGATGCAACAATAGCTTAAAACTGGAAATAACAGCAACAAGGGCAAATAAATATAAGATTAATACTTTAATTCAGTGTTCATCAATAGGAAGAGTTTTAAAGCGATATTATTGAATCAATAAAAGCTTCTGAATGTACGAAAGTATATTTAATTAAAATTTGCTTTCCTTTACACTGAAGCATGGAGGGTAATGCAGGAGGTCAAGGAGCTCTGATTTACTCTGTTGTACTTGGCTTAATGCACAAAGTTTCGGTGCCAGTAATGATCCGATGGAGTTGAGTAGATGCTGCAACAATCTGGAGCCTGGCACAATACATCCTCTAATGTGATGTTATCATGTTGATCGGTTGCACTATCGATTAATCCGAACGTCTTTGGCGCCGACTCCTCTACAGTTTGCAGATAACCAGGTGTATCAGAGAGCCTGCTTTCTTTTGGTTGTGTGTTGTAGGTGGGGAGCCTTGCCCACTGGTCTGAGTACGGTTCCTGCGCAGGGGCAAGGATGTGATTCCCCGCTACACTCCCCCACCCCCTGCCGGAGGGTGAGGCTCTGGCAGAAACACCGATTTGGGATACTTGGGTACAAGTCTTTGGGGCAGAAATTCGTTTTAGCCAGAAAACCGGAGTTAAGGGCCGCTAAAAATGGTCGCAACGCTAACGGAACAAAATTGATCTGGGGGGCTGGAGATTGTTGGCGCAGCGCTTACCTTCCGCGCAGCGCCGTCTTAGTGGCGTTGCTGAAGGCATCCGAGGCGAAGATCCTGTCTGGGAGCGGCGTTCGAGCTTCGCACATCCTCTGGGAGCGAGGCTGTGGAGCTCGCAAGGCATTGTGGGTAATGAAGAGGTCTGAGAATTAAAGGGGCCACGCACACTGAAGCAATACAAATTAAAATGAAGTGAAACAATGCAGTTTTCAGCCCTTTCTGCCTTTTAAAAAATATTTAACAATAAAAAGAAGTCCCAAATGTGATTATTTAGCTCTTAATGCTGAATTCCCTTCCTAACCTCAAAAAATGGGACCACTGCCTCAGCACTAACACAAATGGCTCAGCAAGCCAGCGAAGGGGCACCCAGGGTCTCACACGCTTTGTGCAGGGGGTCAACACTGCAAGAGAGGTCCTCTACCCACAGGGGCCAGCAGGCCCTCCAGAAAGAAGGATGTGGGACCACATCACCGAGGCCGTCACTGGCAGCAGCGTCGCCCCCACCACCTGGCTCCAGTGCCCAAAGAAGCTTCATGACCTCAGACAAGTGCTCAAGGTCGGTGAATGCATCTTCAAAAGCCGTCTCCTACCAACTGCATCACTAGCCTCACACACAGCTCAATGCATGACCGCCGCCCCCCCCCGATCACTCACCTACCAACAATCTGTACCAATCATGAGGCACATTTCCCATTCCTAGCCTTATCTCACCCCATTGGAGGAGACGGTGCAGGCCATTCTTGGCAGGGGCATGGCTGAGTTCTTGGCCAGTGGCGGGGCTGAAAGGATACAAGATGCTGGTATCCTCATACGTTATCCTCCTTCTGGCATGCACCTCTTGCTTTCCCGTCCTCCCCTCACCACAACTCCACCCTTGTGCCTTCCTCATTTCACACACCCAAGAAATGCAGCCTGCCCAGCCAGTGAGTGACCAATATGAGGGAGAGGAAAGTGAAGAAGAACAAGAAGAAGAAGATTGATTTGACACTCCCAGCCACCAGCTCCTCAAGGTCAACCAGCAAAGCCATTTGCAGTGTCCCCCCACTGAAAGTCAACAGCCTTCCACCAGCCATGCTGCAGCCACTGAGGTAGCAGTGACATCAGTAGGATAGGCAAAGGCACACACAAGACAGTCACTAAGGGAATGCATAAGGGTGATGAATTGATTTCTTGATGTCACATTGGATGGATAGTTGGATTGGAACTTTTGCTTTGTGGTAGCTTTTATTTCAGCATTGTGGCCAAGAGGACGCTGTGATGGTCAGTAACAGAGGGAAGGTAAGGTGTGAGACAAATGTTGAAAGGGGAATTGGGGTTGTGGTCACTGGGACTGCAGGTGAAGGATTCCATCCCGGATATCCCGGCCAGAAAGGGGCTGTCTGGGACGCATTCTTCCACTGATTTCTTCTCTTTGGCTTCCTCCTCTTCTGAGTCTTCCTCTTCTCTCTGCAAGCGGATGCTGTAAATCTGAAATTACAGCATAAAATCCTGGAAATACTCAGCAGGTCAGCCAGCATCTCGACCTGAGATGTGAAATCTGTTTTTCTCTCCACGGATATTGCCTGACCTGTTGGGTATTTGCAGCATGTTCTGTCCTCTCAAAGGCCATCATTTACCATCTGAGCCCTTGCAAGCATCCAGCAGCACTCCTTACGCACTTAAAAAACTTTCCACATCTATTGCAGCAAGCCACCACTTCAATAAAATCAAAAAAACCCAGTCCAAAACCTTAAATCCAAACGTACCTGAATGATGTGTCCTAAGAGGTGCAGACATCGCCACTGTCAGCCTGCTTGCACGCCAGGTTAACCTGGCATGCTTGGGACCCAGCGCTGAATTCAGCGCTAGGGTCGAAGTTCGCGCTTCTGAAGGAAAAAAATTTGCAGGGCTACCGGGAAAGGGCGGGGGAGTGGGACTAGCTGAAGTGCTCTTGCAGAGAGCCGGCATGGGCTCGATGGGTCAAATGGCCTCCTTCTGTGCTGTAACCATTCTATGATTCTATGAAATGTTACTGCAGCCTGTATAGTTATGCTGTACTGTTCCAATATGTAGGCACAAGCACTTTCATCTCTGATTCATTATTCATGCAATTTCTTTATGTTTCTTTGTGAGCTTCGCTGGCAAGACTGGCATTTATTGCCCATCCCTAGCTGCTCTGAGAAGGTGATGTTGGGCGCCGAAACTGAATCTATAATATAATAAAAAATAGTCAACACCATGTTCAAAAGGGAAGGACATGTTTAGCCAACCTTATTGAATTCTTTTGAAGAATTAACAGAAAGAGTAGACAAGGGTAATGTAATAGATGTAATATACTTTGATTTTCAAAAGGCCTTCAATGAGGTAGACTCATGACTAAGATCAGAGCATGTGGAGTCAGGTGGCAAGTAACAGAATGGATAGCAAACTGGCTACAAAAAGAAAACTAGTAGTGGTTAAAGGTACTGACTCAAGACAAGCGGAGATTGGAAGTGGTGTTCCACAGGGATCGGTGCTGGGATCACTGTTGTTCACCATTTACATTAATGACTCTGGAATCGGAAGTTCAATTTCAAAATTTGTGGACGACCCCAAATTGGGGAGTGTAGTTAATACTGAGGAGGACTGTGACAAAATACAAGAAGACATTAATAATCTTGCAGAATGGGCGTGCAAATGACAAAGTAATTTCAAGGTAGTTAAGTGTGAAGTGGTGCATCTTGGTAGGAGGAATAAGGAGGCACATACTTCTTGGAAAATAAGGGGGTAAAATTCGGTTGGTTAGCACTTCCCATTAGCGCCTCCGGGGGCGCTAACAATTTACCGCCCGTGCGCGGCGATTTTAGCGCCGCCCGCATAATTCAACTGGCGGTTTGTGGTGGCGCTAAACATTACCGCCACGATCTCCTGCGCCCAGAGATCGTGACGTGATCCAAGCGCGAATCGCCCCAGTAGCGCCCCGGACCGGAAATTGATTCTCGCCCCCTGCCTCAGCGCCTGCCGCTAGGAACGACAGGTAGAGGGGGACGGTTTGCAGTTGGCTGGGAGCTGGGGGAGCGCTATTTAAAGGCATGCGCTTCCTCTTTTTTCCTGTCGGCAATCAATTCTACCTACGCAGGTTGAGAGAGGGAGAGAGGCGCTTGGATAGATTTAACGGTGTCCAACTTGAAGGAGTTTTGGTCGTCATCAACACTTAGCAAGTTCCCATTTCTGTAACCATTAATACCACCACATTTAGAAGAGTTAATGGGGGCTGTACTAACTCGGGGCCTCGTCCTCCAGCTTCACCATCGGAGGCAACAGAGGCGGAGAGAGAGAGTGGAAAACATGGCCAGATGGAGGAGGGCCAACAGGGCTCTCCACAGGAGACCTTACCCGCCCAGGCTATTCCGGGAGCAGTTCTCATATATCCATCTGTCTGAGGAGCAGTGTTTGCACAGGCTGCGCTTCAGCAAGGAGGTGGTCACTGAGCTCTGCCACCCCCTGCAGCCAGAGCTCCAGCCTCAGCTCAGGACCAGGACGTCTCTGTCGGTGGCAGTGAAGGTCACAGTCGCTCTCAAATTCTACGCCAGCGGCTCCTTCCAGGCTTCAACAGGGGATATTGCCAACATCTCCCAGTTCGCTGTCCATTGCTGCATCCGGGAGGTCACAAATGCTCTCTACAGAAGGAGAAGAAAGTACATCTCATTCCCCATGACCTGAGACAAACAGCATGAACGTGCATGTGGCTTCGCTGGGATAGCGGGCTTCCCCATGGTTCAGGGCGCCATTGACTGCACCCACGTGGCATTGCGGGCACCTCATGAAAATGCAGAGGTTTTCTGCAATCGCAAAGGCTACCACTCTCTGAATGTCTAGTTGGTTTGCGACCACAGACAGCACATCCTCGCTGTCAATGCCCGCTACCCTGGCAGCATCCACGATTCATTCATCCTGCGCCAGACTGGTGTCCCAGACCTCTTCCAACCACTGCATCAACCTCATGGCTGGCTCCTCGGGGACAAGGGTTATCCACTCTGCACCTGGCTGATGACACCGCTCCGTAACCCCAACACTCCTGCTGAGCTCACCTACAATGAGAGCCATAGCGCCACTAGGAACCTCATTGAACAGACTATTGGCGTTCTTAAGCAATGGTTCCACTGTCTTGACCACTCTGGAGGAGCCCTGCAGTAATCCTCTGATCGAGTCTCCGTTTTCATAGTTGTGCCCTGCATGCTTCACAACCTCGCCATTCTTAGGACCCTGCCATTGCCACCAGGGATTGGTGGACCACCTCAGGAGGAGGAAGAGGGAGAGGAGGAGGAGGAGGCGGAGGAGGAGGATGAAGAGGAGGAGCAGCAACAACGTGGGAGGGAGGCGCTCAATGTTGCTTCTGCAACGGTCCTTCGTGAACGCCTCATTACACAGCGCTTCCGATGAATGAGAGAGCACGCGGCATTTGGGATCAACAACCACATCATTACAGCCAGCCCACAGCCCCTATGACCGGTCAAAGTTTCAATGAGAAACATGAGGAAATTTGTAAAGTTTAAATAAAAAAAATTATTATTCTGAACAACTGTGTCTTATTAAGCACAACCAATAACAAACAAACACAACAATTTATTAACAAACAGAACTGGTTCTTAGCACATCGAAATAATTCTTAACAAAGTCAACAATATATTTACAAACACATCCAACTTTGGTACAAACACTCCCCCCATTTGCTGTAAAAATTTTAGTTAATCGGCCTTCTTCAATGATTTCCCTCCCCTGCACACTTCCCCTCTCCCAACCCTACTGCTCCTCCGTAATGTGGCCCCAGTGGCTGCAGCAAGGCTGGTGGAAGGCTGCTGAGTCTGGGAGCCAGAGACTGCAGATGGCCTTGCAGGACACCCTCGACCAGCTCTGGGCCTAGAGGGCCCGGCTGCAGACTGCACCACCTTTGCATGGGCGGTAGCAGTCTGGGCTGGCTGGGTTACAGGCTGTGGCAAGTGCAATGGCGGAGTGGCAGTGGTGGGAGCAGGAATGCTGTCATCCTGAGAGAAGACAGCACCTTCCTGCTCGACCGACACACGGCCACTCCCCCGGGGCAGCACCTCAGCATCCGGAGCAATCTGCTGGAGCACAGATTGCTGACCTGCTGCGGCGCCGTGAGATCCCCGGTGGACTGTGGGCGACCCAACGAGGATGGCAGCAGTCAGTGCTTGTGTGGCATCAATCTGAGACTGCATGAGAGCAGTCTGAGACTGGATGGCACCAACCAATGACTCGATTGCAGCACTAAGCTGTTGCATTGTCTCGGCCTGTGCTGCAATAGATCCTGCCACCTCACCCATTACACCCGGCATGAGGTCTGGATCCCCACGCTCTCTCTGCAAGTCAACCTTCCTCTGCAACGAGGCAAGGATGGGTTCAAAGGTTTGCACACTGATGACAGCTGTGCTGGCGGCGGACTCCTCCACGCTCCTAGCCAGTGCATCCATGCTGTCAGGGCACCCTTGTCATTGCACCATGAGCTCAGTATGCATGCTCATTACCTGTGTGTTCATCGCCATGATATCGAGGTCCTCATCTGAGTCCTGTGCAGCAGAACTCGTGCACACCCACCCTCCGGGGAGATGGCCCCCGAGCTTCCCTTTCCCCATGGCATTGCTGCAGCCGGCTGGGTCCCGGAGATTCACTCACATCAGAGCAAAATCCTCTGCTCCCCTCCAGTGACCACGTGGCCCCAGTATCTGATGTGTCACTCTCAGGAGACGCAGGCAGTGAGGCTCCGGCTTGGTGTTCTTGATCCTCTCCCACGTCGCTTTCACTGGGAGGCTGAGGGACAGGCTGGTCAGATGGTAGCTCACGATCTGAAAGCAGGAAGACACAAGTGTGGCTTTAACGTGAGGGGAGGGGGGCAGGAAGGGAGCAAGGAATGGAGACAGTATACTTAGATGGAAAGTGGGAAGGGCTCGTGTTGTGAGGGGGAAGTGGTATGAGATAGGAGCGAGAGATGATGAACATACCGTTGTTGTCTCCAAGGGGGTCGACCTGTCCGACTGCCACAGCGCCCACGACATGGCTCGCGATGATTCTGTGCACTCGCTCCTCCAGCTGTGTGAGGGGGTGCAGCTCCGCCTGACCTCCTCCCGTGCGTTGTGGCTCCCTCCTGTTATGAGCAAGCTTGGCCTGCAAGAAAAAGGACAGCGTGTGAGTGAGTGTGCAGCCATGTGTTTGGCAGATGTGCCTACCATAGTTGAATAGCCGTTAATGTCTGCAAGGTGTGAGATGTGATGTGACTTTTAGTAGATAGGCATAGTTGTTGGGTGAGTGTTGGGGATTTGTCAGTTTATACCGTCTGTGCACAGAGTGAGGTTGAGATGGTGGGATGTAGAGGTATTTCAAGCATCTACTCACCCTGACCACCCGAGTGAGGTTGTTGAAATTCTTGCAGTACTGGGTGTGAGTCCTTTGGACCAGGCTTCTGGAGAAGACATACAGGGCCACCTCCCTCCACATCCTTCTGAACTCCCGGGGCAATGGCCTCCTTCCTGCCAGTGTCTGGGAACAGCACTGCCTGTCGGTGTTCCACATCCGCAACCAGAGCCTCCAATGCCTGGTCGCTAAACTGGCGAGCTCTCTCCCTGGGCCTCTGATCAGCCATGAGATTCGTGGTTCAAGAATTTCACCACCTTGCAGGCCCAGGTCACAAGCAGCAATGATCAGGGTGAGGCTGTGCAGCATGATGGACCCTCCCCTTTAATAACTGGAAGGCGCCAGTCTGTCTGAGGACTAGGTAATTGACATTGCCTGAGCTTGAGTAGTGCTCTGAGGTAGCGCTCCGTTCCCCGACGTTATCGCCCTAAGAGAGGTGTGTAGCGTTTGATTTAGCACTCCAATCACCTCCAGGGGCGCTGGAGATGAATTTCGTGGTCACCGGCGTTAATTTTCGCTGGGCGCTAAAGTTTGCAGCCAGCCGATGTTAGCACCCCAAAATGGTCAATACCGAATTTTTCCCCCTAAGAGTCTAAATGGGGTAGAAGAACAAAGGGATCTAGGGGGTATAGATTCACAAATCACCAAAAGTAGCAATGCAGATTAATAAGGTCATGAAAAATGCAAAGTACTAGGATTCATTTCTAGAGGAATAGAATGGAAAAGCAGGGAAGTTATGTTAAACTTGTATAGAACCTTGGTTAGACCACACTTGGAGAACTGTGCACTGTTCTGGTCTCCATATTATTAAAAAGATATAGAGGCACAGAAGATGCAAAAATATTCAGAAGGATGATACCAGGACTGAGAGGTTACATAGAATTACAGAGACATTTTTAAAATTCATTTGTGGGATGTGGGCGTCGCTGGCACGGCCAGCATTTATTGCTCATCTCTAATTGCCCTTGAGAAGGCAGTGTTGAACCGCTGCAGTCCGTGTGGTGAAGGTACTCCCACAGTGTTGTTAGGTAGGGAGTGTCAGGATTTTGACCCAGTGACGATGAAGATTCGGCGATATATTTCCAATTCGGAATAGTGTGTGACTTGGAGGGGAATTTAGAGGTGGTGGTGTTCCCATGCCCCTGCTGCCCTTGTCCTTCTAGGTGGTAGAGGTCATGGGTTGGGAGGTGCTGCCGAAGAAACCTTGGCGAGTTGCTGCAGTGCATCTTGTAGATGGTACACACTGCAGCCACGGTGCGCCGGTGGTGGAGGGAGTGAATGTTTAAGGTGGTGGATGGGGTGCCAATCAAGCAGGCTGCTTTGTCCTGGATGGGGTCAAGCTTCTTGAGTGTTGTTGGAGCTGCACTCATCCAGGCAAGTGGAGAGTATTCCATCACACTCCTTACTTGTGCCTTGTAGATGGTGGAAAGGCTTTGGGGAGTCAGGAGGTGAGACACTCGCCACAGAATACCCAGCCTCTGACCTGCTCTTGTTGCCACAGTATTTATGTGGCTGGTCTAGTTAAGTTTCTGGTCAATGGTGACCCCCAGGATGTTGATTGTGGGGGATTCGGCGATGGTAATGCCGTTGAATGTCAAGGGGCGGTGGTTAGACTCTCGCCTGTTAGAGATAGTCATTGCCGAATGTGGCGCGAATGTTACCTGCCACTTATCAGCCCAAGCCTGAATACCGTCCAGGTCTTGTTGCATGTGAGCATGGACTGCTTCATTATCTGAGTATCTGACTCCATCCCTCTCCCTAACATCTTTCTGAGGCTGAATCACACTGTTCGCAACCTTGGTGTCATATTTGACCCTGAAATGAGCTTCTGACCACATATCTGCAGCATAACAAAGGCCGCCTACTTCCACCTCCGTAACATCACCCGTCTCCGCCCTTGCCTCAGCTCATCCGCTGCTGAAACCCTCATCCATGCCTTTGTTACCTCTAGACTTGACTATTCCAACGCACTCCTGGCTGGCCTCCCGCATTCTACCCTACGTAAACTTGAGGTCATCCAAAACTCAGCTGCCCGTGTCCTAACTCGCACCAAGTCCTGTTCACCCATCACCCCTGTGCTCGCTGACCTACACTGGCTCCCGGTTAAGCAGCGCCTCGATTTCAAAATTCTCATCCTTGTTTTCAAATCCCTCCATGGCCTCGCCCCTCCCTATCTCTGTAATCTCCTTCAGCCCCACAACCCCCCGAGATATCTGTGCTCCTCTAATTCTGCCCTCTTGAGCATCCCTGATTATAATCGCTCAGCCTTTGGTGGCCGTGCCTTCTGTTGCCTAGGCCCTAAGCTCTGGAATTCCCTCCCTAAACCTCTCCACCTCGCTACCTCTCTTTCCTCCTTTAAGACGCCCCTTAAAACCTAACTCTTTGACCACAGCTTTTGGTCACCTGCCCTAATTTATTCTTATGTGGCTCGGTGTCAAATTTGTTGTCTTAAAATACTCCTGTGCAGCGCCTTGGGACGTTTTACTACGTTAAAGGCGCTGTATAAATACAAGTTGTTGTTGTTTTGAATGGCACTGAACACTGTGCAATCATCAGTGAACATCCCCATTTCTGATCTTATGTTGGAGGGAAGGTCATTAATGAAGCAGCTGAAGATGGTTGGGCCTAGGACACTGCCCTGAGGAACTCCTGCAGCAATGTCCTGGGGCTGTGACGATTGACCTTCAACCACCACAACCATCTTCCTTTGTGCTAGGTATGACTCCAGCCAGTGGAGAGTTTTCTCCCCGATTCCCATTGACTTAAGTTTTACTAGGGCTCCTTGATGCCACACTCGATCAAATGCTGCCTTAATGTCAAGGGCAGTCACTCTCACCTCACCTCTGGAATTCAGCTCCTTTGTCCATGTTTGGACCAAGGCTGTAATGAGGTCAGGAGCCGAGTGGTCTTGGCGGAACCCAAACTGGGCATCAGTGAGTAGGTTATTGGTGAGTAAGTGCCGCTTGATAGCACTGTCGATGACACCTTCCGTCACTTTGCTGATGATTGAGAGTAGACTGATGGGGTGGTAATTGGCCGGATTGTATTTGTCCTGCTTTTTGTGGACAGGACATACCTGGGCAGTTTTACACATTGTCAGATAGATGTCAGTGTTGTAGCTGTACTGGAACAGCTTGGCTAGAGGCGTGGCTAGTTCTGGAGCACAAGTCTTCAGCACAATAGCCGGGATGTTGTCGGGGCCCATAGCCTTTGCTGTATCCAGTGCGCTCAGCTGTTTCTTCGATATCACGTGGAGTGAATCAAATTGGCTGAAGACTGGCTTCTGTGATGGTGGGGACCTCAGGAGTAGGCCGATATGGATCATCCACTCGGCACTTCTGGCTGAAGATGGTTCCAAACGCTTCAGCCTTGCTTTTTGCACTCACGTGTTGGACTCGCATCTTGAGGATGGGGATATTCATGGAGCCTCCTCCTCCCGTTAGTTGTTTAATGGTCCAGCACCATTCACGACTGGATGTGGCAAGACTGCAGAGCTTTGATCTGATCCATTAATTGTGGGATCGCTTAGCCCTGTCTATAGCACGTTGCTTCCGCTTTTTAGCATGCATGTAGTCCTGTGTTGCAGCTTCCCCAGGTTGGCACCGCATTTTTGGTGTGCCTGGTGCTGCACCTGGCATGCTCTTCTACACTCCTTATTGAACCAGGGTTAGTCCCTTGGCTTGATGGTAATGGTAGAGTGAGGGACATGCCGGGCCATGAGGTTACAGATTGTGGTGGAATACAATTCTGCTGCTGCTGATGGCCCACAGCACCTCATGGATGCCCAGATTTGAGCTGCTAGATCTGTTCTGAATCTATCCCATTTAGCACGGTGGTAGTGCCACACAACACGATGGAGGCTGTTCTCAGTGTGAAGACGGGACTTCGTCTCCACAATGACTTTGCGGTGGTCACTGCTACCAATACTGTCATGGACAGATGCATCTGCGACAGGTAGATTGGTGAGGACGAGGTCAAGTAGGTTTTTCCCTCGTGTTGGTTCTCTCTCCACCTGTCGCAGGCTCAGACTGGCAGCTATGTCCTTCAGGACTCGGCCAGCTCGGTCAGTAGTGGTGCTACTGAGCCACTCTTGGTGATTGACATTGAAGTTCCCCACCCAGAGTACATTCTGTGCCCTTGCTACTCTCAGTGCTTCTTCCAACATGGAGGAGTACTGATTCATCAGCTGAGGGAGGGCGGTAGGTGGTAATCAGCAGGAGGTTTCCTTGCCCATGCTTGACCTGAAGCCATGAGACTTCATGGGATCCAGAGTCAATGGGCCCCACTCCCACAGATTGGAGCTGCGATTGAGGGGGTGGTTTATCGCTCACCGTCAGAGGCTCTCCGTAGACCGAAGGAGAAAGTTATTGTCAAACCTTTACACAGCGAGTTCAACATTTTCACCATTGTCTGGGTAAAGAAGTTTCTTCTGAATTCCCTATTTGATTTCTTGGTGACTATCTTATATTGATGGCCTCTAGTTTTGCTCTTCACCACAAGTGGAAACACTCTCTGTATCCACTCTATCAAAACCTTTCATAATTTTAAAGACCTCTATTAGGTCCCCCCTCAGCCTTCTCTTTGGTGTCCATTTTATTTTCCCCAAGTTCTATTCTCAGCCCCTCAAAATTGGCTTTTCTCCAATCTATTACCCTGGTCTTTGTCATGCTTATGTCCTTTTTCAATTATTATATTAAAGCTTATTATATTATGGTCGCTATTGCCTAGCTGTTCCCTTACTTTTACTTCTCTTATCTGTTCTGGTTCATTCCCCATTCCTAGATCCAAGTAGTAAATCCTCCCTTGTTAGGTTTCTTACATACTGGGTTATAAAGGAATCTTGTACACATTGTAGGAACTCCATTCCCTTATCCCCTTTGCCTACCTCTTCTGGCCAATTAATTTCAGGGTAGTTGAAATCCTCTATGATTATTATTCTATATTTTTTACACATTTCCCTTATTTCTTCCTCCACGTCCCTTCCACTATTAGGTGGTCTGTAAACTACCCCATCTTGTTGACGGCTTCGTCACTTTTGTCTACTGCCATTATGATAGCTCTAATAAGTACATCTACTCTACCTCCCCCTTTTCCCTCTCTATCTTTTCTAAATATGTTATACCCTCCAATGTTTAATTCCCAGTCCTGATTTTTCTGTAGCCATGTCTCAGTAATCCCTACTATATCTGCTTCCTCGCAATGTATTATTGCCTCCAGTTCCCCTTTTTTTTGTTACGGACACTGTGTGCATTGCTGTACAGACAGTTTAACTCATTTTTAATAGCAGTTCATCTCACTTTATTTTTAACCATCTTTTTACACTCCTGTTCTATAACTCCATTTATTCTCTGACCATTTTTGTCCTCCCTTAGTTTACTCTTTCCTAAGCTCTCCTTTCCTGTTTTGTTTATATTTAGGCTGCTTTCATTTCTTGTAGATCCCTCCCCCTGTTCTACTAGTTTAAAAACTTTGCCACTTCCCTATTTACCCTTTCCGCTAGGACATTCGTCCCATTCTGTTTCAGGTGCAGCCCGTCCCATCGGTGCAGCTCCTTCCTGTCCCAGTACTGGTGTCATTGTCCCATGAAAAGGAACCCCTCTTTCCCACACCAGCCCTTTGGCCACGTGTTAATTCTCTTGATCTGTCTGTCTCAATGCCAATTTGCATGTGGCTCGGGCAATAATCCAGAGATTATTACCCTCGAGGTCCTGCTTTTTAATTTAGCTCCTAACTCCTGATACTCCATCAGCAGGACCGCTTCCTTGTTCCTACCTATGTTGCTTGTTCCGACATTGACTAACACAACTGGATTTCCCCCCTCCCTTTCCAAATTCCTCTCCAGCCGGCTCGAGATATCCCTTACCCTGGCATCGGGTAGGCAACACACCCTTCGGGACTCTCGTTCATGGCTGCAGAGGACGCTATCTATCCCCCTAATTATAGAATTCCCTATCACTAACACATTTCTATTCTGCTCTTCGCCCCCCTCCCCCTGCCCCTTGGAAAGGCCTCTGAGCCACGGTGCCTTGGTCTGCATTGTGGCTGTCCTCCCCACAGTCTTTCTCCTTGTCTTCACAGGTAGCAGGTACATCGTACCTGTTGGACAGGACCAGTGTCTGCGGGACCTCCTTCTCAACCTCTCCCAAGCCCCCTCTACCCGGCTCCCTGACCATCACACACTTCCCTTCCTGAACCTGTGCTTTTCTCTGGGGTGTGACTGTGTTCTGGATAAAACTGTCCAGAAATTCCTCCTCCTCCCTTATATTTTGGACTGTTTCTAACTCGCACTCCAGCCCAATGACTCTGAGCCGGAGTGACTGAAGGCAGAGACATTTCCTGCAGATGTGGGAATCCGGGACAGTCTCGCTGTCCACAAACTCCCACACACTACAGTCCCGACACACAGCCTGCCCTGCCATCTCTAGTCTTATTTGTTTATTTGTTTATTGGCCTGAATTAAAATTAGGTAGACTGCTTTTGTTAAAAAAATTACTTGCTGCTTACTCACCGAGAGCAAAAAAAAAGGATTACTCACCAACCTGCTGTCCTGTGACGTCACGAAACTCAGAGCCATAAATATAAGATAGTCACTAATAAATTCAATAAAGAGTTTAGGAGAATCTGCTTTACCCAGAGAGTGGTTAGAATGTGGAACTCGCTACCACATGGAGTAGTTGAGGCGAATAGCATAGATACATTTAAGGGGAAGCTGGATAAACACAAGAGGCAGAAAGGAATAGAAGGATATGCTGATAGGATGAGATGAAGGGGTGTGAGGAGGCTCGTGTGGAGCATAAACACCGGCATGGACCAGTTGGGCCGAATGGCCTGTTTCTGTGCTGTAAATACTATGCAATTCTTCTTGAACCGCTGCAGTCCGTGTGGTGAAGGTGCTCCCACAGTGCTGTTAGGGAGGGAGTTCCAGGATTTTGACTCAGCGATGATGAAGGATCGGCGATATATTTCCAAGTCAGGTTGGTGTTGAGCAGAGAAGGAGGCCATTTGACCCATCACACCTGTGCTGTCTCTCGAAGAGCCATCTACCTGGTCCCATTCCCATTACCACCTTCATTTTTTCTTTTGCAAATATTTATCTTTGTCCCTTTTGAAAGCTGCTATGGATTCTGCTCCCACCTCACTGCTTCTGGTGCAGCATACCATGTCCTAACAACGCTCCGCATTTAAAAGCAATCTCCTTACCACTTCCTTCTTTTCTCCATTTAAATGAAGGGGAAGGAAACAAGCAGGTTCCCGGATGGGACTTCTCTCCACTTGCTGCCTAAAGGCGATCTAAGATGCCAAGGTACAAACATAGGGAAATCTGCCCCAAGTTTAAAGGCAGTTGCAGTAAAAAAAAACATATCGCAGCCAAATTCAATTCATAGGGTGCAAGCTCGGTTCAGACTGGTCAAGCTACTCTTGACCACTGACGGTGATTTGTTCACTTAATTACTTTTGACTGCGAGGATCGGCTACAGAAGTACAAACAGGCCATGGCAAACTGTGAGAGGTTGTATAAATAACTGGACCTGTCCGGACCCCCTCCGCCTGCCCTGGTCCTATCCACACGCTGCAGTTCTGGTGTGACGCGCAGTCACTTTCTCGGCCTTGGTGTAGGAGGGAGTTCATCTCCTCTCTGTGCAATGGGCAGTGTTACTGTAAAACTCGCCCTCAGTCGCCTGCCTCACATAGACGGGTAAATTTAGCGTGTCGAGTCGTGGCTCCTGGTTGGAAATGCAGATCGGAGATGGGGCAATTCCTGATCTGAGCTCTGGGTTGCTGAAGCTCTGTGCTGGGATCAGGACCTTCCTGAATTCGCCCTATGAGACCGATCTTCAACCCTTGCCTGCCAGCTGCCTGTACCAGGAGATTGTGCGCACTGTGGGAGTATCCTCACCACACGGACTGCAGCGGTTCAAGAAGGCGGCTCACCACCACCTTCTCAAGGGCAACTAGGGATGGGCAATAAATGCTGGCCTTGCCAGCGCCGCCCACATCCCAGGAATGAATTTCAAAAAAACGCTGCCCTCAATTTTTCAATGATTATAGATGGAAAGTCATGGGGAGACCCTCCCCACCCCCGCGCCTCCCCCATCCCTCATGGGTTCCGGATTATATGCATCCCTTGTAGCTCTGGGTGGGGGGTTGGTTAAGAATACAGCTGCTGATGCATATCAACTCCATTTAGTATTACACTTTGTGACTGCTGCTGTGTTTATTATTAACTTTAAATTATTTTAGTTCCTTCTGAAACTGCTGTTGTTGCATACACCCAGTGTTCTCTGGTTACGAACTTTCGGATTAATTTTTGACTTGGGTTTCCACACGGCTGATTTCTGACATTTTTGATGTGAATTCAGGAAAAAAAAATAACCCCCAAAATTCAGGCTAACCTTTTAATAACCTCAGTTGGGGGGAGAATATGTCACAATCACCGTATCCAAAGCAGCTGTAACAACGAGTATTTAAAATTAAAACAGAAAATGCTGTAAACACTCAGCAGGTCAGGCAGCATCTGCGGAGAGAGAAACAGAGTTAACGTTTCAGGTCGATGACCCTTCGTCTGAACTGGAAAAAGTTGGAGATGTAACAGGTTTTTAAGTAAGTGTAGGGGCAGGGAGAGGGGGGAGTGGCAGGAAAGAACAAAAGGGAAGGTCTGTGATAGGATGGAAGGCAGGAGAGATTAAGAGACAAAAGGGATGATGGTGCAAGACAAAAGGAGATGGTAATGGGACAAGTTAAGAAACAAAAGATGACTCTAGATGAAGTGTAAATGGCACTGGCAGGATGATCAACAGCTGCCATGTGAGAGAGAGAGAAAAAAAAATGATGGGGCAGAGGTTAAGGTCTGAAATTGTTGAACTCGACTGTTGAGTCCAGAAGGCTGTAAAGTGCCTAATCGAAAGATGAGGTGCTGTTCCTCGAGCTTACATTGCGCTTCACTGGAACAGTGTAAGAGGCCGAGGACAGAGCGGTCTGAGTGGGAGTGGAGCGGAGAATTAAAGTGACAGGCAACCGGAAGCTCGGGGTCACCCGTACGGACTGAACGGAGGTGTTCCGCAAAGCGGTCACCCAATCTGCGTTTGGTCTCCTCAATGTAGAGGAGACCGCATTGTGAGCAGCGAATACAGTATACTAAATTGCAAGAAGTACAAGTAAATCGCTGTTTCACCTGGAAGGAGTGTTTGGGGCCCTGGACAGTGGGAAGGGAGGAGGTAAAAGGGCAGGAGTTGCATCTCCTGCGCTTACACGGGAAGGTGCCGGGCAAAGGGGAAGGGGTGGACCAGGGAGTCGCGGAGGGAGCGGAGCAGTCCCTTCGGAATGCTGAAAGGGGAGGTGAGGGGAAGATGTGTTTGGTGGTGGGTTCACGCTGGAGGTGGCGGAAATGGCGGAGGATGATCTGTTGAATGTGGAGGCTGGTGGGGTGAAAGGTGAGGACAAGGGGAACCCTATCGTGGTTCCGGGAGGGAAAGGGGTGAGAGCAGAAGTGTGGGAAATAGAACGGACACAGTCAAGGGCAGTGTCAACCACAGTAGAGGGGAATCCTCAGTTGAAGAAAAAAGAAGACATGTCGGAAGCACTAGTATGGAAGGTGGCATCGTCAGAGCAGATGTGGCGGAGACGGAGAAACTGGGAGAATGGAATAGAGTCCTTACAGGAAGCGGTGTGGGAGGAAGTGTAGTCCAGGTAGCTGTGGGAGTCGGTGGGCTTATAGTGAATGTTTGTCAATAGCCTATCCCCAGAGATGGAGACAGAGAAGTCGAGGAAGGGAAGGGAAGAGTCGGAGATGGACCATGTGAAGGTGAGGGAAGGGTGGAAATTGGAAGCAAAGTGAATGAAATTTTCTAGTTCAGAGCATTAGCAGGAAACGGCACCGATACAGTCATCAATGTACCAGAAAAAGAGGTGAGGGAGGGGACCTGAGTAGGACTGGAACAAAGAATGTTCCACATATCCCACGAAAAGGCAGGCATAGCTAGGACCCATGCGGGTTCCCATAGCAACACCTTTAATTTGGAGGAAGCGAGTGGAGTCAAAGGTGAAGTTGTTCAATGTGAGAACAAGTTCAGCCAGGCAGAGGAGGGTGATGGTGGATGGGGACTGGTTGGGCCTCTATTCAAGGAAGAAGCGGAGCGCCCTCAGGCCATCCTGGTGGGGGATGGAGGTGTAGAGGGATTGGACGTCCATAGTGAAAAGGAGACGGTTGGGGCCAGGAAACTGGAAAATGTTAAAGTGGCGGAGGGCATCGGAAGAGTCGTGGATGTAAGTGGGAAGAGACTGGACAAGGGGAGAAAAAATAGAGTCGAGATAGGAAGAGATAAGTTCCGTGGGGCAAGAGCAGGCTGAAACGATGGGTCTACCGGGGCAGTCCTGTTTGTGGATCTTGGGAAGGAGGTAGAAGCGGGCTGTGCGAGGTTGGGGAACTATGAGGTTAGCGTCCGTGGAAGGAAGATCTCCAGAGGAGATGAGGTCAGTGACGGTCTTGGAAACGGTGGCTTGATGTCCGGTAGTGGGGTCATGGTCCAGGCGGAGGTAGGAGGAGGTGTCGGAGAGTTGCCGTTCAGCCTCTGCTAGGTAGAAGTCAGTTTGCCAAACAACAACTGCGCCACCCTTGTCAGCAGGTTTAATGACAATGTCGGGGTTGGATCTGAGAGAATGGAGTGCTGCAAGTTCAGAGGGAGGTAAGTTGGCGTGGGTAAGGGGTGGAGAAATTGAGATGGTAGATGTCACGCCGGCAGTTTGCAATGAAAAGATCTAGAGAGGTTAAGAGGCCAGAGGGAGGGGTAGAATGAGAATTCTGAAAATGGAAGAAAGCGTCAGCTGTGCGGGGGGAAGACTCCTGGCCAAAGAAGTGGGCACGGAGACGAAGGCGACAGAAAAAGAGCTCAGCATCGTGCCGAGCTCGAAATTCATTGAGGTGGGGGCGTAAGGGAATGAAGCTCAGGCCTTTGCTGAGGACTGATCATTCAGGGTCAGAGAGGGGAAGGTCAGAGGGGATAGTGAAAACTTACTCCCTTCCCACTGTCCAGGGCCCCAAACACTCCTTCCAGGTGAAACAGCGATTTACTTGTACTTCTTGCAATTTAGTATACTGTATTCGCTGCTCACGTTGCGGTTTCCTCTACATTGGGGAAACCAAACGCAGATTGGGTGACTGCTTTGCAGAACACCTCCGTTCAGTCTGTAAGGGTGACCCCGAGCTTCCGGTCACCTGTCACTTTAATTCTCCGCTCCACTCCCACTCAGACCTCTCCGTCCTCGGTCTCTTACACTGTTCCAATGAAGCTCAGCATAAGCTCGAGGAACAGCACCTCATCTTTCGATTAGGCACTTTACAGCCTTCTGGACTCAACATCGAGTTCAACAATTTCTGACCATAACCTCTGCCCCTATCATTTTTTTTCTCTCTCTCACATGGCAGCTGTCTTTCATTCTGCCATTGCCATTTACACCTCATCTAGAGTCATCTTTTGTTTCTTAACTTGTCCCATTACCATCTCCTTTTGCGTTGCACTATGATCCCTTTTGTCTCTTAATCTCTCCTGCCTTCCATCCTATCACAGACCTTCCCTTTTGTTCTTTCCTCCCCTCCCGCCTTTCCCTGCCCCTACACTTGCTTAAAAACCTGTTCCATCTCCAGCTTTTTCCAGTTCTGACGAAGGGTCATCGACTTGAAACGTTAACTCTGTTTCTCTCTCTACAGATGCTGCCTGACCTGCTGAGTATTTCCAGCATTTTCTGTTTTTATTTCAGATTTCCAGCATCTGCAGTATTTTGCTTTTGTATGAGTATTTAAAATTGTTGCATTTCTGCTCAGCTGGGAGTCTGACATACGCAGAAACCCATGTTCAACACCCTGCCCCCTGAACCTTTCTCCCTAACCCCCTTCACCTTGTTATTTCTCTCCTCACCTTCAAACATATCTCTTTCACCACATTTTCTATTAACTCTTCTATTACCGTATGGGTTCTGCTCTGTGAAGTGCCCTGTAAATGCTAATTGCTGGTGTTGATGTCTTCAAACCAAGCTACAATCCGCACAAGACGAGCTCCTGCTTCCTGATGTGGAGACACACTCTCTCCCAGCGGGGACACACCCCATTTACCTAAACCCAGACACTTTAGATGCAGGCTCATGAGAGGCTTAGGAACTGCCAAGGGCTTGGGGCTAATGGATTTACAGATAAAACCACACAACTTACTGCCATTGGATCTCAAGTTACCGGGAGCTGGGTGGGACAATGAGAGATCTACACCTCCAGGTCCTGACCAATGGGTTAGGCTAGCTGGTTCAGCATCAGTGATGCCTAGATAACTACTGGAGACCTGTCTGGCTCAGCTATTGGATCACTGAGTTTGCCACATCTCCCGTTGCCAAGATTGTCGTCTTGGAGCCAACTTGATGCCAATGAGCCCACACTTGCCTCCCTCCCCCTGCCATCCCTAGGAAGGTTTGGACCTTAACTGGGTGGAACAGGAACACCTCCTCAGCAGTTTGGTGACAATAACTTGGCATAAGACATGCGAGTCCATTTCCTCCATCTCCCTGACCACAGCATTGAAGCACATCGTACCCCCTCAAACAGCTGAAGGTTCAGAACTTCAACAGCAAGCGCTCGCCTCTCTGCTGTCCATTCTGGATAATGGGGGGGCGGAGGTTGCTCACATATCTGGCTTCAGGTAAAACCTTCCAACAGTTGTCCTCCTGAGCACTGTAGTTTTCTTATCGGTTATATGACTGCTAGCTATCTTCACTATGATGGAAAGACCTATGCCAGACAGCTTGTGATATGCCAACCATCTTGATGTTCTAGCCATCCAAGTCTAGTGCTATCTAGTAGGCTTTCTCATCACCAACGGCTGAATCTAAGAACTGGATTTTCTCAATGGGGAGCTTTTGGAGGCGGGACTCCCACTTGTTGGGTTTTAGTCCCGCCTCCATCGACTTCGGGCCAACCCACGCTATTTTCCCTTGATTGACCTTGTTAAGCCCGTCCAGTGGGCTTAGCAGACTAATTAAGGGGAAGCCGCAGATGAATTGTCATCGTTTGACAGCTCTGTGAAGCTGTCAAACACTGACATTCTCCGTTGTTTGATGAGTTCTTGTATTAAAGACTCATCAAACCTCTTTTGTGAGCAGAAATTAGATGGTTGTTGCATTGGAGAATGCAGCAGCCATCTGTCATCTCTGCCTGGTGAGATGTGGGAGTCTCCGCATCTCCAACGGTTGAAGCCTGCAGGAAGAAACAAAGGTAAGTAAACATTTTCCATCACTTTCCACTCACCTCACATACTTACCTCTCCACACTTGCACCCATCACTCACCCCCACAGCGCACTTTTGGACCCCTCCGACCCCCGCAGACCCACTGCTCGCCTCGCTGACGATGGCGGGGTTTCCCGACGTCGGGAAGCCCACACCTCTGATGGAAAAATGGGGATAATCCTCTTAACTGCTAACAGGCAGTTAAATGGCTGTAATCCGCTTCCCGCCTCGAGGAGATGGGTCCCTGCGCGACTCGGGGACCCGCCTCCTGGGAAGATGGCACGGAGGCGGGTTGGGGGCGGGATGAGTATCCCGCCCCCAGATTCTGCCATTTTCCCAGCAGTCCCGCCTCCAAACCCGCCTCCCCAGGGTTGGCAAAATCGCGCCCTAAGTCTTCATGTCTTCATGTGAGGGACTTTAGCAACGAGATGTGAGTACTGGGAGGCAGACTCCCTTTACGAGATCTGAGTGACAGGTGAGGGTAGGCCAGCAACCAAACTCCTTTGTTCCTCTTATTGCCACACATCTACAAAAGAAACAAGAAGGAAAGAAAGACTTATAGCGCCTTTCACAACCTCAGGATGTCCCAAAGCGCTTTACAGCCAATGAAGTACTTTTGACGTGTAGTCATTATAGTCAAAAGGGAGTTGGATAAGTACCTGAAGGAAAAGGATTTGCAGGGTTACGGGGAAAGGGCGGGGAGTGGGACTAGCTGAAGTGATCTTGCAGAGAGCTGGCACGGGCTTGATGGGCCGAATGGCCTCCTGTGCTGTAACCATTCTATGATTGTTGTAATGTCGGAAAAGCAGCAGCCAATTTGTGCACAGCAAGCTCCCACAAACAGCAGTGTGACAATGACCAGATAATCTGTTTTAGTGATGTTGGTTGAGGGATAAATATTGGCCAGGACAGCAGGAGAACTCCCCAGCTTTTCTTCGAAGAGTGCCGAGGGATCTTTTACGTCCACTTGAGAGGGAAAACGGGCAATGTTCCCTGTAAGCTGTGCAGCCGTGTGCAGCTTTCCAGGGAACCCGCACGGCGCCAAACAAAATTAGAGGGAACATTGAAAACGTGTCCTCGGTTTAATGTCTCATTCGAAAGACGGCACCTCTGACAGTGCAGCACTCCTTCATATGCTCAAGTGTCTGGAGTGGGACTGAACCTTCTGACTCAGCAGTTCAAGAAAATTCCTGGAACACTATGAATTGTTCCTCATTCTATATAAAGGAGAGCCATAATAATGTGGTGATGTTCATATAACGTGCTGTTTTAATACACCTTTCATTCAAGACAAGAGATAAACTCCATTTTGGGTTGAAACCATTTTAGCTTCATGAATAAAATAAAATCAGCGAGGACCCAGGTGAACGGCAACAGCCAGCCAGAGGTAACAAGTAGTGGATATAAATTTCAATCCATTACTTCAAGTAATGATGCCTACAGTCTCTGTAAAAGATAATCAGCTCGGCTTTTTCTACAGAGGCCGTGTCCCATTGATTGAATTGGTTTGAGATCACAAAAAAACGTTCTCTGAAGAAAGGAATGAATAATATTCCGATACCCTTTCCCCAAGACATTCAGTGCTTCAAATAAATGTAATTATAAAGTTACCTCCAGCCCATAGTGTTTGAACAAATCCCTTTGAGCTTTGTGTTCTGAGGTAGTGTTTGGAGTAGAAAGGATTACTGAAGCACTGATAGTTAATTGCTTTTGATGGCTTGCCCTCTGCAGATGGACCAACTGACACAACAGGGAGAATGCTAGCGCTAACTACATTTAAAAAACCCTGTAGGTTTATCCACTGCTTCGTTGTCTGAAGTTGACAAAAGCTGCATGTATTCATAGTTGGTCGCAGAGCTGGGGAGTCCTGAACTGGCAGACACACCTCAGCACAGGATCAATATTGGAAAACATAAACCTTTATTGTAAATAAAGGGAGTAGGTTGGTAACAGTAGAATATCATGGGTACACCTGTCTACCTCTCTCTCTCTCTCTGAAAACAGCCCGTGACTAGTCCTATTCTGAAAATCAATATGGCCCCCATCTTGTTTCCTAACTGATCTGAGAATTTGACACTCAGTAGAGAGTTTGTAACATAATAGAGACAAAAAACTTACAATTTTTACCAGAAAATTATTAAACGTATCTTTGCAGTTGCCTTTTATGTGTTTGAAATATTTCTGACCATGTTTCCGGTTGGAGGCCTTTTCTTCACGGGACTTCCTACAGCTGCAGGAAGCAAGTCAGCCAGGCTCCAGACTCGCACTCGCAGAATGCACAGACGCACTCTGTGGAAACAGTCTGCACACTACCGAATGCACCGTAAGGCCACCTTCCTTCTACTGACCAATGCTACAGTTGGAGCTGGGGAAAATATATAAGACAGCATGATTTGTTTTTAATGACCGACAGAAAGACTCAGCATTCGCAGAGGATGCCAGGACTTGCTGTTTGTAAGGCCCACCCATTCCTCCTCTTCCTGTAATGGGAAAGACTCGAGAGTAGTAAAACCTAGGATGCCATTATTAGGTTCAATGAATACTTTGAAGATAACTGATTTTTTTGGCATGAAATCATCAACTTTATTTGAAGTAACGCGGCAGCCAGTTTGCGCACAGCAAGCTCCCACAAACAGCAGTGAGATAATGACCAGATAATCTATTTTAGTGATGTTGGTTGAGAGATAAATATTGGCGAAGACACCAGGAGAACTCTCCTGCTCTTCTTCGAAATAGTGCCATGGGATCGTTTACATTCACCTGAGAGCAGACGGGGTCTCGGTCTGACGTCTCATTCAAAAGATGGCACACTCCGACAGTGCAGCGCTCATCAGAACTCATTGAAGTGACAGCCATAATTATGTGCTCAAGTCTCTGGAGTGGGACTTGAACCCATAACCTTCTGACTCAGAGGCGAGGGTGCTGCTCGCTGAGCCACAGCTGACACTTGCATAGTCACTGCACAACTACAGCATGTTGCATGCACAGATTTATTTATTAATGTGATATATGAGGGGACAACATTTATTTCCTTACTTATCTACCTGCAGTGGGTGAGGAAAACACAATTTGTTATTATCATAAATGATCTGGAGCTCGGCATCACCAGCACAGTGGCTACATTTGCAGATGATGCAAAACTGATGAAGCTGGTAGACTGCAAAGCTGAACAGGATAATCTACAGGAGGATCTGAATACACTTGGGAATTGGCCAGACAGGTGACAGATGAAATTCAATGTAGAGAAATGCAAAGTGCTTCACATGGGGACAAAACATCCAGAAAGGAACTATTACTTAAACAGAAAAAAAATAATTTGCATGAAAAATGAGAGAGATCCGGGGATCCTAACCGACAAATTGAAACTATCGCAATAATGCTCAGTGGCAGCGCGTAAAGCAAATCAGATGTTGGGATGTATTTAATATTGAGCTAAGATAGTGAGGTCATTCTACCACATTTATAAATCATTGATGTGACCACACTTAGAATACTGGTCGCCACAGTAAAAAAAGGATATTGCAGTTATTGAAAGGATACAGCAGAGAGCAACCAGAATGATTGAGGGGGTGGAGGGATTGAATTATTGAAGAGCGATTATATAAATTGGACATGTTCTAACTGGAAAAGAGAAGGTTGAGATGATTGCTGTTTTTTGGAATTTAAAGGAACTAGATAATGTCGACCGTGATAAGCTGTTTCATCTTGTCCAGAACAGTAGACCCAGAGGACACGGCCTGCGCTTGAAGAGGGGTCAAGTCAAAACTAGATTGTGGAAGCAATATTTGAGTGAGCGAGTGGTCAATCTGTGGAGCAGGCTCCCTAGGGAGACGGTAGAAGCAGTTGGTATTGATTCATTCAAATGCAAATTAGATTTCTTTCAGAAAATAATATTTTGGGATACAGTACATGAGTAATCTGAGACATGACGTGTGGTGAGTGTAGCGAGCTCGGGAGGAACAGGTGACTTTGGACCAATGGTTCCTGAAGCTCTCCACCACTGGGGTTTTCCTTGCCTCGTGTCTGGGTCTGTTCTAAACTCATTGATTGATCGTCATGATTAGGCAATAACTCCATTATCGTTGTACCATGTGACTACCAGGATGGTTGAAGGTGAACGAGATGGACTTGGGTCTTTTTTCATCGAGCAATTCCTATTTTCCTATGTTTATGTAATCTCTTTCCTTATTTTCATTCATGAGAAATGCGATAAGAAATCTATATTAAAAGTCTTGTGTAGAGTGCTCACTTCCTGTAATCCACAGACTTATTTCCTACAAACTTCCCCATCACTCTTTCCACATCACACTTTGGCGATAACAGGATCATTGCTACAATACAGACTCCGAATGGAAGTGAGGAGTCAGGGGGAGCTGAACCTAGAGGTGATGTGGACGATGGTCAGCAGCTGCCTCAGGAACCCGGGTGGGTGGGCAGTTTTTAAATAATTTATTCATTCACAGGATGTGGGCGTCGCTGGCAAGGCCAGCATTCATTGCCCATCCCTAGTTGCCCTTGAGAAGGTGGTGGTGAGTCGCCTTCTTGAACGGCTGCAGTCCGTGTGGTGAAGGTGCTCCCACAGTGCTGTTAGGGAGGGAGTTCCAGGACTTTGACCGAGTTAAAATGGAGTATGTGAAATACCCACTCCGTTCTGATTTTAAAATTCCTGGAGTTTTCAGGATGAGGTTGAGTACAACCAGGTCTGAAGACCGAAGAGGCCTTTCCAGCTAAGTTTTAAAACTTTCCTTTGTATAGCCAGAAGGTGCAAGAGTGCGCCTGTGGGTTCCACAGGTGAAGTCTAGGCCTCCCCTGGCCCAGACTCGCCCGTCCCTTCGTGAACAGCTGACTGCCCTGGAATCCCCACCGTCCCCACACTTACCTTGGGTCCAACAATCTGCTTTGGGCAGGAGGTCGGCCATCGGCATGTGAATGAGGCCCGGCCGTTAAAATAGGTTTGCCAACTCTGGTTGGATGTATTCAGTACATGATATCCAGCCCCCCCACTGCCCCACCCACCACTGACCCACCATTGGCCGTCCAACACGCCAATTGGAAAGCAAACAGATGCTTCATGACTCAATTGGATGGTTCTTCACTGTGAAACTGCCTGTTTCCCCACTCGCAGCCGTGTCCTGGAGATTAATCTTCAATTCCAGGAGACTCCAGGACAATCCTGGAGGGTTGGCAACCTGGCGTTAAAATCGGCTGCGCCTCCCACTGCCGCTCGCTAGACCGCTTTCTCGCCCGGGAGTTAAAATTCCCACCGATGGTTCTGCAGGTTGGCTTGCATTCTGTTGATAGTGATAGTCTATTGATGGTGATAGTTCAACCCCCCTAAGCATATCTAGGTAGTTACTGGGTTCTGGTGTTTGTATTCCAGGTGTCTTGATGCACCATCAGACTGGCGGGGAGATGCAGACAGAGGGAGGGGGTTTTGTCTCGCCAGATAACCAAATCCAGGAAGCACTTTGATGTTCCAGCAGTCAGTTTGTCCTCTCTTCCCAACTGGGAAAGGATTGGAGAACTTGTGAGAAATAAGCGAGGACCATAATGTCAGCCATGGCTCAGTTGGTGGCACTCTCTCCTCTGGTTCAGGAGGTTGTGCGATCAAGTCCCACGCCAGAGACTTGAGCACTAAATCTAAGCTGACACGTTAATGCTGCACTGTCGGAGGTGCCATCTTTCAGATGAGACGTTAAACCGAGGACCTGTCTGCCCTCTAAGTGCATGTAAAAAATCCCATGGCACTATTTCGAAGAAGAGCAGCAGAGTTCTCCCCGGTGTCCTGACCAACATTTATCCCTCAACCAACATCATTAAAACAGATTATCTGGTCATTTATCTAATTGCTGTTTGTGGGAGCTTGCTGTGCTCAAATTGGCTGCCGCGTTTCCTACATTACAACAGTGCCTACACTTAAAAAAAAGCACTTCGTTGGGTGTAACGCGCTTTGGGACGTCCTGAGGTCATGAAAGGCGCGATAGAAATGCAAGTCTTCTTTATATAATCCTGAATAAAAACGACGTGCCTTTTTCCCCAGGAATTTCAGGATGGTAGCAGTGACGAGACAGCCTGATGAAGAAAGGCCAAAGCAATGGAGAATGCGACCCCTGAACCAATGTATGTTGATGTGGACAAAGGGTTGACGTTGGCCTGCTTTGTCCTCCTGTGCCTCTTCCTGATTGTGATGATTATCCGTTGTGCCAAGGTGATAATGGACCCATACAGTGCCATCCCCACATCCACCTGGGAGGAGCAGCATTTGGATGATTGAATGCAATGTTGGGGCAGAGGAAAGCAGGGAGATTTCTCCTCGTGCAACCGGATAAGGACACTGAGCGGACGAGTCCACTTGAGCAAACAGGTCTCAGTGCAACTACCGAACCTAATATTAGAATTCTGTGAAAGTGTTTACTGAAAATTGCATGTGAATAAGTGCCTCAGCAAAAGATTATGTTTGTCTTAAATGACCCTTTTTATTTATATTGTACAATGCACTGGATCGATAGAATCATATATCTGACATACATCGATTGTAGTCTTAGGGTAATATAGGATAAACACGAGCCAATTATCTGCTATTAAACATAAAAGCAACATATAATGAAGCCTCGGCCCTTGCCTGCTAAATCCTATGTTACTGAGTTCCTAATTCTTCTCTAAGCAATATATAGCAATGACTTCAGTTTGAAAGGCATTATTGGAGATGTACTTACCTTGAGACAGGAGTCCGATATGAATCTGGGTCTGTGAATGAAAAATGTTTACAATCGTTGGTGCTTTCCTCGAATTGTAACCTTGCAATTTCTCATGACGGCCGCAATCGCTAATTTTCTTTAAAAAAAAGAATGCTGGGTGTTTACCATCGGCATGTCTTGCCAGATGACTGGTTGAACGGTCCGTTCCACAATAGTCCACCCGATGTTTTCTCAGGGTTTGGCCCAGTTAAATCGATCACTGATTGTAAATTCATACCCTGGACCAAACCACATCAACTGAGAATAATACACATCTAATTAGACATTGGTTGTGTTTAAAGGGCCGTCGGCTATGCATTACGGGCCTTAATGTCAGAACTGCAAGGTTTCAGCCTCCTGACCCCAACCGCAGCTTATAGCCAATGGTGAAACTGCAAGGAGGAGGAGCTAATGGCCATATCTATACATAACAAACTTAAAAATAAAGTTTCATTTTTAAAAACTTCAGCACGACTCATTTATTATACGGTAGCAGGTCCAGAATACTGACTGTATTTTCCCAGGTGTCGAATGGTTTCAGTGGGCTTGTTCATGCACTTTTCATGTACTTTTCATGGCCTCATGTGCTTCGGGGCGATTGTGATTTTGGAGAAGTGGTCGCCGGAGGTTAATTGTCTATCATTTTATCATTTTAAAATGATCATCTATAGATTACACCATCAGAACATACTGAGCAGAAATTCTTCAGTAATCGGCATCATCACCATGAACAGGACTGCACTATCGCAACAGTGTATAAATGCCCCCTGCAGTAATGATAAAACAAAACGGGAGCCTGTCGTTGAATCAGCAAAATTCTGCTCTTTAAGGGTTTTTATTCAGTTACAAACTTTGAGGGAGAGATAGTGGGGACTAAAGAGCCTCTGAGGTGGCCAAGATAGTGTTTTAAGCTGAAACGTCGGTTTAGCCCGCGTTTAGCGCAAGACGCCATCTTGGTAAAGGAGTTGAAGCTTGCGCTAGGAACGGCCGCCCGGAAGATCGTTAATAGCTGAATACAACTTAACTTGCCTGCTAGTGCTCATTAAAGAGGCTGCATGGCATTTTGGTGGCTAGTGCTTGTCCTAACGCCCTGTCCTAACAGCGGCCAGCTGATTGGGAGTAAACTAGTCGTTGCAGAGGATTTCGAGCGCTACTCAAAGGTTCACTTGCTGCTGGAGCTTTGAAGAGGACTTTGAAACACATCGGGAGACTTTCTGGGACACTTTGTGTAATATATGTGGGTAGAACAAATGAAGGACAGAGACACGATGAGTTGCTAGTCCATGTGCTTGTTTTACTAGGCCAGAGCGAACTGAGCATGCTCATACTAAGCCATGTGACAAACCATGTGATAATACATTACACTGCTTTCCCCTTAAAAAAATGTATGTATTCCCCTCTCAAATACAAAAGGTTCTGGTGTTGAAGCAATTTTCGGGCTGTTTTGTTTTGGTTCCGAACTCAAAGAAGTCGGTACCACCACTCTGTTTCCCCACTTGATACAACCTTGCTCACAAGACAATTCAGTACGACGGTTATGGAATGGTTTCAATTCTGTGTCCATACATTGATCAGTCCATCCATTCAAGGTGTTTTCATACACTCTTTTCAGTACTGAGTGCTTTTGAGTCTCATCTGCAATCTCAGTTGCATTCACAGGAAAGTCTTTGTCAACTGCACCTAGCATGAAAATAGCACCTTCACTCCCAACACATGAGTCCTCATGTGGCAACCTGGACAAGGCATCTGTATTTGTATTGCTTTGAAATGCGATATTCAATCGTGTAGTCATATTGTGACAACACTGCCCAACGTTGCATTCTTGATGCGGCCATTGCAGGGATGGCAGATTTGGGCCCCAATATTGCTCAGAGCGGTTTGTGATCAGTTATCAGGGTAAACTTTCTGCTGATCAGGAACAGTTGGAATTTCTTGATTCCAAACACTATGGCGAGTGCTTCCTTTTCAATTTGCGCAAACGCGATTGGTTTCTCTTGGCCGTCATCCATTACGTGGCTTATGACAGCTCCCACACCGTAGCTGGAAGCATCACACACTAACTTAAGCTCACACTCTGTGTCGTAGTGCACAAGTAGAGCATCGCTAGAGAGACTTCTCTTACAAGCGTCGGAGGCTTCCTGTTGAGCTTTCGTCCACTTCCACTGGACATCCTTCTTGAGGAGCTCGTGCAATGGAGCTCACATGGTCGTTAACTCAGGTAAGAAACGTGTGTAGTACTGGACCATTCCAAGGAAAGATCTTAACTCAGGCACATTCTGTGGCTTTGGAGCATTGATGACAGCATCAACCTTTTCCTTCACTGGTTGCGAGCCACTTGCATCAACTTTCAGACCAAGGTACACAACCTTGGGCTGCACAAAAGCACATTTGCTGCTTTTCAATTTGACATTGTGGGAATTCAACCTTTGAAACACTATATCTAACACTTCTAGATTTTCTTTCTCGCTACTTGTTGCGATCAGCACATCATCTTGATTGCATAAGCAATTTGGAATTCCTTGCAAAATCTTATCATCGTAGCCTGGAATATTTTGGGGGAGGACTTTACACCATACGGCAGCTTGGTGTATGAGTACAATCCCTTATGTGTGTTGATAGTGAGATACTGTTGACTCTCTTTGTCAACATTCAGCTGAGCGTAAGCGTGCGACAGGTCAAGCTTGGAGAAAATCTTTGACACAGAGAATGCTGCATACAAATCTTGTGATGTTGGTAACGGGTACTGCTCATTGTCAACTGATTGGTTGATAGTAACTTTGTAGTCATCACACAAGCGTACAGTTTTGTCTGCTTTGGGCACTACCACGATCGGGGTAGCCCAGTCACTTCTGTCAGTTTTTACCAGCACTCCGTTTTCTCTCAGCTTTGCTAGCTCTTCCTCCACCTGACTTTTCAACACACAGGGGAACGGCCTTGCCTTACAATAGACAGTCTTCACGTTGGACTTGATGCGGATATGCGCGTCATACCCAGTGATGCCCTCATAACTGTCTGAGAACATAAGAACATGCTTTTATACTTCTGATGAAGGGTCATCAACCTAAAATGGTAACTCTGTTTCTCTCTCCACAGATGCTGCCTGACCTGCTGAGTATTTCCAGCATTTACTGTTTTTATTTATGCTTTTGTACTTGTTCAGCATTGTGTCGAGTCGCTTCTTTGAAGCATCTACACTGAAGATGTTTCTCCAGTCTAGCTTTAACTTTCTCAACCAGTCTTTGCCCATGAGGGTTGGCCTGTTGTTGTAGCTCGCTACAATAATAGGCAGCTTTACTGACTGGCCATTGTGTTGAACTGTACATTCCATTTGTCCATATGTCTCTAGGATTTCTCCATAGTAGGTTTTTAACTTTATGGTACTCTTTGTAAGTGGTATTTGGATTAAACTTACTCTCATATGTGTCCTTACTCATGATAGAGCAGTCTTGCGATGACTTTCCTTGTGGCAGACAGTAGGGAGACTCCTCTGTAATTACT
Organism: Squalus acanthias; assembly: GCA_030390025.1. Taxonomy (NCBI): domain Eukaryota; kingdom Metazoa; phylum Chordata; class Chondrichthyes; order Squaliformes; family Squalidae; genus Squalus; species Squalus acanthias. The sequence continues at coordinate 30,827,550 of CM059446.1, read as the reverse complement.
GCAATCGGACTTGTCACCTTTCTTGAAGATGCTCCCCGATTATCAAAATCCATGACTTGGACAACGTGGACCACTTTCCATACCTCGGGAGCCTACTGTCAACAAGGGCAGACGTCGATGACGAAGTCCAACACCGCCTTCAGTGTGCCAGTGCAGCCTTCGGTCACCTGAGGAAGAGAGTGTTTGAAGACCAGGACCTCAAACCCAGCACCAAGCTCATGGTCTACAGAGCAGTAGTGAAACCCGCCCTCCTGTATGCTTCAGAGACATGGACCATGTACAGCAGGCACCTCAAAGCACTGGAGAGGTACCACCAACGCTGCTTCCGCAAGATCCTGCAAATCCATTGGCAGGATAGGCGCACCAACGTCAGTGTTCTCGCTCAGGCCAACATCCCCAGCATCGAAGTTTTGACCACGCTCGATTAGCTCCGATGGATGGGCCACATCGTCCGCATGCCCGATACGAGACTCCCAAAACAAGCGCTCTACTCGGAGCTCCGACACGGCAAGAGAGCCTCAGGTGGGCAGAGGAAACGCTTCAAAGCCTCCTTGAAAAAGTGTAACATCCCCACCGACACCTGGGAATCCCTGGCCCAAGACCGCACAAAGTGGAGGAGAAGCATCCGGGAAGGTGCCGAACACCTCGAGTTTCTTCGCCGGGAGCAAGCGGAAGCCAAGCGCAGGCAGCGGAAGGAGCGCACGTCAACCCAAGCACCCCACCCACCCGCCCCTTCAACCACCGTCTGCCCCACCTGTGACAGAGACTGTAGGTCCCGCATTGGACTCATCAGTCACCTGAGAACTCATTTGTAGTGTGGAAGCAAGCCATCCTCGGTTCCGAGGGACTGCCTAAGAAGGAAAAGAAGAGCAGTCCGCCGCCGTGTCGATACACATATCAATATATTGTTTGTTGATCAAAAGTTTTGTACGGAAGTCTTTCTCACGACTGCTTGCGTTGCCTCTAGTGGCATAGATACTGTAGATGCCTAATTCTTCAACATCAGGTGTGTTCACTTCAATATTGTGAACTCTTCCCTTTTGTTGTCGCTGCTTTGCATTGCCACTAGAATGGTTCTTACTTCCTGCTTTCGATCTAGCTCTGCAAGCTGTTGAAATATGGCCTTGCTTCTGGCAGTGAAAACACTTCGCATTTTTGTATTGGCAGGACTGTGGTGAGTGATTTCCATTGCAGTGATAATTCACTGAACTGCTCTCACCGACATGCTTTTGATCCAGTCTTATAGCTTTCGGTTCGGTGGTGGCCTTGTGACTGTAGACCTCAGCTGCACTAGTCACTTGAGTTGGACGGAGCTCACTAGCATTCTTAGATGCCATCTCCATAGATGGGGAAATTTTGCATGCTATATCACACGTTAGGTTCGGAGTGTTCAGTAACTTGGACTGTGTGCGCTCATCCACCAGTCCACACACAAACTTATCTCGCAATGCACGATCCAAAAATGTGCCGAAGTTACAATGCAAAGACTGGTTCTTAAGAGCTACAATGTACTCACTGATGGTTTCACTTTGTTTTTTGTTTCTGGTACCAAACTTGGTGCTCTCTGCTATTTCTAATGGCTTTGGGTCAAAATGGTCCTCGGGTTTCTCGACAATGTCTTCAAACGACGCATCCTTCGCTTTCCCTGGTCGAGTAGGTTTGTCAACGTTCCGTAGACATCTGGCCTGATCTCTGTCAGAAAAATTGCTTTCTTCCGTTCACGAATTACTTTACTTTGAGCTTGAACATTCTCATCGGCACCTTCGGTCTCAATAATGTTATTGGCCTTAAAAAACATCTCCATCCACTCAATGTAAGAACTGAATCGTTCGCGAGCTCGGCCATACATGCCGAGGCTTCCGATGAATCCCGTAGGCGCGGCCATGATTGTCCCGATCCTGTTGAACAGTGACTCAGCCACTACCTGTGTACCTTAAACTTTTCCACTCGAAGGTTGAACACTGTGTCCTTCCATGATCCCTAAAAATGGCTTTGGGATCCCATCCTCGTCGGCAAAAATGTAATATATGTGGGCAGAACAAATGAAAGACAGAGACATGATGAGTTGTTTGTCCATGTGCTTGCTTTACTAGGCCAGAGCGAACTGAGCATGCTCATACTAAACCATGTGACAAACCATGTGACAATACATTACACTTTGTCAAGACTTCACTAACACTCCATCAACATTTATTCCGGAAATTCTCTGAGGACTTCACCTAAAAAGAGTAAGTGCCGTGCTACTCCACCTTATAGGAGTCACCAGGAGAAAGGGAGGGTTTGGTCATCAGCATCTTGCTAGGGGTCCCCCTTGGTCTGCAGGAGGAATGGGAGGAGGACCGGAGGCCAGACAGAGCAGCACCAGCTGCTGCAGGAGAGATGGGTAGGAGGGTGAGGTGGGCTCCTTCCCCCCTGCGGGTACAGGACATCCCTCCTCCTCCTCTAGACCTCCTCCACCAGGACCTCCAGTGCCCTGTCTGAGAACCTGTGAGCCCTCTCCCTCGGTCCCTGAGCCATCCTGCAACGTGTCGCTGTGTGTCAGCCAGCGCTCTCCACACCTTCAGTGGAAGTGGGTGCGAGGAGCCCACATATACTGCTCCACGAAAATTGTGTCTAATCAGCGCTTGAGTGCTAAACCGGCAGGTGTCTCTGTTTTAGCCTCCAGGCAAATTCAAATTAGGGTAATCAGCAATTAGGACCAGAATTGCAGCTAAAACCAGACCTTCAAACAGACGTGTCTTATTAGCACCGTACCCAGTTAGCCTCTGCTTTCATCCATTGGCCAAAATAATCCCAGTTACTCCAGGGAATGCAAGTTTAAAATGAGGTTTCATTCTCATCATTTATTCTTGTGAATGTGTTTGAAAGCATTCTCGACCTCTGCAATTGTAACTAGGATACCACACATAAGTGTTCCTTGAATCCTTGTAAAGGAATACAAATCAACATTTAGTTGCTATGGCAGATAAAGTTTACTGACATTCGATGCAGGGAGGCTGTTTCCCCCTGGCTCGAGAGTCCAGAACCAGGGGTCACAGTCTCAGAATAAGGGGTCGGCCATTTAGGACTGAGATGAGGAGAGATTTCTTCACTCAGAGGTTGGTGAATCTTTGGAATTCTCTACCCCAGAGGGCTGTGGAGGCTCAGTCGTTGAGTATATTCAAGACAGAGATCGATAGATTTTTGGATATGAGGGAAATCAAGCGATATGGGGATCGGGCGGGAAAGTGGAGTTGAGGTCGATGATCAGCCGTGATCTTATTGAATGGTGGAGCAGGCTCGAGGGGCCGTATGGCCGACTTCTGCTCCTATTTCTTATGTTGTGTTCTTATTTGATCATTTATAAATCGTATTTTAGTTGCTTTACGTGATCTGTGTGGTTGAGGAGCAGTAAAACATAATGCAGCAGAGGACCCATTCTGAATTCTATTCTGTTCATAGGATTCACCCATCAACAATGAGTTTAATATATACCGTGTAAATCTGACACTGGTATAAAGGTATGTTAGGATGAATGGTAATTTCTAAACCAGAACTGAAATTGAGCCAGTCTTCAGTAATATTGGCCCCAATTTTAACTCCGCGACGCACTGGGGGGGTGGGGGAGGGTCCAATAGCCCGCGGGAAACCCGGAAGAAAGTGTAGTGCGTCTGTTAGTGGGTTTTTAACTCAGCGACCTCATTATAATTTTACTTCTGAGTTTCCCGTCCAATCAGCGGCAGCGGGCGCGATGTGGGTCCGCATAACGCGATCTCAACTCCAGTATTTAAAGGGACAGTCCAAACATACAATTTGAAGGAGTTTGGAGTTGGGCAGAAAAGAGAAGCAAGTGGCAGAATGGAGTCCAGACGGGCAAAGGCTGCACTCTGTTTCAGTGACGCCTCCCTGGAAGTGCTGCTGGGGGCTGTGAGGAGTCGGAGAGAGATACTCTTCCCTACCAATGGGAGGAAGAAGCCTGCAGTGGAGGCCAAGAAGGCGTGGTTGGAGGTTGCAGTGGAGGTCAGCAGCAGGAGTGTGGATTCAGTGGAGAAAGCACTTTAATGACCTAAGCAGGTCAGGATAGGTGAGTACAGTGGCACATTAACCTACATCCTGCTGTGCCCATCACCCCACCCTCTCACTCTGTCTTGTCAAACCTACTCCAGCACATCACTCCTCACACCTACCTTCTCTATCTATGCACTTCCTCACAACCCCATCTATCCATCCACCACGCCCACTCACCCTCATCCTTATGCAATGTCACGTCTCTCCCTGATAGTCACCCTCACCAAATGCACTCCATCCTTCGGATGAACACGCGCCATTACACTCACTCATACGTCTCTTGCAGGAGAAGAGAGCACAAAACATCAGGGAGAAGCAGAGAACCGGAGGGGGCCCTCCAAGCATCTCGTAGCTGACAAGCGCAGAGGAGGAGGCTCTGAAGATCAGCGAAGTCTAGACGTGCCTGGCCATCGGAGATGGGGACGTCCCAGCTGGTGACACCATTAAATATCAGACAGCAACGTGTCATACGGCACTCAGTCACGTTGACTTGATGTCAACAGCGAGTGAAATATGAACATCTTCATAATGATAACATCATCATATTCTTACCTTGCCAGTACTCATTCATGTCTTTTATCTCCCACAGGGCCTTTACGCATGCAACAGGTCGCTGGGCGCACCGTCACGGGAGTCATGCTGACCATGCACCAGCTCAGATACTCACACTACGGTGGGACCAGTAAGGCAGATTTCACCTGTTGACTCACCCTTCACAGGTGAGCAGGAGCAGGTGGTGGAGACAGGGACAGCTGTGGGGAGTCCGGGTCGGAGGGCGCAGCCCTCTCCAAGCTCTGCTCAGCTGGACACAGCTGCTGTACCCCGGGGGCCGTCGATGGAGAGGAGAATCGTTGAGCAGCAGCAGAGAATGTGCGGTGCACTGACAGGCCTTCCAAGCACACCGACCACGATTGTCGAGTGATGGGAGGAGTCTGCCTCAAGCATGAGGTGGGGGGGTGATGTCACAGGCCACTGAGGTGCTGCCTTCTTCCTTGGATAGAGTGGCCAGCGCCACGGACCGTCAAACGCTCCAATCGAATGAGTCCATGCACGCCTTCAACACCACCGTGCAGACTCTGGATGCCAACATGTCTGCCACCTTAGATAGGTTGACAGATGCTTTAGCCTTGGCCTTACAGGGCTGCACTGATCTGCACCAATGTGTTCCCCAGTAGCAGTGAAGTGCGGCTGGGCCATGAGAGGGGTGATGGCGAAAGGGGTCATAGAAGTGGGGACTCCACTCAAAGCGCTTCAACTTCTCACCCCCCACCCCCCCTCAGCCAGTACCCGACATGCCACCTCGCCTCCCGATGGCCGAGTCTGCCCCTGCACAGGTGCAGGTGGAGCAGTCTTTGCCTAGGCCCTCAGGGGCTCCAAAACTCAGAGGTCGTCGGCCCAAAGCATCTCAGCAGTCAGAGCAGGGATCTGAGCAGGCCTGCCTCTACCTCTGCTGAACCCTCACAGGTTGCACCATGTAGGACTAGCAGAAAACGGAAGAGTACGGCTTTGTAGTTGCACAAGGGTATGCCCATGGGTGTCTGAGTAAGTGTTGTTTTAATAAGTTTTTGTTCTTTATTTAGCTCACGTAAATGTTGTTCTTTTTCACCACTTTCCCATCTAGTCCATTCTTGGGTGCTGGGTGGTAATTGGCCTTTTAACTTGTTTGATGATGAATGTGAGGACATGTATTGATAGGGACCAATGCGGGGGATGTGGAAGGGGTGGTTGGTTGGTTGCAGGACTGCTTTGTGTCAGTGACATTGGTGGGGGGGGGGCGGAGGGGGAAGACTGTCCATTGCATTTTCTGGTGACATGGGTCCACTGGTGCAACATATGTCAACCTTGCATTAATAAGGGCATCCCTGGCATCCCAGGCAGCAATGAGAGCAGCTGGGGGTGCATTGCCCTCAACACCTTCCTCCTCTTCTAATTCCTCCTCCCCCTCTGAAGCGTCCAAGGAGGATCTGAGCTCTCATCTTCTTCCTTTGCAGGTCCAAGCCTCGCTGTTATGCAATGTTGTGCAGAGCACAGCAAACCATGACCATTCTGGACACCCTGGCTGGTGTGTACTGAATGGCGCCTCCAGATCTGTCTAAGCACCTGAAGCGCATCTTCAGCATGCCAATGGCCTGTTCAATCACATATCTGGTGGTCATCTGGCATTCATTGTAGCATTCTTTGGCTTCATTGGTTGGGTTTCTCATGGGTGTCGTGAGCCAAGTTTGCAGTGGATGTCCCTTGTCACCTAACAGCCACCCCTTAAGTCTGCTTCCAGGTGCAAAGAGATCAGGGAGCTTGGACTGCCGCAGGACGAAAGCACCATGGCAGCCACCCAGGAATCTTGCCCACACCTGCAGAAACATCTTTTTGTGGTTGCACACCAGCTGCACATTGATGGAGTAGAAGCCCTTGTGGTTGACGAACACTCCTGGTTGTTCTGGGGGTGTCTGGATTGCCATGTGTGTGCAGTCGATGGAGCCCTGCACCTGTGGGAAGCCAGCCAGAGCCACAAAGCCGAGCGCCTGCTCATTCTGACTGCCATCATCGGTGGCAAAGTTGACATAACTGCCAGCCCTGGCAAACAACCCATCAGTCACCTGTGTTATGCATTAGTGGGCTGCCGACTGGGAGATCCTGGATAGGTCTCTGGCAGAGCCCTGGAAGAATGCGGAGGCCAAAATGTTGAGGGCGGTGGTGACTTGGACAGCTACTGGTAACGTGTGGCCACCAGGTCCAGCAGAGAGCAGGTCTTCTTCTAGGAGGCTGCAGATGTCTGCCACTACCTGACGAGACACTCAGAGCCTCCTGAGACACTGGTGTTCAGGCATGTCAAGGGAACTGATCCTCTGCCTGTACACCATTTCGTGAGTAGTGCCTCCTGCGAGCTGCACCTCTCTGCTGGTCCTCTCTCTGCTGGTCCCCTCTCTGCTGGTCCCCTCTCTGCTGGTCCTCACCCTGCTGGTGCTCTCTCTGCTGGTGCTCTCTCTGCTGGTCCCCTCTCTGCTGGTCCCCCCTCTGCTGGTCCTCACCCTGCTGGTGCTCTCTTTGCTGGTCCCCTCTCTGCTGGTCCTCTCTCTGATGGTCCCCTCTCTGCTGGTCCTCTCTCTGATGGTCCCCTCTCTCTGCTGGTCCCCTCTCTGCTGGTCCTCTCTCTGCTGGTCCTCACTCTGCTGGTGCTCTCTCTGCTGGTCCCCTCTCTGCTGGTCCCCTCTCTGCTGGTCCTCTCTCTGCTGGTCCCCTCTCTGCTGGTCCCCTCTCTGCTGGTCCTCACTCTGCTGGTCCCCTCTCTGATGGTCCTCTCTCTGCTGGTCCCCTCTCTGATGGTCCCCTCTCTGCTGGTCCTCTCTCTGCTGGTCCCCTCTCTGCTGGTCCCCTCTCTGCTGGTCCCCTCTCTGCTGGTCCTCTCTCTGCTGGTCCCCTCTCTGCTGGTCCCCTCTCTGCTGGTCCCCTCTCTGCTGGTCCCCTCTCTGCTGGTCCCCTCTCTTCTGGTCCTCACTCTGCTGGTCCTCTCTCTGCTGGTCCCCTCTCTTCTGGTCCTCACTCTGCTGGTCCTCTCTCTGCTGGTCCCCTCTCTGCTGGTCCTCTCTCTGCTGGTCCCCTCTCTGATGGTCCCCTCTCTTCTGGTCCTCACTCTGCTGGTCCTCTCTCTGCTGGTCCCCTCTCTTCTGGTCCTCACTCTGCTGGTCCTCTCTCTGCTGGTCCCCTCTCTGCTGGTCCTCTCTCTGCTGGTCCTCACTCTGCTGGTCCTCTCTCTGCTGGTCCCCTCTCTGCTGGTCCTCTCTCTGCTGGTCCCCTCTCTTCTGGTCCTCTCTCTGCTGGTCCCCTCTCTTCTGGTCCTCTCTCTGCTGGTCCTCTCTCTGCTGGTCCTCTCTCTTCTGGTCCTCTCTCTGCTGGTCCTCTCTGCTGGTCCTCTCTCTGCTGGTCCTCACTCTGCTGGTCCTCACTCTGCTGGTCCTCTCTCTTCTGGTCCTCTCTCTGCTGGTCCTCTCTCTGCTGGTCCTCACTCTGCTGGTCCTCACTCTGCTGGTCCTCTCTCTTCTGGTCCTCTCTCTGCTGGTCCTCTCTCTTCTGGTCCTCTCTCTTCTGGTCCTCACTCTGCTGGTCCTCTCTCTGCTGGTCCTCTCTCTGCTGGTCCTCACTCTGCTGGTCCTCACTCTGCTGGTCCTCTCTCTTCTGGTCCTCTCTCTGCTGGTCCTCTCTCTGCTGGTCCTCACTCTGCTGGTCCTCTCTCTGCTGGTCCTCTCTCTTCTGGTCCTCTCTCTGCTGTGCAGCTACAGGTGTGTGAGCAGCAGGCTGGTGCTGTTGCGGGTGCTGGTGCTGGTCATCTTGGTCCTCATCTGAGGTCCAACCTAAGGCAGCATAAGCGGCCCCCATCTGATCTGATAGATCAGACTTCCAAAGTATAGAAAATAACCTCTAGATTGTACAAAGTAACCTCTCAGCAAAAGTACTGTGAACAAACCCTTTCCCACTAGCAGGTAAGAAAGCAGCTGTGAGGACTGAGTACTGATTGGCATATTTCCCTGAGATTGATTCAGCCCCCTCAGCTACCGCTGTGTACTCGCCATGGCTTCACTGGCGAGTTTCAGGAAGCCCGGGAAACCCCTGGAAACAGTGAAAACAGTTTGTCAATATCACTCTAATTGAGCGACTAGCATATGGAAATTGACAACCCACCTCTCCCGAGGGGGGTTGGGGGGGTTGCGTGCAGGCAGTCTAATGCGCTGGAGTCAAATGCAGAAATCAGCGGGTTGGAGCCAGATTCCCGGCGCACTGTCAATTCTGTCGGTTTTAACCCCCCGCCTGCACCCAAACCCACGCTCCCCCACATTAAAACTCAGCCCATTAGGTCAGGGCACTTATTTTAAGAGTGCACCTTATTTCAGTTTTTCCCCATGAAACTCTAACAATGTTGAACCATCCCAACTGCATCCAGTGCTCCTATCGCCTTGTCTCAGACATGGGTTTAATGTTTGATTAATTATTTAGCAATCTGGATTGACATTCCATTAACACTGATAGTTTTATTGTCAGCTCCTGATCTGAAGTTTTAGCCCAGCAGCTTCAGCAGATCAGGCTGCGTCTGATGAATTAAATTCAAACAGTGCCTTTGAAAATCGGACAATGAATCATGGCTAAGGCACAGGATTAGACAGATGGCGCTTCAAAAAAAGACACAAAAAGGGAACCACTTTACTATGGGTAAAGCTCTTACAAACATTAGTGTGAAAAACCTCCCTCTTTGACCAATTTTTGGTCACCTGTCCTAATAGCTCCTTATGTGGCTCGGTGTCAAACTTTGTCTGGTAACGCTCCTGTGAAGCATCCTGGGACGTTTTATTAAATACAAAAAAACATGCTAGTCTATTACCTTTCCTTCAAATAAAGAAACTGCAAGTGTTGGAAATACTCAGCAGCTCAGTAAGCACATAGAAAGAGAATGGCAACAGATGAAGGTAACAACCAAAAAACTTAGACTATCGGAGCTCAGACCAATCGACCACCATTGATGGGCAGCACCTGCCCACCAGGGGCACTGACTCTCCACCAGGGGCAGCACCTGCCCACCAGGGGCACTGACTCTCCACCAGGGCAGTGACTCTCCACCAGGGGCACTGACTCCCCACCAGGGGCAGTGACTCTCCACCAGGGGCAGTGACTCTCCACCAGGGGCACTGACTCTCCACCAGGGGCACTGACTCTCCACCAGGAGCACTGACTCTCCACCAGGGAGCAGTGACTCTCCACCAGGGGCAGTGACTCTCCACCAGGGGCAGTGACTCCCCACCAGGGGCAGTGACTCTCCACCAGGGGCACTGACTCTCCACCAGGGGCAGTGACTCTCCACCAGGGGCACTGACTCTCCACCAGGGGCAGTGACTCCCCACCAGGGGCAGTGACTCTCCACCAGGGGCAGTGACTCTCCACCAGGGGCAGTGACTCCCCACCAGGGGCAGTGACTCTCCACCAGAGGCAGTGACTCCCCACCAGGGGCAGTGACTCCCCACCAGGGGCAGTGACTCTCCACCAGAGGCAGTGACTCTCCACCAGGGGCAGTGACTCTCCACCAGGGGCAGTGACTCCCCACCAGGGGCAGTGACTCTCCACCAGGGGCACTGACTCTCCACCAGAGGCAGTGACTCTCCACCAGAGGCACTGACTCTCCACCAGGGGCAGTGACTCTCCACCAGAGGCAGTGACTCTCCACCAGAGGCAGTGACTCTCCACCAGGGGCACTGAGTCCCCACCAGGAGCAGTGACTCTCCACCAGGGGCAGTGACTCCCCACCAGGAGCAGTGACTCTCCACCAGAGGCAGTGACTCTCCACCAGGGGCAGCACCTGCCCACCCGGGGCAGTGACTCTCCACCAGAGGCAGTGACTCTCCACCAGAGGCAGTGACTCTCCACCAGGGGCACTGACTCTCCACCAGGGGCAGTGACTCTCCACCAGGGGCACTGACTCTCCACCAGGGGCAGTGACTCTCCACCAGAGGCAGTGACTCTCCACCCGGGGCAGTGACTCTCCACCAGGGGCACTGACTCTCCACCAGGGGCAGTGACTCTCCACCAGGGGCACTGACTCTCCACCAGGGGCAGTGACTCTCCACCAGGGACACTGACTCTCCACCAGGGGCAGTGACTCTCCACCAGGGGCACTGACTCTCCACCAGGGGCAGTGACTCTCCACCAGAGGCAGTGACTCTCCACCAGAGGCAGTGACTCTCCACCAGAGGCAGTGACTCTCCACCAGAGGCAGTGACTCTCCACCAGAATACCTCATAGAATGGAGTTCATGGAAATCTAACTGAAACCAGCAGCTTCCCACCAGAAACCCACTGCTGTTAAAATCCCCCCTATATTGAGTTATTTGACGAAGGAGCAGGAGCCGTGTATCCAAGTTTGCTGATGGCACTAAGTTAGGTGGCTCAGTCAATAGTGTGGATGGGAGCAGAAAGTTGCAATGGGATATTGATAGATTAAGTGAGTGGGCAAAACTGTAGTGGATGGAGTTCAATATGGTCAAGTGTGAGGTCATCCCTTTGGACCTAAGAAAGATCAATCAGAGTATTTTCTAAACGGTGAGAAGCTGGGAACTGTGGAGGAGCCGAGAGATTTAGGGGTTCAAGTACAGAAATCACTAAAAGCTAGTGGACAGGTTCAAAAAATAATTTAGCAGGCTCATGGAATGTTGCCTTTATCTCAAGGGAGCTGGAATAGAAAGGGGAGGAAGTTATGTTCCAGTGATATACAGCTCTGGTTAGACCGCATCTGGAGTAACTGCGTTCTGTTCTGGGAATCGCTCCTCAGGAAGGACATATTGACCTTGGAGGGGGGGCCGCGCAGATTCATCCGAATGATACCTGAGCTGAAAGGGTTAAATTATTAGGACAGGTTGCATAGACTAGGCTCGTATTCCCTTGAGTTTAGAAGATTAAGGGGTGATCTAGTTGAGCTGTTTAAGATGATTAAAGGAGTTGACAGGGTGGATAGAGAGAAACTGTTTCCTCTGGTGGGGGAGGCCAGAACAAGGGGGCATAACCTTAAAATTAGAGCCAGGTCGTTCAGGGGTGATGTCAGGAAGCACTTCTTCACACAAAGGGGAGTGGAAATCTGGAACTCTCTCCCCCAAAAAGCTGTTAAGGCTGGGGGTCAATTGAAAATTTTAAAACTGAGATTGACAGATTTTTGTTAGGTAAGGGTATTAAGGGTTATGGAATCAAGGTGGGTAGATGGAGTTAAGATCCAGTTCAGCCATGATCTAATTGAATTGCAGAACAGGCTCGAGGAGTTAAATGACCTACTCCTGTTCCTATGTTCCTATGAGTGTTTTTTTATTAAAGAGGCTGTGTGTGTCTGCACGCACAAGAGAAAAAAATGTTTTGATTAAGCTGAGCGGGGCGGGGGGTGTCCAATATCGCGTGGGAAACCCGGAAGTATGTTCAGCGCATCTGTCAATGCCTTTTTAACGCACCCACCTCATTAACATTTTACTTCTGGGTTTGATGTCTACTCAGCATCAGCGGGCATGATGAGGACCCGTATGATGCGATCGCAACTCCAGTATTTAAAGTGAGAATGCAACGATGAAATTTGGTGGTGTTGAGTTCAAGAGAAGAGAGGAGGAAGTTGAGGAATGGAATCAAGATGTTCAAAGGCTGCACCCCGTTTCAATGATGCCTCCCTGGATGCACTGCTGGTGGCTGTGAGCAGACGGAGAGAGATACTCTTTCCTACCAATGGGAGGAAGAAACCTGTGGCCGAGACCAAGAAGGCATTGTTGGAGGTTGCCCAGGAGGTGAGCAGCAGGAGCATAGCGCCATGCTCCTGGATTCAGTGCAGGAAGAGCTTTAATGACCTAACCAGGTCAGGAAAGGTAAGGTTCTTTTATTCGTTCATGGGATGCGGGTGTCGCTGGCAATGCCAGCATTTATTGCCCATCTCTAGTTGCCCTTGAGAAGGTGGTCGTGAGCTGCCTTCTTGAACTGCTGCAGTCCGTGTGGTGAAGGTACTCCCACAGTGCTGTTAGGGAGAGAGTTCCATTATTTTGACCTAGCGACGATGAAGTAACGGCGATATATTTCCAAGTCAGGATGGTGTGTGACTTGAGGGAAACTTGGAGGTGATGGTGTTCTCATGTGCCTGCTGCCCTTGTCCTTCTAGGTGGAAGAGGTCGCGGGTTTGGGAGGTGCTGCCGAAGAAGCCTTGGTGAGTTGCTGCAGTGCATCTTGTAGATGGTACACACTGCAGCCACGGTGCGCCGGTGGTGGAGGGAGTGAATGTTTAAGGTGGTGGATGGAGTGACAATCAAACAGGCTGCTTTGTCCTGGGTGGTGTCGAGCTTCCTGAGTATAGTTGGAGCTGCACTCATCCAGGCAAGTGGAGGATATTCTATCACACTCCTGACTTGTGCCTTGTAGATGGTGGAAAGGCTTTGGGGAGTCAGGAGGTGAGACACAGTTTCTGGTCAATGGTGACCCCCCAGGATGTTGATGGCGGGGGATTCGGCGATGGTAATGCCGTTGAATGTCAAGGGGCGGTGGTTAGACTCTCTCTTATTGTAGATATTCATTGCCTGGCACTTGTGTGGCGCGAATGTTACTTGCCACTTATCAGCCCAAGCCTGTGGCACATTCACCTGCATCCTGATGTGCACATCATCCCACCACTTCACTCTGCCTTCGCAAGCTACTCCATCACATCATTCCTCACACCCACTTACCTTGCAAGTGCACCCATCCTTCTCTATGTGCACTTCCTCACATCCCCATCTGTCCATCCACCACTGACACTCACCCTCCTCCTTATGCAATGTCATGATCTCTCTGATACTCACCCTCACCAAATGTTCTCCATCCATCAGATGAGCAGATGCCATTACACTCACTCATAGGTCTGTTATTTCCCTCCTTGCAGGAGAAGAGAGCACAGAACAACAGGGAGAGGCAGAGAACCTGAGGTGGCCCTCCAGCCATCTCGCAAATAACACCTACAGAGGAGGGGCCACTTTGCTGCAGATCAGTGGGGCACTGGAGATCAGCGGAGTCTCGGCGAGCCTGGCCGTCGGAGATGGGGACCTCCCAGCTACCTGGTGACACCATTAAATATCAGACAGCCACATGTCATACAGGCACTCAGTCACGTTGACTTGATGTCTACAGCGAGTGAAATATGATCATGTTCATAATAAGAAGTTGCAACATTCTTACCTTGCTAGCACTCATTCATATCTTTTATCTCCCACAGGGCCTTCACGTGTGCAGCAGGAGTTGGTGGAGGTCGTGGATGACAATTCCTTAGAGAAGCTCAATCGTTCTGAGGGTGCACCGTCACATGACTCGTGTCTACCATGTACCAGTTCAGATACTCGCACCTCAATGGCACCAATAAGAGATAGTTGAGTTTTCACCTGGTGTCTCATACTTCACAAGTGAGCAGGAGCAGGTGGTGGTGACAGGGACAGCAGTGGAGAGTCTGCCTCGGAGAGTGCAGGCCTCTCCAAGCTCTGCTCAGCTGGTCACAGCTGCTGTATCCTGGGGGCCATCAATGAAGAGTCATTGAGCAGCAGCAGAGAATGTGAATGTACTGACAGGCCATCCACGCACACTGTCCATGACTGCAGAGAGATTGGAGGAGTTCGCCCCAAGCATGAGTGGGTTGATGTCGCACAGCACTGCGATGATGTCTTCTTGCATGGATAGACCGGTCAACTGCATGGAACAGCAAACGCGGCAATCACATGAGTCCATACAGGCCTTGAGCAAGGGCTTGCAGACTCTGGATGCCACCTTAAATAGGATGACAGATATCCTAGCCTTGGCCTTGCAGTGCCCCACGGATCTGCACCAAATTGTTCTCCAGCACAGTGGTAGCAGTGAAGTCCAGCTGGGCCATTAGAAGGATGATGGTGAAAGGGGACATGGAAGTTGGTTGAGGGATAAATATTGGCCAGGACACCGGGGAGAACTCCCCTGCTATTCTTTGAAATAGTGCCATGGGATCTTTTACATCCACCAGAGAGAGCAGACGGGGGCCTTGGTTTAACGTCCCATCCGAAAGACGGCACCTCCGACAGTGCAGCATTCCCTCAGCACTGCATTCCAGTATCAGCCTAGATTATGTGCTCAAGTTTCTGGAGTGGGGCTTGAACCCACATTCTTTGCTTCAGAAGCAAGACTGCTACCCTAGAGTCAAGTCAGAACTTGTGGGCCAGTTTCTTTTAAGTTTTATTGGGCATAGATATTTTTTGTTGCTGTGTAGAAACTGGACCGATTTATAGAATGTGTGAGTAATGTTGTGAATAGACAGACCATTATTCCTTACGGTAAGTCATTTAGTAGAGTGGTCCCTCTTGGGACAAAGACTTAATCTGTCTTGAATGCAGAGCAAACTGAAATCTGAAACTCCACGACTAAATGAAACAATGTTTAGTGAAGGTTACAGAAATATCAGGCTGGTTTACTCTATCGTATAATGTCAAGATCTTTATCTATTTTCCTGCTCAATGAAATCCCAGAGTTGCGATGCTCTCCCTTTTTATCGTACACTATACCCATTAGATGAAACTAACTGGCCACATCGGGAAAATTTAAAATAGCCGCTGGCATCTATTCAGCATTTGTTTGGGCAGATAAACTTGTCACCTGAACCTCACCGCTACAGATATTAACTATGGCCCAGGCTCAGGGAGCAGAGACCAATCAGCTGTGGAGGTTCACTGGAGTGAGACCTTCCCTCAGCATTGGTCAAAAGTTAACCTCCACGTATCATTGGTCAAAAGTTGCGATGGAAACTGAAAGTTTTTCATGTTAGCTGGGATCTTAGAGAACGTCACTCATAGCATGTCCCCAAAGTCTAGTCTTGTGGGCTGACATCCTTTGTGACTGTGACAAGGGTAAACTATCCCTCCTCATCCTTCTTGACTTGTCTGCAGCCTTTGACACAGTTGACCACTCCATCCTTCTCCAACGCCTCTCCACCGTCGTCCAGCTGGGTGGGACTGCACTCACCTGGTTCCATTCTTATCTATCTAATCATAACCAGGGAATCACCTGCAATGGCTTCTCTTCCTGCTCCCGCATCGTTACCTCTGGTGTCCCCCAAGGATCTATCCTTGGCCCCCTCCTATTTCTCATCTACATGTTGCCCCTTGGTGACATCATCCGAAAACACAGCATCAGTTTCCACATGTACGCTGATGACACCCAGCTCTACCTCACTACCACTTCTCTCGACCCCTCCACGGTGTCTAAATTGTCAGACTGCTTGTCCGACATACAATTCTGGATGAGCAAAAATGTTCTCCAATTAAATATTGGGAAGACCGAAGCCATTGTTTTCGGTCCCTGCCACAAACTCCGTTCCCTAGCCACTGACTCCATCCCGCTCCCGAACATCTGTCTGAGGCTGAACCACACTGTTTGCAACCTTGGTGTCATATTTGACCCTGAAATGAGCTTCCGACCACATATCCACAGCATAACAAAGACCGCCTACTTCAACCTCCGCAACATTGCCCGTCTCCGCCCCTGCCACAGTTCATTCGCTGCTGAAACCGTCATCCATGCCTTTGTTACCTCTAGACTTGACTATTTCAACACACTCCTAGCTGGCCTCCCACATTCCACTCTAAGTAAACTTGAGGTCATCCAAAGACCTACATTGGCTCCCCGTTAAGCAACGTCTCAATTTCAAAATTCTCATCCTTGTTTTCAAATCCCTCCATGGCCTCGCCCCTCCCTATCTCTGTAATCTCCTTCAGCCCCACAACCCCCCGAGGTATCTGCACTCTTCTAATTCTGCCCTCTTGAGCATCCCTGATTATAATCGCTCCACCATTGGTGGCCGTGCCTTCTGTTGCCTGGGCCCTCAGCTCTGGAATTCCCTGCCTAAACCTCTCCGCCTCGCTACCTCTCTTTCCTCCTTTAAGACGCTCCTTAAAACCTACCTCTTTGACCAAGCTTTTGGTCACCTGCCCTAATTTATCCTTATGTGGCTCGGTGTCAAATATTTTGCCTTAAAATACTCCTGTGAAGCACCTTGGGACGTTTTACTACGTTAAAGGCGCTATATAAATACAAGTTGTTGTTGTTGTAGTGGGTGGACAACATAGAGCATGATTTGAATCCTCATTCATTACACTTGCAACAACACAATATCCTGGATTCAGAGTGTGGGTTAAGTTAACTGAGTTAATGAAAATAAATTAATAATAATTGATGCAATAGCAATAAACAATTGTATTCTTCAACACGTACTCGGTCAATGGAAATTGCATTGAACACATAACAAGATTCTTCTGTTACTAAATCTTCCACTGCGACAAATCCAACAGAACTGTAGCTTCAACCTGAGACTCCCAGTGGGCTAAAAATTAATCTAATGATCTGGAATAGTGCCAGAAAAACGTCAGTAAGTGAAAGGAAACAAATTACTCCATGAAACTCTGGAGAATAACTCACAGAAAGTTGAATATTTAAGTGATTATCCATTAGATTTATTCTTCACCTTGGCAATCATCCAAACGCTTACTATCTTTGCCAAAACATCAGCAAACATGTGCACTCCTTTCACTAAAGACCAATGAATGAAGACACACAGCACATCCCATCTGGTTCTGTGAATTTGTATTAAAAGACAGTGAAAAGGTTCACAAGATATTATAGAGTGCAAATATGTACAGCTGTGCTTTTGCCCAAGGTTCCAGTGGCAAGGAATCTGTGTCTCTGTGATCCATTAGTTTTACCTCTCTTGATCAATTAGTTTTCCTTGTAAATACAGTTAGTTACTTCCTGTTGTGCTGCAATGTGCAATTAGTCTATCTGTGGTTCACTGAAACTGGAACACAGAATTTTACATCAGATATGGTTGCCAGCTCTCCAGGATTGCCCCCTGGAGTCTCCAGGAATTGAAGATGAATCTCCTGGACATGGCTGGCAGCAACGCCGGGAGAAAAATCATAGGGGCATTAAAAAAAGTTGTTTCTTTTGTTTATCAGTTATAAAAATATTGGACTAAAAACAGAAAATGCTGGAAATACTCAGCAGGTCAGGCAGCATCTGTGGAGAGAGAAACAAGAGTTAACGTTTCAGATCGATGGCCTTTCGTCAGAATTGGAGAAAGTTAGAGCTGTAACAGGTTTTAAGCAAGTGCAGAGGCAGGGAAAGGTAAGGGTAGTCTTTCAGATCTCACCTTAGCCCCCACCTTGGATTGACTTATTTCAACCACAGGTGACCACCAAGTATGGTTCAACCATAGGGTAAGTCCAGAAAGTATGGAGCAGTGTTCGATGCCCAGTGGCAGTTAGATACTTGTGAGTTCTAGTGAGGTAGAGGAGAGGGTGTAGTGAGATTAGAGCAGTGTCTCTTGTTATGACTCCGTCAAGCTCCACAGATAGCACCTCAGGAAGTGCAGAACCTTGGTGTACTACTCAATCCTAAGCTCAGCGTTCTTTCCCAAATCGGCACAATTACCAGGGCACCTCACCCCATGATCTCCCCCCCCACTCCCCCTCCATTAATCCCTAATCCATGTCTTCATGAATTTGAAGCTTGACTTTTCTAATGTTCTCCCGACTGGCCTCCCTGCCCGAACCCTCCACCAATTTAAACTCATTGCCAGAAGGACCACAGCTGTTCAAGAAGAAGGTCCATCACCACCTTCTGAGCCCAACTAGAACTGGGCTATAAATGTGACCTTGCCAGTAGCATCCACATCTCATGAACAAATAGAAAATGATTAAAAAACATTGCAACCCGCTCCATTATTCCTTTATCATCTGCTCGGCACACACTGTTGTGCCCTCCCATATTGTTTTCATATCTTCACGCTCTTCCCCGTAGGACAGTGTGAAGTAGAGGAAGGATTCGCAGACTAAGTCTGACAGGCCGCGACGAAAGCGCTCCTTCCATGGCCGTAACCATCTTTATCCCAGCCTATGGGGGGGCGGCGGGGGTTAGTCCTATACGGTGAGAGGGTTCTATGGGCTCCCACAATGAGGATGGCGGGGGGTTACCCACACCCAGCGGACACGAGTATCCCACTGGATGTTGAACCAGAATTCAGAGATGGAGCTCTGGTTTCCATTCGCCAGAACCCTGTACCTTCTGCCTCAGAGGTGGGATGCTACCATTAAGCCAAAGGCTCTCTCCAGCCCATCTACGTCAAACACTGAGACATCTTCCGGCCCTAGAAGAGCGCTAGAGAATTGCAGGTTATTATTGTTTTGGGCTGACCCTCGGACAGTTGCTGGTTACCCTGTGTACAGCCCGGCCAGGGCCCACCCATCGCCTCGCCACAAGGTCATTGCTAAAATCCATCTCCCTCATGCCTTCCAAATGATGGGTGCCCATCGCGTTCAAAGATATTAAAATAAGCTATTATAAGGATGCCAGGTGTGATATCTTGGGACACAGCATATATATACAACTGCACAACATGGCTTCAGGTAAGAACTGCACTGCCCATGTGCTTTATTATATACATCAGTAGTCCACCAGGTGGCGCTATTACACTTCTCCCTCCTTATTGAAGAAGTTAATCAAATAATCATTGTACATCACTTGCATGGTATACACAACTCTTGGTATACATTTCTCAAATGGAACTCATTTTATGTTTCCAAATTCTACTGTAGAATTCTGTAACACAAATAAAAGTTATGAACTTATTTCCCATATTTACACATTATACTTAACCACTGGTTTTCTGTTTTGAAGAGGATACCTTCTTTCTTGAACAGAACTTTCAGATCTTGTTGTCGGACTTTGACACATTCTAGGCTGAGCCTGCGGAGAATTTTTCTCCAAGGGCTGACCTTGATCTACATTTGGACTCTCTACACTTTCAGACTGTTTGTCTGCCTGACTCGGGCTCAGACTTAAATTCTGACTTTCTCTTGGACTTGTTTCTGGTATGTCTGATGTAGGATTTGCTGCTGGTGCTCTACCTGTAACAAGACTATCTGACTCGTCAGAATAAATTGAATCATCCCAGCTTTCAACTCCTTCCACATCTGTAGGTAAGATATGATCAATATGAACAAACCTAACCTTTCCATGATCAAACATCTTGACCAAATATGTGTGACATATCTTCACTACTCTTCCTGGTAACCACTTTAACCATTTATGGTGATGGTTCTTCACTCTAACCTTCTGGTTCAACTTCATACTTCTCTCTCTAACTCTACCTTTATCATGACTCTCTTTCTGCCTTGATTGTTTCTCTTCTACGGACTGTGCCAAGTTTGGCTTTAACAACAAGAACCTGGTTCATGGCTGTCGTTTGAGAAAGAACTCTGCTGGTTTTCTACCAGTAGTGGTGTGAAGAGTATTCTGATAGGTAATCAGAAAATTTGCCAGTTTGTGGTCCAACGACAACTGACATTTCTTTGGATTTGGATCCAACATTTGCTTGATGAGGGCACGTTTGACAATTTGTACTGTGCGCTCTGCTGCACCATTTGAAGCAGGGTGGTACGGTGGAACTTTGGTATGTTTCACACCGTTTCTGCTCGTGAACTGTGTGAACTCTTCTGAACAAAATTGCAGCCCATTATCAGACACAATTTCTTCTAGGAGGCCGTATGAAGAAAACAATCTTTGCAAATTGTCTAGTGTTTTGCTTGTTGTTATAATCCACATCGGAAACCCCTCTACCCACTTCGAGTGACTATCACTATGAATAATTGCTCCTTCTAGTTCAGCAAAGTCTACATGTAACCTTTGCCTCACTCTGGGAGGCCATTTCCATGGCTGTGATGGTACTGATGGTGGTTTCTTGCTCACCGATTGACATGTTGTACACTGACTGACTATGTACTCTGTCTCTTTATCTAAACCTGGCCATGATAAGTAACTACGTGCAAAGCTCTTGGTCAAGCACATTCCCAGGTGCTGGCCATGAAGATCTCCTAACAATTTAGACCTCAACCTATTTGGGATAACCACTCTTGCTCCCCACATGATACAATATTTATCCACTGGCAATTCATTCCTAGGAATGAAGTATGGATGGATATCTTCCTCTGATACCTGGTTTGGCCATCCATTTGCTATGTAATCGTACACCTTTGACATAATTGGGTCACGTTTGGTTGCCCTACCAATCTCTTCAGCTGTGACTGGCAGCTCATCAATGTATGAGAAATAGAACACTTCTTCCTTATTGGGTGTAACTTGTGGTGGGGATGGCAACCTGGACATAGCATCAGCATTACTGTGTTCAGCTGATCGTCTGTACTCAATGTCATACGTATATGCTGACAAAATCAACGCCCATCTCTGCATTCGGGCTGCAGCTAAGGTTGGAACTGGGGACTTTGGATGGAGGATTGCTGTCAGGGACTTATGGTCAGTAAATATGGTAAACTTACGACCAAACAAGTATTTGTGAAACTTCTTGACCCCAAAAATCAATGACAAAGCTTCCCTTTCGATCTGCGCATAATTCTGCTCACTGGCATTGAGAGTGCGTGAAGCAAAAGCAATTGGTCTCTCCTCCCCGCTATCTAGTACATGAGAGATCACTGCCCCAACTCTGTACGGAGAGGCGTCACATGCTAGCTTGATCTCCTTAGATACATCATAGTGAACTAACATGGTACTCTTCTACTAACTGGCTTTTACACTCTTTGAATGCTGTGTCGCATTCTTTTGACCACTTCCAAGGGACCTGTTTTCTCAACAGCTCATTCAGTGGATGTAACAATGTCGCCAAGTTTGGGAGGAACTTTCTGTAATAATTCAAAAGACCCAAAAATGATCGAAGTTCAGAGATATTCTTGGGAGTGGGTGCATTTCTGATTGTATCCAGCTTTCCCTTGGTTGGATGTAAACCATCTTTGTCTACTCTGTGCCCTAAGAACTCCACTGAGTTTTAAAACAACTCACACTTGTGAGCTGTCACTCGTACTCCGTGCTTCTCTAGCCGTTTGAGCACTTCATTCAACACCTCATCATGAGAAGTCGCACAATACCAGGTTATAGTCCAACAGTTTTATTTGAAATCACGAGCTTTCGGAGCGCTGCTCCTTCGTCAGGTAAAGTGAAGGAATACAAATCAGCAAAGCATATATAGACAGAGAACAATGTGTAGCGTACAATGTCAGACGACTACAGTAAATCTTACTGACTGCCCTCCATCACACCTCGGCAGAGATACAATCAGGTCAGTCAGGAAGGCATTACATCAAAGACACAGCAAAATACAGCTAAGACAATGAGGTGGGGTCACAGGGGGTCCAACGTGTCAAATGCTGCAGTCTGTATGGTTAAGCTTTTTACTTTTTTAAAAACTGGAAATCACATCTGTGAACAAGCCAAAGACTACTCGAGTCTGGATGACTCTACGTCATGTAGCGTGACATGAAACCAAGATCCCGGTTGAGGCTGTCCTCATGGGTGCGGAACTTGGCTATCAGTTTCTGCTCAATGATTTTACGTTGTCGTGTGTCTCGAAGGCCGCCTTGGAGAACGCTTACCTCATCATGGATTTGCCTGTTTGGTGCTGAAATGAGTATGTCACACTAGTAACACACTACCCCTTCAATCCCTTGCAAAATTTGGTTCATCACCCCCTGGAATATTTTGGGGACGGAAGACACTCCAAATAGATCATCGGGGACTTTGACGATACTATTCGCGGTGAAAAACATTTCTAGATGCTCCACATTCGCTCCAAAAGTCTCTCGGTTGCAATCGAACTCACCCAAGCACCCTATTATTCTCCTAGGCGCGGCCATCTGGACTCTGGCAACGTTGACAGTTCAACCACGTGTGCTCGAAACTACCTCGGATTTTTAAGTTTTTTCTGCAAAACGAAGAACATCTAACAGTCCCTCCATCGGTTGGCAGGATTATCCTCCCAACAAAAATTTCAGCTAGGGAATCCGAAATCTTATCCTTGTCGCCAATTCTGTGATATCTTGGGACACAGCATATATATACAACAGCACAACATGGCTTCCAGTAAGAACTGTACTGCACATAGCTTTATTATTATAATCATCAGTAATCACCAGGTGGCGCTATTACACCAGGGTGCCAAGGATGATGGATTGTTTGGTGCCCAAGTGTAGATGGTGACAGCATTCCTGCTCCAGTACGGCCCACTAGCTGGCTGGAGGTGCATTGATACACTAACACCTGGAGCTGTGCAGCCTAGTGGTGGAAGAGGCAAAGGGCAAACGTATATCGCCCCCCACCATGATTTCACAACTGGAGGACTTTGAGACCCACTTGTCTTTAATAGAAATTAAAATCCTTCCAACCCAGCTCTTTGAAGGTGCACATTGGGTGATGAATGGCGCTTCTGGAAGATGATAGTAGTTGAGGGAATATGTTCATTTTGAGCATATTCTTGAGTAGTAGCTTGACCCAGTGTGCTAGATCCTCACAGATTGCATATATGATGGAGTAAAGTTGGTCATCTGCTGGGAGCTCAGATACTAGAAGTAATTACTGGTCCAATGGAAGGAGAAGGAGTCCCGGAGCCCCTGGGAATAAGAGGCCCTTGTGTCATGCTCTCCATTTTGGCCCAAATGGCTTTGTATCCTGACAGGAGTCCGTGTTCCTGGATGCACGCTAACAACAACAGCAACAGCTACTACTTGTATTTATATAACATGCAAGAACGGCCCATGGAAGGGTCAGCAATCTCTATACAGAGATGTTTTATGATTGACCTCAGCTGCAGTGAGGTCTTGTATAACAGGGCAGTGTCCTAGGCCCAACCATCTTCAGTTGTTTCATCAATAACCTTCCCTCCAACATAAGGTCAGAAATGGGGATGTTCGCTGATGACTGCACAGTGTTCAGCACCACCCACAACTCCACAGATGATGAAGCAGTCCATGCCCGCATGCAACAAGACCTGGACGACGTTCAGGCTTGGGCTGATAAGTGGCAGGTAACATTCGCGCCACAGAAGTGCCAGGCAATGACTATCTCCAACAAGCGAGAGTGAACCACCTCCCCTTGACATTCAATGGCATTACCATCGCCGAATACCCCACTATCAACATCCTGGGGGTCACCATTAACCAGAAACTTAACTGGACCAGCCACATAAATACTGTGGCAACAAGAGCAGGTCAGAGGCTAGGTATTCTGCAACGAGTGTCCCACCTCCTGACTCCCCAAAGCCTTTCCACCATCTACAAGGCACAAGTAAGGAGTGTGATGGAATACTCTCCACTTGCCTGGATGAGTGCAGCTCCAACAACACTCAAGAAGCTCGACACCATCCAGGACAAAGCAGCCGGCTTGATTGGCACCCCATCCACCACCTTAAACATTCACTCCCTCCACCACCGGCGTACCGTGGCTGCAGTGTGTACCATCTACAAGATGCACTGCAGCAACTCGCCAAGGCTTCTTCGGCAGCACCTCCCAAACCCACGACCTCTTCCACCTAGAAGGACAAGGGCAGCAGACGCATGGGAACACCACCACCTCCAAGCTCCCCTCCAAGTCACACACCATCCTGACTTAGAAGTATATCGCCGATCCTTCATCGTTGCTGGGTCAAAATCCTGGAACTCCCGCCCTAACAGCACTGTGGGAGTACCTTCACCACACGGACTGTAGCGGTTCAAGAAGGCAGCTTACCACCACTTTCTCAAGGGCAATTAGGGATGGGCAATAAATGCTGGCCTTGCCAGCAACGCCCACATGCCATAAACGAATAAAAAAAAAACATAACTAACCCCAGGTCCTTGTCTGCAAATTACCCAAATATTGTTACAGTAGATAGAAACACCTTAAGTAACACTTTCATTCAAATGCATGGCCAGGATTTTGGAGGAACAGGTTAAGAGTTGATCTGTAGTATTATAGAATCATACAGCACAGAAAGAGGGCCATTCGGCCCATCATGCCCGTGCCGGCTCTTTGAAGAGCTCTCCAATCAGCCCCACTACCCCGCTCTTTCCCCACAGCCCTGCAATTTCTTTCTTTTCAAGTATTTATCCAATTGCCTTTTGAAAGTTCCTATTGAATCTGCTTCCACCGCCCTTTCAGGCAGCGCATTCCAGATCATAACAACTCACTGCGGAAAAGCATTTCTCCTCATCTCCCCGCTCGTTCTTTGCCAATGACCTTAAATCTGTGTCCTCTGGTTACCGACCCTCCTGTCACTGTAAACAGTTTCTCTTTATTTACTCTATTCAAACCCTTCATGATTTTGAACACATCTATCAAACCTCCCCTTAACCTTCCCCTTCGCCTGGCACCTTCCCGTGCAAGCGCAGGAGATGCAACACCTGCTCTTTTACCTCCACCCTTCTCACTGTCCAGGGCCCCAAACACTCCTTCAAGGTGAAACAGCGATTTACTTGTACTTCTTGCAATTTAGTATACTGTGTTCGCTGCTCACGATGCGGTTTCCTCTACATTGGGGAGACCAAACGCAGATTGGGTGATTGCTTTGTGGAACACCTCCGTTCAGTCCGTAAGGGTGACCCCGAGCTTCCGGTCGCCTGTCACTTTAATTCTCCGCTCCACTCCCACTCAGACCTCACCATCCTCGGCCTCTTACATTGTTCCAATGAAGCTCAACGTAAGCTCAAGGAACAGCACCTCATCTTTCGATTAGGCACTTTACAGCCTTCTGGACTCAACATCGAGTTCAACAATTTCAGACCATAACCTCTGCCCCTATCCTTTTTTTTTCATTTTTTTTCTCTCTCCCACATGGCAGCTGTCTTTCATTCTGCCAGTGCCATTTACACTTCATCTAGAGCCATCTTTTGTTTCTTAACTTGTCCCATTACCATTTCCTTTTGCCTTGCACCATCTCTTAATCTCTCTTAATGTTTCTTAATCTCTCCTGCCTTCCATCCTATCACAGACCTTCCCTTTTGTTCTTTCCTCCCCTCCCACCTTTCCCTGCCCCTGCACTTGCTTAAAATCTGTTACATCTCCAGCTTTTTCCAGTTCTGACGAAGGGTCATCGACCTGAAACTTTAACTCTGTTCCTCGCTCCACAGATGCTGCCTGACCTGCTGAGTATTTCCAGCATTTTCTGTTTTTACTCCCCTTAACCTTCTCTGCTCTAAGGAGAACAACCCCAGCTTCTCCAGTCTCTCCACATAACTGAAGTCCCTCATCCGTGGTACCATTCTAGTAAGTCTCCACTGCAACCTCGCTAAGGCCTTGACATCTTTCCTGAAGCGTGTTGCCCAGAATTGGACACAATATTCCAGCTGAGGTCTAACCAGTGTTATAAAGGTGTATAACCTGCAATGCGTGGAGTCTTTGCACTTTTTCACGATTAAATAAACTTCTGCAGCCTCCTTGTATCTGCAGTGGATTCTGTTTCATTCTCAACATTGAGAAGCAATGATGCAAATTCAGGTTAATTTTATTTTCTACCAGTCTGTGCATTCGCTTCTGAGCAGGGAATCTGGCAGGTACAACCAGAATCCACTCTTGGTGACACAGGACTCCAGTGGAATATTTGGTTGACTGCCAGTAGTTTCAAGACCAGCATTTAGTTCTGAAAAAGTCATGCTGATGGCTTGTTAATTGCGAAGTACAAGAACAAAATGTCAGCCTGGTGCAAGACCATGACTAGGGCAAGTGATTTTCTACACTTACTGCATGTAGTGCAAATGAGTGCCCGTGTATCGTAACGTTATGTGATCATGCCAGTTGATCTGAGAGATGATAAAGGACTTGAAAGAAAGAAAGATTTGCATTTCTATAGCGCCTTTCACGACCACCAGATGTCTCAAAGCGCTTTACAGCCAATGAAGTACTTTTTGAAGTGTAGTCACTGTTGCAATGTAGGAAACTTGGTGCGATAAGTCCCTTGCTCTAAACATGGGAATCACCATCTTTTGGATGAGATGTTAAACCGAGACCCCGTCTGCCCTCTCAGGTGGATGTAAAAAATCCCATGGCGCTATTGGAAAGAGCAGGGAAGTTCTCCCTGGTGTCCTGGCCAACATTTATCCCTGATCCAACATCACTAATAATCGGGTCATTTGTTTCATTGCTGTTTGAGGGATCTTGCTGTGCGCAAATTGGCTGCTGCCTTTCCTCCATTCCAACAGTGACAACACTTCAAAAGTATTTAATTGGCGGTAAAACCCTTTGGGACATCCTGAGGTTGTGAAAGGCGCTATAGAAATGCAAGTCTTTCTTTTTCTTTTTGATGTGGTCAGCACTTGTAGTGAGAAAAGTTCTGTTGTCTTTAAGCCTGTTGTAGAACCTTCATAATATCTGATTTACTGTGGGCCGTTAATCACGTTAAGTCCTCTCCTTGCGGGTTTTCTGGGAGGCAAAGCTCTCCCTTTTAGGAAGCATGTGTGATTGCGGGGAGTGAATTTCTAAGGTGACTCTCCCGATCGTCCACTGTAACTTCAGCAGAAAAGAAAAATGGCGTAAAACCCGGGGAGGGTCCAAAATTCTACTGGTCCTGATGTGACTCTGTGAGAGAGAAGTCCAGGCGTCTATAGGCAGAAATCTCAATTCAAAATCTCCAGACTCTTCTGTGACAGAACCTCCTCGCTTCCATCTGTCTCCGCTGGTTCTGGCCGCTGCTACACCTCAGCAATTACCCAGAGTGCAATAGGAGTGCAAAGCCAGGAAACTCTGACACATGTAAACGAGGCCAGTGGGCCCTCGACGGGAAGGGTACAGGATGGCTCACAAAGCGTGAGGAAAGTTGGGGGACGCACTTTAAAGATGCCTGAAGGTAGCAGATGTCCACAGATCCCTGAAGGTAGCAGGCCAGGTAGATAAGGTGGTTAAGAAGGCATACGGAATGCTTGCCTTTATTAGCCGTGGCATAGAATACAAGAGCAGGGGGGTTATGCTTCAACTGTATAAAACACTAGTTAGGCCTCAGCTAGAGTACTGCATGCAGCTCTGGTCACCACATTACAGGAAAGATGTGATTGCACTAGAGAGGGTACAGAGGAGATTTACAAGGATGTTGCTGGGAGTAGAGAATCTTAGCTATGAGGAAAGACTGGATAGGCTGGGGTTGTTTTCTTTGGAACAGAGGAGGCTGAGGGGAGACCTTATTGAGGTTTTTAAAATTCTGAGGGGCCGAGATAGAGTGGATAGAAAGGACCTATTTCCCTTAGCAGAGAGGTCAATAACCACGGGGGCACAGATTTAAAGTAATTGGTCGGAGGTTTAGAGGGGATTTGAGGGGAAATTTCTTCACCCAGAGGGTGGTGGGGGTCAGGAACTCACTGCCTGAAAGGATGGTAGAGGCAGAAATCCTAACCACATTTAAAAAATGCTTGGATGTGCACTTGAAGTGCCGTAACCTATAGGGCTACAGACCAAGCGCTGGAAAGTGGGATTAGGCTGGATAGCTCTTTGTCGGCCGGCGCGGACACGATGGGCCGAAATGGCTGCTGTAAATTTCTATGATTTTATTCTATGCACAAGTGGCATAAACAATGACTTCTACCCGAATTTCCTCGCAAAACAAAATCCTACGCCATTCATACGCTGTTACTGTGCTGAAAATGGTGTGGAAATTCACTCCCTCTGTTTTTCATGTTGTAAGTCAAGGGAGGAATATAGGTGGGGAGATCGGAAGAGCTCCCTTCTCTTCTTTGAATAGAGCCATTACAGGCAGATGTGACTTTGGTTTAAGGTCTCATCTGAAAGGCGGCACGTCTGACAGCACAGTACTTTCTTCTTTCCACTAAAAGTGGGTGCTGTTGATTTGAAGAGGTGTCTCACTGCGGGGAAAGGATGGCCTGCTGTCACTCAGGATCACGTCTCATGTGAGTTCTCTGGAGCCTCCTAAACTTGTTAGAAATCAGCAGGAATTATTCCTACACCCTGCTGTGTTCTCAGTGTCAGCTCTGAGATTCTCAGTCTGCAAATAAAACCTGCTTTTAGGAAGGACTATTAACTATTAACACAAGTAGACTTCAATTAGAAAAACTAACGCGTTTTAATGTTTTATTGCGCTGTCTGTATAATATAATTACATTACAGAGTTTACACAGGTGGGACTTACTTCAAGGGGGAGAAATTCAGTATCGCCCCATTTGGGGCGCAATTATCGGCTCCGACTGCAAACTTGACTTTTATCGTCCCTGGAGGTGATTGGAGCGCTAAATCAGGCGCTACACACCTGTCTTAAGGCGCAAAGGCCGAGGAGCAAGGCGCTACCTCAGAGCGCTGGCGAAGCTCATGTGATGTCAGTCAGCAATGGAACACACACACAATGGCGCCGGCCAGTTCTTAAAGGGGAGGGTTGATCTTGCTTTCCATCCACATCCTGCTCATTGCAGCCTTGAATCTCGGCCTGGAGAGACCTGTACATCAAATCTGCTGGAAAGAACAATGGAGAGTACCAGGGAAAGAGCTCAGAGTGCAGCCCCCACAGACTCTTCTAAATCGATACAAGGAAGGGCAAATCAAAATGAACCTGCAAAGTGCTGCTCAGTACCCAAAACTCCTTCACACAACGTTGAATCTCTCCAGAAGTCTCTCTCTCTCTCTCTCAGAATGCGTGGTTCAAAAATGTCACCAACAATAAAAGGCAGGAAGCGGTCGCCTTTAAATAGCGCTCCCTCAGTCCCTTCCTGACTGCAAAACGCTCCCCTCAACCTGTCGTTGCTAGCGGCAGGTGGTAAGGCAGGGGGCGCCACTCAATATCTGCTCCGGGACGCTACCGGAGCATTGCGCACTAGACTGACGTCACGATCTGCCCGAAAAATGTCTAGTTAATTTCGCAAGTGGCGCAAACATCGCCGCGCCTGGGCGCTAGTTGCTTTGCGCCCCATTAGCGCCCTCTTAAGGCGCTAACGGGAGGCGCAACCAACTGAATTTTTCCCCCTTTGTCTTTCGGATGAGACGTGAAACCGAGGCCGCATCTCCCCTCTCAGGTGGATGTAAAAGATCCCATGGCACTATTTCGAGGAAGAGCAGGGGAGTTCTCCCCGGTGTCCTGGCCAATATTTACCCTCAACCAACATCACTAAAAAACAGATTATCTGGTCATTATCACATTGCTGTTTGTGGGAGCTTGCTGTGCGCAAATTGGCTGCTGCGTTTCCTCCATTACAACAGTGACTACACTTCACAAAGTACTTCATTGGCTGTAAAGCGCTTTGGGACGTCATGAGGTCGTGAAAAGCGCTATATAAATGCAAGTCTTTCTTACATTAAATACTGTTAACTGAGATACATTTTACTAATATGTAAACAATTGTTTGACTTTAACATATAATTAATACTGTAAGACCCACGTAAGCACCTACAGAGCCTTCATCAAAGGTGTAAACATGGTTATGTATTAAACAGGGTGTATTTAATAATTACCTGTAACACTGATACAAGTTATTAACCGCGATGGCACTTGACTTCTGTCTGTCTTTCTCTCTACAGACCCTTATGGGTTTTTCCGTTTATACCCAACTTCCCTCTCCCCTTCCCAGGGAGGGAGGGGCCACAACTCCATCTTCACACCGCCCAATCCCTCAGCATTGTTCAAATTTATAGAAGACTTGTAACATTTCATCAACTGATTCTGACACAAATTAACCTGATGCACCAGCATCGCATATGGAGCAATTTATTCAGGAATATTAATCTTTTCCCTTGAGCTGTGTGATACCAATGGGGATTGCTCCTGTAAGTGTCAGCCATGGCTCAGTGGATAGCACTCTCATTTCTGAATCAGAAGGTTGTGGATTCAAGCCCCACACCAGAGACTTGAGCACATAATCCAGGCTGACACTCCAGTGCAGTGCTGAGGGAGTGCTGCACTGTTGGTGGTGCCGTCTTTCGGGCGATAGAATGAACATAAGATAAGAACATAAATAGGAGCAAGAGTAGACCATACGGCCCCTCGACCCCGCTCCGCCATTCAGTAAGATCATGGCTGAATTTCTGCATCAGTTCTACTGTCCCACCCTATCCCCATGTCCCTTGATTCCCTTAGTGCCCAAAAATCTATCGATCTCAGTCTTGAATATACTCACCGACTGAGCATCACAGCCCTCTGGGTAGAGAATTCCAAAGATTCACAACCCTCTGAGTGAAGAAATTTCTCCTCATCTCAGTCCTAAATGGCCGAGCCCTTATCCTGAGACTGTGAATCCTAGTTCTAGACTCTCCAACGAAGGGAAACAGCCTCTCAGCATCAGCCCTGTCAAGCCCTCTAAGAATTTTATATGTTTCAATGAGATAATGGACCTATGAAAAGAGAGCAGCTTGAACAGAGAATGAGATGTGTCTCTGAGAGAATGAGATGTGTCTCTGAGAGAATGAGATGTATCTCTGAGAGAATGAGATGTGTCTCTGAGAGAATGAGATGTATTTCTGAGAGAATGAGATGTGTCTCTGAGAGAATGAGATGTGTCTCTGAGAGAATGAGATGTATCTCTGAGAGAATGAGATGTATCTCTGAGAGAATGAGATGTGTCTCTGAGAGAATGAGATGTATTTCTGAGAGAATGAGATGTGTCTCTGAGAGAATGAGATGTGTCTCTGAGAGAATGAGATGTGTCTCTGAGAGGCTCTGCAGGTTCAGACAATTCAAACGAGAGTGGTTTGCATTGACTTCAGAAAATTCAATGAGGAGGCAGCTGCTGTGAGACGACTCACATCTGAAGTGACTGACGCTCTTTATGCCAACCCCAGCACCTCACTCAAACATTGACTTTTTTTTATTCGTTCATGGGATGTGGGTGTCACTGGCAAGGCCAGCATTTATTGCCCATCCCTAGTTGCCCTTGAGAAGGTGGTGGTGAGCCGCCTTCTTGAACCGCTGCAGTCCGTGTGGTGAAGGTACTCCCACAGTGCTGTCAGGGAGGGAGTTCCAGGGTTTTGACCCAGGAACGATGAAGTAACGGCTGATATATTTCCAAGTCAGGATAGTGTGTGACTTGGAGGGGAACTTGGAGGTGATGGTGCTCCCATGAGCCTGCTGCCCTTGTCCTTCTAGGTGGAAGAGGTCGCGGGTTTGGAAGGTGCTGCCGAAGAAGCCTTGGCGAGTTGCTGCAGTGCATCTTGTAGATGGTACACACTGCAGCCACGGTACGCCGGTGGTGGATGGAGTGAATTTATAAGGTGGTGGATTAGGTGACAATCAAGCGGGCTGCTTTGTCCTGGATGGTGTCGAGCTTCTTGAGTGTTGTTGGAGCTGCACTCATCCAGGCAAGTGGAAAGTATTCCATCACACTCCTGACTTGTGCCTTGTAGATGGTGGAAAGGCTTTGGGGAGTCAGGAGGTGAGATACTCGCTGCAGAATACCTAGCCTCTGACCTGCTCTTGTTGCCACAGTATTTATGTGGCTGGTCCAGTTAAATTTCTGGTCAATGGTGACTCCCAGGATATTGATTGTGGGGGATTCGGCGATGGTAATGCCATTAACTGTTAATGGGACGGTGGTTAAACTCTCTCTTGTTGGAGATGGTCATTCACTGGCACTTGAGTGGTCCGACTGTTGCTTGCCACTTATCAGCCCAGGCCTGAATGTCTTGCTGCATGCAGGCACGGACTGCTTCATTATCTGAAGAGTTGCAAATAGAACTGAACACTGTGCAATCGTCAGCGAACATCTCCACTTCTGACCTTATGATGGAGGGAAGGTCATTGATGAAACAACTGAAGATGGTGGTGCCTAAGACACTGTCCTGAGGAACTCCTATAGTGATGTCCTGGAACTGAGATGATTGGCCCACAACAACCACAACCATCTTCCTTTGTGCTAGGTACGACTCCAGCCAATGGAGAGTTTTCCCATTGATTCCCATTGACTTCAATTTTACTAGGGCTCCTTGATGCCACACTCGGTCAAATGCTGCCTTGATGTCAAGCGCAGTTACTCTCACCTCACCTCTAGAATTCAGCTCTTTCGTCCATGTCTGGACCAAGGCTGTAATGAGGTCAGGAGCCGAGTGGTCTTGGCTGAACCCAAACTAGGCATCAGTGAGCAGGTTATTGGTGAGTAAGTGCCGCTTGATAGCACTGTCGATGACACCTTCCATCACTTTGCTGATGATTGAGAGTAGACTGATGGGGCGGTAATTGGCTGGATTGGATTTGTCCTGCTTTTTGTGGACAGGACATACCTGGGCAATTTTCCACATTGTCGATTAGATGCCAGTATTGTAGCTGTACTGGAACAGCTTGGCTAGAGGCACGGCTAGAGTCATAGGGGGAAAAATTCAGTTGGTTGCGCCTCCCGTTAGCGCCTTAAGAGGGCGCTAATGGGGCACAAAGCATCTAGCGCCCAGGCGCGGCGAAGTTTGCGCCGCTCGTGAAATTAACTAGACATTTTGCGGCGGCGGCGCTAAACACTACCGCCACGATCTCCTGCGCCGGCAGGTCGTGACGTCAGTCGAGTGCGCAACGCCCCGGTATCGCCCCGGAGCGGATATTGAGTGGCGCCCCCTGCCTTACCGCCTGACGCTAGCAACGACAGGTTGAGGGGAGCGTTCTGCAGTCATGAAGGGAAAGGGGGAGCGCTATTTAAAGGCGACCGCTTCCTGCCTTTTATTGTTGGTGCCATTTTTGAACTACGCATTCTGAGAGAGAGAGAGGGAGAGAGACTTCTGGAGAGATTCAACGTTGTGTGAAGGAGTTTTGGGTACTGAGCAGCACTTTGCAGGTTCATTTTGATTTGCCATTCCTTGTATCGATTTAGAAGAGACTGTGGGGGCTGCACTCTGAGCTCTTTGCCTGGTACTCTCCATTGTTCTTTCCAGCAGATTTGATGTGCAGGTCTCTCCAGGCCGAGATTCAAGGCTGCAATGAGCAGGATGTGGATGGAAAGCAAGATTAACCATCCCCTTTAAGAACTGGCCCGGGGCCATTGTGTGTGTGTTCCATTGCTGACTGACATTACATGAGCTTCGCCAGCGCTCTGAGGTAGCGCCTCGCTCCTCGTCCTTTGCGCCTTAAGACAGGTGTGAAGCGCCTGATTTAGCGCTCCAATCACCTCCAGGGGCGATAAAAGTCAAGTTTGCAGTCGGTGGCGATAATTAGCGCTAGGCGCTAATCTTTGCGCCCGGCCGATAATTGCGCCCCAAATGGGGCGATACTGAATTTCTCCCCCATAGAGTCATAGAGTTATACAGCACGGATAGAGGCCCTTCGGCCCATCGTGTCCGCGCTGGCCATCAAGCCCTGTCTAATCTAATCCCATATTCCAGCATTTGGTCCGTAGCCTTGTATGCTATGGCATTTCAAGTGCTCATCCAAATGCTTCTTGAATGTTGTGAGGGTTCCTGCCTCCACAACCCTTTCAGGCAGTGAGTTCCAGACTCTAACCACCCTCTGGGTGAAAAAGTTATTTCTCAAATCCCTTCTAAACCTCCCGCCCTTTACCTTGAATCTATGCCCCCTTGTTATAGACCCCTCTACTAAGGGAAAAAGCTCCTTAGTATCCATCCTATCTATGCCCCTCATAATTTTGTACACCTCAATCATGTCCCCCCTCAGCCTCCTCTGCTCCAAGGAAAACAAACCCAATCTGCCCAGTCTCTCTTCATAGCTGAAGCACTCCAGCCCGGGTAACATCCTGGTGAATCTCCTCTGCACCCACTCCAAAGCTATCACATCCTTCCTGTAGTGTGGTGACCAGAACTGCACACAGTATTCCAGATGTGGCCTAACCAGTGTTTTATACAGCTCCATCATAACCTCCTTGCTCTTATATTCTATGCCTCGGCTAATGAATGCAAGTATCCCATATGCCTTTTTTACCACCTTATCCACCTGTTCCGCCGCCTTCAGGGATCTGTGTACTTGCACATCAAGATCCCTCTGACCCTCCGTCTTGCCTAGGGCGTTACCATTCATTGTGTATTCCCTTGCCTTGTTAGTCCCTCCAAAGTGCATCACCTCGCACTTTTCCGGATTAAGTTCCATTTGCCACTGTTCCGCCCATCTGACATCTGACCAACCCATCTATATCATCCTGCAGACTGAGGCTACCCTCCTCGCTATTTACCACCCTACCAATTTTTGTATCATCCGCGAACTTACTGGCTAGTTCTGGAGCACAAATCTTCAGCACTACAGCTGGGATGTTGTCGGGATCCATAGCCTTTGCTGTATCCAGTGCGCTCAGCCGTTTCTTGATATTACATGGAATGAATCGAATTGGCTGAAGGTTGGCTTCTGTGAGGACCTCAGGAGGAGGCTGAGAAGGATCATCCACTCGGCACTTCTGGCTGAAGATGGTTGCAAACGCTTCAGCCTTGTCTTTTGCACTCACGTGCTGGGCTCTGCAATCATTGAGGATGGGGATGTTCACAGAGCCTCCTCCTCCCGTTAGTTGTTTAATTGTCTACCACCATTCATGACTGGATGTGACAGGACTGCAGAGCTTTGATCTGATCTGTTGATTGTGGGAACTGAATGGCTTGCTGGGCCATTTCAGAGGGCAGTTAAGAGTCAACCACATTGTTGTGGGTTTGGAGTTACATGTAGGCCAGACCGGGTAAAGACGGCAGATTTCCTTCCCTGAAGGACATTAGTGAACCAGATGGGTTTTTACGACAATCCAGTAGTTTCATAGTCACCATTACTGATGCTAGCTTTTTATTACAGATTTATTTAATGAACTGAATTCACACTCCCCAGCTGCCTGTGGTGGGATTTGAACTCATGAACTCATGAAGTCACTGTTGTAATGTCGGCAAATGCAGCACCCAATATGCGCACAGCAAGGTACCACAAACAGCATTGAGCTAAATGATCAGTTAATCTGTTTTAGTGATGTTTGTTGAGGGATAAATGTTGGCCAGGACATCGGGAGAACTCCCCTGCTCTTCTTCAAATGGTGTGCGACTTTTCACATCCACCTGAGAGGGCAGACGGGGCCTCGGTTTAATGTCTGATCCAAACAACAACAACAACTTGTATTTATATAGCGCCTTTAACGTAGTAAAACGTCCCAAAGCGCTTCACAGGAGTATTATATGACAAAAAATTTGACACCGATCCACATAAGGAGAAATTAGGGCAGATGACCAAAAGCTTGGTCAAAGAAGTAGGTTTTAAGGAGCGTCTTAAAGGAGGAGAGAGAGGTAGCGAGGCAGAGAGGTTTAGGCAGGGAATTCCAGAGCTTAGGGCCTAGGCAACAGAAGGCACGGCCACCAAAGGTTGAGCGATTATAATCAGGGATGCTCAAGAGGGCAGAATTAGAGGAGCGCAGATATCTCGGGGGGTTGTGGGGCTGGAGGAGATTACAGAGATAGGGAGGGGGCGAGGCCATGGAGGGATTTGAAAACAAGGAGGAGAATTTTGAAATTGAGACTTTGCTTAACCGGGAGCCAATGTAGGTCAGCGAGCACAGGGGTGATGGGCGAACGGGACTTGGTGCGAGTGAGGACACGGGCAATCGAGTTTTGGATGACCTCAAAAGGTAGCACCTCTGACAGGCAGGAATCCCTTTGCATTGCACTGTAGTGCCTGGATTATGTGCTCAAATACTGGAATGGGGCGTGAGCACATGACCCTCTGACTCAGAGGCAAGAGTCAAAGAGTCAGAGAGTCAGAGGGGGCGATTTTATCAATGGGGGCGCGTTGGAGGCGGGACTTCTACTTTTAGTCCCGCTTCCATCGACTTGTGGCCAACCCATGCTATTTTCCTTGATTGACCTTGCGGGCCTAGCAGACCAATTAAGGGGAAGCCGGTTACAGAGAACGTCAGCGTATGACGTTTCATCTGTCAAAAATTTTTGACAGATGAATTGTCATCGTTTGACAGCTCTGTGAAGCTGTCAAACACTGACATTCTCTGTTGTTTGATGAATCCTTGTATTCAAGACTCATCAAACCTCTTTTGTGAGCAGAAATCAGATAGATGTTGCATTGGAGAATGCCGCAGCCATCTGTCATCTCTGCCGGTGAGATGCGAGACTCTCCGCATCCCCAACTGTTGAAGCCTGCAGGAAGAAACAAAGGTAAACGTTTTCTATCACTTTCCACTCACCTCACACACACACCTCTCCACACTTTCACCCAACACTTACCTCCACAGCGCACTTTTGCACCCCTCCGACCCCCGCAGACCCACTGCTCACCTCGGTGACCCTGGCGGGGTTCGCAGCCTTCGGGAAGCCCGCACTTGTGTGGGTAAAATGGGGATAATCGTCTTATCTGGCTGTTAACTACCTGTTAACAGGCAGTTAAGTGGCTGTAATCCCCTTCCCGCCTCCAGGAGACGGGACCCGGCGCGGGTCAGCTACCCGCCTCCTGGGAAGATGGCCTGCAGGTGGGTTGGGGGCGGGATGGGCACCCGTCCCCAGATTCTGCCATTTTCCCGGCAGTCCCGCCTCCAAACCTACCTCCCGAGGGCTGGCAAGATCGCGCCCCATAGAGTCATAACAGCACAGAAGGAGGCCATTCGGCCCATCGAGTCCGTGCCAGCTCTCTGTAGAGCAATCCAGTCAGTCCCATTCCCCCGCTCTATCCCCGTAGCCCTGCAAGTTTATTTCCCTCAAGTACCTATCCAGTCTCCCCTTGAAAACATTGAGTGTGTCCGCTTCCACCACTTCCGTCGGCAGCGAATTCCAGGTCATCACCACACGCTGAGTAAAAAAGTTTTTCCTCACACATCCCCCTGTATCTCTTGCCCAAAACCTTAAATCTGTGTCCCCTAGTCCTTGTACCATCAACTAGTGGGAACAGCCTTTCCCGTCTAGCCTATCCAAACCCATCATAATCTTGTACACCTCAATCAAATCACCCCTCAACCTCCTTTGCTCTAATGAAAATAAATCCAGCTTCTCCAACCTGTCCTTGTAGCTAAGATCCCCTATCCCCGGAACCATTCTGGTAAATCTCCTCTGCACCCTCTCAAGGGCCTTCACATCCTTCCTAAAGTGTGGTGACCAGAACTGGACGCAATACTCCAGTTGTGGCCTAACCAGCACTTTATAAAGGTTCAGCATAACTTCTCTACTTTTGTACTCAATACTTCTATTTATGAAGCCCAAGATCCCATATGCTTTGTAAACCACTCTCTCAATATGTCCTGCCACCTTCAGGGACCTATGCACATTAACTCCCAGGTCTCTCTGTCCCTGCACACTCTTTAAAACTGTGCCATTAAGTGTATATTGCCTCTCCCTGTTCCTTCTGCCAAAATGCATCACCTCACACTTCTCTGTATTAAATTCCATCTGCCACTTGTCTGCCCATTCTGCTAGCCTTTCTATGTCCTGTTGCAGTCGATTGGTATCATCCTCACTATTTGCCACACCCCCAAGTTTGGTGTCATCAGCAAATTTAGAAATTCTACTCTGTATTCCAATATCCAGGTCATTTATATATATATCAAAAAAAGCAGTGGCCCCAGCACTGACCCTTGGGGAACACCACTGTCTACCATCCTCCAGTCTGAAAAACAGCCATTTACCACAACTCGCTGTTTTCTGTCCTTAAGCCAATTCCTTATCCAAGCTGCCACTGACGTACCTATTCCATGAGCCTCAATTTTGTTAACCAGCCTTATATGTGGTACTTTGTCAAATGCCTTCCGAAAATCCATGTAGACAACATCCATTGTATTTCCCTCATCAATCCTCTCTGTTACTTCATCAAAAAATTCAATTAGATTAGTCAAACATGGGGCCAAAAATTCGGCACTTGCCGGGTGAGTACGCACTCTCACGCGTAAGGCCTCCTGAAGTGCCGGTTTCCTGCATGCACTGCGCATGCGCGGGAAACCGGAACTTCCGGTCTCGTGAAGGGAGCGGTTCAGAGGTGAACCGCATGCGCAGGAGAGGCTGCGCGCATGAATCGAACTTAGGTTTTTTTTCAGGTTTCTCCGGGAAGGTAAGTATTGAAGAAGCTGCGCTTTTAAAAAGGACGCGCAAGACCCGTTTTTAACAAGGTAAGTGGTTAATTAATTACAATTTAAACATTTTTTCAACAGGTTTATCTTTTTTAGATACTTTAAAGAAAGATAAGTTTATTTTTAGCGCTGTTAAAAAGTATTTTAATTTTGTCAAAAATTTAAATTTTTGTTTAAAGTAGTTAATTTATTTAACTTATTGTTATTTTAAAAATGTGATGTTTTTTTAAAAATTTATTTGAAGTTTAGGTGTTGTTTTGGGGCCGATTTCAATTCATAGATTTGACAGGTCTTCCTGTCAAATCTATGAATGAAAGATGGTCTGCTGCCATTGGCTCTCCATGGACCACATGATCCCAGGGGACGCATCGCACTAACTACGCCCCTGGAACACGCAAGCACTGCGCGCTGGCAGCTGCAGGAGGCCCAGGAGCTGAAGTCCCTGTGGGCCCAGAGGTCAACGGCAGGCGTGGTAGGTAGGTGCGCGCAGGATCCTTGCACCCGCGGGAAGCCAGGGAGCCTAATTTCTGGGCCATGATCTGCCTTTTACAAATCCGTGTTGGCTCTCTTTAATTAGCTTAAACCTCTCCAAATGCCTGTTAATTTTTTCCTTGATTATTGTTTCTAAAACTTTACCCACCACTGATGTTAAACTGACCGGCCTATAGTTATTAGGATTGTCCTTACACCCTTTCTTGAACAATGGTGTCACATTTGCCACTTTCCAATCCTCAGGCATCTCCCCCGCATCTAGGGAAGATTGGAAAATTATGGCAAACCCTTCCGCTATCTCCTGCCCCAATTCCCTTAGCAACCTGGGATGCAAGCCATCTGGACCAGGCAACTTGTCCACTCTAAGCATACCCAGCCTTTCTAGTACATCCTGTCTATCAATTTTCACCCCTTTCATTGCTTCTACCTTTTCCATTTCTACCGATATTTTGTCAGCATCCACCTCCTTAGTAAACACCGAAACAAAGTACTCATTGAGTATTCTAGCCTTGCCCTGCGTCTCTAAGCATATATCACCTTCTTTGTCTCTAATAGGCTCCACCCCGCCTCTTACTACCCGCTTACTGTTTACATGCCGGTAGAAGATTTTTGGGTTCCCTTTTATGTTAACTGCCATTCTACTCTCATATTCTCTCTTTGCCAATCTTATTTTCATCTTCACTTCCCCTCTCAACTAATTGGGCCAGAAATCAGCTGTCCGGCTTCCCGCGGGTGCAAGAATCGCGCGTGTACTTACCTACCGCGCCTGCCGTTGTGCTTCGAGCCCGCATGGAATTCGACTCCTGGGCCTCCTCCAGCTGCCGGCGTGCAGTGCTTGCATATCCCAGGGGCGCAGTTAGTTCGCACCGTCCCCTGGGATCACGTGGGCCATGGAGAGCCAATCGGAGCAGGGAATCTTCATTCATAGATTTGACAGGAAGACCTGTCAAATCTATGAATAGAGATCGGCCCCAAAACCTCACTAAAACTTCAAATAAATTTAAAAAAAACATCACATTTTTAAAATAACTATAAATTACATAAATTAACTACTTTAAACAAAAATTTTAATTTTTGAAAAAATTAATTACACTTTTTAACGGTGCTAAAAATAAACTTACCTTTCTTTAAAGTATGTAAAAAAGATAAACCTGTTGAAAAAATGTTTAAATTGTACTTAATTCACCACTTACCTTGTTAAAAGCAGGCCTTGCGCCTCCTTTTTCCCCGCGCAGCTTCTCCGTACTTACCCTCACGGAGAAACCTGAAAAAAAAACGAAGTTCGAGGTCTACGCGCTGCCTCTCCAGCGCACGCGTTCGACCTCTGAACCCCTTCCTTCAGGGGAACGGAAGTTCCGGTTTCCAGTGCATGCGCAGTGCATGCGCATAACCGGCACTTTCGTTGGGTCTACGAGTGAGTACCCAGCGCGTACTCACCCGTGGAGACCCGAATTTCTGGCCCATTATTGTATTTGGTCTGGTTCTCCCTTGAAGAATTCACCTGACAAGAGCGCTCCCACTGAGCCATATGTTAAGGCCACTAAAGCTTTCGGATGATGATTGAAACTACAGAGATAAATGGCTGCTTTAAATGCAAAGTAATGAACAATACTGAGGGAATGCTACATTGTCAGCGGAGCCAACTTTCAGATGAGGCATTAAGCTAATGCTCTCTCTGCCCTCTAAGGTGGACATAAATGTTCCCAGGACATTAATTGAAGAAGAGCAGGGGAGCTGGCCAACAGCGTCCTGGCCAACATTTATCCTGTTTAGATTACCTAGTCGTTTAACTCATTGCTGTTTGTGGAATCTTGCTGTGTGTAAATCGGCTGCTGCATCTCCCCACAAAAAAACAATAACTTCAAAAGTACTTCATCGACTGTGGAGAGCATTGGACATCCGGTGGATGTGAAAGGTGCTATATAAATGCAGGCTCTTCGTCTTTCAAACACCAATATCAATTACAGCACGAATCTTACACTAGGTGGGAGCAGCCTCCATCGAATGCTGGAGTTTGCAGTGAGGATTCTGCCCTGATTCTCCGTGACAAATGAGCGTTTTCATTTCTACCGCATTGGCACTGCGCTGAGGTCAGAGTTGGGGCCACTGCCACATGATTGCCAATAGCTACACTTCAAAAGCACTCAATTAACTGGAAAGTGCTTTGGGTCATCCTGAGATTGTGAAAGGCACGATATAAATGCAACTGTTTCTTTGTGTTCTTTCAGCATGAATTCACGGACAGAGAGTAGAATGTCCCCTAAATTAGGGGCTGGAAACCTGCCGCCCTTCTTGTGGTAATTCATAGAATGATACAGCGCAGGAGGCCTTTCGGCCCATCGTGCCTGTGCCGGCTCTTTGAAAGAGCTCTCCAATTAGTCCCACTCCCCTGCACTTTCCCCAGAGCCCTGCAATTTTTTCCCCTTTAAGTATTTATCCAATTCCCTTTTGAAAGTTGCTATTGAATCTGCTCCCACCGCCCTTTCAGTCAGCGCATTCCAGATCACAACAACTCGCTGCGTAAAAAAAAAAATCTCCTCTTCTCCCCCCCGGTTCTTTTACCAATGATCTTAAATCTGTGTCCTCCGATTACCAAACCACCCGTTAGTGGAACCTGTTTCTCCTAATTTACTCGATCAAAACCCCTCATGATTTTGATATTCTGGCGCGTCTGGGTGGCAGGACCACAGGCTTGCAGTTTCCGCGGGGCTTCTGGGGCCAGAGCTTCTGCCCAATCCAGTGTAGGAGGGGGCATGGTCTGGGGCATGGGACTCCAGTGCTAGGACGTGCCGGAGAGTATTGGCGTTGGTACACTGAGTGAGACGGGCATGTCCGTGCCAGAATTGGGGCACATCTGGGCGTCTCAGCCTGAGTCCTGGGCCCGACCTCAGAAGAGACAAATTTCTTGGTAATTTTTGTGGCTCTCTTGTAAAGGGGGAGTGAGTGGGCACTGTTGGTTTCCTTCTGGGGAAGGTCACAGAAAATTCCACCCCCCCCCCTAATTATTTAAATTAAAAGGCATATCCCTAACCCCACGGACATTGCCAGGGTCAGCACCAGGCGGTGGGTCCCGTGCGTTTATGGCCCCTTAAACTTTAAAACAGAGCCAACTACCATCAACAGTGATCCAGACGCTGAACTCATTGAAAATATCAAGGATGTACATATCCAATTATTCCCAGTCATGCATCCTTTCTGTGCAGTAACCATTATTAATAACCAATCAATGATCCATAGCTACATAACAAAATAGCTTAAAATGGGGCAGGATCTCTTTTTGGCCATTTTTAAGAAGATTCTAAAAGGTGAGATTGAGACGAGCCACCTCCCTTCGGTGAGAGAAGTGCCGCGAACTTTCTTTGGTCAGGTTTCTTTCAGCTTCGCTAAAAGCTATTTAGCAACTTGTCTAATTCTGTCGCCACTTTAGCCCATCGCATACTCCCAGGAGCGCCGGACAGAGTGACACACACATTGCTCATCATTTCTGGGTTGGCTGATAGAAAGTCAGAATGGAACGTGCAAGAAGCCAGCTCCACCCAATGATATTGCGACTGTAGGGCCCCGTGACGATTTGGTTTAGAAAGAAAGAACAAACTTGAATTAGCATAGCACCATTCCTGTCTGCAGGACATCCCAAAGCGTTGCAGGGCCCTTGAAGTGGAGTCACTGTTTTTATGTATAGCAATCAAAACAGGTGGAGTGAGCCTTTGGCTTAGTGGTAGAATTCCTACCTCTCAGTCAGTAGGTGTTGGAGTTCAAACGATGCTCCAGACAGCCCTGCTGAATAGAGACTGGGGGCTAAAAATTGAGTAGCGGCCTCTTTGGGGCGCTAACTTCGCCGGGGCGCTACTTTTAGCACCCCGGAAAAAGTAGCGCCCTCGCTACAGAAATTGAGTGGTAGCGTCCCAAGAGGGTAGTGGGGCGCTACTGGAAGTGCCCCGCCTCCCTCTTGGGGTGCTGTGAGGGAATATCGCGGCGCTACGGTATTGCAGGCCTTCCTCCCCTTCTTAAAGGGGAGGGGCATTGCGCAGCGCGACCTGGGGCCCAGCTGGGCCCCCGGGGATCGGGAGTGCCGGCAAAAGAGCCCGGCACTCAAGAGAAGTGCCGGGCTCATGGAGCGCAGCCGGCACTCCGCGGGGGAGCGGGTAAGGAGACCGGGGACGGGAGCGCAGGCAGGTGCTGGCAGGCGGCCAGAAACAAAAATGGCCGCCCCGCACCTCGCCTTTAAATAGCGCCTCCCCGGCCGCAGGTAGGCCCCCCTGACCCCGTCGGACATAGCGTCCGGCGGTAAGTCAGGGGGCGCT
This sequence comes from Squalus acanthias, assembly GCA_030390025.1. NCBI lineage: Eukaryota > Metazoa > Chordata > Chondrichthyes > Squaliformes > Squalidae > Squalus > Squalus acanthias. The sequence goes on along the minus strand of CM059446.1, from coordinate 30,784,413 downwards.
CCCGAAGATCACAGCTGGGGCGCGAGCGGGGCGCTGCGCAAGGTGATGATGTCATCGCCGGCGGCGCAGCGCCGCAGGGCGCTAACGGTTAGCACCGCCGCTAACCTCCCGCTGAATTTCGCAGGAGGCGTTGGCTGCACCGCGCCCGGGCGCTAGTTGCTTTGTGTCCCGTTAGCGCCCTCTTAGGGCTAACGGGAGGCGCAAAGCAACCCAATTTTTCCCCCTGGATCTCCAGCTCCTAATTCTGGGTAGTCATCCAGTGGAGTACTTGTGGCTGGGGGGCCTCCCTTCATCAATAGGTTATGGGATCCTTAAAACTCTTCCGCTGCTAACCATCGGATTGGCTGGTATTATCTGGTTACAGAGCTACCAGTGTGAAAGCTGAGAGCTGCAATACGTCTGATCAGGATATGCCCCCAAAACAATGTAGCTTATTTGCTGACCGGAAGATCCCACAATCAGCAAATTAACGAATGATCAGGTTTTTAGTGGTTAAAGGAGAAATGTCAATCAGGCCACCTTCTGACTTGTCTTCAAACAATACCTCTTCCAACAGTGCGACGCTCCCTCAGCACTGCACTGAAGCCTCAGCCTAGATGACGAGGCTCAAGTCCAGCAGTGGGTGCCTGAACCCAAGACCTCCTCCCTCAGCACTGAGAGCACTTCCAACTGAGCCAAGTTGACACTCTTAGGCTTGGGATGTCTTAGCCGCCTTGTTTTGGAAAGGTTGCCATGTTACAGATTCCTTTATGTAAAAGAATGATTCCTGTGAAGATTAGTTGTGAGCAGCTTGAGAGCTGAACCCTGCTAATTTCTCTGTGGCTAAATAAGCAAAGTGGTTCCGGCTGTCGCTCTCAATCCTAGGAACCCGAACCACATTTAAAAAGTACTTGGATGTGCACTTGGGATGTTGTAACCTGCAGGTCTACGGACCAAGAGCTGGGAAGTAGGATTAGGCTGGATAGCTCTTTCTTCGCTGGCGCGGACACGATGGGCCGAAATGGCCTCCTTCCGTGCTGTAACTTTCTATGATTCTATGACTTGACAGGGTAGATGCTGAGAGGCTGTTTCCCCTGGCTGGAGAGTCTAGAACCAGCGGTCATAGTCTCAGGAAAAGACTGAGATGAGGAGAAATTTCTTCACTCAGAGGGTTGTGAATCTTTGGAATTCTCTGCCCCAGAGGGCTGTGGAGGCTCAGTCGGTGAGTATATTCAAGACAGAGATCAACGGATTTTTAGGCACTAAAGGAATCAAGGGATATGGGGATAGGGCGGCAAAGTGGAGTTGAGGTCAAAGATCAGCCATGGTCTTACTGAATGGTGCAGCAGGCTCGAGGGGCCGTATGGCCCACTCCTGCTCCTAATTCTTATGTTTCTTATCAATGAATCTCAACAAAATTTGACCTATTTCCCTCTTTCAGATGAGACATTAAACCAATGGTGGGCAAAATATGGCCCATGGGCCGTATCTGACCCACCAATTGATTCTATCCGGCCCGCACAGTGGTTCTCAAACTGGACTCTATGGCGATGGCGCTGGTCGAGGGTGATGGATCCATGAACAGGGGCTAACAGGATGGAGCTGTGAGCCGGATAGGACCCACCCCTCGGCTCGCTGCCGCCTGACTGAAGCCTGATGTTTGTCCTTTCGGTGTCCTGATGCGGGCCTCGGTCCCTTGCTTCTCATGTTTGGTGTTGTGCCTCAGTAAAGGCGGCCGCCCAGGTCTTGGGTCGTGATTTTCACCAGGTAGGCGGGTTGGGGGTGGGGGGTGGGCTCTGAGGCGGGCAGGAAACCCGATTTTACCGGCAGGGCCTAATTTGTATCTCAGGCCTCAGATTTCCGCCCGCAGTCAGCCAGCTTAAGAGTCTGGCTGGCTGCGGGCGGGTAGGCCTCAGTCGGCGTCGCCAGGGTGGGGGGGGGTCCGGGATCGCGAGTCCAGGGATCGGCATCGACGGAGGGGGGGGGTCAGTGATCAGGGGGAGGGGTCAGCGATTGGGGGAGGGCGTCAGCGGTCAGGGGGAGGGGTCAGCGATTGGGGGAGGGCGTCAGCGATGGGGGGTCAGGGGGAGGGGAGTCAGCGATCGGGGGTCAGGGTCAGCGATGGGGGGGTTCTGCGATTGCGGGGAGTGGGGGGTCTGCCAATGATGGGGGGGGGTGGGGCGGATGTTCTTGGCCAGCATCATCATCATTGGTGGGGAGGGTGGGAGAGGAGTCCTGGGGATGGGGTGGGAGGCCTGGGGTGGTGATCAGAGGCCTCATGGGAGGGTCTGCAATCGCGCGGGGTGGGTATGGTCAAGTCCCTGGATCCAGGAGGTCGGTATGAAGACACTTGCCTCCTGGATGCAGCAGTTCCCGCCCTGGTTTAACTGCCGGGTTTGAAACCCATCCCATGGCAGCTAAATTTAAAATGGAGGGAAAAATAGAGGCTTACAGCCTCATTACAATATTTAAATTGTCGTACCGCCCCCTGGGAGCGGGTTGGTCGCCCGCCCCCCGTCCCGCCTCCGGGGAAACCGGGAGTGGGCGGGTTGGAGGCGGGATCAGGTCGGGAATCCCCCCCAAGCTCCAAACCCAGACGTTTTTTTCGGAGAAGATTCCGGCCTTTGTTTCGCTCTTTATGACCAGCTCCCCGCTCACCATGTCTGGGAAACATTTCGAAGGACCTGAAGTTAGCGGTTATTTAGCGTTAAATATGTTTTGTTAGGCTTCAACATAGTGTTTTGGGTAAGTGTTGAAGGGACGCAGTGTGTTTGCGTGGAGTGATCGGGAGCCCTTTGTCTGACTCCGGCCCCTCAGTGCTTGTCCTTGTCTGCAGGACCATGTCAGACGGGAGGGAACAAAAACTTTTCCTTCAAATCATTCCACTTAAAGCTGATTTGTAATAAAAGTCCGCCGTTCGCAGCTGGTGATAGATTGTTGAGTATTTTGCAATCGGTGCTGGCAGGGTCCAGGCAGCTTCTTCTGATAGTTTTAGTGCAAAAAAGTGACAAAAACCGAACGAGAACCCGAATATGATTCCCAGTTTCAGAGGTACCGTTATTTTTTTTGTTATTCATTCATAGATGTGGGCGTCGCTGGCATGGCCAGCATTTATTGCCCATCCCTAGTTGCCCTTGAGAAGGTGGTGGTGAGCCGCCTTCTTGAACCGCTGCAGTCCGTGTGGTGAAGGTACTCCCACAGTGCTGTTAGGGAGGGAGCTCCAGGATTTTGACCCAGCGGCGATGAAGGATCGGCGATATACTTCTAAGTCAGGATGGTGTGTGACTTGGAGAGGAACTTGGAGGTGGTGGTGTTCCTATGCGCCTGCTGCCCTTGTCCTTCTAGGTGGTAGAGGTCGCGGGTTTGGGAGGTGTTGCCGAAGAAGCCTTGGCGAGTTGCTGCAGTGCCTCTTGTAGATGGTACACACTGCAGCCACGGTGCGCTGGTGGTGGAGGGAGTGAATGTATAAGGTGGTGGATGGGGTGCCAATTAAGCGGGCTGCTTTGTCCTGAATGGTGTCGAGCTTCTTGAGTGTTGTTGCAGCTGCACTCATCCAGGCAAGTGGAGAGTATTCCATCACACTCCTTACTTGTGCCTTGTAGATGGTGGAAAGGCTTTGGGGAGTCAGGAGGTGAGACACTCACTGCAGAATACCCAGCCTCTGACCTGCTCTTGTTGCCACAGTATTTATGTGGCTGGTCCAGTTAAGTTTCTGGTCAATGGTGACCCCCAGGATGTTGATGGTGGGGGATTTGGCGATGGTAATGCCGTTGAATGTCAAGGGGCAGTGGTTAGACTCTCGCTTGTTGGAGATAGTCATTGCCTGGCACTTGTGTGGCGTGAATGTTACCTGCCACTTATCAACCCAAGCCTGAACGTCGTCCAGGTCTTGTTGCATACGGGCATGGACTGCTTCATTATCTGAGGAGTTGTCAATGGCACTGAACACTATGCAATCATCAGCGAACATCCCCATTTCTGACCTTATGTTGGAGGGAAGGTCATTGATGAAGCAACTGAAGATGGCTGGGCCGAGGACACTGCCCTGAGGAACTCCTGCAGCGATGTCCTGGGGCTGTGATGATTGACCTTCAACCACCACAACCATCTTCCTTTTTGCTCGGTATGGATCCAGGCAGTGGAGAATTTTCCCCCCGATTTCCATTGACTTCAGTTTTGCTCGGGCTCCTTGATGCCACATTCAACCAAATGCTGCCTTGATGTTAAGGGCAGTCACTCTCACCTCACCTCTGGTATTCAGCTCCTTTGTCTTGGTCTTGGCGGAACCCAAACTGGGCATCAGTGAGCAGGTTATTGATGAGTACGTGCCGCTTGATAGCACTGTCGATGACACATTCCATCACTTTGCTGATGATTGAGAGTAGACTGATGGGGAGGTAATTGGCCGGGTTGGATTTGTCCTGCTTTTTGTGGACAGCACATACCAGGGCAGTTTTCCACATTGTTGGATAGATGCCAGTGTCGTAGCTGTACTGGAACAGCTTGGCTAGAGGCACGGCTAGTTCTGGAGCACAAGTCTTCAGCACGATAGCCGGGATGTTGTCAGGGCCCATAGCCTTTGCTGTATCCAGTGCGCTCAGCCGTTTCTTGATATCACGTGGAGTGAATCGAATTGGCTGAAGACTGGCTTCTGTGATGGTGGGGACCTCAGGAGTAGGCCGATATGGATCATCCATTCGGCACTTTTGGCTGACGATGGTTGTAAATGCTTCAGCCTTGCTTTTTGCACTCGTGTGCTGGGCTCCACCATCATTGAGGATGGGGATATTCATGGAGCCTCCTCCTCCCGTTAGTTGTTTAATGGTCCACCACCATTCACGACTGGATGTGGCAGGATTACAGAGCTTTGATCTGATCCGTTGGTTGTGGGATCGCTTAGCACTGTCTATAGCATGCTGCTTCCACTGTTTAGCATGCATGTAGTCCTGTATTGCAGCTTCCCCAGGTTGGCACCGCATTTTTCGGTACACCTGGTGCTGCTCCTGGCATGCTCTTCTACACTCCTCATTGAACCAGGGTTGGTTCCCTGGCTTGATGGTAATGGTAGAATGAGGGATATGCCAGGCGATGAGGTTACAGATTGTGGTGGAATACAATTCTGCTGCTGCTGATGGCCCACAGCGCCTCATGGATGCCCAGTTTTGAGCTGCTGGATCTGTTCTGAATCTATCCCATTTAGCACGGTGGTAGTGCCACACAACACGATGGAGGCTGTTCTCAGTGTGAAGACGGGACTTCGTCTCCACAATGACTGTGCGGTGGTCACTACTACCAATGCTGTCATGGACAGATGCATCTGCGACAGGTAGATTGCTGAGGACGAGGTCAAGTAGGTCTGCCCTTCATGTTGGTTCCCTCACCACCTGCTGCAGGCCCAGACTGGCAGTTATGTCCTTCAGGACTCGGCCAGTTCGGTCAGTAGTGGTGCTACCGAGCCACTCCTGGTGATGAACATTGAAGTCCCCCACCCAGAGAACATTCTGTGCCATTGCTACTCTCAGTGCTTCTTCCAAGTGGTGTTCAGCATGGAGGATTACTGATTCATCAGCTGAGGGAGGGCGGTAGGTGGTAATCAGCAGGAGGCTTCCTTGCCTATGCTTGACCTGAAGCCATGAGACTTCATGGAGTCCGGAGTCAATGTTGAGGACTCCCAGGGCCACTCCTTCCCAACTGTATACCACGGTGCTGCCACCCCCAGTGGGTCTGTCTTGCCGGTGGGACAGGACATACCCAGGGATGGTGATGGAGAAGTTTGGGACATTGGCTGAAAGGTATGATTCTGTGAGTATGACTATGTCAGGCTATTGCTTGACTAGTCTGTGGGACAGCTCTCCCAATTTTGGCACAAGTCCCCAGATGTTGGTGAGGAGGACTTTGCAGGGTCGACTGGGCTGGATGTGCCGTTGTCGTGTCCGTAGCCGGTGCCAAGGTCGATGCCGGGTGGTCCGTCCGGTTTCATTCTTATTATTGTGTTTCGTAGCGGTTTGTTACAACTGAGAGGCTTGCTGGGCCATTTCAGAGGGCAGTTAGGAGTCAACCACATTGCCAATGTTGTAGTTTGAGTGTCTGTTTTCCTGCTCATCAGTTGCTCCAAGCAGTTTGTCCACTGACTGCCCACCACTGCTTCTCCCATTGTTTGATTTAATACAGAAGGAACATAATTCATTTTTTATTTCCGTTACTACAGCGTTTATAATTTTCAGCAGCCAACACGTCTTAAAATAGCAATTTTTAAATTAAGATCATCTGCTTGGTGATTAAAATAGCAGGGACAGCAAAGTGTCGTCTCTTCACTTTGGAAATAACAGCTGGCTTTTAGTCACTTGAAGATGCGTTACTGCCCGATTTTGAGTTCTTGGGTACAAGTTAATGGTTTTTAAATAACATTAAAAAATAAAGCTTTAATATAGTTTTTTTTAAGGCATAGGGTTAAAAATAAGTATGGGCAGACTAATAAAAGGGATGCTTTTAACAATAGTCTGAAAAGAATTAGATTAGATTTGTTGTGTATTCTAAGCCTTCTTTGGTTGTGAATAGGATGCCCATTTGTCTTTGTGTCCTCGGTCTATTTTCATGTTCGTCAGCAGGTTAATAAGTGTTGTTATTTTTATTAAGTGTGGAAAGGACATGAAGGGTTCTTCATACAATAAATGCCAGAACACATTTTAACGGTAGCTGTTGTTAACACAATTCAATTTATGTGTGCAGGCCTCAATAACTCACCAAAACTTGTTAAGTGGCCCTCCAGCCCAAATAATTGCCCACCCCTGCGTTAAACCGAGGCCCCGTCTGCTCTCTCAGGTGGATGTAAAATTTTGAAGAAGAGCAGGGAAGTTATCCCCGGTGTTCTGCCCAATATTTATCCCTCAATCAACATCACTAAAACAGATGGTCTGGTCATTATCACGTTGCTGTTTGTGGGAGCTTGCTGTGCGCTAATTGGATGCCGCAGTGACTACACTTCAAAAGTCATTAATTGGCTGAAAAACTCTTTGGGACGCCCGGTGGACGTGAAAGGCGCTATAGAAATTCAAGTATTTCTTTTTTCTTTATTATTCGCTCCTGGCCTGAGCTCCAAACACATGAGTCCAGTAATTGACCGTGTAATGACAACTTTTATTGAAATGTTATGTTTTCACAGACGTTAATTCTGAAATAGTCTTTGAATGTTTTGCGCAGAGTCCAGCAGCAAGTGGATTTATGCTTTAGCCACAATACAATGATTAAGGCAGAGTTACATTTTGAAAGGCGATTAAAAAGTCCCACACCGGTTAATGAGATGAACGGTGCCGTCACAGCCCACTTCCTAATGGGAAACTCGGACCGAGGGGACATTCGGTTCCGATCAGTTACACTGAGTAACTAATGCAGGAGAAACACGACGGCATTCCTCATTCCCCATTCAGAGCACGCTCGGGGCATTACACCTGAATTGCTGGAAGCACTTTTCCAACACATTCGCCAAAGCCTATTCGATAGCCATCACCCTGGCAATAACCTAAAATAAAAATAAAATAAAATTAACATTGTTTTTAAATGTGTTAAGTGCAGTTGAAAATCGGAACATCCTTCAGATCATAGCTTGCGGTTAAGCCTACTTATACAGCAGGTGCACTTTGCCAAGCAGATGATGTCTGCTTCATTCACCATTCTATCTGTTCCCCATCCTGCCCAGCCTACCCTCTCTGTCGCCGCTCTTCTCCCTCGGACACCCAGTGCTGATGCCAGCTGTGACATTCAGCGTCACTCCTTCCATCAATCTCCATTGAGCGGAAGTGGAGCTAACCCATCTGTAGCAGGGGTGACAAGAACCCCTAAATGGCGCTGAAAGCACCCGAGCTTCAACAGGGCTGCTTCACTCCTGCTCTGCGTGATGGGGGCGCTTCACCTGCCCACTGCTTCCTCTTGTAGTACCTCACCATCAGAAACTGGCACTGGCAGCCAGTCAAGCCAAAGGAACAGAGCACAGGTACAGATGAACCATTCAGCTACTTGTAAATGACTCAGACACAGATCAGCAGCATAGTCTTGGAGTTATAACTGGTTTGGGAATTGCTGACAGTTCAGTGTACTATTGAGAGAGTGCTGCACTGTCGGAGGTGCCGTCTTTCGGATGAGACGTTAAAACCAAGTCTGCCCTCTCAGTTGGATGTAAGAGATCCCAAGGCACTATGTCATTGAAGAGCAGAGGAGTTCTTCTCGGTGTCCTGCCCAATTTTTATTTCTCAATCAACACCTAAAAGCAGATTATCTGGTCATTATCACATTGCTGTTTGTGGGATCTTGCTGTGCGCAAATTGGCTGCTGCGTTTCCCACATTACAACAGTGACTACACTTCAAAAGTACTTCATTGGCTGTAAAGGGCTTTGGGACGTTCTGAACTCGTGAAAGGCGCTATAGAAATGCAAGACTTACTTTCTTTAATATGCTGCAGTGATGATTATTTGATTACCTTTGAAGAAATGTGATCATTTGGATTTCAAAAGGTATAAGCTGCTTTCATATTTATAAATGCAAGTTCTTTCTTTCTTTCTTTCTTTCTCTCTTTCCTCCCTTCCTTCCCCAAGAATTGAACAGTAGTGGGATTCACTGTGCCCTCAAATTGTGGCAAAATGTTACGAAATGAGCATTTTTGCCATCTCCAGAAGATGATGCTGATCTGTGTACACTATCTCAATCCATGTTGAAGCGATACTCTTGCTCAATTCATGTGCTCATTTCTACTTGCAGATTTGTGGAGTTCAAAAAGGCACCGGGGCAGTTCCGAGCAGCTGAGTGTTGCAGCCACCAAAAATAGGACAAAGGAAATGGTGAGAGAGCGAACACTGACTAGGATTTGTTCAAGTGTCCCATGAAAACCAAGCCCTGTGAACATTGAGTGTAAAGGTCGCTGGTGAAAACCGATACCATTCCAGGTGGGTGAGAAAAACAGAACAAAAAGCAAAATACTGCAGATGCTGGAAATCTGAAACAAAAACAGAAGAGGCTGGAAACGCTCAGCGGGTCGGGCAGTGTCTGGAGAGGACGGACAAGATGTTTCAGGGACGGACCCTTCGTCAGAACTGGAAAATCGTACAGATGAACAGCTTTTAAAAAGAAACAGAACAAGGGGAAGGAGAAAAGAAGAGGAAGAAAGAACCTGCATTTATATAGCGCCTTTCACGACCTCAGAACGTCCCAAATCGCTTTACAGCCAATGACGTACTTTTTGAAGTGGAGTCGCTGTTGTAACGTAGGAAACGCGGCAGCCAATTTGCGCACAGCAAGCTCCCACAAACAGCAATGTGATAATGACCAGATCATCTGTTTTAGTGATGTTTGTTTGAGAGATAAATATTGGGCCTAGGACACCGGGGAGAACTCCCCTGCTCTTCTTCACAGTGCAATGGGATCTTTTACATCCGACTGAGAGGGCAGTTGTGGCCTCGGTTTAACATCTCATCCAAAAGGCACCACCCCCTCACTGAAAATTTAGCCTAGATTATGCGCTCAAGTTTCTGGAGTGGGGCTTGAGCCCCTAACCTTCTGGCTCAGAGGAGAGAACCACTGAACCACGGCCGGCGTCTAGGAAGAGCAGATCACTTCTGCCATTTAACCATCTCCTGTGCTCCACTCAAGCATTTTACACGTCATTTTATTTCCTTTCCTGTGCGTGTGGCAGTATCATTTATTCCCCTTTCCACCCTCCCCCGTGTTCTGTTTCTTTTTAAATGCTGCTCATCTGTAGTTTCTTCCAGTCTGATGAAGGGTCCACTCCCGAAATGTTACCTCTCTGTCCTCGCTACAGAGGCTGCCTGACTCACTTAGTGTTTCCAGTGGATATAAGAGAAACTAGCTGGCATCCTCAAGATTCTTTTGCCAATTCCAAAGCTTAAAGGCCAATATTTTTCACTGAAGAATGTGCTGACTCATATATGGGTAGGAGTTGGTTTCTGGTCTCACCTCCAGCACTGTTGTAGCTGGAATGTGAGACTGGAAGATAAGACTTGGATCCATGAGGGTTGATTTTAATGAATTTGAGCTCCTGTATAGAGACGCGCACACTGGGAGTGTGTATCGGGAATTCAGGGACAGAAGCCAGCGACACATCGACTTGTACCTTGGTAGGAAACGATCTCAGGGTCTGCTCTCCCTCTGCAGCTGATACACACCAGCACTGGGTGCACAGCCCCAGAGAATTTGCCCCTGTAAGAGCCGCTAAATGTACAAGAACCAATTTCATCTTATCTGATTTGGTTATAAGTGGCCTCACCCATCAAGGTGACTTCATCACCATCTTGAAGGAATTTGCGTGTCTGTCCATTGCCGAGGTCAATGACTTTCGTTCCCTTCCATGACTGCTCCAACATTGAGCCAAAACTCTCCGGGGTCTGTCGAGCATAACCACATATAGTCGATCACACAGTCCTTCCAAACATCAATCCTACATGTGAAATGAACACTCAGCCTAAAACCAATACTATTATCTAAGATTAGAAAATATCAATGCTGAAAACTGTACCTATGTGCAGTTGTCTTCATAATCGGTAATTAAATTGGATTACTCCCTGTAGGAATTTTAGGAACATTGGCCAGAATCCATCAACCCTCTATTAATAATACTGCACCAAACGACTACACACCAACACTTCCTCAGCTAGTTCCAACCTGGTGTTTTACTCTCTTTGAGGTAGCACAGTTGCTTCTGAAATTGCCATGTTTCAGGGGGGCGCATACCATCTCCAGCAGCACTTAGTACCACCTTGATTGCAATTATCAGAATGATACCGGGGCTAAAAGGGTTAAATTATGAGGATGGTTTGCATAGATTAGGTTTGTATTCGCTTGAGTATAGAAGATTGAGGTGTTTAAGATGATTAAAGGAGTCGATAGGGTAGATAGAGAGAAATTATTTCCTCTGCTGGGAGAGTTCAGAACAAGGGGGCATCACCTTAAAATTAGAGCCAGGCCACTCAGGGGTGATGTCAGGAAGCACTTCTTCACACAAAGGGTAGTGGAAATATGGAACTCTCTCCCCCAGAAAACTATTGAGGCTGGGGTCAATTGAGAATTTTAAAACTGAGATTGATAGATTTTTGTTAGGCAAGGGTATTAAGGGATACAGAACCAAGGTGGGTAGATGGAGTTAAGCTACAGATCAGCCATGATCTAATTGAATGGTGGAACAGGCTCGAGGGGCTGAATGACCTCCTCCTGTTCCTGTGTTCCTTGTTTGCATTGCATGTGGCAAAGTGGGAAATTAAATGAGCCATTAGACAGCAGATACACTCCCAGTGATTGTTTTAAACCACCCAGAGTGTCAGGCACTGTTAAACTGGCAGATATTTGACTTTTAGAAGAGACAGGCAGAATGGAAAAGGAGGGTGTGGGGTAGCCCTGATAATAAAGGAGGGAATAAAGACAGTAGAGAGAAAGGATCTTGGCTCAGAAAAACAAAATGTAGAATCAGTTTGGGTGGAGCTAAGAAACAACAAGGGGCAGAAAACACTAGTGGGAGTAGTCTATAGGCTCCCTAACAGTGGTTGTAGTGTCAGGCAGTGTATAAATCAGGAAATTAGAGATGTATGTAACAAGGGTAATACAGTAATCATGGGGGAATTTAACTTTCATATAGACTGGGCAAACCAATTTTGCAGAAATAGTGCAGAGGAAGAGTTCATGGAATGCATTCAAGATAGTTTTCTAGATCAGTATGTCAAGGAACCTACGAAGGAATTGGTTATTTTAGATCTAGTACTGTGCAATGAGACAGGGTTAATTAATAACCTTGTAGTAAAGGAGTCTCTGGGGAGCAGTGATCATAATATGATAGAATTTTGTGTTGAGTTTGAGAGTGATTTAGTTAAGTCCGAAACTAGGGTCCGAAACCTGAACAAAGCAAACTATGTAGGTATGAGAGGCAAGTTGGCCAAGGTAGGTTGGGAAACTAGATTAAAAGATATGAGAGTAGAAAAGCAATGGCAAACATTTAAATAAATAATTCATAATTCGCAACGAATATACATTCCCTTAAGTAATAAAAACACCATGGGAAAAACTAGTGGGGTACCACAAGGATCAGTGCTTGGGCCTCAGCTATTCACAATCTATATCAATGATTTGGATGAGGGGACCAAATGTAATATATCCAAGTTTGCTGATGATACAAAGCTGGGTGGGAATGTAAGTTGTGAGGAGGATGCAAAGAGGCTTCAAGGGGATATAGACAGGCTAAATGAGTGGGCAAGAATATGGCAAATGGAATATAATGTGGAGAAATGTGAAGTTATCCACTTTGGTAGGAAAAATAGAAAAGCAGAGTATTTTTTAAATGGTGAGAGATTGGGAAATGTTGGTGTTCAGAGGGACCTGGATGTCCTTGAACACGAATCATTGAAAGTTAATATGCAGGTACAGCAAGCAATTAGGAAAGCAAATGGTATGTTGGCCTTTATTACAAGAGGATTTGAGTATAAGAGTAAAGACGTCTTACTGCAATTATATAGGGCCCTGGTGAGACCACACCTGGAGTATTGTGTACAGTCTTGGTCTCCTTACCTAAGGAAGGATATACTTGCCATAGAGGGAGTGCAACAAAGGTTCACCAGACTGATTCCTGGGATGGGGGGGATTGTCCTATGAGGAGAGATTGAGTAGACTAGGCCTATATTCTCTCGAGTTTAGAAGAATGAGAGGTGATCTCATTGAAACATACAAAATTCTTACAGGGTAGATGCAGGGAGGATGTTTCCCCTGGCTGGAGAGTCTAGAACCAGGGGTCACAGTCTCAGAATAAAGGGTCGGCCATTTAGGATGTTCTTGCCATGGAGGGAGTGCAGTGAAGATTCACCAGGCTGATACCTGGGATGGCAGGAATGATTGGGTCGATTGGGCTTATACTCGCTGGAGTTTAGAAGAATGAGAGGGGATCTCATTGAAACTTATAAAATTCTAACAGGACTAGACAGACTAGATGCAGGAAGGATGTTCCTGATGGCTGGGGAGTCCAGAACCAGGGGTCACAGTCTAAGGATAAGGGGTAAGCCATTTAGGACTGAGATGAGGAGGAATTTCTTCACCCAGAGAGTGGTGAACCTGTGGAATTCTCTACCACAGAAAGCAGTAGAGGCCAATTAATTAAATATATTCAAGAAGGAGTTAGATATATTTCTTAAAGCTAAAGGGATCAAGGGATATGGAGAGAAGGCAGGGACAGGGTACTGAATTTGGATGATCAGCCATGATCTCATTGAATGGCGGAGCAGGCTCGAGGGGCTGAATGGCCTGCTCCTGCTCCTATCTTCTATGTTTCTATGTTTCTATGAGGTAAGGAGAAATTTCTTCACTCAGAGGGTGGTGAATCTTTGGAATTCTCTAAGCCAGAGGGCTGTGGAGGCTCAGTCGTTGAGTATATTCAAGACAGAGATCAATAGATTTTTGGATATTAAGGGAATCAAGGGATATGGGGATAGTGCCGGAAAGTGGAGTTGAGGTAGAAGATCAGCCATGATCTTATTGAATGGCTCGAGGGGATGAATGGCCTAGTCCTGCTCCTGTTTCTTATGTTCTTATGTACACCTAGTTGAAGGCCAAATATTCATCTATAGAAAGTACCAGAGCCGGTGAGTTGGTGTATTTCAGTGCGAACCAGATTGAAGAGTGGTCTGATGTCATCTCTTGACTGATACCTCACTGTGCAGGTCTGTTTAATCAGCATGGACCATTGGCGGGGAGAGTAACTCTACCCAGAAGATAAGATCTTGGCCAAAACCTTAGTCAGTATGAAGCAGACATGCCTTCTTTAGGCATTAATGTAATTGTGGCTGAATCTGGTGCAATGGGAAGCTCCCAGGAGGACTCAGACCCTGGCACGAGAACGGAGTCATTAGACCAAGCAGGCTCCTTCACAAGTCCGCGATCAGGCTCTGTGGCTGACAAATTTCACTTCTCAGCACAACCAGTATCTCTACCTCCAGTTGAGGCACTACCTCAGCACCCAGCGGCCAATCCCACCCTTGAGTTTTAATCCAATCCCAAACAGATTCCCACAGATACATCTCCACCTTGGCACCACATTCACCTCAACAACAAAAAAAGAACAGAAAATCTGAAGGAGACCTGGGAAAAGTCCAAGGTCGTTGGTTATTGGAAGAGGAACGAGGAGAGGGGAAAAAATGCATATTCAGCATCACCTGCAGCAAAATGTGTGGAGGAACAACTCAAGATCGTACTTTGCACATCTCCAGCTCCACCAGTTACACCCTCTACACCGCACCACTGCATCTTTATTATTCGTTCACGGGATGTGGGTGTCGCTGGCAGGGCCAGCATTTATTGCCCATCCTTAGTTGCCCTTGAGAAGGTGGCGGTGAGCCGCCTTCTTGAGCCGCTGCAGTCCGTGTGGTGAAGGTACTCCCACAGTGCTGTTAGGGAGGGAGTTGCAGGATTTTGACCCAGCGACGATGAAGGATCAGCGATATACTTCCAAGTCAGGGTGGCACGTGACTTGGAGGGGAACTTGGAGGTGGTGGTGTTCCCATGCGCCTGCTGCCCTTGTCCTTCTGTTGTTTGTTGTTGAGGTGAATGTGGTGCCAAGGTGGAGGTCGCGGGTTTGGGAGGTGCTGCCGAAGAAGCCTTGGCGAGTTGCTGCAGTGCATCTTGTAGATGGTACACACTGCAGCCACGGTGCGCTGGTGGTGGAGGGAGTGAATGTTTAAGGTGGTGGATGGGGTGCCAATCAAGCGGGCTGCTTTGTCTTGGATGGTGTCGAGCTTCTGGAGTGTTGTTGGAGCTGCACTCATCCAGGCAAGTGGAGAGTATTCCATCACACTCCTGACTAGAGCCTTGTAGATGGTGGAAAGGCTTTGGGGAGTCAGGAGGTGAGACACTCACCGCAGAATACCTAGCCTCTGACCTGCTCTTGTTGCCACAGTATTTATGTGGTTGGTCTAGTTATGATTCTGGCCAACGGTGACCCCCAGGATGTTGATGGTGGGGGATTCGACTATGGTAATGTTATTGAATGTCAAGGGGAAGTGGTTAGGCGCTCTCTTGTTGGAGATGGTCATTGCCTAGCACTTGTGTGGTGCGAATGTTACTTGCCACTTATCAGCCCAAGCCTGAATGTTGTTCAGGTCTTGCTGCATGCGGGCATGGACTGCTTCATTATCTGAGGAGTTGTGAATGGAACTGAACACTGTGCAGTCATCAGCGAACATCTCCACTTCTGACCTTATGTTGGAGGGAAGGTCATTGATGAAGCAGCTGAAGATGGTTGGGCCTAGGACACTGTCCTGAGGAACTCCTGAAGCGATGTCCTGGGGCTGAGATAATTGTCCTCGAACAACCACAACCATCTTTGTGCTAGGTATGACTCCAGCCAGTGGCGAGTTTTCCCCCTGATTCCCACTGACTTCAATTTTACTCGGGCTCCTTGATATCACACCCAGTCAAATCTTCTGGTCACCTTTTCGCTGTTAGAACTCTGGACTGCTCTCAATAAGACCACAAGGACCATGACCAGCAGAAGTTCAAGGATAAATTATCCCCACCCTGAAGTCCACATTGGTCCCAGTGCAAATACAACCAGTCCGAGAAACTGTAATATATCAGTTGACCACTTCAATAAGAATAAAAATCACAAAATATACCTAATAATACAGGCCTACAAATTGGTTTAGGTCAATTTTTGGGCGCCAAATGGGTGCACAAAATGATCCCTGCGCCTGAAGACGGGGGCGCGAGGATCGTGAGAAACTGGTCCTTGGGCCTCAGTGTAATAGTCGCAGTGAGCTGCCGGCGCCTGAGGCACCTCCTGAGCCAGCTCGCTGGTTTGGCAGTCTCCAATTTGAACTGCCTGCCATGCCCTGTTAGGTTCTGAGCAAGAGGGGAGGAGAATAGGAGGGGGGCTAGCGCGGGCTAACAGCGGCCTGCATTAATGGTCTGGAGCTGGAAAGAGTTCCTGATCCTCCCAGCTCCACGCGAAGGTAAGTCTAGAAATAAATACTTACATTTTTGTTGGGGCGCCAGGCAGACGAATTTCCGGCAGGGGGCTTGAAGCAGGCAGTAGACCCAGATTTGCAAGGGGCCTAATGCCTGTTTCAGGCGATTGCCAGGGATGCCTGGAAAGCTGTCTTCATAGAATCATAGAATCAAAGAAATTTACAGCACAGAAGGAGGCCATTCTTCATCAATATGGCAGCACTCCTATTGCAGGCGCAGATCGGGCGTGGGACATTGTGCCCAATATTGATCCTTTTTGTCCCAGTTTTCCACCTGGTTACTGGGTGCAACAATGAGCTTCGAAAGCTGGATGTATTCACTTTAGAGATGTGAAGACGACAGTGTAGGGCGAGGTTAGATGTTGGGCGGCTCTTCTTTTCCCAGAGGATAGTAGACCTATGGAACAAGTTGCAGGCTCGTGCGGCGAGTGCTGACTCTCCGTAAACCTTCAAAAGAGAGCTGGACCAGTTCCTGGCTGGGGCACAGATCACTTCTTAGAAAAGGCACGTGAAATACCAGGTAATATAACCACACAACGTGAGCTCCTGGACTTGTTTTGATCGCCTAAGGAGATTGGAGAAGAATTTTCCATATTTCTTTCCTCCTAATTTGCCTTGGGATTTTAAGCTGGATTTTTGCCTCTCCCAGGAGACATGGTTGCTGATGGGTAGGGACATATCTAATCATGATAGTTCAGGCATCATGACTGTGTGTGGCAGGTTTGATGGACCAAATGGTCTTTTCCTGCCCATTCATTTTCATATGTTCATAACTTACCTTTACACACCTATAAACATCTTTACACACCTATACACACACCTTTATACACCTATACCAACATGTCTGCCACCTTCCAGGGAAAGGATTGCTGCAGCACCACCCAATGGCCAAAATCAGGAACTGCACTGAGATTTCACAGAAGAAGCTTAAAGTAAATTGATTGACAGTCACATAACGTTAGGTCGGGTGCCACTGAAGTTAATGAGTCACATAATTTTAGTCTGACAGTGCCACTGACAGGCGCAATACCATTAAACTGTTGTGATCAGGTGGTATTTTTAAAAATATAATAGATATGTACTAAACATACATATTTGAATGTAAACTCAATTTTTAAGACACAGAAATAAATGACAAAGATAGTTGCTAATCATAAAAAAAGTTAAATAATTATTATTCAAAAGGTGCCAAGTTTGATCCACAAAGATCCTGTTGTGAGTTTCCGTATATTACACTTCCACCAAGCAATGACAGAGTAAAGGTAGCTGGTACTCACAGGGCCACTGATAGTTCCAGAGGCCATCAAGTCTCCAGGTCTTACGTTGCACCCATTAACAGTATGGTGAGCCAGCTGTTGCTTCATGGTCCAGTACATGTGCTGAAGAGAAGCGAACAAGCACAGTGAATGAAGATTAGTTTGTTTGAAAACACATTCAACAACAAAGCAACAACAACTTGTATTTATATAGCGTCTTTAACGTAGTAAAACGTCCCAAGACGCTTCGTGGGAGCGATTATCAAACAAAATCTGACACCGAGCCACATAAGGATAAATTAGGACAGGTGACCAAAAGGTTGGTCAAAGAGGGAGGTTTTAAGGAGCGAATTAAAGGAGGAGAGAGAGGGAGAGAGGCGGAGAGGTTCAGGGAGGGAATTCCAGAGCTTAGGACCTCGGCAGCTGAAGGCACGGCCACCAAAGGTGGAGCGATGAAAACCGGGGATGCGCAAGAGGCCAGAATTGGAGGAGCGCAGAGATCTCGGAGGGTTGTAGGGCTGGAGGAGGTTACAGAGGTAGGGAGGGGAGAGACCATGGATGGATTTGAACACAAAGATGAGAATTTAAAAATTGAAGCGTTGCTGGACTGAGAACTAATGTAGGTCAGCGAGCACAGGGTTGATAGGTGAACGGAACTTGGTGTGAGTTAGGATACGGGCGCTATCAGGGATTCAGTGTGGAGTTCAGTGTACTCGATTTGTAGCCATACAATTTTCAGTGCTGTCATTCGATGGAATGTCACCAGGCCATGAATCGGGTGCATTGCTCTCTGCCCCCGAATTCTCGATCTGTGTTCCTGTTACACGAGCTCTGCCCCAGGAGTGCTAACTAACCCAAAACCATTCCATACACTTAACCCTTGGAGCCCATTGCTTGAAATTCCACAGGTGTTTTCCCAGTCTCCCGTTGTAATTCCATCTTAACTCCAAAAAAACAGGGTTACGCCCGGTTTCTGCTGTTTGTTTGGAGTTGTGTAGGTTTCCCACCGGAGGTACAATGGGAGATCGGGAGAATCCAGGCAGGATTTCATTTCTCCAACCTGACGAGAAACTATTACTCTCACCCTAGAACAATCCCGTGCTGTTATCCAGCATCAGAAATATTCAAAGCAAGTAAATGGTCATGAGCTGTAACAGCAAAGCTTTGGAGAGGGTGCAGAGGAGAATGTTACCCGGGATGTGGGACTTCAGTTATGTGGAGAGACTGGAGAAGCTGGGACTGTTCTCCTTAGAGCAGAGAAGGTTAAGGAGAGATTTAATAGAGGTGTTCAAAATTATGAAAGGTTTTTATAGAATAAATAAGGAGAAACTGTTTCCACTGGCAGGAGGGTTGGTATGATGCGGAGATGCCGGTGTTGGACTGGGGTGGACAAAATTGAGAGGTCGCACAACACCAGGTTATAGTCCAACAGTTTTATTTGAAATCACAAGCTTTCGGAGCTATCGATTGCCCCTTCCTCAGGTGAAGTAAATAGATGCAGAATCGCCAAAGCATATATAGATAGAGAGATACTTGATGTAACCAGAGGACACAGATTTAAGATAATTGGCAAAAGAACCAGAGGGGCAATGAGGAGAATTTTTTTTACGCAGCGAGTTGTTATGATCAGGAATGCGCTGCCTGAAAAGGCAGTGGAAGCAGATTCAACAGTAACTTTCAAAAGGGAATTGGATAAACACTTGAAAAGGAAAATTTGCAGGGCTATGGGGAAAGAGCAATGGTGGGACTATATGGATAGCTCTTTCAAAGAGCCAGCACAGGCATGATGGGCTGAACGGCCTCCTTCTGTGTTGTAGGATTCTATGGGGTAAAAATTCACTTGGTTGCGCCACCCGTTAGCGCCTTAAGAGGGCGCTAATGGGGCGCAAAGCCGCTAATGCCCGGGCGCAGCGATGTTTGCGCCGCTCGAGAACTTAACTTGAGATTGTGCGGCAGCGCTAAAACTTACCGCTGCGACCACCTGCGCGCGCAGATTGTGACGTCATTCCATGGTGCAACGCCCTTGGGGCGCCCCGTAGCGGAAATTGAGTGGTGCCCCCTGCCTTACCGCCTGGCGCTTCCAACGACCAGAAGACTGGAACGCTATCAATCGCTGTGGGGCTGGGGGGGGCGCTATTTAAAGGGGGCCTCTTCCTGTCTTTTATTGTTGGTGGCATTTTTGAACTACGCATTCTGAGAGAGAGAGGGAGAGACTTCTGGAGAGATTCAACGTTGTGTGAAGGAGTTTTGGGTACTGAGCAGCACTTTGCAGGTTCATTTTGATTTGCCATTCCTTGTATCGATTTAGCAGAGACCGTGGGAGCTGCACTCTGAGCTCTTTGCCTGGTGCTCTCCATTGTTCTTTCCAGCACATTTGATGTGCAAGTCTCTCCAGGCCGAGATTCAAGGCAGCAATGAACAGGATGTGGATGGAAAGCAAGATTAACCATCCCCTTTAAGAACTGGCCCGTGCCATTGTGTGTGTGTTCCATTGCTGACTGACATTACATGAGCTTCGCCAGCGCTCCGAGTTAGCGCCTCACTGCTCGGCCTTTGCGCCTTAAGAGAGGTGTGCAGCGCCTGCTTTAGCGCTCCACTCACCTCCCGGGGCGGTAAAAGTGAAGTTTCCCGTCAGTGCCGATAATTAGCGCCAGGCGCTAATATTTGCGTCCGGACGATATTTGCGCCCCAAATGGGGCGCGACCTAATTTCTACCCCTATGATTCTAACTTATATTAGAAAAGGAAAGCCAAGGGGCACCGATCTCACCTTGAAGTTGGACTGACAGATAGTTGCCTTTTCAGTCATGGCTTCACCTGCCGTTAAACACAGAGAGCATTCTTGAAGCCAGGTCAGAGGTCAACATTTTAAAAATTGTGAAATGGTAATAAAAGATACAATAGAATAACAAGCATGGTTCATGCAACTGTGTTCACATTATTTTTATTTAATTTTTAAACAGAATCTAGTACACCAGTGGGCTGAACATCAAACCCTACTGTACTCACTGCCAGTCCACTAAACAGTCACCAGTCTCAGGATTATTAGAGGAGGGATAGATTGTTCCATTAAAACATGGAGTGCAGGTTACATCTGACCCTCTCCTTCCCGTCGCATCAAGAACATCCAATGAAACAAAAGTCTATTTTTAGGTCAACACTCTTCTGTTGAATCCAGTAAGGTTCAAACCCCATCTGCTGGTGTATGAATACAGAAACATAAATGGCCTCTGAAGAATCATCGAGATTACAGCACAGGAGGCCATTCAGCCCATCGTGTCTGTGCCTGGGCCAGGTCTTCAACTGGATCTGTCTACTCTAATCCCATTTCCCTGCCCTTTCCCATGTCCCTTTATATTCCTCCTTTTCAAATAGTTATCCGATTCCTCTGTAAATGATGTTCTCGTCTCTGCCTCAGTCGCCCCTCGTGATACAGCATCCCAAGTTCTAAGAACCCTCTGTGTATGAGAACATTTCTTGTAACATCTCCTTTAATGCATCCAGTGACAATCCTGAGACTAAGGCACTATGCTACAATCCCAGCAAAGTTTCAGCAGGCTCTAAGGGCTGATTTTACAAACGTGTACAAATAGTGAAGAGCCTCACTCACTGGTGTGTATCAGAAAAGCATGGGCAGTGCACCTGTAATTTTCCACCAGCAACTCTCATTCATAAAATCAGCCCCCTAGTGTGAAATGCTAGGGTAGAGTTTCCTTCTGCCCTATTCCCTATTCCCACATAGCACCAGATAAGTGGAGGGTCCAATGGGAGACAACCCCTTCTGAGCAGCACTGCATCAAAAAACTTCCTCCCTGGTGTCAGCACTTGACTCTGCCTGAAGAGGGCGCAACAATGCAAAGTACATGAAAATTACATGCAAAGTACATGAAAATTACATGCAAAGTACATGAAAATTACATGCAAAGTACACGCAAATATGGGACAAATGGATCTGCACACGGATTTCCTCCATTAGTCAAATGGGTATAAACCGCCATTTACGCAGTTTCTCCAGGATTGCACCAATTTCTCACAGGTTACAGCGTGGATCGGGAGAACCCACAGGAAATTCAGGGCCATCGTGAAAATGAGAATTCGATATGAACCCATTCCACCAGGGACTGAAATGCTTCCTCAGTCTCACGAGACGGTGAACATTTGCATTTATAAAATAAAAGTGACAATTACACTGTTCAAACACCTCTAAAAGTTTACCTTTGTAAATTTTTGCTGTTAAATTAAATTTTTAAAAAAAGTGACAGACGGACAGACAGACAGACGGGTGACTGTCTGTGTGGAGTTTGCACATTCTCCCCGTGTCTGCGTGGGTTTCCTCCGGGTGCTCCGGTTTCCTCCCACAGTCCAAAGATGTGCGGGTTAGGTTGATTTGGCTATGATAAATTGACCCTTAGTGTTAGGGGGATTAAATACGTGGGGTTACGGGGATAGGGTGGGATATATGTCGGTGCAGGCTCGATGGGCCGAAATGGCCTCTATCTGCACTGTGGGGATTCTGTGATTCTGTGTGACACGCTGAAAGTTGCCGTGTGTAACTCACCTTTAATGGAAACAAAAAGGTTGATGTCAAAAGTGTACGGCTCATCGCTGCACAGGTATGGCAAAGGCTTGGGATCCTACACAATCGAAAGATCACAAAACAAAGGGTAACCAAAGGCATTCTGGCAACGCGGGCTACATTCAAGACTTAAAACTCAGCATTCACTCTTTCAGAATCACCGATATTCACCACAAACCGAACAGGCGTATTTTATACAACCTGAATTGCTGAAATTAGGAAACTAAACTATCAGACTTTGCTAACGGATGGTTTCTACCCTGAAATAATGACCACCCAGTCTAGCCGAGAGGGTACAGAATTGCAAAGGACCCTTTCCTCCCCCTCCATTTCAGCATGTTTCCTTAACAGAGCCTGAATTTAAAAATATTTTCATATAAACAAGAGGCCAGCATCAGTTTTAGATTAATGGCATTAAATGAAATTGAGTTAGATTTTGAGAAAACAATTAAAATGCTTTATGCAGATTGAAATATAATAAAATAAACTGAATGTTGGACAGATTGTGATAAATCAGCCCTCGGTTAAAATTCACCTTGCAGTAACTATAGCCCTGATTTTAACTCGGGGCGTGCGTGAATCGGGTGGGCGAGGGGAGTGGCCGGTTTTCACACCTGCTCCTTTTCCACCCCCTCAACCAGTACCTGCCTCAGTGGCACCAAGCCGGCTGGGCCAGACTGAGGAGCAGCAGTCTGCAGCCCGGGCCCCCAACGCCTGCCAGCAGTCAGCGGCCTCGAGCACCTCATCCCGACATGAACAGCCACTTCCACCAGCTCTGCTCTGCCCACTAGAGGGAGCAGCTCGTAGGAGTCGTAGAGTTAGGAATAGGGGGCGATTTTGCCAGCCCTGGGGAGGCGGGTTTGGAGGCGGGACTGCCGGGAAAATGGCAGAATCTGGGGGCGGCTACCCATCCCGCCCCCATCCCGCCTCCGTGCCATCTTCCCAGGAGGCGGGTCCCCGAGTCGCGCAGGGACCCGTCTCCTCGAGGCGGGAAGCGGATTACAGCCATTTAACTGCCTGTTAGCAGTTAAGAGGATTATCCCCATTTTTCCAACAGAGGTGCGGGCTTCCCGACGTCGGGAAACCCCGCCAGGGTCACCGAGGTGAGCAGTGGGTCTGCGGGGGTCGGAGGGGTTCAAAAGTGCGCTGTGGAGGTGAGTGATGGGTGCAAGTGTGGAGATGTAAGTATGGGAGGTGAGTGAAAAGTGTTGGAAAAAGTTTACTTACCTTTGTTTCTTCCTGCAGGCTTCAATCGTTGGGGAACCGGAGGCTCCGGCATCTCAATGGCAGAGATGACAGAATGGTTGCTGCATTCTCCGATGCAACAGCCATCTGATGTCTGCTCAGGAAATAGGTTTGGTGAGCCTTGAGTACAAGAACTCACCAAACAACAGAGAATGTCTGTGTTTGACAGCTTCTCAAATTTTTGACAGATGAAACGTCATACGCTGACGTTCTCTGTCACCAGCTTTCCCTTAATTGACCTGCTAAGCCCGCTGGGCAGGTTTAACAAGGTCAATCAAGGGAAAATAGCGTGGATTGGCCAGAAGTCGATGGAGGCGGGACTAAAACCCGACAAGCAGCAGTCCCGCCTCCAAAAGCTCCCCATTGGCAAAATCTTGTTCTAAGAAAGGCCTCACAGGTTAATCACCTGGGTGAGAAATTAATGGATGGTATTTATTATGTCTGCCATTAAATTGATCACATCTGGCACTTTAGTCTACAGTGTGGTTTAGTAGCAGCTTCTGGGTCTGCATGGTCAGGATGTTATTGATGTAGACTGAATGGTTTTAATGTTCTTCAATACAGGATGAAGGAAGTGGGAAAGGATGTAACAAGGGCTGTTAAGTAGCGGAGCTATATGTAAGATTTCAGGGCAGGGGAATGAGCAGGTTACCAGAATCACTGAGCAATGAACTCATCTCCCATATCTCTGGCTGCAAGGCGTTGAGGCTTCCTTCCTTCTTCTGATTCCTCATCACCCCCCTGATTTTCCTTGTCCGATGAGGAATGCTCCTGTTCTTGTGCCTCCTCCGAATGCAGGCCTCTCTGTATGGCGAGGCTGCGCAGTGAGCAGCACTCCTCTAAGATGTGGGAGACTCTTTGTGGGGCATATTGTAGGGATCGGGGAGCCCCCAGACCTGTCCAGACACCTGAACCTCTGCTTCAGCATCCCTGTGGTGTGCTCAATAACCATCCTGGTGGTCCCCGGCTTTGATTATACCATTGGCGGCCGTGCCTTCAGCTGCCTGGGCCCTAAGCTCTGGAGTTCTCTCCCTAAACCTTTCCACATCTCTCTCCTCCTTTAAGACGCTCCTTAAAACCTAACTCTTTGACCAAGCCTGTCCAAATATCCCCTTTATGTGGCTCGGTGTCAAATTTTGTTTGATAATCGCTCCTGTGAAGCGCCTTGGGTTGTTTTACTATGTTAAAGGCGCTGTATAAATACAAGTTGTTGTTGTATTACTCAGGCGTGATTGGGTTGCATGGGGCTGTCATGAAGCATGTCTGTAGGGGGCAACCCTTGTCCCCCAGCAGCCAGCCTGCCAGGATCCTGGGGCGGTGGTAGTTTGGCACAGGATCAATGCATCGCGACAGCTGCCTGGGTACCTTGCAGAAACTTGCAGGATAATGTGGATAAATGCGAGGTTATCCACTTTGGTGGCAAAAACAGGAAGACAGATTATTATCTGAACGGCAATAGATTGGGAAAAGGGGAAGTGCAACGAGATCTGGGAGTCCTTGTGCACCAGTCGCTGAAGGTAAGCATGCAGGTGCAGCAGGCGGTTAAGAAGGCAAATGGTATGTTGGCCTTCATAGCGAGAGGATTCGAGTACAGGAGCAAGGATGTCTTGCTGCAGTTGTACAAGGCCTTGGTGAGACCGCACCTTGAGTACTGTGTGCAGTTTTGGTCGCCTTATCTGAGGAAGGATGTTCTTGCCATGGAGGGAGTGCAGCGAAGATTCACCAGACTGATACCTGGGATGGCAGGAATGACGTATGAAGAGAGATTGGGTCGATTAGGCTTATATTCGCTGGAGTTTAGAAGAATGAGAGGGGATCTCATTGAAACTTATAAAATTCTAACAGGACTAGACAGACTAGATGCAGGAAGGATGTTCCCGATGGCGGGGGAGTCCAGAACCAGAGGTCACAGTCTAAGGATGAGGGGTAAACCATTTAGGACTGAGATGAGGAGGAATTTCTTCACCCAGAGAGTGATGGGACACCATTTGGGCATCAATGGAGTGGTTGTCTTTTCTATTGATGAATGCTGCTGGCTGGTGATCTGATGTCCTGATGGCCACGTGTGCAGTCAATGATGCCCTGGACACGAGGGAAGCCGGTCACTGCTGCCGATCCCCGAGCTCTCTCCTGTTGACCATTGAGGTCAATGGGCATGGTGATGTGCTGGTTAACCCTGGGGAACAGGGTGTCGGGGACCTGCTCAATGCAGCTGTGTACCGCAGACTGGGAGATGCAGGTGGTGTCCTCAGTAGCAGACTGGAAGGAGCCAGTGGCGATGAAGTTAAGGACTGCGCTGACTTTGACAGCCACTGGCAAAAGCAGGGACCCCTGTTCCAGCAGGCAGGTGGTCCTGTTGCAGGAGGCTGCCGAGGTCTGCAACAGCCTGCCTGGAGAAATGCAGCCTCTTCCTGCACTGCTCCGCGGAGAGATCTAAGAAAGGGACTCGGTCTGCACACCTGAAGTGCTGGGTATGGCCTCCTACGAGCACCCTCCCCTTCACGCGCTTTCTTCTAATAGGCCCAGCTGCTGCTCATGCTGATGGGTGAGCTGGTCAGGCTACAGCTCCTCTTGCTCCATCTGTTCCTCCATCCCAATGAAACTTACAATAACAGGGCCCGTTATAAGCAGGTGAAGGTTACTGAGGGCGATAAGGCAGAAAAGGTGATAAAGAAGCAATCTGCAAGCTGGAAACTCTCCTGGCAATCCTCAAAATAGCACAAAGACCCTCCTGCATCAGGACCTCCTGCCTTCTTACCTGTAGGTGAGTGTCCCTTTAAATACTGCTTCAGTGGCCCTGAGTCCAATCCTGCCAGGTTTTACTGGCGGGTTGGGCATTGAGCGGGACTTTCCCGATTTTCTGTTAAAATGGCGTCAGGGTCCTACTTACGGCATAGGACCCCAATTTAAATATATTCACGAGGCCCCCGCCTGCCTGTGACAAGCACCTCAACTGTCCCTGGGACGTGCGGGGTTAAAACGGCAGCGGGTGGGAGCACGTCAAGAACGCAGCGGTAAGTAATCTACTGCTATTTTCACCCAACCGGGCTAAAATCGGGCCTATAGCCTGTGATCTGTCATTAATATTCGGCGAATTATGGGGCGAATTCGGGGCAGAATCCTCGGCGATTGGAAATTCACATTGAAGAATCGGGTCACCTGATTCACAGCGCTCACTGATCGGAAAATCAGGAGCGCCGAGCCCCGTGCAGATTATCCAGTTCACAGTCCCGTTGAGCGAGAGTCTGTGCCGAGAGCCCAGCCTCTGTATCCCAGTGTGCCTGTTAGTAGGGTGCTTGGAACTAGAACAATGGTGTACGTGTGCAGAATGCAGAGCCTGGATTCTACGTGCCTTGTGCTCTCCGCTTTGTTCTCTCGGCAGCAGTGAGTTAATAAAGTCGCGCTTTAATCAGCACGTTGTAATGCAACATGACACTTGTGTGATGGAATGGAGGAAGCTGGAATGAGGCAATACAGAGCAGAGTTAACAAGACTATCACACTGCTGACTATCACAGATGGTGGCAAAATGAGGGGAAACCTATGATAAACTATCTTGTTCAGCAAGATATTAAATGCATGAATGAATCTGATCCCAAGCACCAATCACATGAGAACTTTAAATATTGAAATGGCTTGAGACCATTACATCTTTAAAGAGAAAAGGGGATAAACGTAGATGAACATAGAGGGCAGTGGGGAGAGAGGGGGGCAGTGGGGAGAGAGCAGGGCTCCGGGGAGAGAGCGGGGCTACGGGGAGAGAGCGGGGCTACGGGGAGAGAGCGGGGCAGTGGGGAGAGAGCAGGGCTACGGGGAGAGAGCGGGGCTACGGGGAGAGAGCGGGGCTACGGGGAGAGAGCGGGGCTATGGGGGAAAGCGGGGCTACGGGGAGAGAGGGGGGCTACGGGGAGAGAGCGGGGCTACGGGGAGAGAGGTGGGCTACAGGGAGACAGCGGGGCTATGGGGAGAGAGGGGGCTACAGGGAGAGAGGGGGGCTACGGGGAGAGAGGGGGGCAGTGGGGAGAGGGGGGCAGTGGGGAGAGAGCGGGGCTATGGGGAGAGAGCGGGGCTATGGGGAGAGAGCGGGGCTATGGGGAGAGAATGGGGCTACGGGGAGAGAGCGGGGCTACGGGGAGAGAGCGGGGCTACGGGGAGAGAGCGGGGCTATGGGGAGAGAGCGGGGCTATGGGGAGAGAGCGGGGCTATGGGGAGAGAGCGGGGCTATGGGGAGAGAGCGGGGCTACGGGGAGAGAGCGGGGCTATGGGGAGAGAGCGGGGCTACGGGGAGAGAGCGGGGCTACGGGGAGAGAGCGGGGCTATGGGGAGAGAGCGGGGCTACGGGGAGAGAGCGGGGCTACGGGGAGAGAGCGGGGCTACGGGAGAGAGCGGGGCTATGGGGGGAAAGCGGGGCTACGGGGAGAGAGGGGGGCTATGGGGAGAGAGGGGGGCTATGGGGAGAGAGCGGGGCAGTGGGGAGAGAGCGGGGCTACGGGGAGAGAGGGGGGCTATGGGGAGAGAGCGGGGCAGCGGGGAGCGAGGGGGGCTGTGGGGAGAGAGGGGGCTACGGGAGAGAGCGGGGCTATGGGGAGAGAGCGGGGCTATAGGGGAGGAGAGCGGGGCAGTGGGGAGAGAGCGGGGCAGTGGGGAAAGAGCGGGGCTACGGGGAGAGAGGGGGGCTATGGGGAGAGAGCGGGGCAGCGGTGTAGCGGGGAGAGAGGGGGGCTGTGGGGAGAGAGGGGGCTACGGGGAGAGAGCGGGGCTACGGGGAGAGAGAGGGGCTATGGGGAGAGAGCGGGGCTATGGGGAGAGAGCGGGGCTATGGGGAGAGAGCGGGGCTGTGGCGAGAGAGGAGGGCTGTGGGGAGAGAGGGGGGCTACGGGGAGAGAGCGGGGCTACGGGGAGGGAGGGGGGCTATGGGGAGAGAGCGGGGCAGTGGGGAGAGAGCGGGGCTACGGGGAGAGAGGGGGGCTATGGGGAGAGAGCGGGGCTATGGGGAGAGAGCGGGGCAGTGGGGAGAGAGCGGGGCAGCGGGGGAGCGAGGGGGACTGTGGGGAGAGAGGGGGCTACGGGGAGAGAGCGGGGCTATGGGGAGAGAGCGGGGCTATAGGGAGAGAGCGGGGCAGTGGGGAGAGAGTGGGGCAGTGGGGAAAGAGCGGGGCTACGGGGAGAGAGGGGGGCTATGGGGAGAGAGCGGGGCAGCGGGGTAGTGGGGAGAGAGGGGGGCTGTGGGGAGAGAGGGGGCTACGGGGAGAGAGCGGGGCTACGGGGAGAGAGCGGGGCTACGGGGAGAGAGCGGGGCTATGGGGATAGCGGGGCTATGGGGAGAGAGCGGGGCTATGGGGAGAGAGCGGGGCTATGGGGGGAAAGCGGGGCTATGGGGAGAGAGCGGGGCTGTGGGGAGAGAGCGGGGCAGCGGGGAGAGAGGGGGGCTGTGGGGAGAGAGCGGGCTACGGGGAGAGAGCGGGGCTACGGGGAGGGAGGGGGGCTATGGTGAGGGAGCGGGGCTGTGGGGAGAGAGCGGGGCTATGGGGAGAGAGCGGGGCTATGGGGAGAGAGCGGGGCTATGGGGGGAAAGCGGGGCTATGGTGAGGGAGCGGGGCTGTGGGGAGAGAGCGGAGCAGTGGGATTAGTTTGGATTTGATACAGGGC
This sequence comes from Squalus acanthias, assembly GCA_030390025.1. Lineage (NCBI taxonomy): Eukaryota > Metazoa > Chordata > Chondrichthyes > Squaliformes > Squalidae > Squalus > Squalus acanthias. The sequence goes on along the minus strand of CM059446.1, from coordinate 30,755,708 downwards.
TATGGGGAGAGAGCGGGGCAGTGGGATTAGTTTGGGATTGATACAGGGCTATGGGGAGAGAGCGGGGCTATGGGGGGAAAGCGGGGCTATGGGGAGAGAGCGGGGCTATGGGGAGAGAGCGGGGCTATGGGGAGAGAGCGGGGCTATGGGGAGAGAGCGGGGCTATGGGAGAGAGCGGGGCTATGGGTAGAGAGCGGGGCTATGGGGAGAGAGCGGGGCTATGGGGAGAGAGCGGGGCTATGGGGAGAGAGCGGGGCTATGGGGAGAGAGCGGGGCTATGGGGAGAGAGTGGGGCTATGGTGAGGGAGCGGGGCTATGGGGAGAGAGCGGGGCTATGGTGAGGGAGCGGGGCTGTGGGGAGAGAGCGGGGCTATGGTGAGGGAGCGGGGCTGTGGGGAGAGAGCGGGGCTGTGGGGTGAGAGCGGAGCAGTGGGATTAGTTTGGATTTGATACAGGGCTATGAGGAGAGAGTGGGGCAGTGGGATTAGGTTTGGATTATTCTAGCACGGACATGATGGGCTGAATGGCCTCCTTCTGCTGACATAAGGTCATATAGCACTTTGATTTTGTGCCCTAGGAAAATAGGAACAGGAGTAGGCCATTTAGCCCTTGTGCGTGTTCTGCCATTCATATAGAGCAGGGCTGATCTGTATTTTAGCTTCATCTACCCGTCTTGGTAATCCTTAACACCCTTGCCTAACAAAAATCTATCAATCTCAGTTTTGAAATTGACCCCCAGCCTCAACAGCTTTTTGGGGGCGAGAGTTCCAGATTTCCACTACCCTTTGTGTGAGGAAGTGTTTCCTGACATCACCCCTGAACGGCCTCGCTCTAATGTTAAGGTTTACGCCCCCTTGTTCTGGACTCCCCCCACCAGAGGAAATAGTTTCTCCCTCCATTAGGTCACATTTTAATGTCCTTTCACGGCCCATGTTAGGGAAAGTGATTGCTCAGATACCTCCAGTATCCTGGCCTCAGGGACTTTATACGGAAATACTTAGGCAGTCAACCGAGCGTGGGGATTTGTGGGATTTTCCCTACTCATGATTTTGGATTTTAAATGGAAAATGGCAGGGCCGAAAACAGTACAAATGAGTGTAAGAGTGACACATGTTGTAAACTCATTGAAACACGTGGGGATGGGTTTTAATCTGAGCGTATATCAAATAGGCCACACTGTTAAACCTAAACTGCTTGAAGCTACAATGGTACTCCACAAACACATCTCTAACTGTTCTTGTTCTCATTTCAAGTCCAGAACTTTCTCATTACAACTCAGTTTTTCTTCCAGTACCGGTGATTCTGATATTATAATAGGTGGAAAGTCAAGAGTATCGCAGCCATGATTCCCTTGCCCGTCAACATCGCATATTGGGAAATCATGGGTGCAATTGCAATGACTTTGTGTCCATTAGCCCCATAAACTGCCTCAGTGGGACAATACAGGAAGTGAAGGGAGCCAGCCCTCTACAGGTACGAGCCACTGGCAGAGACCATTGCATCGGCATTAGTTCTTTGTGACATTTACCTGTGCTCCCATTCACAAATACCAGTGAGTAACAGGTTACTGTTCTGCACATAGGCCCCAAGTGAAGTGCTTTGAATAATGCCACCTCACTCACACTGGTAGAGCCAGAATTACCCGATTAACTGGACATTAGCTTCCTATGAGGCTCGAGTCCCACTCTCTCTGTGTGCATTACACACGTGGGCAATGGGCCTCAGGAAATCTGATGAGAGGACGTGCATCACCTGGGTTTTGACTCCAGCTCCGATCAGATGAAAGTCTCTCTGTCGAATGTGTGAAATAGTCCAGGCTCACATCACAAAACCAGCTACAGTTGGGAGTCACACTCTTGGGCAGTCTCAGTAACAGATGCTGCAAGGTTGGCTGGTGTGAGCACTATAGCCCTGATTCTCCAACCCGTGCTGGCAACAAAGCTTAATTAGCTGGGTACTGTATCAGTCGTGGCTCAGTGGGTAGCACTCTCGCCTCTGAGTCAGAAGGTTGTGGGTTCAAGTCCCACTCCAGAGACTGGAGCACAAAATCTAGGCTGACACTCCAGTGCAGTGCTGAGGGAGTGCTGCACTGTCGGAGGTGCAGTCTTTTGGATGAGACATTAAACCGAGCCCCCATCTGCCCCCTCAGGTGGATGTAAAAGATCCCACGGCACTATTCAAAGAAGAGCAGGGGAGTTCTCCAGGCGTCCTGGCCAATATTTCACCCACAATCAACATCACTAAAATAGATTATCTGGTCATTTATTTCATTGCTGTTTGTGGGATCTTGCTGTACGCAAATTGACTGCTATGTTTCCTACGTTACAACAGTGACCACACTTCAAAAGTACTTCACTGGCTGTAAAGCGCTTTGGGACGTCCTGAGGTTGTGAAAGGCGCTATAGAAATGCAAGTCTTTCTTTCTAATCAACAAATGACATCAGATACCACAGCTACAGAGACAATTATTTCACTTCTAAGTTTACATTCACACGAAACATGTCCGGTAACTTTGTCACCTCCCAATTTACCTGTACAGGATTGGCCACTACGAACGGCAGTAGAGCTTCCATTGGTACAACCCAGGGTGAAATGGTCGTTCCAAAACTCTTCCCAAGAAACGGTCCCAGGGGAACATATTCCCATTTCTGAATATCTCGAGCTGCAAAACACCAAACCGATGTCAGTCTGGAGTCAGCCTGGCAGCGCTTGCCTCGAATACTACACAACTGGTCCCTCCCTCGTTACTCACAAACACCACTCTCTGTCCTCCACCAGGCTTCCCTCCATTGGCTGAGATAAGCTTTAACATTGAAACCTGTCACACCAGGACATGTTCCCTCCCGGCGATGTTTGGTAGTGTAGCTGGAGCTTTGCTCACAGGGAAGGTTCCATTATCAGTGGGACAGGAGTCCGATGGGTAAAACTGGCAAGAAATGGGCTTGGGTGTATAACGGGCACTATTGCCCGTATAATTCAGGGCTGTATCGAGTGTGGATGTGAGCCGGAGACTGGAGAGTGGCCAATGCATTACCCATTTTTAAAAAGGGGGACAGAGTTAATCCAGGTAATTACAGGCCAGTTACCTTAACATCTGCCGCAGGAAAATTTTTAGAGTCTCTAATTGAGGATGAAGTTCCCCCGTATCTCAATAAAGATAAAATAGTTAGAAGTAGCCAGCATGCATTTCAAAAGGGACAATCATGCTTGACAAATCTCATAGAATTCTTTGAGGGGGTAACAGACTTGGTAGATGGGGGAAATACAGTGGATGTAGTCTACATGGACTTTGACAAGGTAAAACGGGAGATTACTAGAGAAGATTAAGGTGTATGGAATTACGGGGAAGATAGCAAACTGGATTGAAAATGAGTTAGAAGAGAGAAAAGAGAGTAGGAGTTAAGGGCAGTTTTTCAGGGTGGTTGAAAGTGGGTTGTGGTGCCCCACAGGGTTCAGTTCTGGGGCTACTTCTGTTCACTGTGCAGATCAATGATTTGGATATAGGACTGGAGGGAGTGGTTTGCAGATGATACCAAAAAAGGAGAAATAATACATTTCTTAGAAAACCAAAGGAAGCTGCAAAGGGATATTGATAAGATGGGGGAATGGGCTAAAAGAGACAGATGGAATTCAATGGCAGTGAATGTGAGGTGGTCAAAGTCAGCAGTAATCATACTGCGACTGGGAGTAGGCTCAGTGTGGTGGGAGAGCAGAGGGATTTGGGGGGAACAGGTTCACAGGGCATTAAAGGCAGGACCTCAGGTTGATAAGACTGTAAAATATCTAATGGAATTCCAGGTTTTATCACGAGGTATAGAATATAAAAGCCAAGAGGTAATGATGAGCATCTATAAAATCTTAGTAAGACCCCAGTTAGAGTACTGTGCGCAGTCTTGGGGGACAAATTCAGTATCGCCCCGTTTGAGGCGCGATTATCGGCCGGGCGCAAAGTTTAGCGCCCGGCGCTAATTATCGCCTCTGACTGCAAACTCGGCTTCTATCGCCCCCGGAGGTGATTGGAGCGCTAAATCAGGCGCTACACACCTCTCTTAAGGCGCTAACGCCGAGGAGCGAGGCGCTACCTCAGAGCGCTGGCAAAGCTCATGTGATGTCAGTCAGCAATGGAACACAGACACACTGGCGCCGGCCAGTTCTTAAAGGGGAGGGTCGATCTTGCTCTCCATCCACACCCTGCTCATTGCAGCCTTGAATCTCGGCCTGGAGAGACCTGTACATCAAATCTGCTGGAAAGAACAATGGAGAGGCCCAGGGAAAGAGCTCAGAGTGCAGCCCCCACAGTCTCTTCTAAATCGATACAAGGAAGGGCAAATCAAAATGAACCTGCAAAGTGCTGCTCAGTACCCAAAACTCCTTCACACAGCGTTGAATCTCTCCAGAAGTCTCTCTCTCTCTCAGAATCTCTCTCTCTCTCAGAATGCGTGGTGCAAAAATGTCGCCGACAAAAAAAGGAGGAAGCGGCCGCCTTTAAATAGCGCTCCCCGAGTCCTTCCCGACTGCAAAACGCTCCCCTCAACCTGTCGTTGCTAGCGGCAGGCGGTAAGGCAGGGGACGCCACTCAATATCCGGTCCGGGGCGCTACCGTGGCGTTGCGCACTCGACTGACGTCACGATCTGCGGGATCAGGAGATCGTGGTGGTAGTGTTTAGTGCTGCCGCAAAATGACTGGTCAATTTCGCGAGCGCCGCAAATATCGCCGCGCCCGGGCGCTCGTTGCTTTGTGCCCCTGTTAGGGCGCTAACGGGTGGCGCAAAGCAACTGAATTTTTCCCCCTTGGGCTCCACACTATAGGAAGTATATTGAGGCTTTAGAGAGAGGACAGCACAGATTCACTTGGATGCTGCCTAGTACGAGGAAATACAGGGAAAGACTTGAAAAATTGGGTCTTTTTCCATTCGAACAATGCAGATTATGATAGAAGTGTTTAAAATTATGAAAGGATGGGACAGGGTAGATAGAAACAGACTGTTTCCAGTGGTTCAGGGGTCAAGAACAAGAGGTTACAGATACAAGAATAAATGTAAGAGATTTCGAACAGAGGGCAGGAGAAACCTCTTCACACAGAGAGTTGTGCGGATGTGGGATTCACTCCCAATGTTAGTGGTTGAGGCAGAGACTGTCAACGCTCAGGATTAGATTGGAGAGGTGGATGAAGGCAAAGAGGATAAAGGGGTATGGAAACAGGGTGGGTAAATGTGATTCGGACTATTTCGGGTAATTAGGACTGTGGAGGGTAAATGCTGACCCGGTCACATTGGGCGAACGGCCTGTTTCCACATATAACAGGAAGAAGAAAATGATGAGCGAGCCTTTATCTTTCCAGCTGCTGACTGGCCTGCTGTGTATTTCTCGCATGTTCTGCGATTATTTTCTGTAGAAGGAAAGCTCCTTCCCTTGGACAGCGGCGTGAGCAGACTGACACACGGTGGTTTCAATTAGCTGGCGAAACATTTGCGTTTGAGCAAAGTTCTTTGTCCGCCATGAGCAGTGACCTTTCCTTCAGTGGACAGTAAACTTGACCGGTGAGATAATGATTTACAAATACACAGTCTTACCGCTCCAGTCATTCATAAGAACCATGCCAAAAATATGTTCATGGGCCTGGGAAATGTCGATAGGCTCTCCTAACTTGTTGCCTGGTCCTACGAAGAAGGCCTAGTTTAGGAAGAAAGATGCAGAAAAAGTTGCAGTACATTTTCTTTCAGACAATTACCAGCACAGAGCTAGTTCAACCGACCGCGATAGATGGTACAGCTCCTGTAGATACTGAATGAGATCAGCAGCTTGTGCTGGTTGGAGCACATCAGGATTCATTTACACTCTGACACCTGACCTTTGAAATGATTGCTCCTGGTGTTGTCCAGGACATCAGGAGAACGCAAAAAGAACTCCCCTGCCCTTCTTCAAATAGTGTCAAGGGATCTTTCACGCCACCTGACAGGCAGATGGGCCTTGGTTTAATGTCTCATTCGAAAGACGGCACCTCTGACAGAGCAGCACTCCCTCAATTTTGCACTGGGAGCGTCAGCCTAGCTTTATGTGCTCAAGTCTCTGGAGTGGGTCTTGAACCCACAACCTTCTGACTCAGAGTTCTGCCAACTGAGCCAAGCCAACACTTGGATAAATCCAAGGAGGTTGGATAAATCATACGGATCTCAAATATTGTTTAATGAATTCTGTCAAATTAGAAAAATGCTTAATTAGTTTTTGAAATATAACACTGGGCACGGATTTGAAAAGTTGAGGTTTGCATGACTGCTCTCCAATAGGGGCGGAGCCAATGGGGGTCAGAGGTTCATGACCCCCTCCAATTGTTTTGGGGTCGGCCAATTTTGTTTGTCAGGACTTGGCCAAATCTGACTGCAAATAGCTTATTCGGTTAACTTTTAGATTCCTGATGGCGATCGCGTTGCCGGTTTGAATCTGACATGAAGGGTAACGCGGGATTTGGGTCGTGGCCACGCTGTGCCAAGTCGACCAAATCCGAATGTCGATCACTCCCCCAACTTTCAACCTGAGCTTAGCCTCTGCACTAACCTAAATGGAAGAACTGGCTGCTGGACATAGCATTCTGGAAATTCTGGCCAAAGGGGGCAGAGACAGGTTCAGGGAACAGCAAAGGGCTGTTCTCCAAACTGAACTGGAAAATGTTCCAGACTGTTTAGTGGCCGGTCTCCGGAGATCCCTTTAAGAACCGTTGATCAGGCCGCTCACCACCTGATAGAAAAGGTCAGAGTGCGCGGTGTTCCCCGCCTGATAGAAAAGGTCAGAGTGCACGACGCACGCTCCACTGGTTTGTACCTGAAAATGACCCCCAGCATAGGACCCTAATTTGCACAGTCCCCCCTCCCTTCCCCTCCCCTCTCAGGTGGGAATGTTGGGCACCCACTCACGAGAATGCTTGGCAATCACATCAGGTGGACCTTGGGCATCCTAGGAGCAGCCGCTGTTTCCCTGCCATTTGCGACTCCCGCAGGCCTCGTAAAAGGGGCAGGCAGCTGTTGAAAATCGCTCTTATAGACTTGAATTGCTGCTCAGATAGACAACCACCAGACTCATAAAATACTGAACACTTTGTAACATGCAGCAGGCGCATGGGAACACCACCACCTCCAGGATCCCCTCCAAGTCACACACCATCCTGACTCAGAAGTATATCGCCGTTCCTTCATTGTCACTGGGTCAAAATCCTGGAACTCCCTCCCTAACAGCACTGTGGGAGTACCTTCACCACACAGACTGCAGCGGTTCAAGAAGGCGGCTCAGCACCACCTTCTCGAGGGCAATTAGGGATGGGCAATAAATGCTGGTTACATATAGTGACACCACTATTCCCAGCTAGAATGGAAATGATTGGGTAATTCCCCCATCAATCATGCCTGGAGACCGCACAGCTGTAAGTGACTGGGATTAATTTTACGCACATCATTTGTATTACAGTATGTAACTATCCTCCACTCACAGCAATTTGCTGGAGAAGTCTCCCTGCTTTTACCAGGAGATGTTGCCGTAGTTTCATGAGTTCTGTTTGCTGTAGTTCATAGAGAACTATTTGAAAATAGACTCTGTAGACTGTTTGCTGTGAGTGTTGCCGTAAGTCCCGCCCTGCCTCCAACTCATTGGCCGACACAATGGTGTCAATACTGATAAATAGTGGCCTTGCTAGTGACGCCGTATCCCAAGTATGAATAAAATAAACATACCATTTCCAACTCAATGTCCAGTAGTTTGCAAGCTCCAAATACGGGCGGCTTCGCTGAAACGAGAACATTTTGTAGCAAACAGCTAAACATTACCATGGCAACCATTTGCAATGCATTCTTCTTAATCTTAGTTAGAATTTTCTAAAAACATATAGCGTAATAATTATACAGGCATGTGGAGCATGCTTTCAGTAGTAAAATTACTAAACAACACTAAAGTACATATTAAATATTTTACTGGGCTCCAATTCAGCCAGGACATGACTGGGCCACTACAATCATTCGTGAGCAGCATGTGGGCTACATTTTATGATTTAGCTACTCCAGCACAGAGCTTTGCCTGAGGGGAGAGCATATCAGAGGTCTGCGTACAACCTGAATCACAGCATGTTTGACTTTCCATCCATCGTTAGTGGATGAAGTGGATAGAAAACCAAATGGACCGTAACTCCACACTGAAATGCACTCCTGCCACAGAGAGCTGGGCATCGGCAGCACCAACCTCTTAAATAACTTACGTGAAATCAGATTGTGCAGTCTTAATCTATCCCTGAGTGGGTGTGGTTCACAGAAAAAATCCTCCCCTCAAATTGAGACTGCACATTGAGAGCCTCGCTCTGTGAGGCACAAGGATAACCAGAGTGGGACCGAAAGCCTCACTGGCCAGACTGAGGTTCTTTATTGGGGTTAGACAGAAGCAATGGGGCTCGGCGTCCAGTCAAAGCTAGAAACACGCTCCATTCACCAAAACTGACAGCTCTCACTTTAATGAGGTGGAAAGACGTACACAACCCAACACATGGCCAAAAAGGGAAGGGATTAATGGGGACAGAGCTTGACTTTGTGCGATAATGTAAAGCGGGTGATAGTGAGTCGGCCGTCTGTTTCACATCTCTCCCCATTTTATATCCGTTGACTTCAAATGAAATAAAATTAGAAGAGATGTAAAACAGGCTGGTGACTTGCGTAAGTGGCTATCGACACAGCGAGCCGTGTACGGCAGCCTCCGTACTCATGTACCCAATCTCCAGAAAATGTCTTTAAAATTAGGAAAGGTTTTGATAGGGTGGATACAGAGAGAATGTTTCCACTTGTGGGGAAGAGCATAACTAGAGGCCGTCAATATAAGATAGTCACCAAGAAATCCAATTGGGAATTCAGAAAGAAACTTCTTTACCCAAAGAGTAGTGAGAATGTGGAACTCGCTGCCACAGGGAGTAGTTGAAGTGAATAGTATCGATGCATTTAAGGGGAGGCTGGATAAGCATATGAGGGAGAAGGGCATAGAGGGTGATGCTGATAGAGTTAGCTGAGGAAAGACGGGAGGAGGCTCGAGTTGAGCATAAACGCCGGCATGGACTAGTTGGGCCGATGGCCTGTTACTGTGCTGTATATCCTATGTAGTCCTATGAGTAAAGTTACACACCCTGTGCAAGCCTGCTCCAGGCTCTTGCCAGTATAACTTTGCAAACACCAGCTACACTGGGAGGCCAATTTAGGAAAAACTCTGGAAAATTCCTTGCTGATTCCCTAAGCAAGCTCTAGGAGACCTTGGTTGTCCATAACTTATGGCAGAGCAGGCTCAAAGGGCCAAATGGCCTACTCCTGCTCCTATTTCTTATGTTCTTATTTACAATTACACAGCTAACTAGCAACTTACAACAGGGCAAGTTTCCCTGGCCAGTGTCTGAGGCTGAACCAGACCATTCGTAACCTTTGTGATCTATTTGACCCTGAGATGAGCTTCCCACCCCAAATCTGCTCCATCACCAAGACCACCTACTTCCACCAACATAACATCGCCCGTCTCTGCCCCTGCCTCAGCTCATCCGCTGCTGAAACTCTCATCCGTGCCTTTGTTACCTCTAACCTTGACTATTCCAACGCTCTCCTGGCCGGCCTCCCATTTTCCACCCTCCATAAACTTGAGCTCATCCAAATCTCTGCTTCCCGTATCCTAGCTCACACGAAGTCCTGTTCACCCATCACCGCTGTGCTTGCTGACGTACATTGGCTCCCGGTCTGGCAATGCCTCGAATTTAAAATTCTCATCCTTGTTTTCAAATGGCTCCATGGCCTCGCCTCGCCCCGCCCCATCACTAGCCTCCTGCAGCCAATGTTCCCATAAATTTTTTTTTGGGCCGCCCGGCCCCTTTAACGAGCTCGTGGCCCATTCAAACTTCCGCGCAGGCGCGGTTTTTACACTGGGAAGCCGGCTCACGGACTGTGCGGGACCTCGAGACGGCGGCGCGACCGCCCAGCTTAAAGGAAACGTCACCTCCAGCCCCACCACCCTCCGAGATCTCTGCGCTCCCCTAATTCTGGCATCTTGCGCATCCTCAATTATAATCGCTCCACCATTGGCGGCCGTGCCTTCTGTTGCCTAGGCCCTAAGCTCTGGAATTCCCTGCCTAAACCTCTCCGCCTCGCTACCTCTCTTTCCTCCTTTAAGACGCTCCTTAAAACCGACCTCTTTGACCAAGCTTTTGGTCACCTGCCCTAATTTCGCTTTGAGGCTCGGTGTCCAATTTATTTGATAATCGCTCCTGTGAAGCGCCTTGGGACGTTTTACTACATTAAAGGTGCTATATAAAGACAAGTTGTTGTTGTTGTGAACGCACCAAGTGTAGGGAAAGATTCGCTTCCATTTAACACAGTTCCCATGCTGAGGAATTTCACCCACTCACAACTGTTTACAATCATTAAAATGAATTTCTATGAAATGTTGTCAAAAACTTGCTATCTTACACCCTCATCAGCAGCTGAAGGGCATTCAGAACGCAAAATCAATCTGACAATATTATAAGGATCTCTGAACTGTGACACCAAGAGATGCAGGATTCAACGTTAATCAATAGAGCTACTGTTAGCCATTCAGAACGGCCCTTCCTGATGTCAGTGACTTGAGGAATTATTGAGGAATAAAAATGTCAAAATAACTTTTAAAATGATTTCTGAATAAGCAATTTCCCTATGCCAACTCTCGGGGCTTATAAATATTTCTCACTGCTCGGCATTTAACTCAGAAATGTAATTCCGTGCGGCCTCATACTTACTCTCGTCTGATCTCATCTGTCCCATGGGTCTTCTGATGGGGGTCCCAGACACGACGACAGATGACGCACGGCCATTGTAACCGACAGGTAAATGCAACCTGGGAGTGTCAGACAGAGCATTGCTTTAAACTCT